>CM053583.1:143194381-143221847 GCA_028627135.1 Pseudochirops cupreus
ATTTTTTCATTTGTTTGGATCTGTTTTATAGCATCTTAATTTCTCATAAAGTCATTAGCTTCCATTTGCTCCACTCTAATTCTGAAGGAATTATTCTCTTCAGTGAGCTTTTGAAATTCTTTTTCCATCTGGCAAATTCAGCTTTTTAAGGCATTCTCCTCATTGGTTTTTTGGGCCTCTTTTGCCATTTGAGTTAGTCTAGTTTTTAAGGTGTTATTTTCTTCAGTCAGGTTGTTAACTCTCTTTTCATGATTTTCTTGCATCATTCTCATTTCTCTTCCCAATTTTTCCTCCACTTCTCTTACTTGATTTTCAAAATCCTTCTTGAGCTCCTCCATGGCCTATAACCAGTTCACATTTTTTGGGAAGCTTTTGGTGCAGGTGTTCTAACCGTGTTGTCTTCCTCCCATTCCATGCTTTGATCCTTTTTGTTCCCAAAAAAGGAATCTGAAGTTGGATGGCTGTGCTTGCTTTGCTTCCTTTGCTTGCTCATGTTGCCAGTCAATTACTTGACTTTTGAGATCTTTGCCACAGTAGAACTCTGCTTCCTGAGGGGAGAGCTTGTCGCAAATTGCTGGGGGTTTCACAACTGCTGGAGCTAGTAGGAGGGCACTGTCTCTACAGCCCCCACCAGCTTTGGCTCACTGGTCACACATATCTCAGGATCACCACCCAAAACCATGATCTCGATCCAGGCAGGTGAAGGCAAGAGCACCTAGCTTCTGGATGGTCACTTGGACCCACTATGATCTGCAGGTCAGGAGCTCTGAAGTAGCCACATGGAGGTGGTGGCAGGGCTGCAGCTTCTGCCACTTCTGGCTCAGGGAGCAGAGGGCTGGACCCATTCCTCTGTCTTCCCCAAATCCAGCTGCGTTCCACTGACCTTTTACTTTGTCTTTCGTATTTATGGGTTGATAATTCTGGAAACCACCACAGCTTCTTGTGATACACTCTCCTAAATGCTCCAGCCGTGGCTGGTCCAGGCCACCCTGGGGCTAAAACCACACATTCACACAGGGTTGGTCTTGGCTTCCAGAATGCTGTGATGAACCCTTCCTGTCCACCTACTGGGCTGCCTTCAGCAGGAGCTTTGTTTCTCTGTCACTTTGTGGGTTCTGTAGCTCTAAAATTTGTTTAGAGTCATATTTTATAGATATTTGAGGTGGTTATGGGGGGAACCACGGAGTTTTCCTGCTTCTATTGGCCATTATCATTTTTATCATTATCACAAAATAATGGACTTTTAAAAGTTGACAAAACACTTTACCTACATTATCTTATTTGAGCCCCACAATGCTGGGAGGTAAATATGACAAGTATCCTTATCCCTGTTTTACAGATGAGGTTTTTTCCAACTAGAAATTTAGTTTACTACCTCATATGTAAACCCACGGCTTCATATCTTTCAGTTATCTAGAGAACAAAGTCATTAATCTGGTTCTTCATAATTACACTCAAACTTATCCTTGTATCCACTACCCATTTTTATATACTATCCAACAAATTCAGAATATTCCTCCATTCTGTAAACATGCTAGGTTCCTTCCGCTTTGTTTCTATTGCTTTTTTTTTCTTCCGAATGGGAACAGCCTGATTCCACTCATATCTGTTTCTTGAACCATTCTTTAAAGAACAACCTAAAAGCCAGGTCTACTATGAAAGGTTCTTTAAATCTACCCTTATCCCTTTATCCCCAAAGTAAACATTCCTTCCTCCAAACTTCCATAGCACTTTGCACTTCTTTATATGAAATCAATGATTTGGATAAGATAATAGAAGTATTGCTTATTCATTTGTAGATGACACAAAATTCTAAGAATCATGTTTGGGGGTAGGATGCAGGGGACTGTGCTGTGGCATCAAGAGGAATACAAAAGTAAATTAGAGTCCCACACCAAAATGGAAGTGAATGGAGTACAAAGACAGACCATAAGCTTAGTGTTAAATTCACTGAGAAAGTTGGAAGATTATAAGGTCAGCAGATAATGATATTCTCTACACATGCAGAGAATGACATAAATGGATTACATGAACTTTAAAAGAGGCGAGGTTATTGACAGATACGGTTAGAAGAAGGGTTTGGAAGTGGCAGAGGGAAACAAAGAATATGTCAACTCTTCCAAAGGAATGCCTTCCAAAGAAGAGTGTTGTAATGAATGTGGTATACTCAGGGGACACCCATGTTAAGTTACAGTGTGAAGATGTAGGGAGCTGAGAATGCAGTTGAGGTTCCAAAAGGAATAGTGAAAAGGTCTGTGAGAATTGTAAACTAGTATGGAGAAGGCCTGGAAAGGAGCAGGGCTAAGGTTTTAGAACTTAGCAGATATGCTTTTCTAGTGATGTTTCTTGTCTTCTCTTATAGTGAGTTGGCACTCTTTATTGCTGTCAGTGGATCTGCTGTGGATATCTCCCATTATTGATCCAAATTTATTATGACTTTTAAATAAGTAATCTTTTATACCTAAAAGTCAGAGAAAAAGCTCTGGCCTGGAGGTGATTTATAGTTTTCTAAAAAATAAAACGCAAGGGTTGTCTGACAGCTGTTTTACATAATGCTCAAAGACTGTGCCCACAGAAATTTGAGCTTGTATCCTAGTAATTGAGAATGCTGAAAGTCTAATAACTGAATAAATGGGGAAGCATCATATTTAACAATTTCTTTAAAAATGTTCAACCATAAGTAATGTACTATAAGTATAGTTTAAATATAATGTAACTGATATAGGAAATGAAAATCAAAATAATTCTCTAGTGACAATAAATCAACAAGTATTTATTAAGCAGTATGTGCTAAGAAATGTAGAGGATATATACTTGTAAGTTTGGAAAATGTTATCAGAAAGCTGCTCTTAAGATATTATTAGTAGTAGTAGCAGTAGTAACAGTATTTATATAGTGCTTTGAAGTTTGCAAAGTGCTACAGATGTATGATGTCACCCTCATAACAACCCTGTAAGGTAGATGCTCTTATTATTGCTATTTAACAAAACTGAGGCAGATAGAGCTTAAGTGACTTGTCAAGAGTCACACAGTAAGTTTGTAAGTTTTCTGAAGCCACAAATGAACTGATTTCTTACTGACTCCAAGTCAAATCCTCTACAGAAGTTTTATATTTGTTTTATTTAGTTTGTTGTGAACCTTTTATATTCTATATATGTAAGCTTAGTCTTATATAGGGATAGAAGAACTGGTAATGAAGGAAAAGGTGATGTAAAGGGAAGGCCCTAAAGAAATGTGAGCCTTTAAAGAAATGTGAACCCAACAGGAAAGAATTCTGAAAAAGAAAGCCAATAGGAAAATGATCTCTTGTTTCAGGTTCAAAATGACAGGTTTATGTAAAGAGGCAATCCCTTTTCAATATTTTGGGTGGAAGAGGGTATTCATGTCTTTTATTTAAGGGATTTAAAACAAAAGATTTTCAAGGAAACATCTATTAACAAAAATGCAATAATAATAATAATAATGCAGTATTTTATAATTTAACTAGCATACTTGCCTTTGGATTATTTGCATCAAATAGACCAGTAGAAAGTCCAATTAGCAATGAATTCTTGCCTTTACTTTTTACTGGTGAATCCGAACGGACGCGAAAAGACTGTTGTGTGAGATGACTTGATGGAATGAGAGCAGCTTTTTTTAAGGCTTCAAAAGGATCAACTCTGTGAAAAAATGGTTCAGGATGCAGAGACTTCTTCAGATCAGGTTCAGGTTGCACAGAATCTTCCATACCAGGTTCTGTAGCACAAAGGAAAAATTGGACTACAAGGTCATGTAATATCCTGAAATCTTTGGGTTGGAATGGATTTCTGAAGTAATCTAGCTCAACTCCTACCCAAATCATATACCCTACTATTAATATACCTAGTGCTCAATAAAGAGATAAGTTCAAAAACCTTTTAAAATGATAATGGCAAGCTCTTTGGCCCACTGGCTACCAGAATGAAGACAATTCTAAGCAACCGGATCATTGACATCACAAAAAATGTTGATATCTCTCTTAAGGGTCAGACAGTTGTTGTGAAGTGGCCCAGAGGAATCCTCCATAGGCATTTCAAACATATCAATGTTATGCTCAGTCTTCTTGAAAAGAAGAAAAAAAGGCTCCAGGTGGACAAGTGGTGGAAAAATCGAAAAGAACTTGCAACTGTGCACACAGTCGTAGTCATGTACAAAACACGATCAAAGGTGCTACCCTGGTTTTTCATTACAAGATGAAGTCTGTGTATGCTCACTTCCCCATCAATGTTATATAAAGGAATGGCTCACTTCTTGAAATCAGAAATTTCTTTGGTGAAAAATATATCAGAAGCGTGCACATGAGATCAGGTGTTGCTTGTGTTGTTTCTCAAGCCCAAAAAGATGAGTTAATTCTTGAAGGAAATGATATTGAACTTGTTTCAAACTCAGCTTCCCTGATTCAGCAGGCCACCACAGTCAAAAACAAGGCTCAGAAAATTTTGGGAGGGCATCTATGTTTCTAAGAAAGGCACAGTGCAACAAGCTGATGAATAAGTTGGAAAAGATGCCAAAGGCATTCTCATCCTGAGGAGTCAACAAAAAATAGTTTTTGTAAAAAAAAAAATTAAATAAAATGATGATGTTAATGATATTAGCAAACATGAACATAATCCCTTCATATGAGTAAAAACTTTATCAAGAAAACAAAAAACATTTTGTTTTCTAATTAAATACTGGGGAGACAACATGAAAACAAATATATACAAAGCAAGCTATATATAGGATAAATAGAAAATAATTAACTCAGAGGGAAGGCACTGGAATTAAGAGAGGCAGGAAAAAGCTCCCTGTAGGTGAGATTTCCATTGGGACTTAAAAGGAAGTCAGAAAGGTCAGTAGTTGGGGCAATCAATGGAGGGAGAGCATTTCCAGACATGAGGAATAGCTAGAGAAAATGTCTGGAGTCTAGAGATGGAATATTTTGTTTGTGGAACAGCCAGGAGGCCAGTGTCACTGAACTGAAGAGTACGTTTTGGGAAGTAAGGTGTAAGAAGACTGGAAAAGTAGGAAGGGGCTAGGTTATGAAGGGCTTTGAATGTCAAGCAAAGGATTTTGTATTTGTTTCTGAGTAGGAAGGGTGACATGATTGAAGCTGCATTTTAGGAAAATCACTGTATTGGCAGAGAAGAAGACAAACTGCAGTGGGGAGAGAACTGAGGCAGGCAGACTCACCAGTTGCAATAATCTAGGCATGAGATGATGGCCTGCGCCAGAGCAGTGGCAGAGTCAGAGGGGAAAAGGGGATGTATTTGAGAGATGATGCAAAGGTGAAATCAACAAGTCTTGGCAATATATTGGATATGGGGGATGAGGAAAGTAAGAGATAGTGAATAGTTGAGGATGACACCTAGGCTGCAAACCTGAGGGGCAGAGAAGATGGTATTACAGTAATAGTAAGGGAGTGGGAAAAGGGTTTGGGGGAAAAGATAAGTTCCATTTTGACACACTGAGTTTAAGATGTCTACTCAACATCCAGTTCTAGAAGTCTGAAAGGTAAATACAGATGCAAGACTAAAGGTCAGCAGAGAGTTAGGGGAATAAAGGTGTATCTAAGAATCATCAATATAGAGATGGAAATTAAATTCAGGGTTGCTGATGAGATCACCAAGTGAAGAAGTATGAAGAGAGTGGAGGAAAGGGGAGAGGAGGAGAGGGGAGGTGAGGAGAGGACAGGGGAGGGGAGGGGAGGGGAGGGGAGGGGAGGGGAGGGGAGGGGAAGGGAGGAGAGAAGAGAAGGGTCCAGTAAAGATCCAGAAACAGAGACAGAGAAAGAATGGTGAGATAGAAAGGCAGAAAACCATGAGAGTGTAGTATCCCAAAAAACCTAGAGAAGACTATCGAGGAAGAGAGTGATCAACAGTATCAAAGGTTGCAGAGAGGTCAAGGAGAAAGAGGACCGAGAAAAAGACTCTTGGATTTGGCAACTAAGAGATCATTAGTAACCTTGAAGAGCGCATTTCAGTAGGGTGACAAGGTCAGAAACCAATAAATAATAGGTTAAGAGAGTGAGAGGAGAGAAAATGGAGGCACCTATTTTAGATAACCTTTAGAGAAGTTTAGCTACAAAGGGCACAGGAGACATAGGATAACAGTTACTGGAGATGGAAAGATCAAATAAAGGGGTTTTTTTCAGGATGAGAAGACAGGAGCATGATTAAAAGCAGTAAGAAATGAGCCAATAGACAGAATGACTGAAAATAAGTGAAAGGGTGGGGATGACAGAGTGGGTAATCTGCTGGATTCTAAAATGAATACGCAATTGTAAAACATGCAAATCGCAACTAAATCTGTATAGGAAATGGTTTGAATCCACTGAAGTTTAATTAGTTCATCTTTATTTGTACAGAGAAGGAATCAATGTTTTTTTTTAATATTTTAATTCTTTGTTAAAATACTAATGAAATGGCACATATTAACTGTTTAATTTGCTTGCCTCATTCACTGAGTGTTATAACACACTGTGGTGTTTTCTACATATATCAAAACAGTTCTTCATATATTTTTTGCAAATGTCACTTTTATATTGCTATTAAAGTTGCCTCAATTCAGAGACACACAGTAAGGTAGTCAAAATCCTGGAGTATACTACACCTTTACTGACTTTCAGGCTAGTGCTCTATACCTATCACATATAAGAAAAGTTAAACACTTTGCTTGGATTTCTTCTTTGCCCTTTATCACATTACTAGCAAAGCGTTTGGTATGCAGTAGGTTTTTAATAATAAATAAATTTAATAAATTTCTATCTTTCTTATTTACTATGATGTGTATTTGCCATTATGCCTCAGTAGAATATAACCTCCTTAAGGGCAGGGAATAACCATTTAAAAATTTTTGTCTTCCTAGTGCCTTGCATAGTAATGTATAATAGTAGTTTTTTAATAAGTGCTGGTTTAATTTTGTGACTAGTGTGCAATACTCAGTTTTGTACAATACCCAAAATAAAACAGTTCAGTACCAATAACTCTTCAAAAACCAATTTTAAAAAAACAGAATAAGCTGACCTATCTGAACTTTATTAGGTGATTCTATTTCACTCAGATTTCTTCTTTCAGAAGTTGCTTCAAAATCATTTTGTTTCACTGTTTTATTCTCCAAGCTGTAAATACATACAGAAAAAGTCATGAAGCATAGGAGTTACTTACATTGTAAAACGTAATGTGTTTTCTTAGCATGAATGAATTTTGACCTGGCCTAGTGTTACAAAAACTACTGTCCCGGAAAGTCTACTGTTCTATCTTTAGGGGAATAGAATAAAAGATTAGAAAGGCTAGTAGCTGGGTCAAGTACATTCAGAGATCCAGTGACAGGGCTTGCTGGTTTCCATAAAAATAAAAGACTACTGAGATCCAGAAACCTAAATAATCTGCTAGAAAATATTTATCACTACAGGAAAAAATGAGAAAGTTCATATCATGTGTACCTGTGTTCTCACTATGATGAGGAATATTGGATTTCAATGGAATAGAATGGTGATTGTTACTGACATCTTCTAATGACTTTCCTGATGACCAGCTGATCTCCAGAGTGGGACTGCATTTGACATCCTCTCTCACCTTTATCTCCTACCACACTCCATTTGTGTCTATATGCCCCATGTTTCACAAGAAACTGTCCCACATATCTTGAAGGCTTTAAGGATACGATTAAGTTAGAAAAAGCTCAGGAGCCAGCCTTTTGCCTTTAATTAGGAAGAATTGGGGCATAGAGAGTTAGTAGGAGTTATTAGAACTGACATAAATGATCTGTCAGGAACTAAACCGTATGGAAGACTGTCAGGGAACAATACACTATGACTCTACAAGGAATCCACCTGAATGGACACTATTAAAATTACAATTTACATTAAAGTTCTATAAAAGTATTAGGATGTAATAAGAAGACCCTTTGAAATAAAATGCAAAAACTACTAGGAACCAGGTAACATACTCTGTCTCCTTTGAGTCTCCAAGCCACACCTCATTAATAGAACAAGGTAAATCAATATTTCTGTTAGCTTTACTTGATCCTTCCAAGATTTCTGCTTCCAAATCATCAGGTTCTGTAAAAAAAAGTGAAAATATTACAACAAATGTATATGAACAAAATATCAGAATGAAAAATCAGTAAGCTTTGAGAAAACAACACGAACTTTGTTATAACCCATCAGTACTTTTGTTCCAGTTAGTATATTAATTTACAAGGGGGGGGAAGATTGTATAAACAAACCATAAAAAAGTGAGCTAATTTTCTGAAGTAACTGTAGCACCAATGTGATATTCACAGAGCGTATGGAAGCTATGAATTCTGAATCACAAAATACAACAGATTCTCCACATGGAAGACAGGACCAAAGCATTTATTTAAACACCAGAAGGTCTAATCCTAACACCAAAAAGTCAAATTCATCATAGCAACAAAGAGATCTATACACAGTAACAACATAGGGGGCACCACCATCCCTAAGCCTTTCCCCTGCTAGGGCCTTCCCACAAACAAACACTCACAGCTGGCTGCCTGCTTCCTCTCTCTCTCCCTCACATCTGACCAACTTCCTCTTAGCTCTCCTCTACCCTTCCTGGTCCTCCGATTTGTAGCACCAATGCAATATTTACAGCATCCATGATCACAATCAAGACCATGACTATAAATATTGCATGATGTTCAATCGCAAAATATACCAGATTCTCCAGGTAGAGGACAGAACTGAAAGATTTATTTAGACATCAGAAACCAAATCCCAAAACCAGTAAGCCAATTCCATCATAGTACCAAAGATGTTTAGAAGCTATAATAATGCTGAGAGCCACAGCATCCTTCAGCCTTTCTGCAAACCAATATGAGATCAATATCTACTCACAAACTTCTCTCCTTTCCTGAGCACCTCTCTCTCCCACCCTCTCTGGCTCTGGCTCCCAGCTTCCTGTGGGCTCCGCTTCCCTTCAGCAAACTCCTCTCACCACAGGATCCACGTGATTATATTCAGCCTATTAGGGGGACAGTTTATTTTCACAGCAGGGAAACTTCCTGTGGGCTATGCAGCACCCTTCAGCAAATTTCCTCCATCACAGTTTCCATGTGATTACATTCAGCCTATTAGGGGGCAGAGTTTACTTTCAAAGCAGGAGAGGTCTTCAAATTTCCCCCTAGGTCTATTAAGGGGCAGGGAAGATCTTCAAATTCTCATTCCCGTTACGCCGTTCAGCAACTTCCTCCCACCACAGGCTTTATGTGACTCAAACTCATGTATCTGAGGCTTCCATGTGACTTAAGTAGGTCTTATGGGCCTATTAAAAGATGGGAAAGTTCTTCTTATTTATATTACCATTATATTCAGCCCCAAGATCTTTCATATCTGTTACATAGGTTAATGGGAGTTTAGGGGTAACTGGTATCAACAGAGCTTTACAACCATATAACAAGGATAACACAAAATAAACACATAAAACACTATCTTAGGGTGCAGCTTCAGCACAAGCATCCCATCATTCCCCCCTTTGAATGAATGGGGCCCAAAATCTTGGGGTAATCTACCCTTGCTCTTAATGGAGCAGTAAACAATTCTTGTCCATCTATTCTGACTCTGACTCCACTGGCTATTTACTCTTCTCTCTCTTGAGGAAATTTATCTTTAACCCATTCTCCTAAGTCACTTCTCTGTGAAATCTTATCCAGTACCTCTGAAAAAGAGTGCCCTATCTTCCCAATTGGTAGAGTCAGAATTAAGTGCTTACAAGCAAGAGGAGCCGTGTTCACTATGATATTTCTATGAGAAACTGCTAAGGGGGTACTGTGATAAACCTAGGCATCTCCCATTATTACTGTTGTCTTCCTTACCTCCTCCTTTAACTTTTTCATATAGTCCTGAAGTGAAAACCAGGGTCTATCTCCACTAGGCCACACAGTCAGTAGGATATTGCCTGTTGCATCTGTCCACAGATAAGGCTAACAGGTTAATCACATTGTTACCTCCTTGCATATGGTAATTCCCAAATGCTTGCTGTACAAAATGATTCTAATGCCTACAAATTTCAAACAGTCTACGTTATCTACCAATACTCCTCTGGTCCCTTCATCACTGATTCTCACCATCAAGACACTAATGATTCTCCCATCCTTTGGGTGAATCAGCTTAATATATCAGTGACCTCCTGCTGAGTAAAATCCTCAGTTACCTCACTGAAGACTGTCTGGCCCTATGGGTTCTCCTGCTTTCTTAATATTGGGTGAATGTCTGCACTTGTAAAAGCCTTCTCATCTAACTCTGTTTCATTTTCCTCTCATGCATTCTCCTCACAATTGTCAGGGATCCAACCTGTGCAAGGGCTGCATGTACATTCCTTTTGTTAGTTTTTTGCTTTCTCTTAGCTAAATGAACTGTAGTTTGTTCTTCTACTACCTGAGACCCCCCAGCTTGCTCTTCTAAAGGAGAACCTGAACGCTGTAACACAGAAAGATTTCCATGCAGACCATCTGAGCTTTCTCTTCCAGCAGCTTGTCTCTGCTTTTATACATAAGGTGATAACTTGCTGGCAAGGTCCAGCCTCTCCTACAAACCCTGCCTAATTTTTTTTTTGCGTTTTTTTTGAAGGGGGAAGGGCAGGGCAATTGGGCTTAAGTGACTTGCCCAAGGTCAAATGGCTAGTTTTTGTGTTAAGCGTCTGAGGCTGGATTTGAACTCAGGTCCTCCTGACTCCAGGGCTGGTACTCTATTCACTGTGCCACCTAGCTGCCCCCAAACCTTGCCAATACTTTCTCTGGTTCTATCAGTATTTCTTGCAAACATCTTTCCAAATCTCTAGGTTCTCTCGATTCCAAGTTTTCACAAAGCCCTGTGCTTTTAGCTCAATCTCTTGTTAGAGAGGAAAAAGGTAAATCCTCTCATCCTGGGATATCCATTTTTCTCTCTAAAGTTCTTCTGCCTCCAAACAGAGGTCTGATATTTCATGATCTCATCTGTATCACCAAGGCAATATTCACAGCACTGAAGGCAACTATGATATGCTGGCATAGTTCTGAATTGCAAAATATAACTGACTCTCCACATAGAAGACAGAAGCAAAACATTTATTTAAATACCAGAAAGCCAAATCTCGACACCAAGAAACCAAATTCATCATAGCAACAAAGAAATCTATACACAGTAACACTACAGAGAGCAACACCATCACAAAGTCTTCCCACCAACAAATACACACAATAATAGCTGTCTGCTTGCCTGTGTCCTCTCTCTCCTCCAGCTCTAACTGCTCTGATTCCCAGTTTCCTCTGGGCTCTGCTCTACCCGTTCAGCAAGCTCCTCCAACCACAGGCCCCATGTGATTACATTCATCCTATTAAGGGGCAGAATTCCCATTACCATTACATTCAGCCCGAAGATCTTTCATGTCCCTTACATAGGTCAACAGGACTTTAGGGGTAAGTGAGGTCAACAGCACTTTGCAAACATAATGGGAATAACACAAAATAAGTACATAAAACAATATCTTAGTGTGGGGCTTGAGCACAAGTACCCCATCATTTCCCCCCTCTGAATGGGGTCCAAAATCTTGGGGGTAAGGGGAGAAAATCTCTTCTTCCATAGCTACTTCCCGCTGAAAATTGTCTGTAGAGCTGTTCCTGCGCCCAAAAGGCCCTATTTGAGGGGTCAGTTCTCTAGCTGGCATCCAGAGCTTGGCTGACACCATGTCCAGGGGTGACACATCAGTCGTGGACAGGGGGTGACATCTAGCCTAAGTGATCAGGTATCTGTAGGTGGAGGGTACTAAGCCTGCAGGAAACAAATCTAGCAAACAAATTTAAGAGACAAAAAGTAAAAAAAAAAAAAAAGAAAACAGTAACCAGAAAGAGGGTAGATATAGGGTCAGCTGTGCTTCTAGAGTCCAGGAAGTCACCATTGTAGCCTTATTCATTGTTGTTTACTGTTTTCTAATTTGCAGTTTTGGAGGTCTTTAATCTGAGCTAGGGTGTGGCCAATTTCCTATTCTCCCTGCAGGTGTGACAAACTTGAATAAAATGTTTCAGGAGGATCTGTAGGGGCAGTTCTTACTTCCCTATTCTGTCTAACATTAATCTCCCCTTTTTGATACATTTTGTATAGTTCATTAGTTGGAATGCCATCTATTCTTCCAAAACCTATGCCTGCTCTGAAGAGAACAGTAAACAATTCTTTTCTTGTCAATCTATTCTGACTTTGAATCCACTAGCTATTTACTCTTCTCTCTTGAGGAAACTTTATGTTTTCCCCATTCCCCCAAGTCAGTTAAATGTGAAATCTTATCCAGCACCTATGAAAGAGGGTGCCCTATCTCCCCAATCAGTAGAGTCAGAATTAGCCCAGAAGGAGCCATTTTCACTATGATATTTCTATGAGAAACTACTGAGGGGTAATGTGATAAGTCTCAGTGTCTCACATCATCCTTGCTGTCTTCCTTATCTCCTCCTTTAAATTTCTCATACGGTCTCTAAGCGAATACCAGGGTCTATCTCCAGCAGGCCACATAGAGTCAGTGGGATACATTTTATTGCATCTTGGCAGCTAAAGCTAACAGATTAATTGCACTGTTCCCTCCTAGCACACGGTGATCCCTAAATGCTTCCAGTACAAAATATAAATTTCAAGGAATCCATGTTATCAACCAATACTCCTCTGATCCCTTCATCACTGATTCTCACCATCCAAGATACTAATGATTCTCCCATCCTGACTTAATCCTCAATTATCTTCCCCCACCCCATCCCTCCTGGGTTCTTCTGCTTTCTTCTTAGTATTGGGTGAATGCCTGCACTTGTAAAAGCTTCTTCATCTAACTTTGTTTCATTTTCCTCCCACGCATTTCCCTGGCAGTCCTTTGGGCAACTAGGGCCAACCTGCGCAAAGGTTATGTGCACATTCCTTTTGATAGTTTTTTGCTTCTTTCTAGCTAAATGAACGGAAAGATTCTCATGGGAAAAAAAAAAGCAAGATTCTCATGCAAATTAGCCAACTCCTGGACAGTAATTTGTTCTTCCACTACCTCAGACGCTCCAAATTGCTCTTCTGGAGAGTCTGAAGGCTGTAATACAGACAGTTTCTCATGTAAATCAGCCGAGTTCCTTTCTATCTGAGCTTTCTCCTATAGCAATTTCTCTCTATATTTTTACATATAATACAGTAAATTGTTAGTGAAACCCAGGCTCTTTTACATACTCCTGTCAGTTCTTTCACTGGTTTTATTGGTATTCCTTGCAAACATCTTTCTAAATCTCAAGATTCTCCCTTCTGTAGTCTTGGTTCCAAGTTTTCACAGGGTCCAGGGCGTTTACACCATTCCCTTGCTAGGGAGGAATAAAGTAAATCCTCCCATCCTGAGATATCCAATTTTTCCTCTGAAGTCCATCTGCCTCCAAATAGAGATCTCTTATTTCACAATCTCACCTGTATGGTCAATGCAATATTCACAGCACTGACGGCAACTATGAATATGCTAGCATAGTTCTGAACTGCAAAATCTAACAGACTCTCTATATGAAAGAAGCAAAACATTTATTTAGATACCAGAAAACCAAATCCCAACATCAGAAAGCCAAATTCATCACAGCAGCAAAGAAATCTGTAAACAATAACACAACAGAGAGCAACACCATCCCAAAGCCTCCCCACAAACATTCACAATACTAGCTGTCTGCTTGCCTGTGTCCTCTCTCCCTCCCAGCTCTAACTTCTCTGACTCTCAGTTTCCTCTGGGCTCTGCGCCACCCTGCCTGCTCCACCCATTCAGCAAGCTCCTCCTGCCACAGGCCTCATGTGATTACATTCAGCCTGTTAAGGGGCAGGGAAGATCTTCCAATTCCCATTACCATTACACTATCCTCACTGCCAAATGTAGCACCAACATGATATTCACAGTGCCTATGGCAGTTATGCATATGCTGACATAATTCTGAATCACAAAATATAACACTCTCCTCATGGAAGACAGACCCAAAACATTTATTCAAACACCAGAAAGCCAAATCAATCCATCATAGCAACAGAGAAATCTATACACAATAACAATGAAGGGGGCACTGCCATCACTAAGACTTCCCCCTGCTAGGATCTTCCTACAAATGAACATTAACAGCTGGCTGCCTGCTTCCTCTCTCTTTCCCTCAGCTCTAACCACCTTCCTCTCAGCTCTCCTCCACCTTCCTGATCCACCTGTTCAGCAAGCTTCTCCCACCCCAGGCTTTATGTGACTCAAACTCATGTGTCTTAGGCTTCCCATCCTATTAATGAATGGGAAAGATCTTCCCATTTACATTACCATTACAGTAACAAATTTCTTTTGCAAATTATCATTGCACATAATTTTATTCACTTTATTTTTCTTGCTTTTTTTGGGCAACATAGTTAATACGGAAATATGCTTTACATCATTTATGATGGGTATTATATTTCTTAGGCAAACTAGGTGGTTCAGTGGATGGAGTGCTAGACCTGGATTCAGTAAGACCTGAGTTCAAATCTGGCCTCAGACACGTAATAGCTGTGTGACCCTGAGCAAGTTGCTTGACCCTGTTTACCTCAGTTTCCTCATCTGTAAAAAGAGCTGGAGAAGGAAATGGCAAACCATTCAGGATCTTTTCTAGGAAAATCCCCAAAGAGGTCCCAAAGAGTAGGAAATGACTAAAAATGACTAAACAACAACAAAATTATATTACTTACCTTCTGAATGAAGAGCTTGATGGAGAGAATTTGGAACTGAAAACAAAATTTAAAATAAGCAAATGAAGGAACAAATTATGTTCCAGCACTAAAAACAACAACAAAAGAAATTCTCACTGAACAAAGAAAATATTTAAAAGGATTAATTATCCTATTTCTCCAACATTTTATTATACAACATTATCTTTTTCCCTTTAGGGAAAATGAGTCCTGGAAAAATAAAACTGGTTTTGAGAAAGCATAAAAAACTTTCCACTGAAAGTTATTAAAAGATTAATGTCATAATTCTCTTTTGTTGAACTGAATTTTAGATAATTCAGATTGTTACTAATTAGAGATTTACAAAAAAGTTGAATAGTTCAAGTGAGTGTTAGCAGCCACAAGCAGTTTTAAGAAACAAAGGGGAAAATATTATCCATTGTGGATAGTAGTGCAAATTGTGCAGTAACCTACACAGAATTTGTTAGGATCTCCAGTGTGCCAAGATGAATACTTTCCTCCTTCCCACCCTCTTTTTACCTTTCTTTTATGCGCTATCTTCCTTTATTAAAATATAAGCTTTTTGAGGGCATGGACTCTTTTTATCTTTTACTTTTTATTTCTCCAGCTTAGGAAAGCACATGTCATGTAGTAAGTGCTTAACAAATGCTTGTTCATTAAATGACAGATTCAGATCAAAACCAAAAAACCATCAGGAAGCATACCTTCCAACTTTTCTGCTATCACAAATGGTTTTAATGCCATCTGTAAAAACTCATCTGCTTCCGTAAGTTTCAGCTCTTCAGAGGCTTTGATATCAGCTTTATCAATTACAGGTGGAACATCTATATGGACAGGAACAAATTGTACTTCTTTTTCCTCCATGATGAAGGTTTTGTAGTTTTTTGCTTCAGACGCTTCTGTGGAAACATTCCCCCACCCCCCGATATAAGGTTTTGCAAAAGCCTTGAATTTCATTTCTAATGATGTCTGAGAAACAATTTTCAAAAGGTGCAGCTAATAATAAGTAATCCTGGCTAGACTCTAGTACAATATTTATTAAGTTCCACGTTGTATAATTCTTAGTGAAGTAGTTAACTTGTGCAAATATCATCAACTGAACTTGAACTGCCCAGAAAAATACCTAAGACAGATGTTAGAATGTGGGGGGGAAAAGTATGCTTTCCCCCCCCACCTAAGATTTTCTGAAAAATAATATCCATGAACATCTTAGTTAATTTCTTATAGCAAATTATGGAGACTAATCAGAAGATCTGTGCTCAAAAGTTGCCAGTCTGAGGTTTGAGCACCATGGAAAGAAACTTCATATGTCTTCAGGCATAGGGTAGGCTAAAAGCAAGGGAAGAAAATCTAATTGATATATCACTGATGCTTATATAATGTTTATAAAGTTTGCAAAGTATTTTACTTAAATTCTCTCATCACAACTCTGTGTTGTGGGTGCTATAGATATTATTCCCATTTTATTGTTGAGAGAACTGAGGTTCTAAGCAATTAGGGTAAAATTGTCGTTAAGAGGAAACATGACAGTTCAACTAAGTTATCATTCTGCAAATAAGTAGTCAAAGGAAAAGAAGTAGTTTTCAGAAGACGAAATCAAAACTATAAACAGTCATATAAAAATGCTCTAAATGTTTACTGATTGGAGAAATGCAAATTAAAGTAACTTGGAGGCACTACTTCACAACTATTAAAAATGACAAATACTGGAGACAAGTTCAAAATTATGAAGCATTAATGCACTACTGGTGGAGCTGTGAGCTAGTTCAACCATTCTGAAGAACAATTTGGAATTATACCCAAAGGGTAAACTGCATTCTCTTTGACCTAGCAAAACTACTACTACAAAGAAAAAAAGACCCACATGCACAAAAATATTTATAGCATCTCCTTTTGTGGTGACAAAGAATTGGAAATCAAGGGGATATCCATCAATTGGGGAATGGCTGAACAAGTGATGGTATATGATTGTGATGGAATACTACTATGCTATAAGAAATGCTCAGCAGGATATTTTCAGAAAAACCTGAAGTATTATATGAATTGATGCAGAGGGAAGTGAGAAGCAGGAAACTACTGTACACATAAATAGTATTATCAACTGTAAAAAAAACTTAGCTACTCTGATTAATACAATGATCTTGATAATTATCTTAATAATTCTGAATGACCCATGATGAAATATGCCATCCATCTTCAAAAAGAGAAATGATGAACATGGGTACAGATTGAAGCATACTTTTTTCATTTTACTGTGTGTGTGCATGTGTTTTCTCTTCTACAACATGGCTAATATGGAAATATGTTTTGCATCACTTCACATGTATAATCAATATTATATTCCTTGCTTTCTCAATGGGTCGCGTAGGGGCTGGAGGGCAAGAGAGAATAGGGAACTCAAAATCTGAAATACTGCATATTAAAAAACGTTAAAAATGTATTTGAAAAATTAATGAAATAAATAAAACTACATATGTTTTAGAAAGAGATAAACAAAACCCACTGATTCTGATTCACGTAGAAAAATTCAATTACCTTTACATATATACAGATATACATAGATATGTATAATGTTTTCCCATGCTTTCATTTCAAATAACGGATAGTGTAAAGTTGCTTTTAAAAAAATTTACTTGGATTTTAGCTTTTCTAATGTATTCTAAAAAAATAATAAAATTTCTCTAATAAAATGAGTATAAGGAAATTATTCAAGCATAGTATATGGGATCCTGGTTTTAATGAAGACCATTCTGTGTGAACAGCCTGTTAGCATTCCTGGTCCTGTCCAAAAATTACTTTGTGTATATTCTCTACTGAATAACTAGTGTATTCACTGTTTCTCTCCAATTAGAAAGGGATTGTTTTTATTTTTCCCTTTATATTTCAATGCCAAACACATAGTTAGTATCTAAATTGAAGTACTGAACTGAGTTCTTTATCTAGCTGTGAGAAGTTCTGAGAACCTGAGCGTACCTCCTTTTACTGGCGTATATGCACTGCTTGAAACTATAATTCTCTATTTAATAGTAATAATGACTACTTATAGAATTTTAAACTTTGCAAATCCTTTTGCACACATTATGTTATTTCAACATCACAATAACTCTGTGAGGTGTTACCTTCATTTTATAAATAAAGGAATCACGGCTCTGAGAGGTTAAGTGAGTTGCCCTTGGTCACAAAGTTTAGCTAAATGTCAGAGACAGGATCAGAACCCAAGTCATCCTTACTACAAATACAGCACTGTAGAACCAAGGATCACCATACTTTACAAATGCATCTTGAAAAACTTGATAAATCATGGTTCCAAGATATCATGTGGATACTCTACCAACTAGTAAACTTACTACGCAAACAACTAGCAGAGAGTAAATTTCCTCTTAAAAAACAAAAACAAAACTTCATCAACAAATCCATGACAAGATTTTTGAGACTTCATTTCAATTTTTTTTTCATTTTCTCTTCTTACTGGATCACAGATATCCTCCAAGCAAATGTATTTAACCTCCTAGGTTAAGACAAAGTCACAATCATGTTACATGAAGAGAAAACTCATCTTAAAAGTATCTTCGTAAATGATACAATATCTTATTCATGTTTATGTTTTTATCGATATTAAACATTCACTTAAAATATTTAGTTCCATTTTACCATTTTTAAGCGCTATCTCATCGAAACACTGTGTCTGAAGTTGTAGTTCAGCTTCTCCAAGAATTTTTAGAACAGAATCTGTTGGGCTTTTCCCCCAGGCTCTTCTTGGAGATCCTTCAATATCTAGTTTAATAACATGTCCCACCGTAAGTTCTACAAGACCAAAAGAAGCAGGGAAATTGAAATGGTTATAACAAAATGGTCACTACAAAATTATTATAACATGAGATTAGCAAACCATTTGCAGGGATGACTGTAAGCCAGCAACTCAATTGCTTATTTATTTATTTTTAATGTCCATATCACATAGTTCATTTACAGCTGTTTGTTTTTAAAAGATGACTGACAAGGTTGGAAGATGGACACCAAAGGAAAAATCTTCAACTAAAGAAAAAAAAAAGGAAAACTAAGATAGCCTTTTAAATGAAATGTCACTTAGAAGTTTTCAATTAAAAAGTAATCATGGGTATTTCACAGCAAAATCTAAAGAAAAAAAATGGCCTTCTTGCTGAAGCTTGATAAATACACTTCGGGGGGAAATCTGTTGATCCAAGCTCAGTCCAGCCCCTACCCCCAGGACAACAGAGGTGGAGGCGACTCAGGAGCTGCAGCTGCTGTCACATGGCTGCCTCTGGAGTTCCTGGCCTGTAGATTGTTGGGAGACCAAGTGACCACTCAGAGGCTAACAACTCTTGCTTTGATCTGCTTGGATCTGGGTCTCAGTCTTAGTTAGTAGTCGTGGGTGAAGAATGCCACTGTGCCAGAGCTTGTGGTGGCTGTAGAGAGGGCGCCTTCCTCAGACCTTTGACAACATTTGGAAAAAACCCAGCAATTTGGGATACAGCTCTCACCACTCTGGAAGCAGAGTTCTTCTGTGGCAAAGAGTTCAAAAGTCAGTGTAACTGAATGGCAACAGCAGCAAACAGTGGAAGCGCAATCAGCCCATAGAATCCTTTTTAGGGAACAAAAAGGATCAAAACATGGAACCAGAAAAAGACAACAAAGTCAATACTCCTGCATCAAAAGCTTCCAAGAAAAACATGAACTGGTTACAGGGCCACGGAGAAGCTCAAGAAGGATTTTGAAAATCAAGTAAGAGAAGTGGAGGAAAAAAATTGGGAAGAGAAATGACAATGATCCAAGAAAATCATGAAAAGCATGTCAACAGCCTGACTTAAGAAAATAACACCTTAAAAAAATAGACAAATGGCAAAAGAGGTCGAAAAAACCAATGACAAGGAGAAGAATGCCTTAAAAAGCAAAACTGGTCAGATGGAAAAGCAGTTCAAAAACTCACGGAAGAGAATAATTGCTTCAGAATTAGACTGGAGCAATGGAAGCTAATGACTTTATGAGAAATCGAGATACTATAAAACAGATGCAAACAAATGAAGAAATAGAGGGAAATGTGAAATACCTCATTGGAAAAACCACTGACCTGCAAAATAGATCCAGGAGAGATCATTTAAAAATTGTTGTACTACCTCAAAGCCATGATCAAAAAAAGAGTCAAGATATCATCCTTCAAGAAATTCTCAAGGAAAACTGCCCTGATATTCTAGAACCAGAGGGCAAAATAGAAATTGAAAAATGCACTGATTGCCTCTTGAAAAAGATCCCCAAAAGAAAACTCCTAGGAATATTATAGCCAAATTCTAGAATTCCCAGATCAAGGAGAAAATATTACAAGCTGTCAGGAAGAAACAATTTGAATATTGTGGAAACACAATCAGGATAACACAAGATCTAGCAGCTTCTACATTAAGGGATCAATGGGCTTGGAATATGATATTCCAGAGGTCAAAGGAGCTAGGACTAAAACCAAGAATCATCTACCCAGCAAAAGTGAGTATAATGCTTCAGGTGAAAATGTGGTCATTCAACGAAATAGAGAACCTTCAAGTATTCTTGATGAAAAAACCAGAGCTGAAGAGAAAACCTAACTTTGAAATACAAGAAGCAAGAGAAGCATGAGAAGCATGAGAAGGTAAACAGGAAAAAGAAATCATAGGGAACTTATTAAAGTTGAACCATTTACATTCCTACATGGAAAAACGGTAATTATAACTCATGATAATTATACTCACATATGTATGTATAGAGGGGTATATGTGTGTATAAATGCATATGTGAGTGTGTGTATATGTGTGTACATGTATAGTAAGCAAAGGATCAGTTTAATATGAAGGATGATATCTAAAAAAATTAAGAGGTGAGAGAGGAATATAATGGGAGAAGGAGAAAGGGAGAGATAGAATAGGGTAAATTGTCTCATATAAAAGAGGCAAGAGAGAACTGTTACAATGGAGGGCAAGAGAAGGAAGGTAAAAGGGAATGGCTCGTCCTTACTCTCATTGAATTTGGCTTAAGAAGGGAGTAACACACACACTCAATTGGGTATCTTACCCTACAGGAAAGTAGGAGGAAAGGGGATATATGAGAGGTGATGATAGAAGGGAGGGCAGATTGGTGGAGAGGGTAGTTAGAAGCAAACACTTTTGAAAAGGGAGAAGGTCAAAGGAGAAAATAGAATAAGTGGGGGGTGGGATAGGATGGAGGGAAATATAGTTAGTCTTTCACAATATAACTACTATGGAAATGTTTTACATAACTACACATGTACAACCTATATTGAATTGCTTGTCTTCCTGGGGGGGGATGAGGAGGGAAGATGGGAAAGAATCTGGATATCAAAGTTTTAAAAACAAATGTTTAAAAAATTGTTTTTTACATGCAACTGGGAAATAAGATATACAGGCACTGAGGTATAGAAATCCATCTTGCCCTACTAGAAAGTAACAGGGTGATGTGGGAGGATATAAGAGAGAGCACATTGGGGAAAGGGGTATTCAGTAGGCTCACTATCTTGGGGTGGGGGTAGAGGGAAGACAGGGAGAAACTTTGTAACTGAAAATCTTGTGGAAATGCTGAAAGCTAAAAATAAACAAATAAATAAAAGATTTAAAAAAAAAGAGTATCTCCCATTTGTAATACCTCCCTCCACAAGGATTGCTGGCTCTCCTTTTATGCCTAGGTAGAGTCCAGATTAATGTGGCCTTTTCGCTGCTACTTACAATGCAAATGATTGTGATCTTGAGCAAGTCCCTGAACTTCTCAGGGTCACTGGCAACTTTCTAAGACTCTCAGTTGCTCCTCTCCTCCCACTCTCTCAGCTGAGAGCCCTACATCATGTTTTACAGAAAAAATTGAGCATTCATGGTGAGCTCCCTCTTCTTTCCTCTTCCTCATTCATATCACTTAGGTGCCTTCCGCCACTATCTCTTCCTTCACCTCGGTCTCACATGATGATTTGGGTTTACTCCTTACCAAAGCTAATACCTCTACTTGCTTGGGTGATGCCATTCCATGCCATCTCCTCCAACAGATCACTACTTCTCTCAGTTGCAGAACTGGGGACACTGCTTTGGGAAAAGGAATTTTCTACCAGGGGCTCCCTACACTGACAAAATCACAAGACTAGCCCCCACCTCTTGCCCCACCAAAGTGCAAACAGGTAGATCCAAGGATACATTATTTTATTTCCCCAAGTGGTACAAAATACTTGTTGATATAACTTGATAATACTTGTTGCCAAATAGTTTTCCTTTTCCCTCCCTTTTTTATTTACTTTTAGTTTACAACATTCAGTTCCACAATCCCTTGAGTTCCAAATTTTCTCTCCCTTCCTTCCCTCCCCCGTCCCCACGCATGGTGGCATGCAGTTTGATACAGGTCCTACAAATAGTTGTCCTTTCTGTACTGATATTAGGAAACACTTCTTAATTTCTACTTTGAAAACTTTCTATTCTAGAAGCTTTTACTTTCATATATTTTTGTACTTGCTAACTGCTTTTTCTGGACTTCCTTATAAACTCTGGTGGCTCAGACTTCTTCTATGAGTAAGCTAATCAAAATAAGGACTGCATTATTCATCTTAAATATTCAACTACAAAAAACTTCAATTTTGGCAAAACTTCACCCACGCTTTAAGTGTTTTCTCAGTGCTGATTAGATAAAACATTTTTTTTTCTATAAAAATTTCCCTTCCAGGAGTCACAGCCACGAGAGTTGAAAAAAGGCAGAGACTCACCTAAGCTCTTCCCAAAACCCTTCCAAACCATGTTTAAATAATACCCCAAAACAAATTTTGGAGTGACAGAACCCACAAAAGGACAGGGTGAAACAATTTTCCAGTAAGAGAGGTAGAGGAAAAATTGGGAAGAGAAATGTGAGTGATGCAAGAAAATCATGAAAAAGAGTCAATAGTTTGCCAAAATGGTGTAGAAAATATTGAAGAAAAGAACATATTAAATAACAGAATAGGTCAAATGGTAAAAGAGGTGCAAAAAACTGAAGAAAATGCCTTGAAAAGTAGAATTGGCTAAATGGAAAAAGATATAAAAAAATTCAATGAAAATAATTACTTAAAAATTTGAATTGGGCAAATGAAAGCTAATGACTTTATGAGACATCAAGAAATAATAAAGCAAAATCAAAGAATGAAAAAATTGAAGAAAATGTGAACTATTTCACTGCAAAAACAACTGACCTGGAAAACAGATCCAGGAGAGTGAATTTAAGAATTATTGGACTACCTGGAATTTATGGGGGAAAAAAAAAACATCTATCAAGAAATTATCAAGAAAAACTGACCTGATATTCTAGAACCAGAGGGTAAAATAAAAAGTGAAAGAATCCACCGACCACCTCTTGAGAGAAATCCCAAAATTAAAACTTCCAGTAATATTTTAGTCAAATTCCAGAGCTCTCAGGTTAAGGAGAAAATATTGCAAGCAGCAAAAAAGAAACAATTCAATTACTGTGGAGCCAAAATAAGGATTACACAAGATTTAGTAATTTCTACCTTGAAGGATTGGAGGGTTTGGAATATGATATTTTGGAGGACAAAAGAGCTAGGATTATAACCAAGAATCACCTACTCAGCAAAACTGAGTAGAAGAGGCAGCTAGGTGGCACAGTGAATAGAGTGCCGGCCCTGGAGTCAGGAGGTCCTGAGTTCAAATCTGACCTCAGACACTTAATATTTACTAGCCATGTGATCTTGAGCAAGTCACTTAACCCCAATTACCCTGCCCTCCCCCCTCTAAAAAGCAAAAAAACCCCAAAACTGAGTAGAGGTCTTCAAGGGGGAAAAAATGAACATTCAGTGAAATAAAGGACTTTCAAACATTCCTGAAGAAAAGACCAAAGCTGAATAGAAATCTGACTTTCAAATACAAGACTCAAGAGAAGCACAGAAAGGTAAACAGGAAAAGAGAAATCATAAGGGATTCAATAAGGTTAAACTATTTACATCCCTACACGGAAAAATGATACTTGTAACTCCTAAAAATTTTCTCATTATTAGAGCAGTTAAAAGGAATATACATGGACAGAGTGTAAGGGTGTGAGTTGAATATAATGGGGTAATTATTTTAAAAAATAAAATTAAGGGGTGATAAAGACGAATGCACTGGAAGAAAGGGAAAGTGAGAGGTAGAATGGGGTAAATTATCTGACATAAAAGAGGCATGAAAGGACTTTTATAGCGGACAGGTGCGGGGGGGAGAGTACATGAACCTTACTCAAATTGGAACTGGTTCAGCTGGGCGTAGAAATCTGTCTTAACATACAGAAAAGCGGGAGGGAAAGAAGATAGGATAAGGGGGTGGCAATAGAGCACTGAGTGAAGGGAGGGTAGACTGGGGGAGGCAGAAGTCAGAAACAAAGCACTTTTGTGAATGGACAGAGAAAGTAGGAAAAACAGGGAAAATATGATGGAGGGAAATACAAAGTAATCATAACTGTGAAAAAAAATTTATAGCTAGTTTCTCTTATAAAGACCTCATTTCTCAAATATATAGAGAAGTGCATCAAATTTATAAAATTAAGAGTCATTTCTCAATTGATAAATGGTCAAAGATTATGAACAGGCAGTTTTCAGACAAAATAATCAAAGCCATCAACAATTCTATGAAAAAGTGTCCTAAATCACTCCTGATTAGAGAAATACAAATCAAAACAACTATGAGGTACCTCCTCACACCTATCAGACTGGTTATTACAACGGAAAAGAAAAATGACAAATGCTGGAGGGAATATGGGAAAATTGAGACACCAATGCATTGTTGATGAAGTGGTATGATGATTCAACCACTCTGTAGAACAATTTGGAACTATGCCCATAGAGCTACAAAACTATGCATACCTTTTGGCCAAGGCAATACCATTACTAGGTCTGTATCCCAAAGAGATAAAAAACAAAAAGGAAAAGGACCTAGATGTAAAAAAAATATTTACAGCAGCTCTTTTAGCGGAGGTAAAGAATTAGAAATTGAGGATATGTCCATCAACTGGGGAATGAGTTGAACAATTTGTGGTATAAAATTGTGATGGAATACTATTGTGCCATAAAAAATGATGAGCAAGATGCTCTCAGAAAAACCTGGAAAGACAGACTTAAACGAGTAAAGACTTACATGAACTGAGATAAAGTGAAATAAGCATTGTTTATAACGACACTAATAATGTATAATGATCAACTGTGAATGATTTCTCAATTCTTAGTAATACAATGATCCAAGGAAATTCTGAACGATTAGTGGTGAAAAAAATGTTATCTCCAGAGAAAGAATTGATGGAATCTGAATGCAGACTGAAGCATAATTTTTCTTTATTTTTCTTGGGTTTTTTTGGTCTGTGTTTTCTTTTGCAACATGACTAATGTGGAAATGGGTTTTGCGTCATTGCACATAAGTAACCTATAGTAAATTGCTTGCATTCTCAATTTGAGGGGGGAGGGAAGGAGAAAGAGAATTTGGAACTCAAAAATTAAAAAAAAAATTAAAAATTAAAGTTAAAAATTGTTTTTACATATAAATAGGGGAAAAAATTAAATTAAAAAAAAAAGAAAATTTTCCTTTATTGATTTGGTTCCTTTAGGGCACAAAAATGTACATTAATAAAAAAGAGTAACATTTGCTTTTTATTTTAATAAATGAACATTTCCCTTTGCATGATTTAACAAAAATAACGTAAAGTAACTGCTTCACTTTGAAGATGAGATAATTTCCAGCAATTTTATAATTATTCTCACCTGTAGGAAAGGTCTCCTCCATAGTTAATTTGGCTAGAGGAATTTCCAGTTCACTTCCTGCTTCCCATTTCTTACGTTCTGATATTACAGATTTTTCTTCCTGATGATCCTTAATGTCTTCATTAATAGTTATTTTACAGATTTCAGAAGTTTGTGTCTTTTCTTCTTCCTCTTTGTGAGCCTTGAGGTTTTGATTTAGTCTACGCAGTATCTCTCGTTTATTCTGCAATGGTAAGTCTCATATTTTGAAATTATTTATATAAATAAAAGGGTAAAGAGAGAAAGCTAACAAAATTTTACTCACCGAAAGAGCATTATCAGTCATTTTCATTTCTTCAGATGTTTCCTGAATGTCAATTAAACTTCCATTCTTTAAAATCAGAAAGATACAAGATAAGACATATCAGAAAAAAATTCTTCCTTAAAAGTCTGTTATTCTTCATCATTCCCCTCCCCTCTATTATGAAGTTCTCCATATTAATTTGTTCATTTCTGCAAAGTTTGATTTACTTTAAATACATTAAAAAACATTTCAAAGTCAATCAAATAATAATCTCAGTATAAAGTCTACAGGCCAATTCTCAACTATTTGATCAAATATGTGGATTAATCCATATCTTTTGTGAGTACTATCTTTTAGAGGGGAGTGGGAAGTGGAAAAGGGCTATTTCAATTCCACCAGAGAAAGGACAATGAAATGAAATGAACATAATTCAAGTTTTTCTTTTAACAAGTTCTCATCTCACTAAAGATTTCTTAGTTGAAGTGACTCAATATAAGTCAAAAATTAGCTTTTTTTTAAACAGTATTTGAATTTATTGATATTTTCTCTGTCCTATATTATCATACAGTTGTGAGTTGGGTAGACTGCTTTCTACTTCAAAAACAAAAGCAAACATGAAAAATGAGAACTGAATTATTTGTTTGGAAGACAGCACATATTCAATTTTTCTTTTGATTAGTCTACTCACTAAAAACTAAGCCTCTAGAGCAGGGGTGGGGAACCTGTGCTCCTCTAGGTCCTCAGGTGTGGCTTTTTGACGGAGTTCAAGTTTTATAGAACAAATCATTTTATTAAGAGATTCTGTTATGTGGAGTTTGGATTGAGTCAAAGGACTTCACTTGAGAACCTAGAGTGCCACATGTGGCCTCAAGGCCACAGGTTCCCCACCTCTTCTGTGGAGTTTAAAAGGAAATCCAGAAAAAAGAGTTAGTAAACACAAAAAGATATGAAAGCAAAAACTTCAAGACTCAGAAAGTTTTCAAAGTTGAATTAAGAAATGTTTACTAATGTCAGTACAGAAAGAAAAACTACTTGGCAACTGAGCATCACTTCAAATTTTGTACCACTTGGGGAAACACAAGGACACAAGACTGGTCAGTTTAGCAGTATTAGAAGTAGATGAGACAGAGCATTTTACCCAGTAAAAGCAGTCAGGAATTAGCAGTCACTATAACCAGAGAGAAGACCCGCTCGACGAGAACATGTAAGTCTGGGTACCAGCTAGAGTGCACCCAATGGTATCTAAAGTTGAAATAAACAGCGTGGTAGGTGCAAAAGAAATTTATTTTAGAAGAAAAAAACTAAGTTATTATAGAGGAAAAAATGTTTCTAGAGGAGCAACTGCTTCTTTTATGAAATTCTCATGGAATGGTCAAAAACTTTATGTTTAAATAGTCAACCATGTTACTGACAATATAGCAACAGAGCAACATAAAGAGAGAGACTATAGAAATTACTTAAGTACCTGAGATAGGAATTGATGTGTCACCTCAACAAGCATTTATTATGTGTCAGAAAATGTGCTAAGCACTGGAGACACAAATTTAAGAAATTAAACAATCCTTACTTTCAACTCCACAAGGGAAAGGACAATGAAATGAAATGAACTGTTGTGGGAATCTGAAGATCTTCCCTGCCCCTAGGCCCTTTGCTAAAGTGTCTACGTGACTGAGGACCCTTGGATATTTGAAAGTATACTCTGTTCCCTAATAGGCTGAATGTGGTCATGTGGAGCCTGTGGCGCCAGGCT
>CM053583.1:143222347-143237083 GCA_028627135.1 Pseudochirops cupreus
GGGGGGGGGGGGGAGGAGGAAAGGAGGGGAGAAAATCTGAAACTCAAGTGATTGTGGAACTGAATCTTGTAAACTAAAAGTAAATAAACAAGTCATTCAAAAAAAAATTTCTAAGCTAGTAATAATTTTCACAGAAATAGCCTAGTATAACCAAACCTCTGGAAGATTTGTAAAATCTAAAGAAAATCTTACTTCTAATTTTGTACTTTTAGACTTTAGAGGTATTCTGAAAAATACTGTGTAGACTAAAAAGGGTGCCAACACTGGGGAATTTATCAACATTCAGTGAGTCAGCAGGAACTGTGAGGTTATAGAAAGTATGTGTAGTATGTAGCATGTCTATCTTAAAAATGCAAAGATATTAATGGTAATTATTTTAAATGTTCTTATTTAAGCTATAGGCTATACTAGTTTAACATTTTTTATTTAAAATATGTATTAATGTATTTAAAAACAATAATGAATCTACCATTTATCATAAATAACACTTAAGAGAAAAAACTGTATTTTTGAAAAAAAAAGGTGGCATTGTTTTACATATTTTTCTTAAATTTAATATTTTAAATTTGCCATGTAAAAATACATTTTTTGGTTTTGTTTTTTTGGCAGGGGGAAAGGGAACACAATTAGGGTTAAATGACTTGCCCAAGGTCACACAGCAAGCGAGTGTGTCAAGTGTCTGAGGTCACATTTGAACTTCAGGGCCAGAGCTCTATTCACTGTGCCACCTAGCTACCCTTAAAAATAATTTTTAACATGTTTATTAAAACTTTCCAAATTTTCTCCCTAATCTTCCCTCCTTTATTGAAAAAACAAGCAAACTGACATGTTATACATGTACAGTAATGAAAAACATTTCCATATTAATTATATTATGAAAGAAAACAGAGCAAAAAACCTCCAAAGTAAAAAAGAAAAAAAAATTTCAATCTCCATTCAGATTCTATTAGTTCTGCCTTTAGAGATGGGTAGCATTTTTTCATCATAAATCCTTCAGAATTGTCTTGGATCATTGTATTGCTGAGGGCCAAGTCATTCACAGTTGATCATTATACAATATTGTTGTTCTTCTAATTCTGCTCATTTAACTTTGCAGTCCACATTAAGTCTTTCCAGGTTTTTTCTGACAGCATCCCGCTCATCATTTCTTGTAACACGACAGCATTCTATCACAATCATAAACCACAACTTGGTGAGCCATTCTTCAATTGATGGACTTCATCTCAATTTCAAATTTTCTTCCCACCACTAAAAGACTACCTATTAAGTATTGTTGTATGTTTCAGCCTTGTCTTGTCTTGTTTGTTTTTTTTTAATCTCTTTGGGACACAGACATAGAAAGTGGTATTGCTAGGTCAAAGGGTATGCATGGTTTTCCCTTTGGGTGTAGTTTCAAACTGCTCTGCAGAAAGGTCGAATCATTTCACAACTCCACCAACAGTGCACTGGTGTCTCAATTTTTCCAAATCTCTTCCAACATTTATCATTTTCCTTTTCTGTCATATTGGTCAATCTGATGGGTATGGGGTGGTACCTCCATTTTATCCCCTACTCCCATTTATCTCACTCTCCCTCTCCCTCTCATTTCACCCTGTCCATCCTCAAAAGAGTTTTGCTTTGGACCAACCCCACCCCCAATTTGCCCTCCCTTCTATCAGTTCACCCCTACTTTCTCTGATCCCTTTCCCCACCTACTTTTCTGTTAGGGTAAGATAGATTTCTATACCCAGTTGAGTGCATATGTTATTCCCTCCCTGAGCCAACTCCGATGAGGGTAAGGTTCAAGTCCTCCCTCCTACTTCCCCCATTTTCTGCTACACTGTAAAAACTTCTTTTATGCCTCTGTTATGTGAAATAATTTACTCCATTCTACCTCTTTCTTTCTCCTTCTCAAGCTTTTTTTTAATATCATCCCATCATATTTAACTCACACCCTTGCACTCTGTCTGTGTCTACTCCTAACTCTTGAATAATGAGAAAGTTTTTAAGAGTTACAAGTATGATCTTCCCATGCAGAAATGCAAACAGTTTAACCTTATTGAATCTCTTATGATTTCTCCATCCCATTTACCTTTTTATGCTTCTCTTGAGTCTTGGTTCTGAAAGTCAAATTTCCTATTCAGCTCTGGCCTTTTCAATTCAGAAATCTTAACAGTTGTCTGAGGCCTCCTGCCTGCAGCTGATTCACCTGCCCCCAAGGAGTGATGCTGGTTTCTTGCGGGATGGCCTTTATTAGCACTGGATTATGTTTCATTCTCACCCAGATGTGATAGATAACTCCTGCTAATCTTCTAAATTGCCTTGGATTGGAAAGCTGTTTGACCCTGTCTTTTTTGGAGGATTCTGCTGCTTCAGAATTTGTTTTGAGGCATTATTTAAAATTGCTTGGAGGAAAATTCGGGAGAGCTCAGGTGAGTTCCTGACTTTTGTCTGCCATGTTGGCTCTGCCCCCTAGTTTAACATTTGTTACAAATAAACCACTAAAGTATGTGTCAATCTTATTGGGGATTCTTTATATGTTTTAGTTTCTACAATTCTTTGCTCAGATATGTTTAAAGTGTACTATAGCTAGACCATACTGGACTGCCTTGATTTACATAGCGTTCGTAGTACTTACATAGAGTATCAGGCATTAATTTAAATATAACTCAATTACATGAAACTGTTTTAATGTATTCTAATGAGCATCTGTCCTGTCCCAGTCCTATAGGTTTCTGCTCCCCTACACCAACTGCAAGAATGTCCCTCTCAATCAATTTAGTTCAAAAACACCTTTTCACTTTGAGCCCCATTAAAAGCGCCCTCCAGAAGAACTCAACAAGAAAAGAGGATATATCTAACCTTTCTTCTTAGTGACAACTCCACTCAATCTCACAGCTATTTTAAGGATGAAAAGTAAGTTTTCATTAACAGATTTTTGTACTTTAACTAACAAAGGAGATCTGTAAATCCAAGGTCAGTCTGTTACTATTATTAAATTGATCCATAAGAGAAAGGGAGAAATGCAAGAATACTAGGACTACTGGGAAACAAAAATAAATAATGGCTGAGAATAGAAAGGGATGAAAATACTCTCATAAAAAGGTGAGAGAAAAAGAAGTAGAAAAGGGCTGGAAAAAATTAGAGCTTTTCAATGTTTTAAAAAAAATAGATAATTGAAGCAAAACCCAAACTCACTATGATGATACCCTGGGTTGCATAATAACAGATATAAAGACTTAAATAGAAATATATAGGTATATCTTGACCTCTATCCTTGAATATAATCATTTTGATTTCAATTATAAACCAAAAGGTCAAGTCACTGAAAAAATAATTAATAATTTTAATTTAGTATTAGAATTTATGGTTCCTTGAAACAATATAATTAAGTGCCAAATGCATTTACAACTTAGAAAATTAAGGCAAATGTTAGTTTCAAAATGGCAAATGATTCTGAGGGATGAAGAGATCTTCAAACAAGTACAATAATAAAGCTACGTATGACAATAGACAAAATTACACACAAGAACGGATTCACAGATTATCACAGTCCAACCTGTTTGAATTGGCTTGTTTAGACACGGCCTTCAATCTTTTCAATGTTTTCCTAACTGTATCAGCATCAGAAGAATGGTGTTGACCTGCAGCCCCATTAGGAAATCCTGGACGTATTCCAGGTGGAACACCTCTGTAGATAAATATGCATAGTGACTTTGATTACTTTAATCTGGAGCAAAGCAAATTCAATCTCACTAGAACATAGCCATACCTTTCAGGAAAGCAATGGCGATGTATTTCTCCTTTCCACCTGGCCTCTCTGTTTTCTGCTCTTTGTTGCTGCATTTGATCGAAAATGGCATGATAATGTTCATGTGGTCCTCTGGAAGGAAAAGGACCTGGGACCACTGCCCTTCTAGCACCAATATAGGAAGCCTGCAAATTAAAGAAAGTGTGTTCATAGTCTTCTGTCTTTTTTTATTTCATATATATCATGTCCCCAAAGAACAAAACATGAAATTAAACAGATACATTTTCAAATTGAATTTATTAACTTAAAATATAATAATACTACATAATATTCTATAGTTTTCCTTTAATGTTATAAAATACTCAAAGGTATACTACTTTCCTCAGTGACAATGACAATGAATTTTTTGTTTACTTTGTGTACTAATAAAAACAGATTAGCAAAATAAATTAACAGTAACATAATAAATACATGCATAAAACTACAGGTAAATTCTAATAAAATGTTCCCCAAAATACTCAAGGGCATGATAGTTTTGCAATGACAATAGTAAGGCATTTTTAGTTTACTCTGTGAACCAAAAAAAATAGATTAACAATAATATATCAAATATATGCATAGTAATTACAGGTAAATTTTAATAAAATATTTCTAAATGGAGGTCCAAAGAATGAACATAATATTCACTTGCAATTATCAACACTGGATGCATATAAAAACCAATGGATTAAAATTATTTGACAGTCCTTTAACAAGGGATATAAAAGAAACAGAAGTCAAAATTCCCATCCTCAAGAAACTTACAATATACTTCGAAAGATTAGATATGGATAAGTTTTTTTTTAATGTGTAACTTCCATATAAGTGAACAATAATGTGGCACAGAATGTAAAATAGGTGATGAGGAAATACCGAAAGCCAGAAAGATCATGGCAGAAAATGTTAATAATGAAACGCTTTTTAGAAGAAGTTAATCTTGAACTAGGTTTGAATGGTAAGGAAAAAGAAAGAGGACCTTTTAGACAAAAGGAACAAAATAAGATAAGGTACTGAAATGACAATTAGGAAGGTAGATGTCTGAGTAGAAAGGGAAGAAAGGATGAATGGTAAGGGGATTGGATTGGTTAAAGTATACTGGAAAGCAAGTGAGAAATGTAGCTGGATTTGAATATCAGGATAAAGGGCTTGGATTTGATGGTTCTTTCCATCTTGTAATGGAAAGAACACTAAAGAGTCAGGAGAGATCTGGGTTCAAGCTCTGCATCTGACAATGCCTAGCTGTGTGCTCACAGATACAATTTAATTTCTCTCCTACCATTTCTTCATCTATAAAATGGGAATAATAATATCTGGAATATGTATCTCGTAAGTTTTTCTTGATAAATCTCGAATCACTGTATAAATGTCAACTTTTTGATTACCTGGGAAGCAACAGGAAGCCAAAGCAGACTTTAAACTCAAAATGATATATGAGGGAGATGGACCTTTTATTACTGTGCAAGATGCATCACAAATCAGACACTATGCTATGGACAAGGAACTCCATGGGGAAGATCTAAACTAAAGTGTTGGCTGCGGAATACAAAGAGCTGAAGAGTGATGAAGAATTGGCAGGATTGGGATAGTAATCAGGTAAGAAGTATTTTGATTCTCAGTGTTTCAGAAAATTATGGCACTACTTACTAAAATAAGGTCAGTCAGAAAGGAGAATAAGCTAAGGGGAGAAGGAAGTAAGATTTTAATTCTTGACAATATCTGAGGTAGCAGAAAGTGATTCACTTAACTGGAGCTGGTAATTATATTTACCTGGAGATCTTAGAGGTGAAGACAACATAAAGTTTCAGAGCTGGAAATATACTTTTAGAAGTCATAAAAAGGGTAAACTTGAAGGGTTGGAAGAAGTTGGTCAGTTATTTATAATACTTATAATAATATTATAATATAATATAATATAATATAATATAATATAATAAAAAAAGAAAGAAGAGTAGAGAGGTTTAGTGCAAAGTGTGAAACGATGAAGCAAGGGGAAGATGAGAAATTAGTCAAAGAGGAATAATGCAAACCAAAAGCCTATGATGTCACAAAATGAAGGAAAATGAGAGGTTCAAGATGGAAATGGTCTAAAACAGTACCAAACAGAGTAGAAATCAAGAAAGATGACAAATAAGAAGAGGGAAGAGAATTTAGATAGGTCACAAAAGGAGTTCTAAGGAGAGGTAGCAGCAAAGGAGTTATGGGGGTAGGCATCACATTACAGAAGACCACCTCAAGAGTTTAGTTATGGAAGTTAAGGAAAGAAGAAAATAATTTTAAGATATGGTAAACTTGAGTTTAACTTATAACTTGCCAAAATTTGCTTTAATTCTTTTACGACCGTTCATATAATAGCACTTTGTTACAAAACACATTCCTCATAACAAACTTATTTGTTAGAAGTACATAGTAAAAGTATTATTCCCATGTTATAGATAGGTAAGCAGATTCTAACAATTAACTGACTTGTCCAGTTCCGTGGGGATCCATATACACTTAATTCCACTCTTTTCATTGTACTCTGGCTTATGTTTCACTAATTTGTAAAAATAATATTTTATTACAAGCTTAATGATATATTCAACAAATGACTGAACACAAATAAATATAATAAAACCATCAAATGTGAACTATTCATTTTTTAATATAGACAAATACCACATATCACAACAAAATAGTTTGCACAGACTTTCCAGGACTCCTTTTGATTGCTTTTGTTTTGCTGTAACTACATTTTAGTATATTTTTTATTTTTAAAAAATATAGTCATAGTCAATGTGCATGTTATTCTCCTAATTTTGATTTCTTTCCTAAAACAATTGCCTTTACGTATTTCTGTTTTGTGTTATCAAAAAATTCCATTAACATACCACAATTCACCCATTCTTTATTAAATGCTTATTTAAGTTTTTCACAGAGACAAAAAATTTTTTCAAGCTTCCTATATAGTGTTCCAATTTTAGATTTAATAATATTCTTTTTTTTAACTTATTTTAAGTCTGATAAATATAAATACAATCATTTCCATATTAAAAGAACTGGAGATGAAAACTGCAAATCTCTATGTACAACCTGTCTAAAAAAAAGTTTATAATATACTTGACAGCATCATTCAAATACCATCCTGCTGATATCTCCCGAAATTTGTGCTCTCTTCTGTGTCATTTATAAATGTTTCATTAACTTTTGTCCCCCTGGCATCACTATCATTCTCCTTGGTCCCACTTCCCAACTAAAAATAAAGCCATTCATTTTCTTATAGCAAAGCAATAAAAGTTTACATACTGGCTTGTTCATAACTTTGCTGGTCAAGACTGGAGGGGTAGGAATCTGCATCTATATTCTGGACATGAGATGCCAATCAGAGTCCTTAAGTTTCACAAGATTGACACCCCAAAAGCTGTTGTATTGTTTTCCAAATTTTATTTACTTCATTTTCCATCTCTTTATATATTTTGTTGTGAATTCTTTTTAATTTTTTTTTAACTTTTTGGAGGGGGGGAAGGCAGGGCAATTGGGGTGACATGCCCAAAGTGCCTGAGGCTGGATTTGAACTCAGGTCCTCCTGACTCCAGGACTGGCCACCTAACCACCCCCTCCTTTTTAATTTTTGATACTTGTAATCTGATATTCTTCTTGCTTTAAAAAAATCAAAAATTAGGTCACAGTTTGTCTATTTTATTATTACCCCCACTGAAAAAACCCCAGTTCTTATTTTTATTTCTTAATTCAAGTTTGTATTTTGCTTCCAAATTTATCAACAGCTTCCTTTATTTTCAGAATTTCTATTCTGGTGGTTAATTGGAGTTTTAAAATATGTTGTTTTCCCAGTTTACTTTAGCTGCACACTAAAGTCATGAGAGAGTTCCTTCTCTTTTTCGTTAATGAAAATACTGAAATACACAAATTTTCCCATTGCTTTGGATGCAGCACAAGGATTTTGTTACATTGTCTCATTGCGATCATTTCCCCCATCTAATTATCTATTATTTCTATGATTTGTTCTCTCATCCATCAATTCTTTATGACCAAATTAGTCTCTAATTTTTTAATACCTCTTTCAATGGGCCTTTATTAAATATAAATTTTACTGCATCCAATCAGTAAAATATGTGCTTAATATTATTCCTTTTCTTCATCTGACTGTGAGACCTTACTACTGCCAATCAGCAATCGCCAGAGAGCTACCATATTTAATTTAAACAAAATTCTATTTAGGTCTTTAATTTCTTTCTTATTTTCTTTAAAAATTTCTCTAGCTGTAAAAGGGGTATGTTCAAGCTCCTCACTATTAGAGTTTTACTATCTAATTCTCTCTCAAATGTTCATTCTTCTAAGTATTTATATGAGAAGTTATTCTGTGCATAAATATTAAATTTTAAGGAATGTTTAACATTTGATATTCCTCCAATTACATGTAAAAACAATTTTTAAACAATCATTTTTAAAAATTTTGAGTTTCAAACTCTTTCTTTCCTTCCCTCCCTAGTCCCACATTGAGAAGGAAATCAATTTGATATAGATTATACACATGCAGTCAGGAAAAACACATTTCCATATTAATCATTTTGTGAAAAAAAAAACCAGACCAAAAAAAAAAAACCGCAAGAAAAGTAAAGCACAAAAAACTATACTTGAATCTGCTTGAAGATCCCATCAGTTAGAAGTGAAGCCAAGATGGTAGAGGGAAAGCAGGAACTCCTCTGAGTTCCTCGATGAATTCATTCAGTCAGTAATCTCTAAAAAGTGAATCTGAACAGATTTTAGAGTGATTGAACCCACTGGGAGATGGAGTGTGGCAGATTCCCAGTCCAGGAAAGTGAGCACATGGGATTAGGCAGGGGGAGCGCAGAACATGCAGGGTGCACCAGCACGGGCCTGAGACCACACCAGAGCAGAGAGGGGAGGGTGAGAGAACCCCAGCTTCACTTACATCTTACCACGAGACAGAAGACTGGTTGAAGTTGAGTAAGAGAAAGCGCAGGGCCCGTGGTGACAGCAGCTTCTTCTGGGACTATCAGCCCACAGCCTGGATGTTTAAAAAACATCCACTTGTCCTTCCAGGAGCCAAGATGGCAGAATAACCCTCCCTGACTCTGAAAACCCAGAGATTATTGCCCCAGTGTAAAATCCTGAAATAGTGGAAGCAGCGGCAGGCTTGGGAGTCCTACAGGAAGGGTGTGACTGAAGCTATGCTGAGCCTGAAGTGAAAGGTGGGAGGCATCCCAACAAACCCCATCTCAGCTGATCACTGGGAGATCCCAAAGCCCAGGGGGGTGGAACCAGCAAGTGCCAATATCACAAGCCCAGGTGTGCCTTAACACAATAAAGGAAATCTGCAGACACCATGCAACAGGCCCCCAATTGCTAAGCCTGCCTGAGCTCTAGCCCAGGACCACAAAGGCCAAAACCTGAAGTGGCCAGACCACCCCTCCCCCACACCTTACTCTGTGAGCTTCAGGGAAACTCAGGAGAAACATGGAAAGCCCTGCCATTGGCCTCAGTCTACACTCCCAGAGGCTATGCAGCACACAAGGTGAACAAGCAGCCCCTAGCTCCCATCCTGAGAAGCATGGGCCAGAGTCCTCTGTACCCAAGAAGCAGAAATCCACTTTAAAAGCCAGGAAATAGGCAATCACAATGGGCTAGAAGCAACCAAAGATGACTGAATCCTATTACTGTAAACAAGAGGAATCACTTTCAGAAAACACCATTGACCCTATATGCACACCTGAGACCACAAAAGAAAATACGAACTGCTCTCAAGCCCAAAAAGCATTCTTGGAACAGCTCAAGAAAGATTTTTAAAGCCAAACTAAAGAGGTAGAAAATAAATTGACCAATTCTTTTAAAATTACACTGGCCAAATGGAGAAAAATCTCACTGAAGAAAAAAAATACTTAAAAAGTAAAATTTGTGAATTGCGACCAGAGGTTCAAAATCTAATTGGAGAAAATACCTCTCTAAAAACGAAATCTGAGGGGTGGCTAGGTGGTGCAGTGAGTAGAGCACTGACTCTGGAGTCGGGAAGACCTGAGTTCAAATCTGGCCTCAGAAACTTAACACTTACTAGTCACTTAACCCCAACTGCCCTGCCTTCACCACTAAAGAAAGCAAAAAAAAAAGAGAAAGAAATCTGAACATATGGAAAAAAAGGAGCTTCAAAAACTAACCAAGGAAAATAATTCACTAAAAATTAGAATCAGTCAAGGCCAAGCTAATGACTCTATGACACATCAAGAATCAGTCAAACAAAACCTATCTGCATTAAGCAGTATAGCATCCAAATTCCTAGAGAAGTTAAGGGAATTGGAGGAAGAAACAGATAGCAAAACTATACTAGTGGGGGACCTCAATCTCTCCCTCTCTGAATAATCTCCCTTGATAAATTTGACCTCAAAATAAACAAGAAAAGTAGTAAAGGAAGCAAATAAAATTTTAGAGAGGGTAGATATGATAGACTTCTGGAGAAAACTGAAAGTGGATAAAAAGAAATATGGCTTCTTCTCAGTGGTATATGGCACATACACAAAAACTGACCATGTACTAGGGCATAAAAACCTCACAAGTCAGTACTGAAAGGCAGGAATATTAAGAGCATCATTCTCAGATTATGATGCAATAAAAACTATATGTGATAAAGGGCCATGGAAAAACAGACTAAAAACTAATTGGAAACTAAACAATTTAATCCTAAGGAATGAGTGGGTCACATGGTGGCAGTGGACGAAGATGAGGGGATGGCACGCCAGGAGGCCGGGACAAAGACTGGTCAACATGGCGGCAAGTTGATCCACCAACAGCAAGGGCCATTCCCAGGCCTATCACAACAGGGCGGGGATCTGAGGGAGCTGGGTAAGAGACAAATGCAGGGCCTGTGGCAGGGGCAGCAGCAACTCCTGGGACTACCAACCCACAGCCTGGAAATTTAAAAAGCCTCTATCCGAACTTCCAAGGACCACGACAACAGAGGGAACCCCTGCTGCTCCAATATCCCCCTCTGACCCTGAAAACACAGTAATTATTGCCCCAGAGCAAAATTTTAAACAGTAAAGACTTGGGAACCCGGGAGGAAGGGCAGGGTTAAGGCCCTGCCTCAAAATATGTAAAAAGCAGACTGCAAAGACAAAGACTCTAGAATCCTATTATTGTGAGAGGGAGGAACCAAATTCAGAAAGAGAAGGCATTAACCCCATAACCACAGCTGAAGCCTCAACAGGGAATATAAACTGGTCTCAAGCACAAAAAGCATTCTTAGATGAGATCTAAAAGAACTTTGAAAACCAAATTAGAGAAGATTAGAAGATAAAATCAATAATTCTTTTAAAATGAATATTGTGAAATCAGAAAAACATTACAATGAAGAAAACAGCTCTTTAACTTAAAAAGAAAAATGGGTGAACTAAAAATGAAATCTGAACATATGGAAAAGGATCTTCAAAAACTACCAAGGAAAATAATTCGCTAAAAATTAAAATCAACCAAATTGAAGCTAATGACTCTAATGAGACACCAAGAATCAGTCAAACAAAACATCAAGAATGAAAAATTTTAAAAAGTGATAAAATATCTCAACAGAAAAATAACTGACCGAGAAAACAGATCCAGGAGAGATAATCTGAGAATTATTGGCCACAAAATCATGATGAATAAAATGAGCTTACACAACATCTTCCAAGAGCTCATCAAGGAAAACTGCCCTGAGATACTAGAACCAGAGGGTAAAACAGAAATTGAGAGAATTTACCAGACACATCCTGAAAGAGATACCATACTGAAAAGTACATGAAATGTAGTGGCCAAATTCCAGGACTATAAGGTAAAGGAGAAAATACTACAAGCAGCCAGAAAGAAACAATTCAAATACCCCAGAACCACAGTGAGGATCCCACAGGATTTGGCAGCTTCTACACTGAAAGATCAGAGGAACTAGAATATGATTTTTCTCAAGGCAAAAGACCTCGGGTTACAACCAAGGACCACCTATACAGTGAAACTGAGCATTATCTTCCAGGCAAGGAGACGGTCATTCAACAATGTAACGGACTTTCAGACCTTCCTGATGAAAAAGCCAGAGCTCAACGGAAAATTCAACTTCCAATTACAAGACTCAAGAGAGACATGGAAAGGTAAATTGGGAAAACACACACACACACACACACACACACACACACACACACACACACACACACACACGTTATTTAATAAGAGCACACTGTTTTTACATCCCTATATGGGAAGCTGATAGCAATGGCGACATCTAAAAGGGATACAGATAAATAGAGGAGGTGGGTATAAATTATACAAAATGATGATAAAAAACCTGATTAAGGGCTGCAAAAGGACTGCAGCAAAAGAAGAGGAAAGAATGAAGCAGAAAAGGGTAAAATATGCCACACAAAGAGGCACAAAAACATTATAGTAGAGGGAAAGAAGAGAGGGAGATGAGCAGTATATGAACTTTTCCCTCACTGGTTCTGGTGCAAGGAAGGAATAACATAATCAGTTAAGTATAGGGCACTATACAGAAGAGACATAAAACTTACCATAATAGAGGGAAAGAGGGGAGGAAGAGGAGCATCACATGAGATCTATTCTCGTCAATCTTGGCTCAAAGAAGAAATAACATACTACATTAAGTATAAAAATCTATCATACCCTATAGGCAGTAGGAGGGGTTAGAAGAAAGGGAGGGGTTAGAAGCGAGGGAAAAAGTAATAAGGGGGAAGAGTAGGATAAGGGAGGAGTGCTGATAAGAAGGGAATACTGGGGGAGGTGGAGGTAAAAAGGAAAACTTTTAAGGAAGGGAAGAGAGAAGGGGGAAAATAAAAGCATAAACAGAGGAGGGAATAGGATGGATGGAAAGAGACAGACAGTAATCATAACTGTGAATGTGAACCATAATCCTACAATATGCTGTTTACAAGAAACACATCTGAAACAGGGGGATACACACAGGATAAAGGTAAAAGGCTAGCGTAAAATATATCATGCCTCCACTAATGTAAAAAAAGCAGGGGCAGCAATACTTATCTCAGAAAAAGCAAAAGCAAAAATAAATCTAATTTAAAGAGATAAGGAAGGAAACTATATCCTACTAAAAGGCACCATCAAAAATGAAGCAATATCATTATTAAACATTTATGCACCAAGCAGCACAGCATCCAAATTCCTAAAGGAGAAGCTAAGGATGTTAGAGAAAGAAATAGATAGCAAAACTATACTAGTGTGGGACCCCTCTCTGAGCTTGACAAATATAACCTCAAAATAAACAAGAAAGAAGTTAAGGAGGTAAATAGAATCTTAGAGAAGATAGATATGGTAGACCTCTGGAGAAAACTGAATAGAATTAAAAAAGGAATATACATTCTTCTCAGTGGTACATGATACATATACAAAAACTGACCATGTATTAGGGCATAAAAACCTCACAATTCAGTGCAGAAAGGCAGAAATAATAAATGCATCCTTCTCAGATCATGCTGCAATAAAAATTACATGTAATAAAGGACCATGGAAGGACAGACTAAAAACAAACTGGAAACTAAATAACTTAATCCTAAAGAATGAGTGGGTCAAACAAGAAATTAAAGAAATAATAAGTAACTTCATTCAAGAGAATGACAATAATGACACAACATACCAAAACTTGTGGGATGCAGCAAAAGCAGTTCTTAGGGGAAGTTTTATATCCTTGAATGCATACATGAATAAAATAGAGAAAATGGAGGTCCATAAATTGGGCATGCAACTGAAAAAAGCTAGAAGAAGAACAAATTGAAAATCCCCAATTAAATACTAAATTAGAAATACCAAAAACCAAAGGAGAGATTAATAAAATCAAATTTAAGAAAACTATTGAATTAATAAATAAAACTAAGAGTTGGTTTTATGAAAAAAACAATAAAATTGATAGAATTTTAGTCAATATGATAAAAATAAAGAAATAACAAAACCAAATTATGAGTATCAAAAATGAAAAGGGTGAACCTACCTTCAATGAAGAAGAAACTAAAACAATAATTAGGAATTATTTTGCCCAATTGTATGCACATGAATTTGACAATCTTAGTGAAATGGATGAATATTTACAAAAATGTAAGTTGCCCAGACTAACTGAAGAGGAAGTAAACTACTTAAATAACCCCATCTCAGAAAAAGAAATTGAACAAGCCATCAACGAACTCCCTAGGAAAAAATCTCCTGGGCCAGAACACTTTATTAGTGAATTCTATCAAACATTTAAAGAACAACTGATTCCAATACTTTACAAACTATTTGGGAAAACTGGAGAAGAAGGAGTCCTACCAAATTCTTTTTATGACACAAATATCGCACTGATACCTAAATCGGGAAGAGACAAAATAGAGAAAGAAAATTATAGACCAATTTCCCCCAAGAATATAGATGCAAAAATTTTAAATAAGATATTAGCAAAAAGACTACAGCAAATTATCATGAGAAGAATACACTGATCCGGTAGAATTTATTCCAGTAATGCAAGGATGGTTCAATATTAGGAAAATTATCAACTAATTGATCATATCAACAACAAAACTAGCAGAAACCATGATTATCTTAATAGGCACAGAAAAGGTTTTTGATAAAATAAACATCCATTCCTATTAAAAACACTAGAAAGTGTAGAAATAAATGGAGTTTTCCTTAGAATCTATTTAAAGCCATCAGCAAATATTATATGCAATGGAGATAAACTAGAAGCACTTCCAATAAGATCAGGAGTGAAACAAGGATGTCCACTATCACTCCTCTTATTCAATCTAGCACTAGAAATGTTAGCAGTAGCAATTAGGGAAGAAAAAGAAATCAAAGGAATCAAATTAGGTAAAGAAGAGACTAAGCTATCACTCTTTGCAGACGATATGATGATATACTTGGCGAATCCCAGAGAATCAAGTAAAAAACTTCTTGAGACAATAAATAAATTTAGCAAAGTTGCAGCTTATAAA
>CM053583.1:143237183-143248194 GCA_028627135.1 Pseudochirops cupreus
GTTACTGCAGACATTATAAAATATCTGGGAATCTACCTGCCAAAACAAACCCAGTACCTATATGAATACAACTACAAAACACTTTTCACACAAATAAAATCAGATCTAACTAATTGGAAAAACATCAATTGCTCGTGGCTGGGTCGAACTAATATAATTAAAATGACAGTTTTACCTGAATTAAATTACATATTTAATGTCATACCAATCAATCTACCAAAAAATTTCTTTATACAGCTAAAAAAATAGTGACAAAATTCATTTGGAAGAACAAAAAGATCCAGAACATCAAGGCAATTAAAGAAAAGAAATGCTAGGGAAGGTGGCCTAGCCGTACCAGATTTTAATCCGTATTATAAAGCTGATACTGGCTGAGGTATAGAGTAGTGGATCAATGGAATAGATTGGGTACAAAAGACTCAGTAGTCAATTATTATAGTAATATACTATTTGATAAACTCAAAGACCCCAGTTTTGGGGAGAAGAATTCACTATCTGACAAAAAACTGCTGGGAAAATTGGAATACAGTATGGCAGAAACAAGGCACAGATCATCATCTAATGCCATAAACCAAAATCAAGTCTAAATGGGTGCACAATGTAGGCATAAAGGCTGATACCATAAGTAATCTGGGGAAGCAAAGAATAGTTTACCTGTCAGATTTATGGAGTTAGGTAAGACTTTATGACCAAACAAGAGTTAGAGAGCATTATAAAATGCAAAATGGATATTGATTACATTAAATTGAAAAGTTTCTGTACAAACAAAGCAAATGTAACCAAGATTAAGAGGGAAATGGGAAATTGGGAAAGGATTTTTACAACCAATGTCTCTGATAAAGGCCTCATTTATAAAATATACAGGGAATCAAGTAAAATCTATAACAATACAAGTCATTCCGTAATTGATAAATGGTCAAAGGATACGAACAGGCAATTTTCAGAGGTAGAAATTAAAGATATCTATAAGCATATGAAAAAATGCTCTAAATCACTATTGATTGGAGAAATGCAAATCAAAACAACTTTGAGGTACCACATCTCACCTGTCAGATTGACTAAGATGACAAAACAGGAAAATGATAAATGCTGGAGAGGATGTGGAAAAAATTGGAACACTAATGCATTGTTGGTGGAGTTTTGAACCGATCAAACCATTCTGGAGAGTAATCTGGAACTACGCCCAAAGGGCTATAAATAAAGTGCATACCCTTTGATCCAGCAAATGCCACTTCCAGGGTTGTATCCCAAAGAGAACATAGAAATGGGAAAAGGACCCGTATGTACAAAAATATTTATAGCAGCTCTTTTTGTGGTGGCAAAGAACTGGAAATATAGGGGATGCCCATCAAGTGGGGAATGGCTAAACAAGTTGTAGTATATGAATGTAATGGAATACTATTGTGTTATAAGATGGATTTCATAATATCCTGGAGAGACTTATACAAAACTGATGTTGAGTGAGAAGAGCAGAACCAGAAGAAATTTGTACACAATTACAGACACAATGTATGTGTGACGACCAACTTTGACAGACTGGGCTCCTCTCAGCAATGCAAGGTTATAAGACAATTCTAAAAGACTCATGATGCAAAGAGATAGCCACATCCAGAGAAAGAATTACAGAGTCTGAATGCAGATTGAAGAAAACTACTTGCTCTCTCTTTTTCTTGTTTTGTTTTCTCTCTCTCATTGTTCACTCCATTGGTTATAATCCTTCGTTACAACCTGACTAATGTTTAATATGAAGGTATCTGTAGGTCCTATATTTGATTGCATGCCGTCATGGGGGGTGGTGGGGGGTAGAGGGCAGGGGAGAAAATTTAAAACTCAAGGGATTGTGGAACTGAATATTGTAAACTAAAAGTAAATAAATAAATTTTTTTAAAAAGATCCCATCAGTTATTTCTCCGATAGGGACACCTTTAAGGGTCACAAATAAGTGCCAGATTGCAAATGGTAATGTTGAGACACAGGGATGTGTTTGAGGCCTGGGAAGTAGTTGGGTCACGGGGAGGTCAGAGCATATTGCATGCTGTCCCTGGCCCAGGGATGTTGCATTGCTGAGAACTTTCTTGCCTGTCTGCATGCCATTGTAACTACAATTTATCTCCCCTCTCTTAATCCTGCTCAGCTGGGCTGTGTCAGGTGCAGGGTGTGGATCTGGGGTAGATAAAAGGATCCAAGCCTTGAAGGGGCAGGCGGCCTTAGAGCCCTGTGGTAAAAACATCTATCCTCCGGCATTACTTTCATTAAGTGTCCATTGAAAAGGTAAGAACCTTCTGCCCCTGAGGCAGGGCTGCCAAATGCTGACAAACCTTAGGGCAGGGCTGCTAAGCCCTGACAGACACCATTTTTCATCATAAGTTCTTCAGAACTGTCTTGTTGAGAATGGCTAAGTCGGACGAAGTTGATCATCATATAATAAACATGGCTTTTACTGTGTACAATGTTCTCTTGTACTACTCACTTCACTTTCCTTCAGTTCATGTGAAACTTTCCAGGCTTTTTCTGAGACCATTCTGTTCATCATTTCTTATAGCACAATAGAACTCCATCACAATTATATACCACAACTTGATAAGCCATTCCTCAATTCATGTGCATTCTCTCTTATTACAAATTCTTTGCCAACACGAAAAGAGCTGCTATAATACTATTGTGCGTATAGGCCTTTTCCTTTTTGTTTTTTTAATCTCTCTGGGATACAGACCCAGCAGTGATATTGATGAGTCAAAGGACATGCATGGTTTTAGAGCCCTCTGGGCATAGTTTCTTTTTTTTTTTTAATAGTTGTTTTTTCTTTTGTTTTTTTTTATTGACTTGTTTATTTACTTTTAGTTTAAAAGTTTCAGTTCCACAATCCCTTGAGTTTCAGATTTTCTCCCCTCCCTTCCCCCCCCCCCCATGGTGGCGTGCAATCATGTATAGGATCTGCAAATACTTTCACATTGTACAATAGTCTGGTTGTATAGCAGGGTTGTAACCAATGGGTGATCAGCGGGGAAAAAGGAAACAAAACCAAACATGGAAAAGAGCGATAGCATGTAGGTTTCTTCAGTCTCCATTTAAACTCTAGTCTTTCTAGATCTTTCTCTGTATGTAGGTATCTCCTTCCATCCTGAGACTTGTAGAATTGTCTTATAGCTGTGTGTTGCTGAGAAGAGTCCAGTTTATCAAGATTGGTCATCACACATACAATGTGTCTGTGATGGTGTACACATTTCTCCTGGTTCTGCTCTTCTCACTTAGCATCAATTTGTATATGCCTCTCCAGGTAATTATGAAGTCCATCTCCTTCCCACTTCTTATAGCACAATAGTATTCCACTACATTCACATATCATAACTTGTTCAGCCATTCCCCAACTGATGGGGATCCCCTATATTTCCAGTTTTTTGTTGGGCATAGTTTCAAACTGCTCTCCAGAGAGATTGAATCATTTCACACTCCACCAACAGTGTATTCCTATTTCAATTTTCCCACATCCCTTCTAACATTTAGTCAATCTGATAGGTATGGATGTGGTGGTACCTCAAAGTTGTTTTAATTTGCATTTCTCTAATCAATAATGCTTTAGAGCATTTTTCTCATATGACTTTTTTTGATTGCTTCATCTGAAAACTGCTTGTTTCTAACTTTTGACCATTTATCAATTGGGGAAGGGCTCTTATTTTTATATATTTGACTCAGTTCTCTATATATTTGAGAAAGGCCGCCTTTATCAGTGAAAATGGCTGTAAATTTTTTCCCCATTTATGATCAGTCACTGAGTATTTCCATCCATCCTATTTTGTCCCTTATTTATGCCACTCTCTCCTTTCACCCTGTCCATCCTCAAAAGTTTTGCTTCTGACTGCCACCACCACACCACTTTGCCTTCCCTTCTATTAGCTTCCCCTTTTCTTACCTCCTTCCGCTCCTACTTTCCTGTAGGGTAAAAGAAATTTCTGTACCCAATTGAGTGCATATGTTATTCCCTCTCTGAGCCAACTCCAATGAGAGTAAGGTTCAAATCCTTCCACCTACTTCGCCCATGTTCCTCTACACTGTAAAACCTCTTTTGTGCTTCTTTTATGTGAAATAATTTACTCCGTTCTATCTCTTCCTTCCTCCTTCTCCCAGTGCATTCTTCCTTCTCAACCTTTTTTTTATGTTATGCCATCATATTCAACTCACATCTTTGCACTCTGTGTCTACTCCTTCTAACTCTTGAAAAATGAGAAAGTTTTTAAGAGTTACAAGTATGATCTTCCCATGCAGGAATGTAACCAGTTTAACCTTACTGAATCTCCTATGATTTCTCTTTCCTATTTACCTTTTTATGCTTCTGAGTCTTGTTTCTGAAAGTCAAATTTTCTATTCTGCTCTGGCCTTTTCTTAAGGAATGCTTGAAAGTCCTCTGTTTCACTGAATGTCTATTTTTTTTTGCTAGATGGGTAATTCTTGGTTATAATCCTAACTCCTTTGCCCTCTAGAATATCATATTCCAAGCCTTTGATGCTTTAATGTAGAAGCTGCTAAAACTCATTATAGTTTAACTGTGGCCTCACGATATCTGAATTGTTTCTTTTTTAGCTGCTTACAATATTTTCTCCTCTTTCTGTGAGACCTGGAATTTGGCTATAATATTCCTGGGGGTTTTCATTTGGGTATCTCTTTCAGGAGGTGATCAGTGGATTTTCCCCCCATTTTCATTTTACCCAATGGTTCTAGAACAGTGGTTCTCAACCTTCCTAATGCTGCGACCCTTTAATACTTGTATGTGGGTGTATCTGCATGTGGGTGGACCCACCTGGAGACAGATAAAGAAACGATGTCTCAGTTCCTAAGACCATCAGAAATATGTGTTTTCCAATGGTCTTAGGTGACCCCGTTCTACCCTGAAAAGGGGTCGCGACCCACAGGTTGAGAACCACTGTTCTAGAATATCAGGGTATTTTTCCTTGATAATTCTTGAAAGATGATGACTAGGTTCTTTTTTTTATCATAGCTTCCCAGTAGTACAACAATTCTTAAACTATTTCTCCTTGATCTGTTTTCTAAGTTGGTTGTTTTTTCAATGATATATTTCACATTTTCTACTATTTTTTCATGCTTTTGATTTTTGTTTTATTGCTTCTTGATGTCTCATGGAGTCATTAGCTTCCACTTGCCCAAGTCCAATTTTTAAAGAATTATTTTCTTCACTGAGCTTTCTTTTCTTCAGTGAATTCTCCTAACATCTTTTCCCATATGGTCAAGTCTACTTTTAAAGGAGTTCTTCTCTTCCACTAGATTTCAGTGCCTCTTTTAACACTTTTTCTATTCTGTTTTTAAAAGTGTAATTTTTTTTCAGCATTTTTTGTGCCTCCTTTACCAAGCTGCTGGTTCTTTTTTCATGATTTTCTTGCATCACTATGATTTCTTTTCCCAATTTTTTCCTCTACCTCTTTTATTTGATTCTTTAAAATCTTTTTTGGGCTCTTCCAGGAATTCTTTTTGGGCCTATGACCAACTCCCATTTTTATTTGAGCCTTTGGATTTAGCAGTTTTGACTTTGTTGTCTTCTGAGTTTGTTTTCGTCTTTCCTGTCATTATAGTAACTTTCTATAATTAGGTTCTTTTCTTGTCATTTGCTCAGTTTTCCAGCCTATTTTTTGAGTTTTACCTTTTCATGTTAAAATTTGGCTCTGCTCCTTGGAGTGGAGGGAGCACTCTCCTAAGCACCACATTTTTTGTGCTGCTGTTTTCAAAGTTAGTTTGGGGGTGGGAGTGGTAAGTTTTTCATTCTTCCAAGGTAATATGATCCATGGAGAAGGATGTTTACTACTTTCCTGGCCTCTGCTCTGGTCTGTGCATAGCCACAACCTTTTTTTTTTCTGCCCTGCAAATGTGACCAAGGAGTCTACTCCCCTGTGTCTACAATTTCTACATGTTTTGTCAATTATATGAAGACAATGAGGGAGTATGTTCTGGAATATCATTTGTGAAAGCCTTTCTTTTCACTACTGATATCCTCATGGAGGATACCTTCACTGAATTTCATATAATTCTCATTATAATTTTATATAAATAGCTAAGTAGACAAATGGACTAGTATTACTACAGTTCACTCAATGGCCTTTTTTCAGTATAAGGGCCAAGATTTTTTCTATGCTTTTAATGTCTTTTCTTCCCTCAGATAATATGTAAATTAGTCCCTTGATGCCCTCACAACTGTGTCATCTCTAACATCAATCATGCTACACAAACTCAACTGAATCTTTACTCTAGAAAGGAAATCCTTTTGCAACTTCCTAACCCAAGATCCCCACTCACCATATTACCTTCTCTAGACCTTTTCATCTTTCATCAAACTTCTCAAAGCTACCTCTCCCTTACCCTTTCAGCTGGGAACCCTCTCTCATATGTCACTGACAAGAATTGAAACCACATCATTCCCCTCTCCCCAATAAACTCCAATGACTTCCTATGACCTTTGTGATCAAATACAAAATGCTTCCTTTGACTTTTAAAGTCCTCCATAACCTGGCCCCCTCCTACCTTTCCAGTGTTCTCACACATTACTCCCCTCCAAGTATTACACAGTCCAGTGACATTGGCCTCCTGGTTATCCCTTGAGTACAACAATCCATCTCCAAACTCTGAACGTGTTCACCAGCTGCCATCATGACAGAAATACTCTCATTCCTCATCTCTACCTCCTTGCTCCCTGGTTTCCTTCAAGTTGTACCAAATATTCTTACTTCCTAAAAGAAGCCTTTATTAATCCCCCTTAATGATTATCTCCAATATTACACATCTTGTTTATATATAGTTGTTTGCATGTTTTCCTCCCATTAAACTGTGAAGCTTCTTGAAAGCAGAGATTCGTATTTTGCCTTCTTTTGTATCCTCAGCATTTGGGATAATGCCTGGCATACAGTACAAGTTTAAAAAATGTGTTTTGACTGACTGAAGCCTCAGTTTCTTGTTGATTTGATTAAGAAGACTCAGGAGAACGATCAATTCCTTTACATTCCTTACATGAATTCTACTTGGCAGAAGTGAATGCTTTTAATGCACTGTGGTGTTTTTACTGCCAATGTTTTCTATACTAATTTTTTATCCATATTCATTAATGCCATTGTTTTTTGGTCATTTTTCAGCATAAATATTTCCAGTTCAGTTGATCAAAATCATACTTCTTTCTTAACAAGAATGGTTTCATTTTTAACTTTGTATTGGCAGCCCATAACACATTGCCCAGAACTTACTAAATACTTATTGATCAATTTTAATGAACTAGGATATAGTTTCTCTATAAAACCAAATGAGATAACATATGGAAAGCACAATATTAGTACTCTTAATCTCTACATTTAGCAACAGTCTGGGTAATACATATTATGATCTATGAAAGTGTGGATGAATTCACTTAGCAATTCAGATGACTGTCTTTTTGGGGAAATAGTTTCTTTATTAATTGTTTAATTCCTGAAAATGGTCTGTTTCATCATTTTACATATTTGATACTTTTCTAGATAGCAGAAGTCTTTTAAGTCCTATAACTTGTTGATATTCATTCTATTTTAATAAGCAATAAAGAAGTATATTTAATAAATATTTAATAACAAAATTAATAATGATAAACATTTCTAGGTGGACTATATAGTTATTCCAAAAGATTTGACAACCTGGCTATACTTTTTTTTTTTGCTTTTTGGAAGGCAGTTGGGGTTGAGTGACTTGTTCAAGGTTACACAGCTACTTTTTGTGTTAAGTGTCTTTGGCCACATTTGAACTCAAGTCCTCTTGACTCCAGGGCTGGTGCTCTATTCACTGAGCCACCTAGCCGCCCCAACTGCACTTATTTTAAAAAGGGTTTCTTCTCAATTTTTAATAGGAAGGATAGAGGTTGGAGGAGGGGAAAGAGAAGGCATTTTCAGTAATAGTGATGCCAAAAAAAAAGACTATTAAAACATTTTTTAAAACATACAGAATATAGCAGGAAAAATTCAGAAGGAAGCCAATGTTAAGAAGTCAGGAAACCCAAGATGATACTAGGATATTTAATCCTGTACTAAAAGACTGAGTCATCATACAAACCAAGTTAAAAAGGCCAAGAGTAATATGAGATATCAAATTACTACAGACCTCCCAAGCATGGTTGCTAAAAATGTCAACATTTTCACATATCCAAAAATAAGCATAAAACAATTTTAGAAGCAAATATATGTAGCTAAGACAAAAAAGATAATATAGTATTTGCAGCAGTATTTCATAGGATTAATTGTGAATCAATCATGAGTACGTTTTTATGTACCAAATGGAAGCAATCAATAGAGGTATTATAGGACAAACTTTTAACTACAATTTGAGAATTATCAGACTAAATATTAACATCTACTTCTTACCTTAACTTCACCACTTCCACCACAACTGAGAACACTTCTCCATCCTTGTTCCCTGGCTCTATTTATTTGTTCCATCTGTAGGGGAAAAAAAAGAGCCATTGCAAATATTTTCTTTAAGAAGCAATTGTTATATAAGAAGTAAAAATGTATTCTTGAAGAAAAATATATCACATAAAAATAAAGGAAATTTTATCCTTACCTTTTCCTTTTCTTGTCGTTTCAAATGTTCTTGTTTCACTAAACTAATCTGTAACAAAACAGCTTCTTTAGATCATATGAAATGTGGTGCATTGGCTATATCAGCAAAGCAAGAGAAAAAAAACCTAAGTCTACCTGTTCCCTTTGTTTTTTTTCATTTTCATGACATTCCAACTTTCTCTTCCCTGCTAACTCCTTAAAGGGAAATAAAGTATTATTTAGTCACTATATTAATTCTTTCTTTTATATTTTCATCAGAAAAGTTAGTACTCCATTAGTAGAAGCATGCCCAAACAGATGTAAGAAACAATTAAAGGTTTCTAGTGGAAAGAAATAAGGAGGAAAGGTTTTGAGGTTTAATTTTGTACTGTAAGTATTTTTATTTGTTTAAAAATTACTTGTGTGGCTTGAAAATAAGCAACAGTTGACTTTATACCTCTAACATTTTACTCCTTTCTTCTCCAGGATTCACTTTCTTCAATGGAGTTTGTTGGGCCTGGACAAAAAGTGATGCTAAAAATTAGATAAAGAGTATGAACCACACATTTTAGTAAATTCCAAAGTATAAGGAAAATCAAAAGAAAAAAATTCCAAAGCCAACTTTGATAAACCAATTTCTGCTTCACAATACAATTCTTTTCAACTGAACTTAATATATTTTCTGTGGATCAGAAAAAGACAATTAGATGCAAAAGGTTTGAAAAACTTATTTCCTGATGAGCGAATTTTGAGAAGATGGTGTTGGAAGTCAGAAAATTTCAAGCTCTCAAGATTTTCCCCCCACAAAAGAGATAAAATAGTGCCTCAGGGTGAACATAAAAGGTAAAAATAAACAAGAGACATTACTGGAACTCTCCGGGGAAAATCACAGAAGATCTGAAGAAAAATTCCAGGAAGAGATTTTGTCCCTGTGGAGAGTAAACACTTCTAGGTTAAGTCCACTTAAGCTATAAGTGTTGGGAGGCCACCTTAGCCCCAGCCACAGGAACTTTTATACCTCAGGGACAGTAAGGGGAAACTGAGTCAAGGAAGACCAAGGGAACCTCTGCTAAAAAAGCGCCAGCCTCAACTGTGCTGGAGATACTGCCTGGGCAAAATGGAACCAACCCACATCCGGGGAGTGAAGAAATAGTGGGGCAAGAACACTGCTGGCTGTGGGCACTTACAGGAGGGAAGAGTTCTTAGTTTGGGTTTCAGGCCAGAGGGGAGAACTGAAGGAGAATCAGAGGCTGGGGCACCATCCCCATATCCTAGGACTACAGTTGATCACAAAAACCGAGCTGCTACAAGTTTTAAAAAATGAACACTCAAAGGAGAAATAATCCAACCATAGAGAATTACTATGGTAATAGGGAATACCTGGAATCATCTTCAGAGGAGGATACTGAAGCAATGATCACTTGCCCAAAAAGAATTCACAGAAGAGGAGTAGAAGCAGGAAATTCTGTCACCTCCCCCCAGAAACACCTCAAATACCTATAAAATATGACTCTAAACGAATTTTAGAGCTGCAGAACCCACAAAGTGACAAAGAAAAACAAATCTTCCAGTAAAAGCAGCCTGCCAGGCCAACAGGAATAGTTCACCGCAGCACTCTGGGAGCCTAGCACAGTACCGCCTTAGCTGTGCGGTTTTGGCCCCAGAGAGGCAGTGGTGGCCAGAGCAGACTTCAGGAGAGGGAATCACAAGCAACTGTGGAGGTTTCCAGATTTTTCAACCCATAAACACCAAAAAGAAAATAAAAGGTCAGTTAGGGACGTTGTTGGAAAGGAGGGACACAGTCAGGCCCCTGCCCCTGGGCCAAGAAGTGGCAGAAGGCGGCAGCAGCAGCAGCTATGCCTCAGGAGCTCCTGGCTACAGACTGTAGGAAGACGAAGCAATCATTCAGAGAGTAATCGCTCTTGCTTTGACCTATTTGGATCTGGGTCACTTTCTTGGGTGGTGGTACGAGAGTGAGAAACGCCAATTTGCCAGTGTAGTATCTGTAGAGAGGGCGCACTCCTCAGACCACTGACAACATTTGTGAAAACCCCAGTGATTTGGGACAAAGCTCTCCTCTCTGGAAACAGAGGTCTACCATGGCAAAGGGCTCAAAAGTCAAGTAATTGTCTGGCAATATGAGCAAGCACAAACAGAAAACAGAATCCTTTTTTTTGGGGACAAAAAGGATCAAAGCATGAAGCAGAAGGAAGACAATGAAGTCAGAACTCCTGCACCAAAAGCTTCCAAAAAAATGTGAACTGGTTATAGGCCATGAAGGAGCTCAAGAAGGATTTTGAAAATCAAGTGAGACAAGTGGAGGAAAAACTGGGAATAGAAATGAGAATGATGCAAGAAAATCATGAAAAGAGAGTCAACAACCTCACTGAAGAAATTAACACCTTAAAAAATAGACTAACTCAAATGGCAAAAGAGGCCCAAAAAGCCAATGAGGA
>CM053583.1:143248694-143265831 GCA_028627135.1 Pseudochirops cupreus
ATTACTCAGACTATTTAACTGTCCTTAATATCTCTACCTGCTACATAGACTAGGTGCCTCATAAAATATTTTTCACTAACATAATTGTAGACCTTAAAAGAGGTTTCTGACTTACACCTCACAACTGAATAGCAGATATACATCCTTGTTTCACAAAGCTTGTCTATCCTCTAAAAGAGATACTTCAGAAATTGAATCTTTTACATATACACTCAGTTACAAATGTTAACTTTTGCTTAGTTCATGGAATAGCCACACATCCATAATGGAACAGCAAACACTGTTCTGCTTTACAACCAATTACATCAATTTAGCAATATTCAATTGAAAACTTTATAAACCTTCAAAAATTGTCACATAAGATTTTCTAACAGTAAGGGAGACCAAAGTAACACAAAGAGAACAACACAAAGCAATAATCTAAAGCTGTAGCAGTTCCTGTGCAGGCCTGGATCCTTGGAGAAGCTGGAGATGCCATCTGAATCTGAGGTCATCTTTTCCAGGTCCCTTGGCTCAGAAGTTCATTCCAGAGCAAGGGATATTCAGTCAGGCCTGACAGGGGGCTCACAGAGACATGATTTAATACCAAGGGTGCATAGAAATGGTTCAGTTTTCTAGCCACACAGTCTAGGTACATTAAATCAATAAAGTTTGACAAACAGTTACAACACTGCATCCAAAAAAAAAAATCCAAGCTTTTGATCTTATTACCAAACATGCTCAAGGTTTGAGTTTCCATGATAGAGAAACCTTTGAAAGCCAATCTTATACATCTATATACAGTTCTTAAAAGAATCAATCTGATCCTGCTGCTTTCCTCAAAATTTTAGAATCGAGTTACAAATTTTTCTGCTTCCTAAAAACACTTCCTCACACACTCTCAACATACTTAAACCTTTCTGAAACTGATATCAATTATCTGGAGACAGGAGGGGCTTAGATAAACTCTCATTTGTCCCCAAACCTTCTTATCTGTCTTTCCAAATCCCTCAAAACCATTATTCAGTTTATTCAGCTTCCTTTACATTTGTTATCCACAAAACAAGATGGTTTATATCTTTTACTGACTACTTGCTCTGATCATAGAAACTTGCTATAGAAGGGATAAGCAGGGACATATGACATTCCAAATATGATAGGATAAAACATCCTTGGCTATGTTGAAATTCAGGTAAAGTCACAGATTTCCATCCATGCAGTATGGGTGCCACCTCACAGCTAGACTCAGGAATAGGTGGGCAACATTCCTTTTCAAAGGATTTTCATGGGTAAACTGAGCCAGAAGAGGTCCCACCCCAGACCAGGCTAAGATTGCCCCTTAGGCCTTTACCAAATGTAGACTTCCACCAGTTGACAGTATAGGATCACACTCCCTTTGAGTAGCTTGTGGCATTTGATGCAGGCACTCACTTATGCAGACAACCATACCCAAATTCAAACTCCAAACAAAATTTAGTTATGGTCCCAAATGCCTTTTACCTTAAACAGCAAGTCTCATTAATCACAGCTTAGAGCCAGCTCTCTTGTTTATTCATTTTCTTTATGGCCCTAAGGCCAAAGGCTCTATATACTTCAGCAAATGAGAGACCACACTTCATCCTACACACCAGGTCAAGGAGAAAATATTACAAGCCGCCAGGAAGAAACAATTTGAGTACTGTGGAAACACAATCAGGATAACACAAGACCTAGCAGCTTCTACATTAAGGGATCAAAGGGCTTGGAATATCAAGGGAGCTAGGATTAAAACAAGAATCACCTACCCAGTAAAACTGAGTATAATGTTTAAGGGGATAACATGGTCATTCAATGACATAGAGGACTTTCAAGCATTCTTGATGAAATACCAGAATTGAATAGAAAATCTGATGTTCAAATACAAGAAACAAGAGAAGCATGAGAAGGTAAACAGGGAAAAGAAATCATAAGGAATGTATTAAAACTGAACTATTTACATTCCTATATGGTAAAAAAATAATTGTAACTCATGAGACTTTTCTCAGTATGAGGAAAGTTGAAGGGAATATATATGTATATTTTTGTATACATACATATATATGTTTATACAGGAGGGTATATGGGCCTATGAATACATATGTGAGTGTGTGTATATATGTGTCCAGCGATACATAGACAGAGGGCACAGGATCAGTTGAATGGGAAGGGATGGTATTTAAAAAATAAAATTAAGACATGTGAGAGGAATACAATGAGATAGAGAGAGACAGAATAGGGTAAATTACCTCAAATAAAAGAGGCAAGAGGAAAACTGTTACAATGGAGGGGAAAACAGAAAAAGTACGATGGAGTCTGAATACAGAACAAAGCATACTGTTTTCACTTTTTTTGCTTTTTCTTTCTTGTGGTTTTTCCCTTTTGTTCTGATTCTTTTTCAAAACATGACTAATATGGAAATATGTTTAACATGATGAAATATGTATAAGTTACATCAGATTGTTTGCTCTCTGGGGATGGCAGAGGGAAGGAAGGGAGGGAGAAAAATTTGGAACTCAAAATTTCACAAAAATTAATGCTGAAAACAATCTTTACATATAATTGGGAAAAAATACTACAAGGAAAAAACTCTTAAAAATATACAGTAAGATAGGAACACTTATATAAACTGATACAAAGTAAATAGAAACAAGAAAATAATGTATATAATGACTACAATGTAAACATGAAAAACAATACCACTAGTAAAAAAAGGAAACTGCAGGCTATGAAGTTATGATAACTAAAAGTGATATCAAACGAGATGAAAATGCATCTACCTTTCTTACATGCAAAGACAGGGGACTGGTATACCACATTTAACATCAGACTTAATTGTGCTTGTTAATTTTGCTAAACTTTTTAAACTCTGAATCTTTAAGGGCTGACTGAGAAAAGAAAAAGGGATATGATGGGGAAAAGCAATATCAAAATAAAAGACAAATTAGGAATTAAAAAATTAAATGTGTTAACAATGCTGTTTATTATGATGGTTATACCTGTTTGTATCTTGAAGGCAGCTTCTTTTCATGGGATTTTTTAGGCATTTCGACCACTTTCTTATATGTTAAAGGCACCCCATATTTAGCAGCAGGCTTTGTAATTTTCTGTGCAGGAGCAGGAGATGCAAAGATCTGTCCCTGAGCTGGTCTTTTGGCTACATAAAAAACACAAAGACACAAATTATGGAAAAAAACAAACAAACCTCTTTTCTTAGGGCCTCTTCTTATCATAATTTTAATTAGAATCCTTTCAGGTTGTAACTCTTCAGTTTTAATAATTTAATTTCTAACCTTTCTTATCAAAGACATCTAGAACCCTCCACTTTGAAAATATACATAATTGTTTCCAGTTCAACTAAAGCATAAGCACAAAACCTCAAACTCTCAGTGCTAAGTACAGGGACTAGAATATAGTTAAACACTTAATAATGGTTTCAGGATGATGACTGTTCTCTTCTAACAATATGTACCACATATGAGGGCAATATTCAGGTAAATAAATACCAAATTTCAATAGAGAGGACAATTTACAAAACCAAAGCAATAAGCTATTAATCTAAAAAACTATAAATCTGTAATGTTCTTAAACATTAATTGCATCATTAGTGACATAATTTCAAGAAGATGAATTAGAGCAGATTAAGATTTGTGGCTAAAGAATAAAAATTCTCAATTAAATCTACCTCAACACTTGTTGAAGGAAAAACAGAATGATTTAGTGATCTCACCAATTCAGGAATTCCCTCCAACAAAGCAGCTAGAGCTCATTCACACCTGCCCATAAAGTATGACTCTTATCCATGTACTACCAGAAATTGGCTGGAGGACAGCAACCCCAAGATACTGGAGACCTTTCTTACTTTCTTCAAAAACACAGGGGTGCCAGTGAGACACTCTAACAACCTGATATTCCCTAATTATACCTCCTGAGCATTCCATCTACTCTTTTTCTTCTATAATTTCTTGAAATTTCATTATCCCTTTCATTAGAGTTCCCGATTACTTCTTGCAGTTTGCTCACACATACTACACTACTTGCTATTGCCCTCTGATACTCATGCCTAATTATTGAGGCAGATGCACAAGTAAAAGGGTTATAAAATGTTAAGTATTGAAAAGACAGGCCCTGGTCTACATGGGAAGCCTGGGATAAGTAAAAAAACTCTGCCATTTTAAAAAAATTAATTCTGATAACTGTTCTTTTGCTCAGTTCTGGACTAGATTTACTTTTCATCTGTATGGGCAGAAGATACACATGCTGTGGTAGGGCTTAGAAGAGTGACTGGCACATAGAATCTCGATAGACACTAGCTGACTGCCTCTGTAGGGTGACCATCATGTATTCTGAAGTCTTGGCAACATTCATTTTTTGTCCATTTGGTCTTTCCTTGCAGATGAATACGCTATAATCTGTGATCATAGATTTCTTTTGGAAGGTTCTACAATGTTCTAACGCTTCTTACCACCAACACAGTTATCACCTGGAAACAGGAACATCTGGAGGACTTCTTTATTCATAGAGAATCCCCCCTTGGATTCTGAACTGAGGCTCTTCCATTAAAGTAGTGAATGCGTTTGGCAAACATACACCTCTGTTTTATGTCTCACCTTATGTTTATTATTAGAGGGTCATTGAACAAACTTATTTCTGTTGTTACATCTTTCAAGGAATCTTGATATATGGATGGAAAATACCTTGCTATAAAATAGCCTGTAAGAAAGGGGTTTTTTTGTTTATTTTTTAAAATTGATTTGTTTATTTACTTTTAGTTTACAAGATTCAGTTCCACAATCCCTTGAGTTTCAAATATTCTCCCCTCCCTCCACTACCCCCCACCTCTGGCAGCATGCAGTCAAGTATAAGATCTGCAAATACTTTCACACTGGACATTAGCCTGGTTGTATAGAAGGGTTATAACCGATGGAATGAATAGGAAAGAGGAAACAAAACCAAACATGGAAAAGAAAAAGAACATGTAGTTTGCTTTGGTCTCCATTTAAACTCTGCTCTTTCTAGATCTTTCTCTGAATGTAGACATCTCCTTCCATCCTGAATCTTTTAGAGTTGTCTTATAATTTTGCGTTGCCGAGAAGAGTCCAGTTTATCAAAGTTGGTCGTCACATACACGTTGTGTCTGTCACTGTGTACGAATTTCTCCTGGTTCTGCTCTTCTCACTTAGCATCAGTTCGTACAAGCCTCTCCAGGAAAATATGAATCCATCTGCTCCTCATTTCTTATAGCACAATAGTATTCCATTACATTTGTATACCACAACTTGTTTAGCCATTCCCCAATTGATGGGCATCCCCTTAATTTCCAATTTTTTGCAACTACAAAGAGAGCTGCAATAAATATTTTTGTGCATATGTGTCTTCCTCCCATTTCTTATGATCTTTCTGGGATACAACCCAAGTGGTATTACTGGGCCAAAGGGTTTTTTGTGAGGATTTGCCTACTGCTAGCCTCTAGATGACAGAAATGGCTCCATATATGATCACTGACTGACATACCTATGTTACCAGGAAGTTCCCAATACCAGTTTGGTTTATTCAGCTACATATAAGCAAAGAATACAAGGCTCTCCTGATCATAATCAGTTTAGCAAACTTCATCTGATTATTTATGGTTGGTAACTTTCCTAATACAATGCCTTTAAAGTCAGTAAGGTGGTGGGTTAAGGACTATACCACCCAATGACTGACTGCTTTAATGTTCCCTTGCTCCCTCAGCCCCTGTGACATCTGCCCACAACCATCAGATAAAAGGACAAAGATCCAGAGATCTGAGATATGCATTCCACTGTCTGCCTGAGCTATTTGCAAGGGAGCTATATGCTTGCACACCTGTGAGTAATGAAGTGCTTGACTCATGATCCTTTGAGCACTTCTGTTCTTTATCATTACATCACTCACAATATCCTCAAATTTATTCTACAAAATCCAATACCTTTTTTGTAATCAAGAAACAGTAAACACAATGGAATCTTGATATTTTCTACATTTTTAAATTAACTATGAAATGATAAAGATATGGTGCATTGTTGCATTAATGCCTTTGAAAGTCTAAAACCTTCATGAAGGATAACAATGATTCATGGAGAAACACCTCTCAAAGATTTTGTATAGATGGGAGAAAAGAGATATATGTCAGTAGTTAGTGATGGTATCTTGCTCATCTTTTTTTTTTTTTTTTGCTTTTTGGAGGGCAATTGGGGCTAAGTGACTTGCCCAAAGTCACATGGCTAGTAAGAGTGTCAAGTGTCTGAGGTCGAATTTGAACTGAGGTCGAATTTGAACTGAGGTCCTCCTGACTCCAGGGCTGGTGCTCTATTCACTGTGCCACCTAGCCACCACTTTGCTCATCTTTTTTTCCCCAATATTAGTAGGTCTGAGATATTTTCCATGCCTTTTGTATATCAGTATCTTGATATCCTCACAATTGCTTCACTTCAAACATAGTTGTTCCCCACATATACACATAGTCTAATCTGGTTATTTTTCACTGAAGCGTTGTAGAGTGGTGCTATTTCTGCCTCCTTTATGAGCATATCTGAAACGAGATTAGGGCCACCTTTGGTGGTTCTATTATCATTCATAGAAAAAAAAATTTTTTTAGTGGTTTTTATAAATCTTTTTTTTTTGTTTTCCTCATTTGTATTTCTCCTGTCACTGTAATTCTTGACTGCCCTTGTGATGACTTTAGTGAACTGAGTATCTATCTTACCAAGTTTTCTTTAAAACAGTTTTACTTTCAATTGATTCAATCTGTTTTATGAAATGACATTGCTTGCTATCATCCACCACCCTTATATTCTAATGTGGTATTGTCTTTAGTTGCTGTATCTTTTCTGTCAGATGTTTGCTAACTATGGCACTGTCTGGGCTCTTTTGGTCTTCTTGCTGTGGTTAATTAGTTGGCAATGGTTAAATTTTTCAATGAAAAGATTATAATCTAAGTTATGTCATTTCTGGTGTCTATTCTCCATTTTTTATTTTCAATTACTCACTTAATTCAGGGTTAAACTGTTTTAAACATATGTCATAGCTTTTCCTTATTTTTGTGCCTGTGCCCCTGCTATCTTCTCCTTCTCCTGCAGCTTCTTCATGGATTCTGATCTTAGTTCTGACAAGTTGATGGCCTAACTACATGCAATAGTCCCCATATTAATAACAAGTTTTTTTTCCTGTCTGTTAAAAGTATAATCTATTCTTTCTTTATGATGAAATTCAGTGCTTAATTTTTAAAATTTTATTTTTTTAATTAATAAAAGTCTATTTTCTCTCCCCCTAACCTCCCCATTCTTTGATAAAAAGAACAACAAAACCTCGTAAGAAATGTGAAGTCAAGTGAAGCAAATTCCTGTATTAGCAATGTTCAGAAAAATGTCTTAATCTGTACTATCAGTCCATCTAACACCTCTGTCAGGATATGGGTGGCATGTTTCACCATTAGTCCTCTGGAATCACAGTTGATCATTGCACTGATCAGAGTTCTTCAGTCTTTCAAAGTTGTCTTTACAATGTTTTTCTTAGTGTATAAATTGTTCTGCTGGTTCTATCCACTTTATTCTGCATCAATTCAGAAAAATCTCAGTTTTCTTTGTAAGCATGTCCTTCATAATTTCTTTGACTTAATATTCTGTTATATTAATAAAACATAATTTATTCAGTTATAACTGTAAGGGCAACTAGGTTGCACAGTGGATGGAACGCCAGGCCTGGAGTATGGAAGATTCATCTTTCTGAGTTCGAATGCAGCCTCAACACTTACTAGTTGCATGACCCTGGGTAAATCACTTAACCCTGTTTGCCTCAGTTTCCTTATCTTCTAAAATGAACTGGAGAAGGAAACGGCAAACTAACCCAGTATCTTTGCCAAGAAAATAACAAATGGGGTCATAAAGAGTAAGGCACAAATGAAACTACTAAACATCATCATTACCGCAACTAACGGCCTTATCTTACTTTCTAGTTCTCTGCCACCACAAAAAAGATCTGCTATGAATACTTTTCTACATATAGGTCCTTTTACTCTTTCTTTGGCATATAAACCTAAAAATAGTTTCACTAAACGAAAGACGCACAATTTAGTCATTTGGGGGGCATAGTTTCAAAAGATTTTCAATAATGGTTAAACCAATTCGCAGCTCCACCAACAGTGCATTAATATACATGTTTCCCCACAGCCCACCTAGCATTTCTCATTTTTGTCAAATTTGTAAATCCAAAGTATAAAGTGAAACTTCAGAGTTGTTTTAATTGGCATTTCTCTAATTACTAGTGATTTGGAACATTTTTTGGTATGGTTATTGATAGCTTGAATTTCATCCTTTCAGAACTGTCTGTTCAAATCATTTATCACTTTTAAAATGACTCTTATTCTCAAAAAATTAAATCTGTTCCCTTGGAAACTGGAAATGTTGGAAATGGGACCTAGCAACAAACATTTTTCCCCAATTACCTGTTTCTCTTCTAATTTTAGCTGCAATGTGCAAAATCTTTTTAATTTCATAAAATCAAAATTGTTCATTTTAGCTTCTGTGATCCTCTCTATCTTTTATTTCATCATAGACTCTTCCCCTACACAGAGATCTAATTAGTGATATCTGCTTTTATGTCTAATTCAAGTCACTTCTCTTTTCTCCCTATAACCCTGATGTTGTCTCCCAGTACCTGCACTTTCCAATCCTAGCACTCCTTTATGTACTGTTTCCTCCTCTTAGAATGTTAGCTTACTCCATTGAGGACAGGGACTATTTTGTTAGCTTTTGTTTTATCTGCAGGGCTTATGATGATGCCTGGCATATAGTAGCTGCTTAGTAAATTCATTTCTCCCCATTCGTTCATATACAGATTTGGGAATCATCTGTAGATATGAATCCATAAGAACTGTTATTTATCAAGTGAAAGAGAATAGAGCAAAGAAGAGAGGGCCCAGGACCGAGCCTTTGAGGACAACCACAATTAGCAGACAAGACATAGAAGAAGATACAGAAATAGAGACAGACAAGGAGCAGTCAGATGGGAAAGCACCAAAAGAGCGCAGAATCACAAAAAAAAAACCAGAAATGAGGGAATATCTGGAAGGAGAATGTGGTCAACAAAAAGTCCAAAAGAAGTAAGAAAATCCCACTAGATCTGGCAACTAACTTTACAGGAACGGTTTCAAATACTAACATCAGAAGCCAGAGCGTGAAGGGCCAAGAAGAGATGGAGCAGAGGCACTGAATGTAAACAGCTTGTTCAAGAAGTTTAGGTGAGAAGTATAAGAGATTCAGAACAACAGTTAGAAGAGATGGTAGAATCTAGTGTTTTCTGAGAACAAAGAGATTCAGGAGCTTATATAATTAGCAGGAAAGAACTCAGTATAGAGGGACAGACTGAAAAATAAGAGAACGACAATAAAGATTCATCTGTTGGGATAAACAGAGAGAAGTGAACTAAGAACACAGGTAGAATGGCTGGTCTTTGTAAGGAGAAAAGCCACCTCTTCATCAAAGACTGGGGTGAAGGAAAAAGATAGTAGGGGATAATATCACAGAGGGTTGTGAGATAAGGAAAAGGGGAAAAGAAGTAGCTCTCAGCAAACTACTTCAATCTGGGATGGTGGTAGTGAAACAGGCAGCAAGGTTTTCAGCTCAGAGTGCGGGATAGGAGGTACCATGAATGGTTTTAAGAGACAAGGAATGTTTTAGAACATTTCCTGTTGAGACAGCATAGAAAGGGTAGAAGGATAACTTTGTTGCAATGAGGGCCCAGTTAAAGTTACATAACATAGATTTATAGCAGACTCAATCAGCACTGTTTCATGACTTCTTCTGTTTTGCAGCATATTAGTAGGTACAAAGGAGAAAGATGATGGGAGTAATGCAGAGATGGGGTTTGGAAAAGCATTATTCTTGGAGTCAGGACAGAAAACAAGGGATCTGAAAGAAGAGAATACTGCAAATTTGAACTAGTTCCCCAAAGGGTCCAAAATGGAAAGGGAGGAGAGAATGGCTAGAGCAAAGGTAAGGATCTAAGAAAATACTGAGAGATGAAGGGATTAGAGGTCATAGAGATGAAGAATAGTGCTAAGGGTACTAATGCATAGAGAAAAATGACATGATAAAAGATTATAATCACATAAAGGAATTTTGGACTTCTAAAACACTGATTTGGAACAACTATAGTGACAGCAAGAGCATGTGTGTGTAGCTGATATGGGGTAGAGGATGTCCATAAATTGCCAAAGCAGAAAGTTAGATTACTTGAGAAAATATCAACAAACACATTGGAAGTTTAATCTTACATACTGTCGCACTTCAGAACAGATTATTTATGCAGTTAAATGGTCAGCTGGCCTGTATTACACAAATCATTGCAGAAATTACTTATTGTGGAAAGAAAACTATTTTTGTTATTCTATAAGGATATAGCTACTAGTTCAAATTATACTACAGTTAGATTTTTCCCCCAAAAAAACAGATGAAAAGAATCTGAAGACATGTTGCTTACCTGGTACATGATGAGCTCCAAATCTGTGAAATGCTCTGCGACTAAATTCTTCTGCAATAAGCTTAGATTAAAAAGTAGAGAAAAAGTATATAAAAAGTTAGTCTTAATAATCCTTTTACCAAATTATGTTCATATTCTACTCGAATGTTTCTAAACTCATTTGTTTTTGCCAACAGATTGAGCTAATAAAATTGTTCTCCCTCACACACACACTTGACGCTTTACTCTCCTCTTTGTATCTTAACTTTGTTGCATGTTGTAGTGGTAAAATGGTGTAACAATGTAAATGAAAAGAACCCTACTTTCCAAAAAACAAAACAAAAAAGAACTTCCCTCTAAAGATGAGGTAGAGAATTACTAAAGCAGGATGTCATATACACTGTCACAGGAGATCAATGAATCATATATTTTACCTCAACTTTTTTTTTTGTTACAAGGAAGGTTTCATTTCTAGGTGAAGAGTGAGGGAAAGATGAGGAATGAATTACCAGAAATCAGAAATGACAGTGATATAAAAAACATAAGATCATCAATAAAACATTTTAAAAACTATTCCTTCTCAAACATTATTCCATTCCAATAACACCTCCTTACACACACACACACACACACACACACACACACACACACACACACACATACACAGAGCGCAATAAAAAGAAAACTTTCCCTCGGAACAAAAAAACACTAATACTCCATATGACAGTATATATAATACTGACAACCTAGAGCCCACATGACTATTCTACCAATCAAAGAAAAAAGTGTCATCATTGGTCTTTTGGAACAAACACTGGCTGTTGTATTTAATCTTAATTCTGATGTATTGTTTTAATTTATGTTACTTCAATCATTATGTATAGTATCTTCTTGTATCCACTTTCTTTGATCTTCATCAGTTCAGAAAGGTCTTCCCATTTCTCCCTGTATTCCTAAATTCATTTCTCATTATAGAATAAGATTCTACTACATTCATATGCACAAGTTGTTCTATTATTCTCCAATATTTGTTTCTAGTCTTTTGGTACCAAAAAGCAAGTACTGTGAATTGTTTCAGTATATGTGGGACCTGCCTAACTTTCTTCAGACCGCAGAGTTACAGGGTATTAACAATTCAGTCACTCCTCTAAGACAACTCTCCAAATTGTTGACTAGAAAGGAGTACCAATTACAGGAGTAATTACAAGGAGCACAGCATCAAACGTATATTAATGTGTCTCTCTCACTGCCCTTTGAATAATGACTGTTTACATTTTTGTAGAGAATTTTAATAGTGTGAGGTAAACAGTTGTTTTAATTTGCATTACATTATTGGGGATATCTATCACTTTTTCACATTATTCAAAACTGCATTTCTTTTTTTTAAAAATCTGTTTATAATTGAGCCACTTGTCTATTACGGAATGGCTTTTTTTCATACATTTGCATCAATTTCTCTCTATAATTTAACGATCAGACTTTTAGTAGAGATGTCCAATGAAAAGATTCCCCAACCTTCCTCACCTCCTACAGATACGCCTTGAAGGCATATCTTTTTATTCTAGCTGTATTTAAAATTTTTAAATAATGGGAACTACCAATTTTTGTCTTCTGCGATGTGCTTTATTCCTTGTTGAGTTGTGGTTTCTCCTTCTAGCCACAGATTTGAATGATATCATCTGATGTCCTCTTCTAATTTTTTTTAATGAAATGATCTTTTATATTCAGGCTGTCAATTCACTGGAACCCCTAAAGAATCCTACTCTTTTTCCTAATCAGGGTATAGAGGTGACATCAACAGAGCACAGACTTAGTAGGTTCAGGATAAGTCATAGGAACAGACTATGTCTCCTCTTTGAGATCCAGTCTAGTTAGAGTACAAGAGGCTCATCACCAGTGAGCTAGCAACTTGGCTATGAATTCTTAGGCCATGAAAATCCATGAAACAAAGAAAACTGTAACGTGATCCTCCATCCTATGGAGTCCCTTATCTGGAGACTATATGACAAAAAAGAAGAGACAGCGGAGAGTGCTAAGAATCACATAATGTTAAAATCTTCTAAGAACATTAATTTAGCTAGTGGTACATCATTTGAGAACACTGTCCTGTGACCAAGAAGAGGATAAATTATTGCAGGGACTAAACTGTATTAATCTTGGACAGTTGCTATAAATATAACCAGGAGAGAAAAGGAAGTTGGAGCTAAATGGAAGGATGTTTCAAAATTCTCCTTGCAACAGCAAATAACAGAATTTTAAGAGCAGATAAATCCAAAGGTAACAATAAATATTTCATGATATATTTGGCCATTTTATATTACAAATCTCACAAAAAGCATTTGCAAAAACGATCACCAATTTACGTGTAAATAATATTGGTAAAGGATAAGGGGAGAGACAAAATCTACAAAGAGCTTGATAAAACCCTCCGTTAAATCACCACACATTTTATATGTGGTAATTCTTCAATGGTCACAGGGAAGGATGATAAAAAAATATGTAGGAAAATATGCTTCAGAAATAAGAAATAAGAGAGACCAAAGGTTTACAAACTACCCAGAAACCTCACATCTATATAACATGAATATATTTCTCAAGAGCTGGCAAGCACGAGATGTGATTAGCACCAAATAATAAAAAAATGAAACACTGTATTTTAACAGACATCAAACTACTTGTTATTTAGGGAGAGATTCATTCCCAAATCTGCTATTCAGTCACATCACTGACTTGTTAAAGCAAAGTTCCAAATTAATAACTGCCTAGAACAGTGGTTCTCAACCTTCCTAATGCTGCAACCTTTTAATACTTGTATGTGGGCATATCTACATGTGGGTGGTCCCGCCTGGAGACGGATAGAGGAGCCGTGTCGCGGTTCCTAAGACCATCAGAAATATGTGTCTTAGGCGACCCCTGTGACCCCTGTGAACAGGTTGTTCAACCCCCGAAGGAGTCACGACCCACAGGTTGAGAACCGCTGGCCTAGAAGAAAATTGAGAAAGTATGATGCGCAATTAAAACAACTCTCAACAGATTTGTTTAAGCAACTTACCAACAGCAGAAATGGGAAACTGAAGGAGAAATGGAGAGTGGAGAACCATTCAGATTTTATTCCCTATGTTTAACTAATATAAATCAAATGACATACAAACAAGACCAAAAGAGTATAGAAACCATTTCAGCAAACACTTGATACACCAGTCAGGTCAAAAGGCCTGCAAAGGCACCACTAGTTCAGAATATTTATTCACACGTAAAATATTACAGAGGATAGTGGAAGTTCATAAGCAATAATTTTTCACACACATGGGGGGGGGGCGGCTAGGTGTTGCAGTGAACAGAGCACAGGCCCTGGAGTCAAGAGGCAGGAGGACCTGAGTTCAAATCCGGCCTCAGACACTTGACACACTTACCAGCCTTGTGACTTTGGGCAAGTCACTTAACCCCAATTGCCCTCCAAAAAAAAAATAATAATTCTTCACACAACAGTGAGAAGCAATGGAAGAAAATACAAACTCAGAGAAAGCCTAAAAAGACAAGTGATTTTAAAGGATTATTACTAAGTTATAAGAAACATCTAATAGGAAAAATTCAGAGAAGCATATGAGAGACTTATATAAATGGATTCAGAGTAGAGTAAGCAGAACCAGAAGAACAATGTATATGCAATTACATGGGAAATGGAAAGAACAAAGAAATGAAACAGAAGGTGGTGTAATTATGACTAAGAAGCTTAGCCCTGGAAAAGAAAGAAAATACACCTTTTACTTTTCTGTAGTACCGTATATACCACAAGACTTAGCTGATGTGACAGCAACTTCTGCTAAATTTCTTTTTCTTCTTTTTAAATTTTTCATTAAAAGAAATGACTTACTGTGTAGGGAAAGGAAAGAGATATAATCTTGAATTAAGCTGACATAAGAACAAAAGTTATAACTAAAAAATTTTAATATAAAGCATTTCTAAAATAAAATATGATAAAAGATCCAACTAAACAAAGCCCTTCTGTGAGCATGTAAGAATGAAATTTGAGGGACAACTATCTGAAGGGAAACAAAAAAGACTTAGAAAGACTTTTATAAAACTTTATACTGGATAAGGCAAACACTTGAACCCTTACATCACAACTTAATGATCCCAAGCCACTCTCTGAAACAAACACCTATCCTATTATACTAAAATTCTCTTAGCAATATTATATGGTTTCAGCTCATAAAATATCATATATTTGAACCTGAGGGACACTCAAAGGGGGAAGAAGTATAGGACTGGCCTACACAAGATATAGTATGTAATAAATAGAGCCTGCACCACAAAGGTATCATCAAGAAAATTGTTACAAAAATGTAAAATTGGGGTAAAAGAAAAGATGAGGCATAACACAATGAGAGAAATAACTGATGGAGACCAGACCTCTTCAAATAGTATCCATGAGATGTGTCAAGACTTTTAAAGGAAGATCTCTAATATACTGCATAGATTCCCTATGGCAGACTTAAAGAACTACTTAGATGAGTTACACAGGATGAAGCTAGAAAAAATATGCTCTATGAATTGCGAGGCTAATAGAACACTTATAACATGTCATTTTAATTTTGGAAAATATCAGTTTAATTCAATTCGGAGAATATGCATTTGCAACAAGCATTGGAGAAGTATCTTACAGCATGTAAACTGTAATAAACAGCAATTTATTAAATGTCGTATCATAATTTTGATCAAATTAAAACATACCTCAGGTGTAAGAAACTTTTCAATACGTTTGGCTATAAAACTTTTCTCCAATATGGAGTTAACTGATGGTCTCTCCCTAGGATTCCTTTTAAATAAATGAGAAAGTAGACTACGGAGATCATAGGAATAATGCAAGGAAACAGGAGGAAAAGATCCAGAGATGATCTTCAGTACTAGGTTTTTCATATTGCCAGCTTCAAACTAGAATTATAGGAAAAAAAATATAAATAAACAAGCAAAATAGGTCCACTTAACAGCAATTATTTTCTACTCCCCCCATATTCAATTTTACTTAAAAAAATTTTAACACTGATTTTAAAATTCTGAGTTACAAATTCTCTCCCTTTTTCTAGTCCCTCTCCCACCCATTGAGAAGGCAAGTAACATCACGTTATATTTGCGAAGTCATGCAAAACATATTTTCATATTAGCTATGTACTGCCACCATTTTCCTAGGTTCCTATCAACTTAAAACTATTAATACAATTTCCTTCCAAATATTCAATTCCTCATGAGTTTTTTAATGCAAAGTTTATACTTGCTTCACTATTTCTAGATTCCACATAGACTACAATGTAATTTCCTTTTTTGGGGGGGGAGGGGAAGGAGGGAAGGCAAGGCAGTTGGAGTTAAGTGACTTGCCCAAGGTCACACAGCTAGCAAGTGTCAAGTATCCGAGGCCATATTTGCACTCAGGTCCTCCTGAGTCCAGGGTCAGTACTCTACACACTGAGCCACTTAGCTGCTCCTACAATGCAATTTCTAACAAAAGTAAATGCTAATATATAGCTGTAAATGCATTAAGCTATTTTTTTTATTCAGTAAACAATAGTATAAGATTAAGTATTCAACCAGTATGAAGAATTTACATTGACAAAGTCTGACTTTATAACTACAGAGGAAAATTAAGAAAAAAGTGAAAAGTGAAAGAGTATTACCCACAGGTATCAAAATCAATGGCACAGTTTGTTTCTGGTAGGAAAGTAAATGTGTAAAACTTGCCTTCCCACCTGGGAGCAGAAAATTTTTACACAGGCAACTGAAATACACGAACAAATGTTTTTGCAAAGGCTAAGTGATTCTCTGAAATTCTCTAAATTTCTTTCCTCTAATAAAACTGAAATCAAGATGTTATTCTAGTGTTGATTTCATGCAAGCTGAATATCATACGCTAATACTATATTACCTTTAAACTGTGGCACTATAAATGTAGAAAATGCAGAAGTGAACTGAGATTTACATAAATACTCTGAAATTTGACAAAACAATCTCCACTCCATTGAGGCTAAAGACTGATAGAAGTATGATAGTCTGAGAATTAAAGTTAACCTAGTTTTAATAAAAAATAGAAAAAGAATTGGAAAATTAAGCCTTGTTTCCCAAGATAATAAAAAGCAAATGTGTCCTGTATTCAGAAAGCTCAATAAAATATAAATTAGGGCAGGGCTGATCATTTGCATACACTTTGCCAAACTATTTACTGAAGGATTCATTGAAATACTGTTCAGTCCAATGCATTTAAATATGAAATTCAATTTTTTTAAAAAAACTTGATTTCATATACACTTTACATTTTAAACCTTTCAGGAATATTTGAGAAAAGTCTAACAGCAGAGAAATATACTTTTTTTCCTATTATTCTCTAATTCTACTTGATTTTTTTTGTTAGGCTAACTTCTACTGATTAACAAAAGGAAATGGCAAAAAACAAAAACAAAATCTCCACTAAATTATAAAACCCAATCCTAATTAGAAATATCTAACTCACCAAGAAGAAAATGTATGATACTTGTTATGGGAATCTGAAGATCTTCCCTGCCCCTAGGCCCTTTGCTAAAGTGGCTACGTGACTGAGGACCCTTGGATATTTGAAAGTATACTCTGTTCCCTAATAGGCTGAATGTGGTCACGTGGAGCCTGTGGCGCCAGG
>CM053583.1:143266331-143315346 GCA_028627135.1 Pseudochirops cupreus
GTCAGACGCTGGAAGCCGTCTGCTGATGTTTTTCTGTTTGTTTGTAACTTCTGTTTGTATTCTCTGAAGTTCGGGGCGCTGACTTTTTCCCCTGAACTAGGTAAATGGTATTTGATTAATTAAAGTAAGATTGTTAACCCATTTTGAGTTGCTTTCCTTTAGAAAAGCAGATCTAAGAACCTGTGCTAGTAGCCGCCCTAGGTATGCTAGGGTGCTTGCTGTTACAATACTATAAGTGGTGTTCTATGTGTTCCATACTGGAGGATTTTGTGTAATGGTTGAGCCCTGAAATGTCATAGTGGACCCATTAAACCTGAAAATGGAAAGGGCAAGGCAGTCCCCCTTGAGATTTAATAGTGCTGCTCCACATATGCTCAGAGATCACTTTCTTATCCTCCCTCAACTGCTAAACATCCCCTGGCAAAGCTACTAGCATTATCCAACGGAGGGTAGAGAACATTTCTGTTTCAAGGGATCTGGTTTGGGTATAAGCATGTGAAATTACTACAAAACAATTTTGTTGGGACAGAGTTGTGCAGAGCTTGCCTTGTTACTTGAGAATACATATACATGGAAAGTATGCATTCTACCTTTACATACTGCCCATAATATTCTAGATCAGGGTTTCTTAAACTTTTTCCATTCATGACCTCTTCAGTGCTTCTTAAACTGTTATATATCTAGATATTTAAGTTTTTTTCTAAAAACATCTTTAATCTCATTTTTAAAATATTTAAAATTAGAATAAAGTATTCTAGAAAAGACATTATATGGAGTCCTTTAACTGACACTAATTCCGATCTTCAGAAGTCTAGGAAATACGATTAGCCAAATTTTAAAAATTCATATAAAATGAATGAATTTAATGTCAACTTTAAACTCGGTTTTGGAGCTAAATGAGAGACAGCATGGATGAGCAAACAAAGAGCTGGACTTAGGATCTAAGAGTCCTGGGATCCATTCCAGTCCAAGTTCAGACACATATTGGTTGTATGACCCTTTGCAACTCCCTTAACTGCTTAGTGCTCTGGCTGCTGACCTGCATTGACAGAGCAAGTTCCCTACACCAACGAAATCACAGTCTATCAGGGGTGGGGAACCTGCAGCCCCAAGGCCACATGTAGCCCTCTAGGTCATCAAGTGTAGCCCTTTAACTGAATCCAAACTTCACAGTGAAGACATAGAGGGCCACATGTAGCCTCGAGGCTGCAGGTTCCCCACCTCTGCCCTATACTCATCCCTATCTATAGCTAAAGAATTTGTTAAAAGCAACATAAAAACACATATTAAACTTAGAAAACCAGTACAGTTATCCCTTCCATATCACAGGGTGTAGAGGTGTGGCACTCTCACGATCTGAAAACTATGCGTAACCTTTTTTGGCCCTCCCTTTGTACCACAGAAGAAGTCTGGATTTTTTCATTTTCTTTTAGGGGTATTTATAGTCCATTATTGTAAAATCCATGTTGATATTATACAATACAGTACATATATATTTATGCATTTCTGAATTTCTAAACTTTTTCTGCATTGTCTGGTTGGCCTTCCCATGTCATCTGTGATTTCTGCAAAACTCCCCCAAAATTTCCATTTAATTTCTTATGCTAACCCATGACATATTAAAAACAAGATGGGAAAAGTTGCAATGTGTAAAGGATAACTGTATATCTAAATACTAATAACTAATAAAATTAAATTTATACTCAGGTAAAGACAAAATAAGAAAGTACAAAAATATGATCAACAAAAAATTTTACTGCCAGTGTTTTGCCACCATTCGAAAGACACCAAAGGACAAAAGTAATGAAGATTAAATTGAATTCAATGTATATAACTTTGAAGTATTAAAAAGATACTTACGGCATGTTTAAGTGTACACATCTCATATAAGACACAACCTAAAGCCCAAATGTCACTAGAAAATAAAAAGCAAGACAAGCAGTATTTCGATTAGGTTTTTAAAAACTTCAAGTTCCTGATTTAAGATAACAAATATATCCAACAAAAGCAGAACCAAAGCATGCAAGGGCACATCTAGGATCAAGGATAATAGATTTGGAGTGGAAAGGAATAAGAACTCAACTGTGCTACCCCAATCCTCTTATTTAATAGATAAGAAAGCTGATGTACAGAGATGTTAAATGAGTTGCCTAAGGACATAAAGGAGCAATTACTACATGACAAAGTCAGAAGTTGAAACCAGGTCTTCTTTCTAGGTATTCTTTCCACCACACTACCCTGAAAAAGCGAGTGGATTAATGATCTGTGAGGTGCTTTACAGTTCAAAATCTATGTTCCAAAGTAAACCTAAAAATATGTGAACAGTTTACTTTTAAGAAATTACAGGGGCAGCTAGGTGGTACAGTGAATAGAGCACTGGCCCTGGAGTCAGGAGGACCCGAGTTCAAATCCAGCCTCGGATGCGTAACACTTACTAGCTGTGTGACCTTGGGCAAGTCACTTAACCCCAACTGTGCCCTGCCTTCCCCCCTCCAAAAAGACGAAAAAAAAAAAAAAAGAGAAATTATGGCGTAGACAAAACACAGAATTCCAAAAGAATGGAACACTCCTTGAGGGGAGGGGACTGTTTCCTTTTTGTGTCCACAATACCTTACACACACTTAATAATGTTTGTTGAATTGAACATAGCAACCTTAAATTTCAAATACTGTAATTTTAAGAAGAAAAATGGAGAAAATTCAAAGTTGCCATTTATAATTAAAATGGAAACAAAATGGTTATTGTATTTAAAAAACCCAATACCATGTAAAATATTATAGTATAAGGATATTAAGTTCCATATGATTTCTGAATCAAACATAAGGACCACTTGTACTCAGAATTAGGTTTAAATAGAGCAGAATAAAATTCATCCTCAGGTAATTGCCCTGATGACTTTTTCCTTTCACTACAGAAAAGCACATTATAAATTCATAATGCAAATGGCAATTAATTTTGAAGCTATTTACAAAGAGACAAAATTGATTTGATTATATCATTTTAAATTTTAGCTATGGTATAATATTAATTTATAAAAGTGTTTATCACAAATTAGTGGATTCTGCAAAACTGTACTAATAATTTTTATGGAAAAGTATAAAAAGTAGGCATCTTGAGAAAGAATAGAGCAGAAACAACTAGTATTCTAGATTTTCAAAACTATTTTACAAATGTTACTTCACTGAGTAAGATTCCTATCTTAAAGACGAAATCCAATGGAAAAAATGTGACTCATACTAAGTCATAGTAGCAGAAATAACATTAAAATTCAGAAGTCTCTATTTTGCATATTAAGAGCAAAGGAAAAACTGGCACTCCTTAATTCAACAAACATTTAGGCACCTACTGTGTTCAAGGCAATGGTGATATAAAGAAGCACAAATCAGCTCTGGCCAAGGAATTGACCTACTGAGCAACAGAGAAGTGGATGGGAATACATACACACAAAGAGGTAAATGCAAAGAATGCATAAAAACAATACAAAATAATTTCATGGTGATAAGAGTACCAATGCTTAAGGAAGATGGAAGAAATTAGAAAAGGCCCTTGAGCTGCGCTATTTTAAGAAAACTGGGAATTCTTACAAGCCAGTAAAGAGGGAACAGATTCCAGAGTCGGGGCTGGCCACCTGTGCAACGCCAGGAGATGGGATGTGTTGGGAGACAGCAGACCAATTGGATTAGCATCCAGAGTATGTAAAGAAGGGCAATACATAATAAAACTGAAAAGAAATCATATTTTGGAGGTAAGATGAAAATTTTGAGTATTATAATAAAGACTAAAATATAGAATCACAAAGTTTGGAATGACAGATGTGTTAGGAATATTTGAAAGTTCTGTGAAGAATGCATCAGAGAGAAAGAAAGCTGGAGTAGGGATACCAATTAGTAGACTATCTACTCAAGGATTATAAGTCAAATTCCTTCACGATGAACCCCATTTTGATTGCTTCTTTTCAATATTTGTTTTGACCAAATGAAAGTGCTAGAAGTCATATTCCCAACTACAGAACTCAGGAATGAAACCAAGCTGAGATTGTCTTAGCTACCTCCTGACAAAAGAGTAAAGAGGTGGCTGTCATACTCATAAGCACCACATTTTTCCTCTTCCCAAGTCCTGAATCTTTTGTGCAGTTTTTGTTTTGGTAGTAGTCTGAGAACCAAAGTAGATTTTTCTTAAGTGGTTTGACACAGAAGGAAGAAGAATGACTGAAGGAGAACTGACAAAGAAAAGTCTTCTCCATATGTATAAGGCAAATACAACCAAATTATAAACAGAGTTGGAAGGGATTCAAGCCCCTCACTTGTCTTGAAGGCTTAAGTGGATTCATCCAGATTCCACCTTTCCTGCCATTATTTCATGCTGGCTCCTCAAAAATAAGTTCTTTGCTTCAGGGGAGTGATGATTTCCTTGGTAAATGAAAGAACAAAAGAAGTACTTGTTTGTCCAGTTATGCAAACTCAAACAAAGCCAGGCTTTCATGAGTCACTGATCAGGTTATTTAAGTGACTTTGTGCAGGAAGCCTTCTTTACAGTGGTGTTCATGGTGATGGAATTTTACTCATTCCCACTTTCTATGTGGTACCCTCAAACAGATAAAATACTGTGGCAAAGTACAATCATACACCCAGCAGACTACAAAGCAGGAGTCTTGCATACTAATGCAGTAAAAAATAGTGCAAGATATTTAAATTAAAACCCACATCATGTTTAGGTACCTTTTATTATTATAAGGTTTATGTTCACAAATTTCAGGTGACAAATAGTATGGAGTTCCTATGCAAGTCCGGGCTAGCTCAACGGTACTAGAATAAAAAGAGAAAATTACCAATTAAGAAGACATTTAACACATTAAAAATGATCACATGGGGACAGCTACATGGTGCAGTGAACAGAGCACCGGCTCCGGAGTCGGGAGGACCTAAGTTCAAATCCGGCCTCAGACACTTAACACAAAACTAGCTGTGTGACCTTGGGCAAGTCACTCAACCTCAACTGCCCCCCCCAAAAAAAGGCAAAAAAAAAAATGATCACATGCATCATCAGTTTCATTCAATTTTAACTGTCATCAAATTTCTGAAGAATAAAAATTAGAGGTAACCCAAAGGACTACGGAGACACATATGGTAACAAGGGCAGACTGTAGCCTATTATTATCACCAACAATCTATGCCTGAGAAGGTATCATTCAGGAGATACAAAATTAGGAAAAAGGCAGGCCAAGGACAGCAGTGAATTGGCCCTGGCACTTACATCTTGTTAGAAACCTCCTGAGCACTGGGCAAATCATCTGTGGAAGGTCTATGGATCAGCATTAACAGGAATCTCACAGAAGGAAAAGGAGCAGAGGATTTTCAATCTATACACAATGGGATCACATATTTGCTAAAGCATTCAAGTAACTTCAAAGTAAATATATTACCTATTAAGAACTCTAGCAATTCCAAAGTCCCCCAGTTGTATTGTCCCATCTTTGGTTAAAAATATGTTCTGAAAGAGAAGGGGAAAAAAGTACTATTAGATATCAGTTTTAAAAATCTTTAGGTAAGTCTGTAGTCTATAGAACTAAAGGGAAAAATATACTATCTAGTAATTCAGATTAAATAATTTTTCTCTTTCAGATTGTCCTATAACAAAACAAACTCATTGATCCGACTCAAGTATAGAAAAATTGTACTCTTCAGGGAAATCTGTCCCAAAGACCATTTTCAGTTCTCCAATGTATTTAACATAATAATCTTACCCTGTTTTCCAAGTTTGTATCAACCACAGAACTGGATTAATCTCCACTAAACCTGACAAATATTCAAGTAAAGAACTGAATCACAGACAACCTTTCGTTTCTTTGACAGACATTTTTAATTTTCAGTAATGCCTTAGCAAAACCATTTACAAAAATATACAAGGTAAATCATTCATTTCATTAATTGAACATAATAAAAAATAACCCCCAAGTTTTCAAATGTGGTCTGTATTCTTCCTCTTGATTATGAAATGTTATTCTCATAACATATGTTTGAATGTAGAAGTCTTATTTTGAAAATGTTTATATTTTGTTAAATGATTAGTTAAACATGCATGAATGAAGCATTTAAAATATGTTTATCATGGAGAATAACGACTAAATGAAGAAGTTTCTCCTGTGATTAAGTACTAGGATGGTTTGGGTCTAAATTCATAGGACAGTGATTTGTTTAACAGTTCAAAGGCAAACGACAAGAGGACAGGTTATATAATTTCTTCACATACTCTGATGTTTGGATTATAACCAAAACTCAAGAGACAAGAAGTTTATAACCTTCAAGAAAGAAAAAACTTAAAATTGAGTTCAGTAATCAGGTTTCCCTGTACAGCAAAGGAATACTGGTCTAGTTAAATGATGCGGAATGCTATTTATTGTCTATATAACCAAACAATGTCCTGCTAGACAGCAACATGACAAAGTACCATTTCCTGAAGAGGTAGAAGCTTCTACCTGAAAGCAGCTGTTTCTTAGAATACTAACAAATCTCTTTTTTTCAGGTGGCTATTCGCTTTATTTGATCTCCAATATGCAAGTCTTGCTCCTAGGCTGAGAAATTCTCCAGCCACATCTAGGTACAGATACCCTATGACCTTCCATAAAGAAAGGACAATATTTTCAATTTTATTTCCACAATGTTTTTTGGTCTCAACAACACAATACACCAATGAATTCACAGAAGAATGGCATAAAATTATTTGAAGGTCCTTAAGCTTGGCCATACTGACACATAGAGCCTATGAACTTTAATTCAAGTATGTCTTCTTTTCCCTAATTTCATTCCTTTGTATTTCCCCAGTGAAATTCGTATGGGCAACTAGAGTCTTGGGCCTGGAGTCAATAAGACTCATCTTCTGGGGTGGCTAGGTGGTGCAGTGCACCTCCAGAGCACCCCCTGGAGTCAGGAGGACCTGAGTTCAAATCCAACCTCAAACACTTAACACTTACTAGCTGAGTGACCTGAACAAGTCACTTAACTCCAACTGTCCTGCCTTCCCCCCTCCAAAAAAAAAAAAAAAGAAGACTCATCTTCCTGAGTTCAAATCTGACCTAACACACTCACTAGGTGTGTGACCATGGGGAAGTTAAATGACTTAACTTAATCCTGTTTTGCCTCAGTTTCTTCATCTGTAAAATGATGGAAGAAAATCAGTAAAACTACTCTAGTATCTTTGCCAAGAAAACCCCAAATGAGGTCACAAAGAGTTGGACATGACTCAAGTGACTAAACAAGTAAAACTTATCTGTCATATTTTTTGCCCATTCACACATTCTTATAGAGTCCACTGTATTCTGAGATCTTTCCAATCTTGACCAAGAACCAATAAATTAAACTGGACACTGACCTCTATTCCTTGCTGCCTTATCTTATTTCCACTCACTCCTGGAGCAATTCTAACCTTGGATTATTTCCATCATATGTCTTGTCTAGTCTACAGGCTTGTGGACTTGATCTACTACACATTTATGTTATCTCAATTGGGCCCCTAGACAAAACAATCTTTTTGGTCTTTTTCTTTCATATCCTCCCTGCCTCTCAGCAGACCTCTACCCATTCTTTGCTAAGAAAATACAGGTCATTCATTACCAGCTTTATTTTCTATCCACTATTCTACATCTAAAAACCCAGTCCCCAGACACTATCCCCAATTCTCTCCTTCATTCCAGTGCCTAACTTATCAATCAACAAGCATGCATCAAGTAAACACTTCTTACTATGTGCCATGCATTAAGCTGGAGATAGAAGTACAAATAACGAAACTATTCCTATTAGCAAGGAGTTCAAATTCTAATGAAGGAGACATGTACATATATAAAAACATACAACATAAATGTTAACAGAATACAAATAAATAGAAAATAGCTAAATACAAGGAATTTGAAGAGGAAGGTGCATCTTCCTTCACTTCAAAAAAGTTTTTTACTTGTGCTTTTTACTTTACACCTTTTTACTTGTGCCCCAATTCCATCCTGTCTTGATCTTCTCCAGATTAATTCCACAACCACTTCACTAATCTCCCCTCTGCCCTTATGTTTTCTTGGAGGAAAAATATATGTAAACATATATAAGCTATATTTCAGATAAACAAAGGTGGGAGTGATACCAGCATTTGGGGGATCAGACCGCATACAGGATGTGGTACTAAATGGAGCTCATCTTTGAAGGAAACTTGGAGTTCTTTGAGGAAATACACTTCAGGCCTAGCAATAGAATTTCTTAAAAATTCAAGCTATTTGAGTAGAATGGACTTCTTTGGCTAATGGCAAATTTCCCTTCACTGAAGATTTTCAAACAAAAATGAATGCCTATTATACTGAGTATGCTTTGTACAAGGAGATTCTTGTTCAGGTGCTGACTAAGTTAAATGATTTCTGGTATCCTTTTCAACTCTGAGATTCATTTCCTAGTGCTTACAAAAACGTATAGATCATTAAGATTTATATGAGCTGTAAGGGAGCAGAACCAGAAGAAAATTTAAACAACATGTTAAAGATGAATAACTTTGAAAGTCTTTAGAGCTCTAATTTCTATAGGAAAAAAACAGAAAAAATCATAAATAAGCAAAATAGCTTTGAAAATAACATGATGAATTTATTATACACTTAAAAATAAAAGCAAGCTGTATATGGGGGGTTTGTAGTTTCATGTACAACCTTCTATTTCTGTTCTACTGTAAATATGAAAATGCTCATTTTAGTAGAAGTCTGCTAAGTTCAGAATTAAAAGAAATGCTTCCATCCTAAAAAAAAATTAAACAAAAAATCCTTTAACTCTACCAGTTTTTCAAACTATAAAACTAACTAAATTTGCTTTGTACAAACTCCTAGAAAAGGTTATGTATATCTGCTGCCCCTTTCTCTCCTTTCACTCACTTCTCAATCCCTTACATTGTCTTCCAGTCTTACTCAAATCAAAATGTCCTTTCCAAAGTGACCAATGGCCTCTTTGCCAGTCCTCATCCTTGACTTCTCTACATCATTGGTACTGCTGACCACCCTCTCCACACTGGTTTTTGGTGATACTATTTTCTCTCTTGGTTCTTATCCTACCTTGGTGGGATAATCATCCATACCAGGTCCCTACTGTGAATATGTTCACAAGTTGTCTTGGGCTTCGTTTTCTTTTCTTTGCATGTCCTTGTTCAATTATCTCTATACCTATGACTTTTAAGCTCTACATATCCAGTCCTAGTATCTCCTCTGAGTTCCAGTCCTGCATCTCCAGCTGGATGATCCACAGGCATCACAAAATGAAGATATTCAAAAGAGAACTCATTACTTTAACCCAAGAAGTGATATCTCCTCCAAATATCCTTGTTTCTATTGAGGCCATCACTAACCTAATTGTTACACAAGTTCATAATTTGAGAGTTAATCCTGATTTTTTACTCATCCTCCTCACCTTCCATATCTAATCAGCTGCTAAGTCATGTCAATTCTCCCATCATATCTTACACATTTCTTTTCTTTCCATCACACCATAACCAACCTAGTTCAAACTTTTATCACCTCTAACCCAGAATATTTTAACAGCCTCCTGACTTAATCCAATCTCTCCACTCCAACTCCCACACAGCTGCTGAAGTGATCTTCCTAAAAGCACAGGTCTAACCATGTCATTTCCATGCTCAAAAAGTTCCAATGGTTTCATTTCTTCTACACACAGTCAAAGAAGCAACCTGTTTTTAATGCCTTCACCCGGACTGTCTATTGCTAGGCCTGAAGTGTATTTCCTCAAAGAACTCCAAGTTTCCTTCAAAGATGAGCTCCATTTAGTACCACATCCTGTATGCGGTCTGATCCCCCAAATGCTGGTATCACTCCCACCTTTGTTTATCTGAAATATAGCTTATATATGTTTACATATATTTTTCCTCCAAGAAAACATAAGGGCAGAGGGCAGTTTAATTTTTGTGTTTGCATTCCTAATGGCTACATGTGCATCGCACATAGTAAGTGCTGAATAAATGTCTGTTATTTAACTGATGCCATCTAGAATAGGCTAAATACGAACCGAAAACACTTTATGTAACAACAACAAAAACTGGGGGGTTTGGTTGGTTAAAAATCCAATGAATCAACAGTGTAACCTAACTAAATGTAATCTTGGATTGTGTTACTATAGGAAAAAAGTTCAGAAAAAGAGACCCATGGGACTCATCAAATTTGAGAAAATGAAAAGGCATTCATTAAGTGCTTACTATGTACAAAGCCCTAGGAATACAAATAGAAAAGCAAGAGATTCTGCTCTCAGGAAGGGACACACATTCATGACAACACATACAGATTTCACCTGAAAGTCAGGTCGAAAGGGTCCATGGTACTTAGGGTGCAATGTTATGGCAGGTGATAATGTGTCATGTAGATGCTGCAGAGCTTTGAGGAATAGAGGGAACCAGGCCCCAAAATTATCCTGACAGGCTAGAAAACTGCATTGAATCTAAGAAGGTGAAATTTAATCAGAATATACGACTTACACTGAATTGGGATGTGGTGTGGGAGGGAATTCAGAAGCATAAGATGGGAAAGTACTTCTAGATTGCAGTTTGTCTGAAAAACTGTGTCCTTGAGTATTATGTAGAGTTTAGGGCATCACTTTAGGGAAAATATTGATTTTTATAGAACATCCAGAGCAAGGCAACCAGGATAGTGCAGAACCCTGACATCCCACAAAAGGTCAGCTGAAAAAACTGGGGATATTTAACATGAAGGAGATTAGAGACATGAAAGTATCTTCAAGTATTTGGAGGGCTGGAATACAAATAAGAGAATGGACTTGTTTTGCTGGGCCCAGAAAAAAGAACTATTAGGAATGGTTAGAAGTTGCAAAGAGGCAGTCTTGTTACAAAGAATTTCTTAAAAATTCAAGCTATTTGAGTAGAATGGACTTCTTTGGCTAATGGCAAATTTCCCTTCACTGAAGATTTTCAAACAAAAATGAATGCCTATTATACTGAGTATGCTTTGTACAAGGAGATTCTTGTTCAGGTGCTGACTAAGTTAAATGATTTCTGGTATCCTTTTCAACTCTGAGATTCATGAGGTATACTCAAAACCTATGTTCATTTCTGGTTATAGAATTTTAAAAGGGAAACCAAAAAACTACAATGACTCCAGGAGATTAAGTCATTAATGCAAAATCATGTAAGACACAATCCCATAGGACTCATTTAGAACCTAATCATCTCCTGAGACATTCATTACTGGATGTGGCCAGTGTGGGAACTTGTTTTGCTGAACAATGCATATTTGTTGGGAGCTTTATTCTTTTGTTTCTGTTATTGTTCAATATTTAAGGAGGAAGAAGTAGAAGAGATAAATGCTAATAAAAAAATTTTAAAGGGAGGAAAAAAACAAACAAAAAAAGGTAACATTATATAAAGTATGAATGCAGCTACTGGGAAGACTAAACTCCTCTACTCCATGTCACATCCCTTTTATAAAAATTAAGAAAGCATTTTTAAAGTATCCTGGACTCAGCCTTTGGACTAATGTAAAAGAGATATCCTTATAACTTTTTCTTTACTATCAATTCTAAAATAATGTTTTGTTCTCCTCTCTCTGATCAGCCTAGGAAGAGCTTCCTTGAAGTAATGAAGTAATGAGGTACTGTCCAGAGAAGAGCTAGGAACCCCTGACTATCTACCTTGACTATATTACGGTAATAATCAACCTATGAAAAGAAAGAAGTTTTTTTTATTACTTTAGCTAATTTAATTTAGAGCCCATTATTATCAACTGGGAAGGAAAATCCTTGAAGGGAGTGGTCAAAAATGATGTCAGGAAAATGGTTCTCCCAAGAGCGGGCCTGAAGTTGAATTACTATTCTATTTAATGAAGCAAACAATTAACTGAACTGTTACTTAAATTCTGGGATCTTGCTCAATCCTGAATGTGAAATATTTCTTGTTCAAGAATCCTAAAAATTGGAACTTCAAAATGACTTGGGTGGAAAGGTATCTAAAGCAACACTTGTCAGTTTGGATATTTCTCTCTAAGCAGCGCAATGCTTAGATTAGTGATAAATTAATAAAAAGTGCTTCCAGAAGGCTTGTGCCTACAGAACAGGATACAACACTAATACTTTTTCCTATGGCATTGTTTAGACTAGAAAAGGGAATTCTTAAGGTGAATATTTTCAAATGTCTAGAGAATACTGCAAAAGAAGGATTAGACATATTCTTTTAGAACAAGAGTAAAGATCTAGTACCACTAGGTGGAAGCTTGAGGGAGATAAACTTTAGAATATAAGGAAGAATTAAAGCTGCTGGAAAAAAAAAAACCAAACCTGTTAATAAGAGCTATTGAAAAAACCCATAAGAAATGAGTTTTCCCTCACTAAATGTGTTCAAGCAGATGCCAGCTGACTACACATGGATGATACTATATGGGAGAATTCAAGAATACGAAAAAAGACTAGACTAGATAGTTTTTGAAACTCTTCCAAACACAAATATTTTATGCTCATATCTTTCAGTTTAGCTCTATCACTGCTAGCATTTAATTGTGTGAAAATGCTTAGTATCATCTACAGAGAAACTATATGCAAAACCACATAAACATAGAACTTAAGGGAACTTTAATTAGAAATTATCTTGTACAAACATATTTAAAGAAGACAATAGAGCTCTCAGAGAGATTAAATGACTTGCCTAAAATTATGGAGGTGCTAAGTGGCAAAGCCAGGACTAGAACCCAGGCCCTCTCATTTCAAATTGAGCACTCTTTCCACAGTATGGCATCATGCTGCTGTCTGTGCATTTTATTATCTTGTTCATATGCAAAAACGTTACCTTAACTGGTACTTATATTAATTCCTGGAGAATCCTACTAAAGTCTCCACTCAGAGAAATACTAACTTTTCCATAAGTCTTTGTTCCCAAGGTTGGAAATATTTTTAGGTAGCTGCAATGTGGAAGAATAAGCCAAGCATAAAAGAGCTTAGCTCACAAACGGATTACTTACTTATTCACTGCCCTAGGGCTTTTGGTTTCTTAAAAAGTTTTGTTTTTATTCTTTGTTGCTCACAAAAGGATGTCATTCAAGGAATACTTTCTATATAGAATCTTGGTTTTAAAATTACTGTAGTCTTTGACCCAGTAATACCACTTCTAGCATTGTATCCCAAAGAGATCATAGAAGTGGAAGCAAGATGCGTATGTACAAAAATATTTATTGCAACTCTCTTTGCGGTGGCAAAAAATTGGAAATTAAGGGGATGCCCATCAACTGGGGAATAGCTAAACAAGTTGTGGTATATGAATGTAATGGAATACTATTGTGCTATAAGAAATGAGGAGCAGATGGACTTCATATCTACCTGGAGAGGCTTATACAAACTGATGCTAAGTGAGAAGAGCAGAACCTGGAGAAATTTGTACACAATGACAGACACAACGTATGTGTGACGACCAACTTTGATAAACTGGACTCTTCTCAGCAACGCAAAATTATAAGACAACTCTAAAAGACTCAGGATGGAAGGAGATGTCTACATTCAGGGAAAGATCTAGAAAGAACAGAGTTTAAATGCAGACTAATGCAAACTACAGGCTCACTTTCTTTTCCATGTTTGATTTTGTTTCCTCTTTCCCACTGGTTCATTCCTTCAGTTACAACCCTTCTATACAACCAGAGTAATGTCCAATATGAAAGTATTTGCAGATCCTATACTTGATTGCATGCCACCATAGGGTAGTGGGGAGGGAGGGGATAAAATGTGAAACTCAAGAACTGAATCTTGTAAACTAAAAGTAAATAAACAAATCAATTAATTTTTTTTAAATAAAAAAATAAAATTACTGTGGATAATTCCAGTTAAGGTGTTTTCATGTAAGTAGGGTTCCAAACTTTAAAAACCCAACTCATTTTAATGCAATCAGATAAAAAAATCAAATCTGTGTTTTTAAAATAATACACATGATTCAATAATTTAACTCAATAATAATCATTTATAAAGCACCAGCCAGATACTGTGACAGACACTAGGGATTCAAAGACAAAAACGAAACATTCTCTGCCCTTAAAAAGTAGGAACCATAGCATGTACACAAATAAGCAAATACTCTCTCCATATGTGTGTATATAGATATACAGATCTATATATATGCATGTACACAAAATACACATATACGTAAATACATCCAAGAAGCCAAAGGCGGAAGAGAAAGCCACTAACATTTGAGGAATCAGGAAAGGGCTCTTCCATAACATGGCATTTGAGCTCAGTTTTCTAAGTTAGCCAGATGGACATGGATATGAAGGGACAACATTACAAAATTAGGGGACAGCTTATGTAAAGCTTCAGATCAGAGACAGACAGTTATATTAGGGAAAGAGCAATTAGGACAGTTGGGCTAGTAGGGAGTATGGGGAGAGAGAAACATGTAAACTTAGTAAAGACAGGTTTGGGGACAAGACTGTGAAGAATTTGTATTTTGCCTTAGAAACTCTAGAAGGAATCAATTAAGCTTCTTGGAAGAGAAGTGACATGGTCAGCTCATGTGTTAGGAAAAATACATTCTGGCAATGGTGTGGGGGGTGCGTTGGCAAGGAAACTGGATTCAGAAAAACAATTAGACTACTTGAATTGTCTATGAGAGAAGTGATGAGAGTCTGAATCATGGTGGTTGTAGTGAAAGTAAAGAAAAAAGGATGTAAAGGAAAGATAGAATGGAGGAAGAATCATTGAGACTTGGATATGGACTGGATATGAGGAATGAGTCAAAGCAAAGAGCTGAAGATGACTTCTAGGTCTCAAACTCAATGACTAGAAAAATGAAAGGAAGGTTAGGAACAAGGGTGGGTTTGGCCCAAGAGTTTTTTTAACTGGAGTCCATGGATATATTTCTAGGGATCTATGAATTTGGATGGAAAAAAATCATTTTTATTTTCACTAGCTTCTAACTGAAATTTAGCATTTCTTTCAATTACAAATTTTTAAAACATTCTGAGAAGGGTTCCATAAGCTTTATCTGAATGCCAAAGGTCCATGACACACAAAAAAGAATTTCTGATTTAATGGAGAACATACAAAAATTTAAAAAAAAACTTTTTCAGAGTAACAAATGTTAATATGCAAGTGAATAAAGACTGGGCTCAGAATGAGATCTGCTCTGGTCTAGAGCTCTAATATAACCTGACTCCACATAAACCTCAATCTATGGTAGCTAATGAAGGGCAGGTAAATACTCTAGAATAAAAAAAGCGAGACAATACTACTTCTAGGGCTGTATCCCAAAGAGATCATACAAGTAGGAGGAGGATCTGTATGTACAAAAATATTTATATCAGCTCTTTCTGTGGTGACAAAGAACTGGAAATCAAGGGGATGCCCATCAATTGGGAAATGTGGCATAAGTTATGGTATATGAATGTAATGGAATGCTATTGTGCTATAAGAAACAAGGAGCAGACAGACCTCATAATAACCTGGAGACACTTATATAAATTGATGTTGAGTGAGGGGAGCAGAACCAGGAGAACATTGTACATAATTACAGACACACTGCATGTGTGATGACTAACTTTAATAGACTGGTCTCCTCTCAGCAATGCAAGGTTATAAGGCAACTCCAAAAAGCTCATGATGGAAAGGGATATCCACGTCCAGAGAAAAAAACCAGTCTGAATGCAGATTGAAGCAAACTACTTGCACTCTCTTTTGTGTTTTGTTTTATTTCATTCTTTCTCAATGTTCACTCCATTGGTTAGAATTCTTTACAATTTGACTAATGTTTAATGTGAAGGTATTTGTAGAACCTATATTGAATTGCATGCTGCCATGGGGGGGGGGGGGGGTAGGAGGGAGGGAGAGAAAATCTGAAACTCAAGGGATTGTGTAACTGAATGTTGAAAACTAAAATAAATGAATTTTTTTTAAAAAACAAGACAGAGTGGGTGTTGAGTAATTCTTTTCACCAAGTGCCACTGACTATCACTGACTATCAAATAATGTTTATTAAACACAAACCAAAATTAACTTCATATAAATAAGAAGTAGAATGTAATGGGGAAAGGAGATATAAAAAAAAGAAAATATTAAAGTATGGGTCTTTTTACTCTGCCTATTGAAGAAGACAAATGTGAGAGAAGAAAATCAACTAAGAAAGAGATAGCCTCAAATGTTAATTCAGAGAGAAGACACTGAGTGTGAATGAGGGTGATAAAAAGAAGAGGAAGTAGAAATGTTCAAAAGGTTCTCTGATGAGTGGCTGCTGGAATAATCTTCTCACCAAAACTCCTACCATTTTCTTGGGATATGGGCAGTGGTAATAAGTAATCAATTGTTAACACAATTACACATGTACATCATGCTACTATCTAGCAATCTAGTTCAAGAGCAGAAATTTCTCCATGGAAATGGTTTTCTTGTTTTTGTTTTCAAAGTCAAAAGTTTATTTTTCAAATATTTATTTTCTTGGATAATTCTGAAGGTTTTTACATACGTACAAAGCCTCAGTAATCTATGACAGTCTATAAACCCAGTCTGTAACACTGTGTAATTAAAATTTAGCATAATTTTTGCTTAAAAATTACTCAAGTCTCAGATGTAGAATATATCAACATACCTGTGACTTTATATCTCGATGAAGAATTTTTCTGTCATGCACATGTTTCAGTGCCAAACAAATCTGCACAAACCAGTCCACGATCTAAATAAAATAAAATAAAATAAAATAAAATAAAATAGTCTCACTTTGAAAAACTTTACATTTTACCATAAATTATTACTTTTGATTAACTATTTTATGGTCTGATTTCATCAAACATTTCTAGGTTAGGATTACTTTTCAACTACAGAAATGGCCATCGATACAACGAGTTACCAGACAACTGGCATCCAAAAAATGTCACATATTTGCTCTTCTTAAAGTTATAATTTTTAATAGCATAGCCTTCCCTCTTAGCAAAATGAGCAATAATGATTTATAATTAGCATGTTAACTGCTTATATGTTGATGTGTGCTTTTAAAGTTTTTTGGGTTTTTTTGAAAATCAAACTGGAAATGATGTTGTCTTGAACCCTCAACTTTTCTTCAGCATCTAGTCAATTAGGGCAAGATCCTCAAGAAGGCCTAAATCAATCTCTTCTATAAGGAGTCTACTGTCATACCTCTGTAACTCTCCTTCTCCCTACCTGTAAACACACTGTTTCAAGGTAATTCCCATCCATACACAATGAGGAATATAAAAGCAGGTCAGGAGTTTCATGCACTAATGTTAGATGTCCAAAGTCCCACTTACAAATGCCATTCCCACTGAACTGCCTATTTCTAGACTTTCTAGATCTTCGTAGACTTTTAGAGACAGTTTGTCTCCCAGGATTAAACTTTACTTCTTTGTAGCACTTCTCTGCCCCTTTATATACTAATTGACTCCCTGGTCTTGCCCATTGCCTACTTAGCTCTACAACCTTATTAACTTATTTTGTGTAAAAAGGACACTTTTCACCATCCTATTTAGGGTCCTAATATGTCATGGGCAGCTATACTATCATAAAAACTTTACCACTAGTAATTCAGTGTACAGCCTTTCTCTCTTCCAATAAATGCTGTACATCACTGCAAGAAACATCTTCCTAAGTACTTATTTGATCCTGCATTCCTTAGTTCAAAAACCTTTATGTTCCCTTAATGCCTACAAAATAAAGTTTAAATTAATTAGCTTGGTAATCTGATTTCAATCTACTCTTTCAATTTTATATTCTAATATAATTGTATATAAAGTCTCTATGTCACATAATGCTATCCCCAAATATGACCAAAAAATATACACAACTACTGTCATCTCAATGTAGGTAACTCTATCCATCACACTTTGCAACCAACTCACATTCACTTATCCTTTGTGATTTTTTTGGTCCACATTCTTCCATGAATCCCCCATTGTGAATCTGACACACTAGAGGCCTTCTTTTTGGTAATCTACATATAAGAAGTGGCATAAATGCTTCCATTTAAGAACTGTATTATTGGAGAAGCAACTGGACTAGTTATGTAGTAAGAGATTGATAGAATGATACTGTTAAGTGTAACAAAAGATAGTTTTAAACAAGGTCTACAGGAAGGTCTCTAGCATATTGGGCAGATCCATCGTGGGGGATTTATGAGAGGATATAAACACCTCTGGACACAATAAAAAAAGAAATGATAATTTATGATCTATGCCAAAAAGAAGAGGGGGAACAAGGAAGGGGAGAAAAACCACATGGAAAAAAATCATGCATGAATCCAATGAAGTACTGATGTAGGCTGAGGGTAGTCATAGAGAGCTTTCAAATTCAGCAAATGGGTGTTATCTTAATGGAGTAAGTTATAGGAAACCACTATAAGGTTCCTAAGCAGAGGAGTAGTATGGGAAAAGGTATATCTTAGAAAAATTAGTGTGGCAGTAGTATGCAGTATGGAACTAATTCCATCCCGTGGGTAGTAGTAGTAGGACAGACTAGTAGTTGTACTAGGCAAACAATGAAGGCTTCATGAATATTCATTCATTCATCCATTCATTCATTCATTCATTCACATGGAAATGGGAATAAAGAAGGAAGGGATGAATCAGAGAAATAATGCAAAAGAATCAACAGGACCTAGAAATAAACAGTGTATTACATAATAGACTTTGACATCAGATTGTCCAAGGAATTATCATATTGGTAACGGAAAATTTAGAATTTTCTACACTTAAGAACACTATAAAATACCTATTCATCTATATAAAGTTACCTGATCTTCTGGAAACAACACACCTTTCTGGGCATTTATTCGTTTATATAGATCCCCTCCTTCACAGTAATCCATTACTATGTAAAGAGAGCCATTTTCTACAAAATATAAACAAACATTCCCTTCTTGAAATTTAAGGGAAAAAAGAGAACACAAAGTAGACATATGTTTACTTAAATAAAGTTACATAAAAATTAAGTGCTAGACTTAATAAGACAACAGGATTGTGGTACAGCAACAAACTACTGAAATTCATACTGCCTATAATTTGCTGATACATTTATGCTGACAAAAAATATTCCATTACTGATAACTTAACAATGATAAATGATCAAATATGCTTGTACAGGACTATCTCAACAAGTTTTAGAAAATATATATTTATTTCTATATAGACACATTTCAAAACACTAAAACACACCAGAATTTTGCTTTCCTATTATCAGTTGACGGGTAAGAGACTAAAGGTGTGAAGGCTGCATATGGGGTCAGACATGGCTAATATGTCAAGTTAGTTTTACATCACTATTTTTCTTTATTTTAAGAGAATTATTTCTTTGGAGAAAGTTACAAAGCATTCCACCTAAGTCAATCTCTCAAATAAAAGATGCTTGCTCCATGAAAAGTCAAAATTTATTTTTTATTTATGTATACTTAGATCTATTTTAAACATTTTTATGTTTCACATGTAGATCACAAATAAATAAATAGGATTATATCCTTCTCTATCATCCTGAAGAATGTATAATATGGGTAATTTAATCTTTTCTTGGTGATTTAATATCATTACAAAGATAAGTTATACTTTGCTGTGAGATAGCAATGCCCTCAGAGGCTACTGAGGTAAATAGGGCTGGTTTCAACACAAAGATGCCCCAGACGGGGTAGTTAGGTGGCGCAGTGAATAGAGGACTGGCCCTGGAGTCAGGAGGACCTGAGTTCAAATCTGACCTCAGACACTTAACACTTACTAGCTGTGTGACCTTGGACAAGTCACTTAACCCCAATTGCCCTGCCTTTCCCCTTCCAAAAACAACAACAAAAGATGCCCCAGACCTCTAGGCTTTTTGAATACTTACATCTGCTTTAAAAAAAAAAAAGTATTTCTGCCCTCCCACTTGCTGTACCTGTGAATTCTATTGTCCACTTTCCCTGTGGGTTGGCACAGAAGTTAACTAATCTTAATACAATTGTGTAGAATGAAAAAATAAATAAGCACATCAATTATAAAAACACATGATATCCCCTTTGGATTTTGTGATAACATGCTAGCTTCTCTGGAGTTCTTTTTGATTTGTGGTTATAGAATCTGTTCCACATAACTTAGATTACTGCATAAGTGAGGGATCAGAAAAAAGTCTGAATTTAGAAAACTTGATCTGTCATCCAATACGCAGGCAAAAGTATTATGTACAATTTTTAGAATTTTCTGCTCAAAAATATTTCTTATTAAGCAATATTTGATTTGAAGTAACAAAACTTCAGTTAAGAGGCTGAGTGGCCTGGTGAAGAACAGGCCTCAGAGTCAGAATAGCTAGGTCCAGTCCTGTATCTGCCACATACTAATTATATGATCTCAGCAAAGTTACTGATGCTCTCAAAGCCCCATGGCAATTCTCAAAGATAAAAGTTGTAGATAAGATGCAGATCTACTCTGGTAGAGGAAATTCCTTATTTGCATTTTTCTATTAAAATGTGAGCTCCTGGAGAAGAGGGATTCTTTTTTGCCTTTTTTTGTATCCCCAGTGCATGGGCTTAATAATGCTTGTTGACTACTAAACAGCTGAAATCATAGTTATGACTGATGCAAGAAAAAGACATGTTAAAAGAAAAATGAAAAAAACAAAAGCAAGATCTAAAGCTGGAGTAATAATTGCATCTTACTCAAAAAAATCCCATTTCACAAAATATGAGAATTAGAGAGAGGATTTCAACAGCTATCTAGGTTTGAGGTCTATATCCCAAAGAAATATTTTTTTAAAAAAGGAAAAGGACCTATATATGCAATATATCCAAATATAAAATTGGATAAAATCCAATAGATCCAAAAGACCAGCTCTTTTTTGTGGGGGCAAATGAGGAGATACACATCAATTGGGGAATGGCTGAACAAGTTGTGGGATATGATTGTGATGGAATACTATTGTGCTGGACTTACATGAACTTACGCAAATACAAAAATCCAAGACAATTTTAAAGGACCTATGATGAAAAATGCTTTCCACTTCCAAAGAAAGAACTGATGAAATCTGAATGCAGATGAGAGTATATTATTATTTCATTTACTTTGTCTTTTTTTTGTTTTCTTTTTGGTCTCTTTCCTTTCACAACATTCCTAATATGGAAATATGTTTTACGTGACTACACATGTATAACCTTTATAAAACTGCCTGCCTAGGGAAGGAACGAAGGGTAGGATAGAATTTGGAACTCAAAATTGTAAAAAATGAACATTAAAAACTGTTTTTGAATATAAATGGAAAAAATATTAAAATTTAAAAAATAATATGAATAGGTTCTAAATGTGTCTTAGTAGTAAAAAAAAATGAGCAATTATATATTTGATAAAAGTAAAAGTCATTTTTAAAAAAGACTATTTGGGGAAGAAGACCTGTATGTACAAAAATATTTATAGCAGTTCTTTCTGTGGTGGCAAAGAATTGGAAATCAAGGGGATGCCCATCAATTGGGGAATGACTAAACAAGTTGTGGTATATGAAAGTAATGGAATACTATTGTGTTATAAGAAATGAGGAGCAGACAGACTTCATAATAACCTGTAGAGACTTATATAAATTGATGTTGAGTGAGAAGAGCAGAACCAGGAGAAATCTGTACACAATTACAGATGTGTGAGGACTAACTTTGATAGACTGGGATCCTCTAAGCAACGTAAAGTTATAAGACAACTCCAAAAGACTCATGATGGAAAGAGATATCCACATCCAGAGAAAGAGATGTGGAGTCTGAATGCAGATTAAAGCAAACTACTTGCTCTCTCTCTTTTTCTTGTTTTGTTTTGTTTCCTCATTCTCATTGTTCATTCCACTGGTTATAATCCTTCATTACAACCTGACTAATGTTTAATGTGAAGGTATCTGTAGATCCTAGATGAGATTGCATGCCCCCATGGGGGGGGAGGGGTGTACAAAGGAGAGGAAGGGGAAGAAAATTTGAAACTCAAAGGATTGTGGAACTGAATGTTGTAAACTAAAAGTAAAAAAAATAATTTTTTTATAAAAAAAAGACTGTCTCAAAATAATTTGGCAGTATGTTAAAAAAATTTTCAAGAACAATTTGTGAAATACAGCAATAAATATTCCTATAAAAGTTTAATTGGAATTGGGGGAGGAGCTAATCAGAAGCAAAACACTTCTGAAGAGGGACAGGGTAAAAGGAACAGAATAAATGGGGTGGAGGAGAACAGGATGGAAGGAAATAGTTAGCAATAGCAACTGAAAAAAATTTTTGAAGCAAGTTTCTCTGATAGAGGTCTCATTTTTCAAACATACAAAGAACTGAGTCAAATCTGTAAAAAGAAGATCCATTACCCAATTGAGAAATGATCAAAAGATATGATCAGTTTTCAGGTGAAGTAATCAAAGTTATCTATAATCATATGAAAAAATACTCTAACACACTACTGATCAGAGAAATGCAAATTAAAACAATTCTGAGGTACTACCTCATACCTAACAGGTAAGTCTAACAGGACAGAAAAGGTAAATGACAGATGTTGGAGGGGATGTGGGAAAAAATGGGACATGAATGCACTGTTGGTGGAGTTTGGAACTGATTGAAATTAGAGCAATTTGGAATTATGCCCAAAGAGCTATAAAGTCATTCACAGCCTTTAACTTAGCCATACCACCACTAGGTCTAGATCTCAAAAGAGATAAAAAACAAAAAGGAAAAGGACTCATATGTACAAAAATACTGATAGAGGCTCTTTTCTGGGGGCAAATAATTAGAAATTGAGGAACTGGGGAATGGTTGAGCAAGTTTGGTATGTGATTATGATGAAATACTGTTTTAAGAAATGATGAGCAAGAGGCTCTGAGAAAATCCTGGAAAGACTTGCAAGGGCTGATACAAAGTGAAATGTAATAGGTACAAACTAACAGCAATATTATAAGATGATCAACTGTGAATGACTTAGCTAGTCTCAGCAATACAATCCAAGGCAACCCTGAAGGACTTATGATGAAAAATGCTATCCATCCCCAGAGAAAGAACTGATGGTATCTGAGTAGAGAGTGAAGCATGTTTTTTTAACTTTATTTTTCTTCAGTTTTTTTGGTCTGTTTTCTTTCACAACATGACTAATATGAATATTTTTTGCATGACTGCACTTGTACAACCTGTATTGAATTCTTCGCCTTCTCTTAATGAGGGGGGTTGGGGAGGGAAGAAGGGAGAAAATTTGGAACTCAAAGTTTTTTAAATGAATGTTAAAAAACTGTTTTTACATGTAATTGGGGAAAAGTAAAATACTAAATTTAAAAAAAAAAGGAATGAACAGATTAGTCCTTCCAAATAAACCAAGTGCCAAATAGTTCAACAACTCTAGGTTATTAAAGCAAAACTATTTTTAACCATAAGTTACAAAAGATCACCTAAGGCAGCATCTCCGGAAGTCTGAATTTTCTGCTGTTGTTTAGTTGTTTCAGGTATGTATGACTCTATGAATTCCATTTGGTATTTTCTTATCAAAGATACTGGAGTAGTTTGCCATTTCTTACTCAAGAGAAAACTGGAAGCCTAAAGGATTCTAGATCGAGAGGCAGCAAGAGTAGAGCACTCCCACAAAGCCCTAGGGTGGTCAGAAACCTACAGAGTGGGCCTCAAAAGCAAAACAAGAGTAATAAGACTGAGAGAGACCATGGCGAGGGCCTCAAAGTTCCCTTGAACTCTGTCCTGAGACAACAGAGGGCCCTAAGAAGCCAGTGTTCGCAACCTCAAAGATTCAAGAGAATCTACCAGGGCTCTTTCTATAGAAACACCCCATAGGTAGAGGTAAGTAGGAACCCATGTGACCCAGGTAAAGACCAGTGGGGCCTATCACACCAATAACAGAGCAGGTGCAGAGCCTGGCCTTGACACAAAGTCCCAATTCAGCAACTAAGGGAGGAGGAGAGATGAGCAAATGGAAAAAGACATGGAACACTATAAAAAATAATTAAAGATTCCAGGACATTCAAAGCCTAGGGGAGAGAAACTACTAAACAACTGAAAGCAGAGGCTCAAAGGAAAAAAATGATTTCCCATGAAGACTCAAATAGGAAACAGAAGAGACAGAAGGAACGTGGGGGTAGTTAAGAGGGAGCACAATACAAGTGTGAGGAAATAGTTGCGAGCAAAACAAATTTCCTGAATGAGGGTGGGAAGGAGAGGAGGAGAACAAGGAATGATAGAGGTAGAAGGAAAAGTTAGGAACTGGAAACTAAAATAGTTCCCAAGAACTGAGGAAAGACAAATTATGACGTATGAATGGAAAAGACTATTAGAAAATAAGAAATTACATGAGACACTCAGAGAACCCAGAGAAAATTGTATAAAATGATGCACAGTAAAGAGAACCAGAACAATCTATATGCCAAGAACACTGTAAAAATAAATAACAACTTAGGAACTCTGATCAAGGCAATGATCAACCCCATCTCAGTGTGCTAACAATCATATTACCCACCTCCTGTCCTGGAAGGGATAGACTCAAGATAGACATTTTTAGACAGAGACACTTTGTCAATTTGTTTTGCTTGAATAGGGCAGTTAGGTGGTACAATGGATAGAGTGCTAGGCCTGGAATCAGGAAGACTCATTTTCCCCGAGTTCAAATCTGGCCTCAGACGCTTACTGTGTTACCCTAGGCATGTCACTTAATCTTGTCTACCTCATCTGTAAAATGAGCTAGAGAAGGAAAAGGCAAATCACTCCAACATTTCTGCAAAGAAAACTCCAAATGGGGTCATGTAGAATTGGACATGACTAAAAAAAGACTGAACAACAATTTTGCTTATGACTGTTATTGGTTTGTTAGGATTAGCTGCAGGTATCAATAGGAGTGCAAAAAAAGAAAGAATAAAGATGCATGTTGAAACTATTTTTTAAATGCACAGAAGTCAACAGAAAGAAATTCAAAATGAACCATAGACAAGCAGTTACAGTTTTGAAAATAACATTCAGTTTATTCTGTTTTTTAAAAAAGCAAGCAGTGTGGAATGGATCAGAGCAACGCTCTTTTGTACTGTGCATACTAATGCCGTGTGTGTGTGTGTGTGTGTGTGTGTGTGTGTGTGTGTGTGTGTGTGTGTGTCTAGGGGGGTGGAGGGGAATGTTAGGCTAAGAATAAAATAAAATGGTGATTTTCTTTGAGTCTTTGATTATGTACAATGTAGATTCTCTTCTTCCACGTTTGTCTGTTGAGCATTCCTGGCTCTTTAATATTCTTTTGACATTGGCTGCTTTTTCTACTTACTTGTCTTTTCTGTCATATGTGATGTTGTCTGTCTTTGGGTTTTTAAAAATCTATTATTAATACCAGGTTATCTACCCTCTTATTTAAAATATGCAGAGAAGAGATTCCACAATCTCTGGCCTAAATTTTCTAGTACTGCTTCTACAGCATTTTAAACTACATCAAGAAGATGCATGTAAATCTTATAATTTCAGATAGAAAGATACCAGTGAGTGGACAGGTCTATCAACTTATTTTCAGAGGCTGAGAGATTTCTCTCAGAGATGTTGCTTAACAGGACTTAAAGGATTAAGAATAATTTAAGTGAATATTTTATTTTCATCAGCATGACAGGTTCCTTCCACAGATTACCAACACAGTCCTCAGCCAGAACAGAACTAAATGGGGATATGGATGACATATCAAAGAATCAACCTGGCCACCAGGTTCCATTAAATACTGGCATTGCAATGATATACATTATTCCCCCAGAGTAAGGAAGCTACTGTCACAACTAAATTACACAGAGATCATCATTTAGTTGATGAGTTCTAATGCACCCTTTCACATTTTATCTGACCTTCAAATGATTCCCTATATAGGACAATATTTGGATGCTTCATGTTTGCCAACACTTCAACTTCTCTCCTTGATTCTTCTCTTTCTTTACTGGACATCTGAAAAAGAAAATCAGATTTAGAAAACATACTACTATGGAAATGAAAAACCAGTACCAAAAAAAGAATGAAAATTGACTCACCCTTGAGATGTTAATTTCCTTGATAACATATTGCTTACAATCTTCCCTAGATTTAACAAGGATGGCTTTTCCAAAGGATCCTTCCCCAATCTTTTGGAGTTTACAGTATTTATCCATGGTTCTTTTCTTAAGGCATCCTTATACATGTGCTAAACAGAAAAAGATATCATTAACATAGGTAAAACATCTATTAAAACATGTTATAAAGTTTAAAAGAAATAGTAAATCTTTGCTTATGGTTAAATAGCCTCTCATTAAATTATACTGCACATTATCTATAGTATAAACCACCCCTCCATAGTAATGCTGTATACAAATTCAAATTTTTGTGACTTCTTGGAAATTTAAATATGTCATCATCTTCGAATGGTGAAAAGGAAAGGTATCATTACCTGCCATTACTGCCTCTATCCTGGATAACTGCAATGTGCTCCTAATAGGTCTCCCTGACTCAAGCCTATCCCCTCCTCCAATCATTCTTCCACACAGCAGACCAATTGATTCTCCTTAAGCACAGACATGACCATGTCACTCCCCTATACAAGCTCAAGTGATTCCCAATTGCTTCTAAGATAAATTTTTTTTTCTCTGATAACTTTTAAAGTACTTTACAGTTTGGTCCAAATATATCTTTTCTGCTCACTGCACATGATTCTCCTTCCAAAACTCTATGATCTGGTCAAACTGACTTCTCTCTGTTTCTCACACATGGCATGCCATCTTCCATCTCTGGACCTTTGCAGTGGCTGACCCTCATGCCTGTAATCACCTCCCTTCTCACCTCCACCTCACAGCATGCCTTATTTCATCTAGTCTTACCTCAAACAGGACTTTCTATTGGTAACTTCTGATATCAAATGCTACTGTTCTATCTCCTTAACTTGTATTTACTTGTACTTATTCTATGCATATTTATATATGTACATGTGGTCTCCTCCAAAATGACAATAATAATAGTGGTAGCTATCATTTACACAGTGCTTTATGGAGGTGGAGTTTCCCCCCAAAACCTCCAAATACCTTTAAAAAATGACTCTAAACAAATTGTAGAGCAACAGAACTCACAAAAAGACAGAGTGAAACACATTTCCAGCCCAAGACAACATGGAAGGTTGGAAAGGAAGGTATGTTGCACCAGGGTGAGAGAGGAGCATAGTTCAGGACTGCCTGTGCCAGTATAGACTGGGCCCCAGCAAACCTGGAGCAGGATTTGGGGCAACTGAATCACTAGCAGCAGTTGCAGTTTCCAGATGTCTCAGCACACAGACACCAAAGGTGTCTTGGAAGGTCAGCAGGAAGGGGCTATCACACCTGGATAAGACTGGAATATAACCCAGGACAGGCTGCGCCAGCACAGCCCTGACTGCAGCAAATCAGGAACAGGTCTTGGGAGTGACTGAATCAGCAGTGGCAGTGGCAGCAACTCCTTTCAGAGCTCTCAGTCCAAAGATGGTAAGGGGGGGGGGGGGGTGTCAAACAACTAATCAGAAGGAGATTACAGGGGTCTCTTTGCTAGCACTGAGGCCAGACTCTGTTGCTTTGTCCATACTCAGATCTGGGTCACAGTTCTGGGTGGCAGTTCCCAGGTGAGGAGGAACACTAACATAGCAGAGATTGTGACCACAGTGGAGATGAGACATTCCTCATTGTTTCAGGGCATAAAAGAGTGCTTATGGTTGCTCACAAACCAGAGCATAGACCAGTAAACACCTCTCCTTAGAACATACCACCTTGGAAAAACTGAAAACTTTCAGGTCCCTAGAAGTATTTCTGAAAACAGCCACACGAAACCCCTGAAGCTTGGGACAGGGCACCCCCTATCCTGTAAAAACAGAACTCAACTCTAACAAACAGTTAAAAGACAAGCAATAGGTTGGGAAAATGAGCAAACAACAGCGGGAAGGGGGAAGAGAAGAACCTCTGACTATAGAAAGTTACTGTGGTGACAAGGGATATCAAAACACACACTCAGACTACAACAAAGTCAAAGCTCCTACATCCAAAGCCTCCCAAAAAAATAAGAACTGGTCTCAGGCCATGGAAGAACTCAAAAAGGATTTTGAGAGGTAGAGGAAAAATTGGGAAGAGAAATGAGGGTGATAGAAGAAAACTATGAAAAATGAATCAAGAGCTTGGTAAAGGAGACACAAAAAAATATTGAAGAAAATAACATCTAAAAAACAGACTAGGTCAAATGGTAAAAGAGGTCCAAAAAGCCAATGAGAAGAATGCTGGAAAAAGCAGAAGTGGCCAAATGGAAAAGGAGATACAAAGGTTCACTGAAGAAAATATACAGTACTTTAAAGTTTGCAAAGCACTTCATACACATCTCAGTTTAGACTTCCAATATCTGTGAGAATCAATGCTATCACTATTAGTATCATATAATCATCATCACAGAGGAGAAAACTAAGGCAGACAGAAATTAAATGACTTGCCTAGGGTCGTCACACTGCTAGTCAGTGTGAACCACAAGCCAAAAATTATTGGGACTGAAAGAACTACTAAAGTACTTTTTAATTTTCTTTCTGGAGTGCTAACTGGTTTATACAAGGCCTATTTTTCTTCTTGCCCTAGGAGGAACAGTTCAGAGAAACCTTATATAAACTGATACAGAAGAAAATTAGCAGAATGATGAAGAGATTAATTTACATGATAACTACAATAATGTAAAGGAAAACAATAGTGAGAAATTTTATAGCATTGATCAATATAGGGACCAACTGTGACTTAAGAGGAATACTTCTCAACTCTTGGCAGAGAGACAGGCGTAGAATAAAGTATGCATTTTAAGACATGGGCAACCTGTTGATCTGTTTTGCTTTAATAAATTCATGCCTCACGGTGACAGTTCATTTCCTATTCTGACATTTTCCCTGACTTTTTGATTTTGTTTTCATATTACTATCTCTTCCCAGTGGTTTTTCCTCCTTTCAATAGCAGCTGATGGAAAAGGATTAGCAGAATACTCTGTTTAGGTTTCTCCTTTGTCCCTGTCATATCCTACCTTCTATTATACTTATGAATAGGTGTACGTTTCATATTCCTTCCACTTCTCCCTAGCTGGATCAGCAGTCTCCCTGACAAGACTTCCTGGACAATATGTCCCAGGCCTTTGGGAAGTTAATCTACAATTTTAGAACTCCCACACTACAGCTAAGCTGTCCTTATTGGTGAGCAAATGCAAACTCAGCTAGCCCATTGGTGGTGGTCCCAAACCAGACGATGCTGCTATGAATATTTTGGTATAAATGGGGCCTGTCTTTGACCTCCTTAGGCTATACTCCCAAAAGTGAGATCACTATACCTTGCAATCAGAACCTTGAAAGCTGTTCACAGCATCAGTCCTCTGGAAAACTGCTTTTGCTTGGCTTTACCAGCTGTCAATTCACCTTCATCACCAAGAATTACATTACAGAGAACAAGAGGTTCAAAAGTCTCTGGAACTGATCACCAGGACACCAAGTTTGTCTAGTTGGTCCAGTGTAGAGGTCAAAAGATGTATTTAACTCAGCAGCCTAGGATGGTGGTTCTATGTAGATCATCTCCCCACAACAAAAGGGGAAGTTATTTAAGAATAAAAGCCCTGGAGCAGGGTGGCTAGGTGGCGCAGTGAATAGAGCACTGGCCCTGGAGTCAGGAGGACTTGAATTCAAATCTGACTTCAGACACTTAACACTAACCAGCATGTGACCTTGGGCAAGTCACTTTACCCCAATTGCTCTGCCTCCCTACCCACCAAAAAGCAGCAAAAAAAAAAAAGTCCTGGAGTACATTCACTGGAGGACCCCAACAGTCCAACTTTCTCTCAGGGGACCCAAAATGTGCTGTAGGGGATAAGAGGGAATTTTCTTTTTACTTGCCTGATAGGATTCTGGGAAGATAACAGAATAAGTCAGAAAATTCCAAGCTCTCCAGATTTCCCCCACAAACAAGATAAAATAGTGCCTCAGGATGAAGAGTAAAAACAAGATTTGTCGCAGAACAGATCAGAAAAATCCCAGGACCAGGTTTGGTCCTAGTGAAGAGAAAACACCTCCAGGCTAGTTCCCTGAACCAGCACACAGCCAGCCCTGGGGCTAGCTGGGTTGAAAGGTAGCTTCAGTCCCAGCCACAGAAACTTTCACCTCCCATACAGTTTGAGGAGTTCAGCATCTGAGCAAGGAAGACTGAGGACAAGACTGCTGATAAGGAATGCCAGACCCAGCTGGGCAGTTAGGACTTAGCCCTGGGAAAGAAGGAACCAGCACGTACCCTGTGAGTGCAGAGGCAGAGGGGCTGGGATGCTGCTGGTTGTGAGCACTTATAAAAGTGAGAGTTATTGGTTTCAGTTCCAGGCCAGAAGCGAGAACCAAATAAAGATCTGAGGCCAGAGACACCATTTCCCCATACCCTAGGACAAGAGGTGAATACAATAGTCTGCTACAAATTTTTAAAAAAAGGCAGACGGAGGAGAAAGAATCCAATTAAAGAAAGTTACTAGCGGAACAGAGAAGACCAGGGTTTGTCTTCAGAGGATACTAATGCAAAGAAACCCTCTTCTACCCCAAAGAGTAATGGTCAAATGGTCACCTACCCAAAAAGAATTCACAGGAAAATTCACAGAAGAATTTAAAAATCAAATGAGAGAGACTAGGGGGAAATTTTTTTTAATTCAAAAAAAAACCCAAGAAGATTATGAAAAGAAAGTCAATCAATTAGAAAAAATATCCAGAATCTGAAGTAAGGAAACGACTCCTTGAAAATTAGAATTGTACTTGACTGCATGTCACCATGGGGGGGTTGACATTCAAGGGATTGTGGAACTGAATCTTGTAAACGAAAAGTAAATAAACAAATCAATTTTTAAAAAAATAAGCTAGAGAGGTATGCATAGTTTCCCAGAAAAAAATAAAGAAAATTAGAATTGGATAAAGGGAAGTCAGTGAAGTTATAAGAGACGAAGAAATAATAAAATAAAATATAAAGAATGAAAAAAATTGAAAAGAATGTGAAACATCTCATAAGAAAAACAGCTGATCTGGAGAATAAATCAAGAAGAGAAAACATAAGAATAATGTCCTGACACACAAGAGAAAAAAGAAGAAATAGGGAAAAAAAATCTATCGATCACCACATGAAAGAAATCCTATGAGGAAAGCCCACAGGGATATTACAGCTAAATTCTGAAACCCCCAAGTCAAGGATAAAGGATAAAATATTACAAGCAACAACAACAAAAAACTTTAAATATGACAGTACCACAATTAAAATCACAAAAGGCAACACTAAAAGACCACAGATCTTGGAATACTATATATCGAAGACCAAAAGAACTGGGGTTACGGCTGTAAATATCATGCTCAGCAAAGCTAATGAGTGAAAAAAATGGACATTTAATAAACTGTCAGACTTTCAGGACTTTGCTTTAAAAAAAAACAATAATCTAAACTTAATAGAAAATTTAACATACAAAAGCAAAGAGAAATACAAGAGAAATACCAAAGACTAATTACAAGGGACTTAATAACGACAGACTCTTTACCTTTTATGAATGGAAAATGTAGAACATATGTCCAAGATTATTATTAGTAATTGGGTAGACCTGAGCATGATATGACTTTAAAAAGTAACTGTTCAGGAACCGCTAAAACAAGTAATCATCTTATATAAATAAGGTGCAAGAGGAAGAACCAACAGAGGTTAGGGAAGGAGGGATGTTAGTTCTGGAAACCTAGTTTCATCAGGAATGGGTTCAAGAGAAAACAATACACATACATCTAGAAGAATATAAAAGTCTTCTAAATTGAGAAAGAAACAAAATGCTAAAGGGATAGAGAAGGGAGAGAACATAAGAGAGGGATCCTTGGGAGGATAAGGGGAGACTCTTTAGAGGGGAGGGCGAGGGAATAGATCAGAGGGGTATAGAAGTGTGTTTAGATTTATGAGAACAAGAGGATAAGGGAGGCATCTGTGGAGGGGGGAGGTTAAGTAACAGAAGGGCAAGGCAGCAGGTAGAAGTAAAGTAGAACAATCAGCAGGGATAGGAAAAAAGAGATATGCACAAATATAAAACAAAGATCAAGAACAGAATTTGTTAGGGAAAGCATATCTTTATATATGTACATATGTATGTGTGTGTGTGTGTGTGTGTGTGTGTGTGTATCTTTATCTATATCTAAATATATGCACACTTAATGGTAGCCTGGGAGGTAGAGGAAGGGGGACAAAAGAACAAAGTAAAAAATGCACAGCAGAGAACAAAAGAAAACTTATAAGGAAGCTGGATAGCTCTTAAAACAATGCACAGTATTAATTAAATAGGCTTTCTTGAAATGGAAATTTATTGCTATGTATTTTGAATACTCTCATGTTCAGCTGTACATACAATATGTTTTTTTCTTTTCTTATTTTGTGTTTAAGTTTTAATATTTAAATTTGTTTCTTTTTCTTTTCTCATTGCCTATTTAAGTTTCAGTATTTAAGTCTAAAACTTAAAAAAAAGATTAATTTGTTATTCTTCACTTACCACTATGACTTGCCCTTTTTTTCCACCACACATTTTTTGAAAACATCCTTTAATCACTTACTTCCTTATTCACAAATTCAAAGTCTGTTCACCCCACCTCTTCATTGCCCTCTAAGAGTATTCATTTTTATTTTTTCAGATGCTCTACTAGGATCTGCACAATGTGAAGAGTAATCAAAGAAGAACCCTAGTAAGTTGGTGGATTCTATTATCATAAACTCAGGGAAGGACAGGGAAAGGAGTCAAACAGAATGAATTATGAGTTGTATCACTAGAGGGAAATTCACATCAGTGAGTCCAATTAGAGGGAGAGATTACAGGGAAGGAGAGCGTTTCCAACATGTGAATTCCAAGACCGAAGTGAGACTTAAGAATGACACTGTTGATCACCCTCTCCTCCTACATACTATCTTCTCTTCATTTTTCCAGACTCTACCCTCTTCTGGTTCTCCTCCTACCTAACTGCTCCTTCTCTGTCTCCTTTGTTGGCTCAACCTCTATATCAAGCCCTCTTACCAAAGGTGTCCCTCAAGGTTCTATCCTGGATCTCTTCTCTTCTTCCTCCATACTACTTTACTTGGTGATCTCACTGGCTCCCATAGATTTAATTATCATTTCTAATCTGTTTGCCTCTATTTCCTCTGCTGAGGGCCAAAAACTGAGGGATCTGAGTAAGACATTTTAGGTCAGCTCTAAGGGGTCCATATAGGCTAAAGATAGGCCAGGTTTTACTTGTGACTTGTCACAGGCTGAAGGGCTGATTATCTCAGAAAGTTGACTCACCATGCTACTGAAGGGCTGCATATTTCAAGATGTTGGCTCCCCATCCCTCCATGCCTTCTAGTTGAGAAGAGACCATGATGACCAAGATAACAATGGGTACACAAAGGGGCAATACCAGGAAGCAGAAAGAAGGTGCTGAGAAGCAACAGGGCTATTAGGGAGTAAGCAACAATGTCTGCAACATTTCATTTTCTCTACAACATTTTCTCATGGGAAAGCTTTGTCCTCCCTGCTGCAAAATATACGAATATCTTGGCCCTCAGATGAATAAACAGACTTGCATTGACAATCTCCCACCTGGCTCGTGTCACCATTGCACACTCTCCCTCTTGTGCAGTGCTTCATTGGTGCTAGCATCATTCCTCAACTGTAAAACAGGGGCAATAACACAATCTACCTTCCAGGATTGTTGTAAAAACCAAAAAAAGGAAATATTTGTAAAGCACTTAATATAATAAGTCATTAATAAATTCTTTCTTCCTTCTTTCCAGTCTCTTAGTATTATGAAAAGAACAACCCCTTAGGAGTCAGAAAACCTGGGCTCAAACTACCATTTACTGTTACCCATAGATAAGTTCCTTAACCTTGCTGACCCTGAGAGAGAAATATCCTGAGTTTCCTCATCTGTAAGATGGAAATAATGATGGTTTCCACTACCTATTGTCTCTAGGAGCTCTCTCTTTCTCTTTCTTACTGGTCTTCATCATTCTTTCAAACCCTCAATGTGAATATTCCAGGATCTTTCCTTGGTGCTCTTCATTCTCTATACTCTATCTCTTGACAATCACATTCAATCCCTTGACCTTAACTCCCACCTCCATGCAGAAGACTCTCTAATCACTTGACCCTCCCTTTTGAATTCTAGAACAAAACCTAAAAAACAAAAAAAAATCATGCTTTTTCTAAGTTGCATACAAGACTCTATCTGAACCTCCCATTGGTACCTCATAACAAGTATTTCCAAGAATCAGTCTTATTTCTATTTTAAACCTGTTCTTCCTCCTAACTAGCCTAAATTTATGATGTAGAGAGGCTTATTATAAGATCATTATCATACATAAATTCCCCCTTAGGTTTTTCTGTATGCATTGTGGATAACCACATGCACAATTTCACCAAGGCTAAGACCCCTCCCCATTACCTAATCTCTTAGCAAATCCCTCCTGCCTCCTACCTTTTAAAATTTATAATTTCTGTTGTATAAATCAACATTATTATGCTATAAATTTGCCTGTGTTGTCTTATTAAGTTGCTGGCTCCTCTTGGAACTCAGCCTGTTGGAAGCTTCATTCCAATAAATGCCTATATTTGGATTAGAGGTGGTCTGACTGAGAATTCATTCAAGATGACTCCTAGAACAAACAACGAAACCATAATAATACTGCAATAGACGGAATTCATGCAAAATCTCAAAATATTGGAATCAGAAACTTAGTTCCAGATGGATCATCTAGTATAATCTCTTATTTTATAGATGATTAAGCGGAGGCCCTGAAATGGATCATAAATTTAGAGGAAGATGACTCAGAACTGATATGCCCAACATCTCGCTCTTTAGTGGTAGAGTCACAGCACAAGTCCAGGTCTTTGGTTACCAAGTTTAGGCTCTTTCTACTACACCACATGATTTGCTTACCTCCCTTTCACTTTTCCCTGTTACTCATCTCTGGTTACCAAGTCCTATCCATTACATTTCTGCAGTGTAACTTACATTCATCCCTTATTCTCAGTTGCTATTGCTGACCTTAACACTATTCCTCCTTACTTAACTTCCCTTGACAATTTAAACAGGATCCTAATAGGTTTTCCTGCTTCCACTGTTTCCATAATCCATACCTACTGAAATAATCTCCTCTATATAAAATATAGTCATGTTACTCAAAATTTAAAAATCTTCAGTGGCTTCCTATTGCCTGTTGAATTAAAGTTCAAATTACTGTGCCTAGAATTCAAGGTCCTTCCATCATCCAGCACTTCCCTACTTTCCCAGCTTTATCTCACATTATTCCCTTCTACATACTCTACATTCAGTACTACTTTCTATGAAACATGTCCCATATACTTGTGCCTCTATGCCTTTGCTGTTTCCTGTGCTGAGAATATCACCCGTGCACTTCACATGTTGAAATCCTATCTGATTTCAAATCTTTTCCATCTTCTCCATAAAGCTTTCAATTGATGGTAAAGATCTTCATCCCATTTGCCTCACATAACACTATTTTGAAAACTTTCTCATGTACTTATCATGACTCTGAATTGCAGTTATCCATAATGTCTTATACCCCAACTATACATAAGCTCCATAAAAGCAGAAATTGTTTTATTTAAACTTTGCATTTTCTCCAGGGCCTAACAATGTCCTGTATATAGAAGGAATTTAATCAATATTTACGTGAATGAAATCTAGAGAAGTAGACATCATCATATAAATGTGAGAGTTATTTTACTAGTAAAAAAAAGTTGACTTTATATGATGCTTTCAAACTACTCTTCGGTATACTTAACAGAAATCTGTGCAACATAAAAGTGAAGGTTTAGGATAATTTTCTCATAATAACCGTGTGAGGCAAGTATTACAAACAGTATAACCTCTATTTCACAGGTAATATAATTGAATGGAAATCAAATTCTGAGAAGTTGCGACTTATCATCAATCACATGCTCAGCATCTGCCTCTAAGTCCAGGGCTCTACACCATTATACTGCCTTTCAGGTAAAAAAGCTGACTCAAGTAAGCTTGATGTCAATGTAACATTATGCATCAGAAAATTTTTTTAGAAGTGTCCTATCATAAATAAGGAAGCTGTAACCTTCCCCCTCACAAATCTAAAAGACTTACTTTCCATAAGGAAAATCTAAGTAGTGATAAGGGGAGAAAAGTCAATCAATAAACATTTGTTAACGGTTTTACATAGTATTCGTTACTATGGGCCAGCTAGGTGGGGAGGCCTCAGACACTTATTAGGTGTGTTATCCTGGGTGGGTCACCTAACCCTGTTTGCCTCAGTTTCTTCATCTATAAAATGAGCTGGAGAAGGAAATGACAATCCATTCTAATATATCCACCAAAAAAACCCCAAACAGGGTCACAATGTGACTAAAGCAAATGAAAACGACTGAACAGCAAAAACAGGGCATGGAGCTGAGTGCCAGGGTGACAAAGGAGGAGCCAAAAATCTACTGGGGGAAGACGACATGCCAACAACTATATACAAACAAGCCATATACAGGATAAACTGGAAATGACCGACAGAAAGAAAGCACTAGAATTGGGGGTGGGGGGTGGGAAAGGCTTCTTGTAGCAGTCGGGATTTTAGTCCAGACTTCAAGAAATCCAGAAGGGAAAGAATTCTAGACATGGGGACAGCAGTGAAAATATGCAGAGTCAGGAGATGGAGTGTCTTGTACCAGGAATAGCAAAGAGGCCTGAGTCACTGTATTATAAAATAGGTGGAGAGAGACTAGAAAAGTGGGAGGAAGGGAAGAGAGGTTAGGAAGCACACTGAATGCCAAACAGGATACCTTTGATCATGAAAGTGATAGGGAGTCACTGGAGTTTACTGATTAGGGGATGTCATGGTCATACCTACAATCTAAGATTATTTTGATAGCCAAGTAGAGGATGGACTGGAGCGGGAAGAGAAGTGAGGCAGGCAGACCAATACCAAAGGCTACTGACTAATCTGGACATGAGGTCATGAGAGCCTCCATCATGTTGGCAGTATCAGAAGAAAGAAGAGGGTATGTATACCAGTGTTAGTACAAAGGTAAAATCTACAAACCTTGGCAAGAGACTGGATAAAGGGATAAGACTGAAGAGTTGAAAATGAAACCTAAACTGTAAGCATGAATTACTGGAATAACAGTGGTACCTTAATGGAATTAAGAAGAGAGAGGGAGTTGGTGGAAAAGATAATTAGTTCAGTTTTGGTCATGTTGTGTTTAAGGCATAGGAAAGACTGCTTGATTTGGAAAGAGAGGATCTAGGTTCCAAGCTACAAAGAAGAATCTGTGAACAAAATAACTATATTTGGCACAAAGTAATTTGGAACATCATCAACAGAGGGTGGGAACCAGAAAAGATCTACTACAAGAGGCAGCAATTAAAATGAATGGGGTGAAGGAAGCTACCACTGGTACTTATCAAAGCAATGTCTCCCCATGTCTACTTCTATATATCTTACATACAAGCAAGATACCTCTTAGAGAAGTCAATATTTCCTAGAAATCACTCACTCCAAAAAAGAAAAGCTCTGTGGTCTAACTTTATAACCCTGATTAAAAATACAACTATGATATATAGCTTATAGAAACCATATCAATGTTTAACATTGAACAAGCAATTTTTAAGTGGAAATGATTTAGTTACAGGCAACACTGAACAATTTAAAATAGTACTAAAGCACTTTATGGAAGCAGCTAGGTGGCTCAGTGGATAGAGCACTGGATCTGGAGTCAGGAAGACCTGAGTTCAAATCCAGTCTCAGACACTACTAGCTGTGTGACCCCGGGCAAGTCACTTAATCTGTTTTGCCTTAATTCACTTGAAAAATGGCAAACCATTCCAGTACTTTCCTAAGAAAACTTCACAGACAGCACTAGCATGCTATGGTCCATGGGATCACAAAAAGTCAGACGCAACTGAAAAACAACACAGAATTTTTTTAGCTCATTATCATCTTTTCATCTCATACTTCATCTCCCATTCAGTCATCTCCACAATATTAAATCACAAGAAGAATGCATTATATAAGCATTTATTATATGACATTCACCAAGGCAATAAAGGAATTCTGCTTCTTGGGCCAGGTTTCACTCACATCAGATGTGAGAAAGGCCTGTAAACAGAGAGACATGACAAGAATACAAAGAGAAAATCATTCAAAATGTGACCACAGGAAAACTCTAAAGGTTTAGAACAGGCCTGTCCAACGTAAGGTCCACTGCTTGCATCCTGTGAAAAATATCACCGTGCGCTGTCTCTTGTCTGTCATGAGATCTGAGGCAAACAAACATCATTGGTCTGTCTCTAGTCTACCCTATCTTCTAACCTTCAAGGCAAGATCAGTATCATTTCTGTCTTTGGAGCCCCAGGAACTTCAATAGTGCCTTGCATGTAGGTGCTTACATGTTTATTAAATGAATATCAGGTACTGGTAAATAGAAATCATATTAGCAATGGATTAAACTGGTATGCACACTTATCCATTACTATTTACCTATGTCAATTTTTGAAAGGCTTCCATTACTTGGTTTTTAAAAGCCTTCACATCCTGGCAGAGACCTTTATTTCCAGCCTCCTTACACCCCTTCCCATATTCTACATCTAGCTAAACTGGCTTCTCAGTTTCTCCTAAAGGACACATCCACTGCTGTCTTTCAGTGTTTGCACTGACCTTTTCCTTGGAGTAGATTCCCTCCTCACTCTGCTTCATAGAATCCTCTCTTCAAGACACAGCCCAAACATCACCTTCTAAATGAAGCCGTTCCTGATCCTCCTAACTGCTAGCTCAGAATATACTTATATGTACATGTTACCCACATGCACAAAAAGTAAGCTACTTAAGTGGAGGGATTGTTTCATTGTTTTTGTCTTTATATTCTCAGTGCTTAGCACAGTGGAATATAGCAGGAACTTGCTGGTTGCTGAATGTTATAAAGCCTCTCATTTCAGGTGAAGAAATTTTCAATTCAGTTCCCATGTAACCACATGCCCTACAAAGTCCTGGGAGATGAAAACAAAATATACACACAAAAGTATATGCAAATACTGGTCAGGGAAAAGGGCTGGATCTGTGATTTCAATGGCATAGAGAACCTCCAGGTGATACCAATGCAGTCTGGCACCTTTTCTTCAACTTACAGTCTTAGGAGAGTGGCATGGAGAACTGAGAGTAAAAGAATTGCCCAGGGTCACACGGCTAGAATGTGTCAGGCTTGAGACTTGTACCTAGGTTTTCCTGGCCCTGAAGTTGGCCCTCCCAATACCTTAAAGACTCTAGCAACCTGCAAAATAAACATTAGCGACAAGCTTCCAACGGTTGCAGATATTTCAGTAATTCAAGAAGCTGCAATTTCATCAGTCTAGGTCTTCTCTCCACTGGCTCTGACCACACCCTTAAGAAGGCAAGGGAAAGATTGATTTGGAAACATAGCCTGTTTCCAATTCACAGCTACAAACTTCCAAAAGCTGAACTGGTATAAAACAAAAAGTCAATACAGAACTGATCTTACATACAACATATAGTTAACATAAAGCTGAATTCATAAATTATATATGCATATAGATCTACAGATAGATATACAGAGTCAACACAAAGTAATACGGACTATGATCAACAGTGTGGGAGTAGGAGATCAAGACAGACCTTCAAAAGAAATGTACAGCTAAAGAAAGCTAGCATCAGTACCCATCAAAGCAATTTTCGTTATATATCTAGTATGTATACATAGTCATCTGCATTTGTCTTCCCCATTAGGATGTGAACGCCCTGAGGGAAGGGATCAGGTTTTTTACTTTGCATTTTCTTTGTGTTCCTACCATGTAGCCCACAGTCAGGCTCAGAGTATTTTATAGTCTATTTTACATAGCATTTAGTACATGCTTACTGATTGAGGAACATGCCAGAAGCCTTCAAAACTGTATGAGCCATTCCCCAGGCCCCTTGTATATGTCTATGTACTGTATACATCTTGTCTGTACACGGTTACTTGCATGTTATCTCTCCCGTTAGAATGTGAGCACCTTGAGGAGAGAAGTTATTTTTGCCTTCCTTTGCATTCCTTGGCCTGTGGTAAGCCTGGCACACTGTAACCACTTAATAAGTGCTGCTGGGGCAGCCAGGTGGCACAGTGAATAGAACACCAGCCCTGAAGTCAGGAGGACCTGAGTTCAAATCCAGCCTCAGACACTTAACCCTTAGCAGCTGTGTGATCTTGCCCCCTCTAAAAAAAAAAACAACCTCATAAGACTTTTCTCAGTATGAGGATAGCTGAAGGGAATATATATGTATATACGTATACATACATATATACAAATGTATAGGAGGGTATGTAAATACATATATAAATATATAGGAGGGTGTTCAAATATATATGTGTGTACATATGTATGTACATGCATACACAGAGAGAGATCACAGGATGAGTTGAATATGAAGGGATAATATCCACAAAATAAAACTAAGAGGTGAGAGGAATATATTGGGAGAAGGAGAAAGGAAGAGATAGATTAGGGTAAATTATCTCATATAAAAAGGCAAGAGAAAACTTACAATGGAGGGGAAGAGCAGGAAAGTGAAAGGGATTGAGACAACCTTACTCTCACTGAATTTGGCTTAAGGAGGAAATAACATACACAGTCCGGTATCTTACCCTACAGGAAAACAGGGCTGAAGGGTGTAAGAGGTGGAATGATAGAAGGGAGAGCAGACTCGGGGAGAGGGTAGTTATTAGAAGCAAACACTTTTGCAAAGGGACAGGGTCAAAGGAGAAAATTGAAGAAGTGGGCAGTGGGATAGGATGGAGGGAATTAAAGTCTTTCACACTCTAACTATGGAAGTGTTTTTCGTAACTACACATGTACAACCTATATTGAATTGCTTATCTTCCTAGTGGGGATGGGTGAGGAGGGAAGAAGGGAAAAAATCTGGAACTCAAAGTTTTAAAAAGAAATGTTTTAAAAAAATTGTTTTTTACATGCAACTGGGAAATAAGATATACAGGCACTGGGGTATAGAAATCCATCTTGCCCTACTAGAAAGGTGGGGGGGGGGGAGGAATGGAAGAGGATATAAGCGAGCACAGATTGGAGGAAGAGGTACTCAGCAGGCTCGCTATTTTGGGGTGGGGGTAGGGAAAAGACGAGGAGAAAAATTTGTAACTCAAAATCTTGTGGAAATGAAAGTTGAAAACTAAAAATAAATAAATAAATTGGAAAAAAAAATAAACGTTGCTGCCTGAGGCTCATACTAGAGTACTTCAAGACTCAGCTCAACTCCCATCTTCTGCAGAAAGCCTTTCCTCTCCTTTGTATTACCTCTGAAATTACCACCCATTTAAACCGTACATATCTCTGTCTCCTGGCGTCTTTCAAATGCCAGGTAAAATCCCACCTTCTACCAGAAGCCTTTTCTAAACCTTTTTAATTCTCGGTGACCTCTACTTCCAATGTATTCTGCATACAGCTTGCTTATACATAGCTATATGCATGTTATCTCCCCCATTTGACTGGGAGCCTGCTCTGTACCAGGTAGTAGGTGCAGAGAATAGTTCCTGCTCTCAAGAGACTTCCATTCAAACAGGAGATATCAGGCAAACAATCACGTGCACAGTCATTAAGCATTCTTTAAGCGCCTACTGTGCGCCAGGCACTAAATGTAGGGGCCAATGCCTGCTTTCAGGAGCTCCCTTTCAAGCCGAGGGGCGACAAACAACCATGTCCAGTCAGTCAATAAGATGGAGCGCCTGCTCCCCGCCGGGAAGGGCAGTCAAAGCTGCGCAGAGGCCCCCGCGCCCGGCTCAGGGCGGGAGTAGGCGCGATCTCCAGGTCGGTTAGTTCGAAGCCAGCTCCATCCCCGCGGGGATGGGCGGCGGCCCCGGGGCCGCTCCCAGCTGCTGCCAGGGCCCGACCTATTGAACAGTGGGCTCCTAACGGACCCGCAAACACCGGCAGCCCCCCAGCCCCACGAACCAGTTTCCTGGCGACTGCAATGTGCGTCTTCCGTCTCTCTCCGAGTTACGGTTTCTCCAACTTCACGGGTGCGGGGGGCGGCCGATGGGCCAGGGTGAACTCTGACCCCCGTCAGGCCCCGGCTCCGCTGAGTCCGGAGGGCTGCGGCACAACGTGTGCCCGGCCTGGGGCACCTCACCAGGACCCACCCGCACACACAAACAGCTGAGCTCGCGAGCCGCGAGCTACAGCAATGGGAGAGGCGGGGAAACAAGGAGGTAACGCCTCCGCAGACGTGATGACGCCACGCGTCGCCTGGGACCCGTCCCCCTCCTGCCCTCGCCTGAAAGCCCTGATGGGACGTGGAGAATAGGGGCGGGGCCGAGGGTCTCTGAGGCTCCACACGTGGGCAGGAGTAGAGGACTCCAGAGGCTCGGAGGCGGAGCGTGGGAAAGGGGGAAGGGAACGTGCCCTGGCGGGGAGGACCTTTCAAGGCCGCCACATTTCCAGTGAGGTTCGACGCAGAAGACCCCCCGACTCCAGACTCTGGGGGTCTAGGGACCGACCTAGCCGAGCTGCCTTCAAAGGAGCCCTCGGTCCAAGAGGGCCGCACCGGATGCGCTGGCAGGTTATGAGATGCCTGGGACGGAGTGAGCGGGGAAGATTTCTGAAAGAGGTGGCATCACCTTCTGGAAGAAAAGAGGAGACTGCGATGTGGTTCAGGGGAGAGAAGTCTACGCTTGGAGTCACAAAGACCTGAGTTCGAGTTCTTCTTCAGACGCTTCCTAGGTTACTTCAGTTTCTCGTACTTGAAGGTTGTAAGCATCTGATGAGATCGCACCTGTCCAGTCCTTTGAGCTCAATAAATTCTAGCCATTGATACTATCCTTAATATTAGAAACATGTTCTTTATTCAGGTGTAGAGGAAGACCTACATGAAAGGAAGGCATCGGGTACCAGAGGAGACTAGCTAGAGAGAAAGCTAGAAGAGGACAGTCAGAAGAGACCTCTGGACAATAGTTCTTAATCTGAGGTCAGTGGGAACTTGAATGGGGGGAAATTTTTCATCTTTATGTTCACTAATCTTTAGTTTAAATGGCCTTCCGTTATGAATGTATGCGGCAAACATTCTGAGAATAATGCTAGTGCTTTCCCTCTGCCTACAGTTTGTGTCCAAAAATTCTTAGCACAGTTTTAAGCTTTCAGCTTAATACTGCACTAAGATTTTTGGAACCGCCTGCACGTCGGTCCTTTATATGCATAGTCGTTTGCCTGTTTTCTTCCTGTTAGATTGAGAACAGGAACTGATTTTGCTTTTTTTTCTTATCCTTAGCAACTAATAGGCACTTAATGAATGCTTCTTGACTTGAGAAGGGGTTCATAGGCTTTAAAACGCTGCCCAAGGAAACCATTATCTGGGAGAAAAAAAAAGGTTAAAAACATCCAGTCTAGACCAATTCCCTCATTTTCCTGTTGAGGAAATTGAGAGCTTGGGGGGAGGGAAGTGCTAGCATTTGGGGGATGGATCAGGAGAAGCCCCATAGGAGGTGGTATTTGAAGAGATCTTTGAAGGAAACTCAGTTTTCTGAAAAAGAGAAGGGAGCCCATTTCAGGCATGGGAGACAGTGATGTTGTCAGACCTGTACTTTTGGCATAGATGTCATTTTGGCACAAATAAAAGATGGATTGGAAAAGGGAGAGACCTGAGACAAGGAGACCAGTTAGGAGGCTATTGAAATAGATCAGGCAAGTCATAAGCTGCAGCTCTGTGAGACACCTGGATGTTGCATTTTCTTATCACTGAGAAACAGATGTTTTAGCAGGCCAAAAACAGTACCATGAAGTCCTCTCTGTGCCAAGGACTGATTTAATAAAGTCAGTTAATAAACATGAGTTAAATGCTTACTGAGGCAGCTAGGTGACTCAGTGGATAGAGCCCTGGGCCAAGAGTCAAGAGAACCTGAATTCATCTCCTGCTCAGACACTCACTAGCTATGTGACCCTCTTAACCTCTGTTTGCTTTAATCCACTGGAGATAAATGCTTGAAATGAAGTGGTGGCCAGTAGAGAGAGGGGAACAGATGCAAAATCTGTTGTGGAGGTAGAAGTAAAAAAGACTTGGCAATTGATTTCTATGTAGAGTAAGGAAGAATAGCATCATGGATGACTCCAGGGTTGTGAACTTGAGTGACAGTTGTGAACTATCTATGTTATAGGACCTAGGAAGAAGTCTAGATACAGGGAACTCAGAAACAATATTCAAGTATCTCATTTAGCATTGTCTTCACATGCTCCATGTGCCCTCAGTGATGTTACCATGAACTCAGCATCCGACATCTTAACCTTTAAGATGTAAGCATCTTGAGGGCAAGGACTGTCTTTCCTTCTTTTGGATTTGCATTCCTAGTACATAAGATACTGCCTGACACTTTTAAGGGCTTGCAATAAATGCTTGTTGACTTACTTCTGTATAATCTTGAAATTTGGGTTGAAATAGGTACGGTATCTTAGCAGCATCCCCTGTTGTTAATTAGTGAGGCACATAGTCAAGAATTTTGAATATTTGTTTGACATTATCATAAAACCATATATTTAAAAAATATTTTGAGGTCAGATTGGTCAGTCCTTCTTCTCTGGGGTAACACTATCTAGAATAGATAGCTGTTTGCTTCCTTTTTAAATGCCTTTAGAGAGTGAGAGTTGGTATCCCAATAATTTATGCCAGTATTTATATTTGCCTAATAAAAAGAATTATTTTACCTAATAGACCTACTCTAAATTGCTGCTTTGATGTCTTGCTGCACTGTGGAGGTGTGATCTTGGTTTTTTAAGGTTGAGCCAGTAGAGCACAAGTTTTGCCAAGTTCAGAAAGACTGAGAAAAGCCAACAATACAGTAATATCTTTTGTCAGAGTTCTGACCCAGATAAGTGCAGAGATGTTAATCACCAGGTGAGATGGGTTTTTTTTTTCAACTTCAGCAATTTATGGAATGATCCAACAGGATGCGGGGGGTCCTAAGTCTATAGGACAATAGTGGAAGAACTGGATAGTACCTTGAAAGAAGTCATTTAGTCCAGTCCCCTTACTTCATGAGTGAGGAAACAGTGCCTCAGAGTTACAGTATTCAGAAACTCACTGTTTGAACCTGTGTCCTTTGTTTAAAAGTCATGCTCACTTTCCCTGGCCCTATGCTGCTTTCCAAGGGTATAGTCAGCACCAATGGAGAGAGGACCCAGACTGAAGAAATTACTTGGATTACTGAAATCCTTAGCTGCTATTGACTTGTTTGTTAGTATATAGCAATTCACATCATACAGAGAGACGATCCATCCTCTACCATATCCCATACATGCAAACACAAGCTGCTTTTACTGAAGGCTGTTTCTAGTTCTTGAATGCCAATTCCAGATCTAATTGTTGGCAAAAATCATGGACCTGTCAGTGAATTTCAAGGGAGTAGTTACTGTTCTAACTCTGAATTTACTCATGTTTTTCTTGTAGTCCTCTTTTTGACCATCATAGCAGCTTGAAAGCATTGTTAATCTCCTTTGCTGGAATTAAGTTTCTTTTGGTTAAAGTCTCTGGAAAATAGCTGATTATCACTAACTTTTGACTGATTGCTTTCTACTGAAGACCATTGAATTATACTTCCAGGCTAAAATCTTTTTGGCTCCTTTATTCTGTTTTTCTTCTCTTTAATCCTCTAAAAGTGATGATATCACATGACTACAAAAACAAAGTAATCTACTATAGTTTTTGTTTGTTTTTAGTTTTTGGAATGTTTCATGCTAAAAACATTGGTATTATTCTTGTTACAGTCTAGGAAACTACCAAAGAAGCTAAAGTATTTCTCTTTCAGTAAGAAAGAAAATATAATTAGCCAAAAGGTAGATAAGGGAATTAACACTGAATATTTCATCTATGTGAAATAATTTTTATTACAAAAAATTTTAGTATGTAGGGGACATACTCTGGACCACAAAAAATCTTCATTGGATCCCTCAAGTGGGCAGTTGTCCTTGACTTACCCACTATTTACAAAGTCTTACACACTGTAGCGCCAATGCAATATTTACAGCACCCACTATCACAATAAAGACCGTGACTGTAAGTATCACATGACGTTTGATTGCAAAATATGACAAACTCTCCAGATAGAGGATAGAACTGAAAGATTTAGACACCAGAAAACCAAATCCCAAAACCAGTAAGCCGATTCCATCATAGTACAAAAGATATTCAGAAGCTATAATAACACAGAGCTAGACAGACAGTGGGGGACAGAGGAGCTCAGGCAAGGAGATAGAAAGTTTTGTGAGTAAATATTGATATTGATATTGTATTGGTTTGTGGGAAGGCTAAAGGATGGCGTGGTGCTACACACACACGCACACACACGCATGAGTCCCTGAGTGCCTGTTGAACTTCTAGCCTTGACAAGTTAAGGAGGCCAGTCTCTCCCCCCCACCCCTCCTCACCCAAAAAAAAAAAAGGAAGGAAGGAAATGTCTGTAACCTGCAGGCTCACATTAAATTGGAAAGAGAATACAAGGAGACCTAAATGGGACAGTTCTAAGGTAGGAAGAAAGATAGTGAGGTTCCTGAAGTTGTTTCTGGAAGCCAGGAAGGAGAGAAAAACCCAATAATGAGTGGATAGAGGGGGTGACCAACAATGTATAAAACTATGGAAAGGTCTAGGAAGTTGAGTATGAAGAGAAAGTCATGCTATTTGACAATTTGGAGTTAATTGTTGATCTTTGAGGGAGCAACTTTGATTAAGAAGTGAGGGTGGGAGCAGAGCCAAGGTGGTAGCATAGAAGCAGGAAAACTCTGTGGCTCCCCCCATAACCACCTCAAATACCTATAAAATATGACTCTAAACAAATTTTAGAGCTCCAGAAACCACAAAGTGACAGATTGTAACAAATCTCTCTCTGAAGGCAGCCTGTCAGGCAGAGAGGAAGGGTTCATTACAGTGTGCTGGGAGCCAAGCCCATGGGCCTGCAGTTTTAGCCCCAGGGCAGCCCCAACCAGCGGCTACAGCAGACTTTGGGTGAGTAGATCACCAGCAGCAGTGGCAGTTTCCAGAATTATCAACCCATAAATGCCAAAGAAAAAGTGAGAGGTCAGTGTAGAACTCTGTTGGAAATGGAGGGGGGGGGAAGGCATGGAGGACTGGGTCCGGCCCCTGTCCCCAGAGCTAGAAGTGGCAGAGGTGCAGCAGCCCTGCAACCACCTCCACATGGCTGCTTCAGAGCTCCTTGCCTGCAGCTCGTAGGGGGGCCAAGCAACCATTCAGAGGATAATTGCTCTTGCTTTAACCTGCCTGTATCTGGATCAAGGTTTTAGGTGGTGGTCCTGAGGTGTGTGACCAGTGAGCCAGTGTTTGTAGGGGGTGTAGAGACAGCACCCTCCTAAGAGTTCCAGCAGCTGGGAAAACCTCAGTGATTTTGGACAAAGCTCTCCCCTCTGGAAGCAGAGTTCTATGGTAGAAAAGACCCCAAAAGTCAAGTAATTAGCTGGCAACATGAGCAAGCAAAGGGAGCAAAGCAAGCACAGCCATCCCACTTTAGGTTCCTTTTTTGGGAACAAAAAATATCAAAGCATAGAATGGGAGGAAGACAACAGTTAAGTCAGAATTACTGCACAAAAAGCTTCCAATAAAAATGTGAACTGGTTACAGGCCATGGAGGATCTCAAGAAGGATTTCAAAAATCAAGTAAGAGAAGTGGAGAAAAAATTGGGAAGAGAAATGAGAATGATGCAAGAAAATCATGAAAAGAGAGTCAACAACCTGACTGAAGAAAACAACATCTTAAAAAGTAGATTAACTCAAATGGCAAAAACGGCCCAAAAAGCCAATGAGGAAAAGAATGCCTTAAAAAAGCTGAATTTGCCAGATGGAAAAAGAATTTCAAAAGCTCACTGAAGAGAATAATTCCTTCAGAATTAGATTGGAGCAAATGGAAGCTAATGACTTTATGAGAAATCAAGATACTATAAAACAGATCTAAACAAATGAAAAAATAGAAAGCATTATGAAATATCTCATTAGAAAAACCACTGACCTGGAAAATAGATCCTGGAGAGATCATTTAAAAATTATTGGACTACCTGAAAGCCATGATCAAAAAAAGAACCTAGAGGTCATCCTTCAAAAACTTCTCAAGGAAAATTGACCTGATATTGTAGAATCAGAGAGCAAAACAGAAATTGAAAGAATTCACCAATCACCTCTTGAAAAAGATCCCAAAGAGAAAACTGCTGCAAATATTATAGCCAGGTTCCAGAGTCCCAGATCAAGGAGAAAATATTATAAGTAGCCAATAAGAAACAATTTGAATATTGTAGAAACACAATCAAGATAACACAGGATCTAGCAGCTTCTACATTAAGGGATTGAAGGGCTTAGAATATGATGTTCTGGAGGTCAAAGGAGCTAGGATTAAAACCAAGAATCACCTACCCAGCAAAACTGAGTATAATGTTTCAGGGGGAAATATGGTCATTCAATGAGGTGGAGGACTTTCAAGCATTCTTGATGAAAAAACCAGAGTTGAACAGAAAATTTGACACACAAGTACAGGAAGCAAGAAAAGCATAAGAAGGTAAACAGGGAAAAGAAATCATAAGGAAGTTATCAAAGTTGAACTATTTTCATGCCTACATAGAAAAACCATAATTGTAACTTACGAAACTTATCTCATTATGAGGATAGTTGAAGGGAATATACTCATACATATGTATGTCTATACAGGAGAGTATATGTGCTTATGAATACATATGTGAGTGTGTGTATATATCTGTACAGGTATACATAGACAAAAGGCACAGGATCATTTGAATAGGAAGGGATGATATTTAAAAAGTGAAATTGAGAGGTGAGAGAGGAATACAATGAGAGGAGATAGGGAGAGACAGAATGGGGTAAATTATCTCAAATAGGAGAGGCAAGGAATAACTTACAATGGAGGGGAAGAACAGGAAGGCAAAAGGGAATGGGTCAACCTTACTCTCATTGAATTTGGCAGGGAATGACATACACACTAAATTGGGTATCTTGCCCTACAGGAGAGTAGGGGGGAAGGG
>CM053583.1:143315846-143329842 GCA_028627135.1 Pseudochirops cupreus
CAGTGGGGGTGGGTGACGAGGGAGGAAGAGAAAGAATCTAGAATCTAAAGTTCTATAATCAAATGTTATAAATATATATCTAGATATATGCAATTATTATTATTATTATTATTATTAACTACATCCAACTGGAACTTGAGATACACAGGCACTGTGGTTGGGAGATCCATCCTGCCCTACCAAAAAGTGACATAGGAGAGAATAGACTGGGGGAGGGGGGGACACACTGGGATGGCTGTCTTGGGGTGGTGGGTAGGGGAAAGATGGGGAGAAAATATGTAACTCAAAATCTTGTGGAAATGAATGATGCAAACTAAAATAAAATTTAAAAAAATTTAAAAAAAAAAAGAGGAAATGCTATCAATTTCAAAGTATATGTCAAAAGTAATATCCAGAAAAATAATGCGAAAGTCAGTCAAATGCACAAACAAATATGAATGAACTTTTGAAATGGATTATTACTCTTTGTATTGACTTAGTCATTCACAGTTAAAACACTAAGTACAACTAGGCAAGTAGAATATTATAGATTTGAGCAAAACAACCTCTCAGAACAGTATTCCAAGATTTCTCATGGGTCATGTACAGAATATAATAGACAGTTTAGTTATTTATATTTCGTACTTCCTAAAACTGTGTAACTCTTAAAATCTGAAACAGGTAAAGCATACCAGACTGGACTTTTCTCAACAACGCAAGGTTATAAGACAACTCCAAAAAACTCACGATGGAAAGAAATGTCTACATTCAGAGAAAGATCTAGAAAGAACAGAGTTTAAATGCAGATTGAAGCAACTACCTCCTCTCTTTCTTTTTCACGTTTGGTTTTGTTTCCTCTTTCCCATTGTTCATTCCATCCATTACAACCCCTCTTTACAACCAGACTATATCTAATGTCAAAGTATTTGCAGATCCTATACTTGATCACGTGCCACCATGGAAGGGGGTAGGGAAGGGGGGAGGGAGGGGAGAAAATTTGAAACTCAAGGGATTGTGGAACTGAATCTTACAAACTAAAAGTTAACAAATAAATCAATTTTTAAAAAAAACTTAATCACTGCGCCTGCTTACCAAAGTCTTTGCAACACTAAGTTCTTACGATTGCCAATTTGTTGGGTATGAAGCAAAATCTCAGAGGCAAACTGATTTGAATTTATTACTAGTGATTTGAAGTATGTTTTCATTTGGTCACTTACACTTTGCAATTCTTTTGAAAAATTGTTCTCATAATCTTAAACTGCTTACCTACTGGAGTGTGGTTCATGGTATTATATATTTACGTCAATTAATGTGTTTTGGTTATATGACTTTGGTATATGATGTAAATATTTTTGCCCACTCTACTATTTCTTTTCTAGTTCTGTCTTTGATGATTTCATTCAAAAGGTCTTTTTTTTTTAATTTTACATAGTCAAGACTATTTTTATCTTTGCCCCTCTATTTTTCAAATATGAGAAATGGAAAATTTCACATCAGTTTTTAACGGCCTTCATGAAGTTAATACTAGAAATTTTAGGAAATATTTAGCAGTCCTACTATCTACAAACATGGCCGTGTTTCCCTTCCTGAAAAAAAAAACCCTCACCTGATCCTTCCATCTCTTCACTCTATATCCCTTACGCCCTTTGTAGGCAAACTCCTCAGAAAGGCCATCTACAATAGGTGCCACCTCTTTCTCCTCTTAACCCCTTATAATCTGAATTTATCATTCTGAACTTATTCCACTGAAACTACTCTCTCCAAAGTGAATACAGATCTCATAGCTGACATATCCTCTGGTCTTTTCTTAAGCCTCATTCTTCTCCACCTAGATACCACTTTTTCCTGGTTTTCCTCTTAACTATCTTCATTCTGTCTTCCTTCTGTCTCCTTTGTTGGATCCTCCTGTAGATCATGCCATCTAACCATAGGTTTCCCTCAGGATTCTGTCGTGGGCCCTCTCCTCTTCTTCTTCTATACTACTTTACTTCTTAATCTGATTAGCACCCAAGGATTTAATTACTTTCTTTATGCTGACAATTCTTAAATCTGTTTATCCTTCCACAGCCTCTCAGCTGACCTCTAATCTTATATTTCCATATTTACCACTTACTAATTTGTGAAGAGTGAAACAGGACCAAAGAGAGGAAAAAAGTAAAAAATGTCAGGATAGAGGAAAATACACAATTAAGAATCATAAACATGAACATGAATTTAATAAACTCACTCATAAGACAGAAAAGGATAGTAAAAAGGATTAGCAAACAGAATCTAACAATACGTTACTTATAAAAAACACATTTGAAAAATGAAGATTCATGCCAAAAGCTGGAGTCAAATCTATTACGCTTCAGCTGAACTCATAAAAGCAGGAGTAACAAAGGTATTTCAGATAAGGACGAGACAGAAAGAGATAAGCAAAGAAACTGCATTATGCTTAAAGTCACCATAGACAATGAATCAACATCAGTATTTAATATATTACAGACCAAAAAGCACAATATATAAATACTTAAAGGAGAAGTTAATAGAATTAAAATGGACAATCGATGTATAATGAGGGGAATTCAATGAACAGAACTTTAGAAAAAGTAGAGATGATGGATCTCTGGCAATTAGCAAATTGAAATAAAGGAAAATTTGCATGTTCTCAGATTATGTCCTATACAAAAACTGAGCATATACTGGGGCAAAAAAATCTCATTAAAAAGGTTAAAAAGCACAACTCCTAAGCACAGATCACTTAATAATCACAATACAATAAAAATAACAATTCAATAAAGTGCCCTTGAGGACAGAATTGAAAACTAATTGGAAACTAGACACACTTCTAAAGAACTGGTGAGTACATATATATATATATATGCGCAATTATTATTATTATTATTGACTACATCCAACTGGAACGCGAGATACACAGGCACTGCAGTTGGGAGATCCATCCTGCCCTACTAAAAAGTGACATAGGAGAGAACAGACTGGGGGAGGGGGGAAACACTGGGATGGCTGTTTTGGGGTGGTGGGCGGGGGAAAGACGGGGAGAAAATATGTAACTCAAAAAATAAAATTTTAATAAAAAAAAAAAAGAACTGGTGAGTAAAAACATAACAGGAAAAAAGCAAATTTCATCAAAGAAAGTGACAATTAAACCATATATCAAAACTTAAGGGGAAGCAGATAAAGCAGTTGTGAGGGGGAAAATTCACATCTCTACATACTTTCATCAACAAAAGATGAATGAATTGGGCACAGAATTTTATAAACTTAAATAACAATTACATACACACACGTGCAAAATGGGAAAATTAGCAAATTCCTGAAATTTGTTTTCTATTTCTCTTCCCCAAAGTAATTTATTTCACAAAGGGCTTTTGTCTTGATTATAGTTCATGATGAGAAATAGAAGGTTCTGTAAAATTCAAATATATCTCTGGAAAGACAAATATTTTCATTTATTAATGGATGCTATCTAAATGAACTTCCTCTTTTGGGGCATTTGACAAACTCCAAGAGAAAGGGTTGGTTTGGGTTTTGGGTGGGGAGGGGCAGGTAAAACACAACTCAAGTTATTACACATTATATTTCTATCTACATCATTACTACTAAACTGTAATTTAAACTGTATGTGGGCAGAAAGAGCCTATCTAATCTAATAAATGAAAGCTAAACTGAAATTGAAGTGAACAACTGTTGCTACCTATCTCACACCAAAATACCAAATTCATTTCCAATACCCTTCTAATACCCATTGTAATAATGACCCAGAAATGATCAAAGGATTTTTTGGGAAATATAACACTGTCTACCTTTTACACCCTCATTTCCACATATCCTCACCCTAGAAAAGGCACATTTTGGGATGAGTGGAGATTAGAAGTTTTACTACTTTCCTATGGAGCCACTTCAAATATATGAAGGAAGCACTGTTCTACATGGATCATTCCACCCACTAGAAGTGGTAGAATCTATGTCAATAGCATGGGTTCCCTTAATTCCCCTCTAATATGCTCACCTTTAACCTCTCTTTTTACCCGAGAGCACAGTTCCATTATAATCATGATAAGGACTCAAGATGCAGAATTTCACATATATTTTTTAGATATGGTCAATGTGGGAATTTGTTTAGCTTGGCTATACATGTGTCACATTGGTTACAGTTTTTGTTTTGTTTTAGTGGGGGGAGAGGGGAAAGGAGAGAAAATAGATGCTTTTAACTTTTTTTTTTTTAACGTTAAGTAAAAACAAAAAAATTAACCCATCTCCAAGGAGTGATGGCAGGGGGCACTATGATTACACTCCAAATTTGCTCATAGAAAAAATATCAGTCACTACACCTTCAGCATGATTATGCCTTTTTGCAGAAGAGAACCAATTTATAGCTTCATGTCAATAATAGTCCCAAAGTTATAGGATAAGATTGCTTCTTATAACCTTAGGAAAAGGAAACCAGTGAAGTAACCTGTGCCATTAAAGCTTAGCCTCTCTATATGATAGCATATAAAACTTCATGTTATCACATACATTTGGAAAAAATGGAAAAATCAGTGTCCAAGAATTCTGCAAGTAAAATAACCCCTGCAAGCACTACCCGACAGGCCCATGAAATTAAAATGAGTGAAGGGCAAGGGTCTGTCTAAACCTCAGGTTCATCTGGTCTCCCTATGATAAGAAATAGTCATCATGGGTTACAGATAAAGGTAATGTTAGCTGATAAATGTAGTTCCAGAATTTAGGAAATAAAAATATATTCAGTAAAATAAACCACAGTTTTCCATTAATAATTAATTATATAAATTATAATTTTATATAAATTATAATAATTTAATATAACAATATTGTCTTAACATTTTTCTCAACATTAAAACTGAAGATACCAGCAAAAGGCACAATGGCTGAGACATATCTGAGCTTAAGAATTCATGATGTCAAATAAAGAAATCTCAGTGTTTTGAAAGTAACATAATTTTTAAAAAAGCTAAAATAGAAGAAGTCTGTACACATGAAAAATGACAACTCCCAAAAAACCAAGTCCTACAAGGAAGGATATGGCAGGGGTGCCCTAACAAGTTAGGTCATGATAGATATAAGACTTTCGATTTTATGGCATACCATGACTTAGTGTAAAATTAACCACATTAGAACATCAAGTTAATTTTAGACAGCAGAGCAAGGGAAGGTAAAAAGAAATTAAGATTTGGTGTCACATACTGTAGCAAAGGCAAACATTGAGAGAAAGTCTATGTCTTCTCATTCCTATTTCAGTACAAAAACAAAATTCTTGAAAGCAAATAAATATTATTTGTTCTTCTGATCTATATATAATTACAATGATTAATTTTAATAGACTAGATACCAGGTATATTATTGTGAAAAATCCAAAGGAATTTAATTTTCTATTTAGATGAAGTTAAGTCTATTAAAATTGTTTCTCCAACAGTCCCATGGCAGTAAACTAAATGGATCTCCCTTTGGAGTTACTGAATTCTTAATCAGGTGTCAAGAATCCTAACTGATGATAAGCATATGGAATGAGGTGAAGAAACTTAGCCATCAGAAAACGAACCAACAAGCTATAGTCCTACCTGTCAAAGATTGTGAATGGTAAGAAATGACCTAAGTTTCAACTGAGAAGGAAAAGGGTTCAAAACCTTTTTCCTCCATTTTAGGGAGATACCTCTTGGCAACAGAAACTTATTAAGTGTCTAAAATGTGCAAGATCTCCACAATCAGATCCTTGTCTGCTTCTGCAAGCCTTACTTCCAACTATATGCTTGTAGAAAAACCCTTGACTCTATCCAACCTGCTAAGCCCTAAACATGCCTTCTTCCCCTTTCCTGCTTCTTCACTTTGGCTCAATCAAGCTTGTCTCTTCACATGAGAAGGATTCTTCTCCTAACTCAACCTATGAAAATCCTACTCATTCTCTAAAGCTTAACTTGAATGCCACCTCCTTCCATGAAGTATTTTCTAATACCCCTGGCCAGAAGTAAACTTCTTCTGCACAACAACAGCACTTAGTATCCATATAACTTGTATAAAATAATCCGTATACATGTTATATTCACTACTAAAGAGTGCTCCTGGAAAGTAGGGATTTACATTTCTGATAGTGTCTAAGGCAACTACCTATCACATACTTAGCTGTCAAATATATTTTTTAAACATTAATGTTGAACATAACTATTATGGATATGTTTTGTATGACTACACATGTATAACCTATATCGAATTGTTTGCTTTCTCAATGGGGTCGTGGGTGTGGAGGCAGGAAGGGAGAAAATGTGGAACTCAAAGTTTTAAAAACAAACGTTAAAAATTGTTTTTACATACAACTGGGGAAAAATAAAATAATGTTGAATCAGTATATGCTAAGAAGATCTTTATTAAGTTAAATTGAGGCTTGAGTAGCCAATGGAACATAAGTTACAGGATTTTTAAGTAAAGGATTTTTGCTATGGTTGGTTTATTTTAAGGAAGAAAAAATATGTCCAATCCTTCAATATTCTCCCTCAAATCCAAACATAAAAGCATAGAAAAAAAGCCATCAACAACATCAACAAGAGATATTATGTGGGTGAACATGACAAATTCTCTTCAAACCTATTCTAAAAAAGACCAGAGGGCACTGCAAACAATCCTACTTCCATAAAATAATACAATATGTATCATCCATTTATATACCTATACCTTTCTCGAATAATGTAATTATATGCTTAGCCTACATAATATATTGGTTTACAGGCTTTTCAAAATTCCCTATAATAACCGCCTTGTAAAGTACAGAGTATCCCTGAAGTCTTAATGTAATCTTTAAGCCTTCACAGCTTAAACTTGCCTGTATCGTCTTTTTTTTCTTTCATAAAAATTCTTTTTCAAGTCTTACAAGTAAACCTTCCTCCACTTCTGCTCTGCTGAAGCTGGTGAACAAATCCATGATCATCTTACTCCTACCTTCAAGGATCTTGTGGACTAGACACTAGTGGATACTTAACCAGTTTTGTGTAATCAATACAGTCCAGTGAAGTCGGTGAAATCCTTCTCAGAATAATATTTTCAAATGCATTTTTTTAATTTTTAAAAAAGTGTTTTAATTTTTAAACTTTTAAAAAACCAAATATATTGAAATAGCTATCAAATACTTTCTAAAGTTTGGGGACTTCAAATTAAGGTCTCCCCTTACAGATACTGATCAAACAATCCCTCAAGAACTGAACAGACTTGATATTAAAACTAACAAGATCATTAAATACAGGCTGAAGAAAAATTACCAAGATATTATGAATTAAGCACCTCATGGTGACTGCTAGTAATAATTATGCCAATTCTCACAGAGATCAAGGTGTGGTTTACATTAGCTGATCATAAGAGAGACACAAATAAGACAAGTACTATAGGGACTGACAGGTTTCACATAAGGAATTCAAATTTCTTGATCCCCTGACTTATCATTCACACTGAAATTATGTTGTAATAGCCCAGAGAAAACACAGGCTATTTTGTTTTATCGCTTGATTATCAAGCAGTGAATAATGTTACAATTGTGAACAAGTTCACCTTCTTTGTAGTTTTCACTTTTTCCCTTATTTAAAGGGCTGTTTGTAAAACTGTTAAGTTCAGAAATACGAAGTTATTTATGACCAAGAAAGTCATTTAAGATTGATTTTTTTAAATTAATCCATTCTGTTAAACAAGTTTATTATTTAAAAATCAAGAAATCATCCAGAACATTACAAAATAATAAAAGAGAATTGTTCATTCTAATGTAACTCACTACTAAAATAAATCTAAGAGATACATAAAAAGTCTTGAAATCTGAAAAGCTGACAAGCAACAGAAATTCATGACCTAATTATTTTTCCATGTAAGAGTCTGAGCAAAGGCAAAGTAAATTTGGAATTTCAGTTCATAAACCAAGTGTTCATCCTAAAAGATGAAGAGAATATCATGAGTGAATATCAAAACCTTTCTAAAACATTAAATAGTGATAGGACATTTTGTAGTAATCAATTTAATGAAAATAAGAGCAATAAAATCCTGCATAATTAGCAGATGATGAAATGCTGGCCAAAAAACTTATGTCAGGAAATACAATATGATTTTCCTTTTTACAGAAACTAAACTCATTTATCTTATGTGTAGAAATAACAAAATTTCTGCCATTACGTTTTTACAATGAAATTCATGGCAAGTTTTTTTAAAAAGTTTCACCTGGTAATAAGGTAGAAAAAAAATTCAGACAAATCGAAATTATCAAATGAAAAAAAGAAAAGTAACAAAAATATGACGTTTATCATCACTTAATTTAAAAGAGAATCAAAATTTTATACCAATGTAAAGGGCAGTTTAAAAGGTTCATGATAACTGGATGCTAAACACATCAAGTTTCTCATTTACCATAAAGACAATGATGAGTTTTCCAGAGAGAAAATACGTTGTTTTGCCAACGTCACCCAATACAGTCTTGCTAAACCAGTAAAACAAGTGATAAATACGCCTGCTATGAAAAGAAGATGGAGGCATTCTGCGACGTGATCAGAAGCAACACTGAAATTGCCACAGGGTGAAAATAAATCAAGGACTGCATAAAGGTCTGCAAAGGCCGGGATACCGAGCCCCTCCCACCTCCCCGGTCACTAGGGCACCTAAAGCCTCGGTCAGGAGGAGGAAGAGGAGAGAGGAGGCGGGAATGGGGAGGAGAAGGACGAGGGGAAGGAGAGAGCAGGGAGGGAAGGAGAAAGCAGGGAAGGAAGGAGGGAGGAGGGGAAGGAAGGGGAGAAGAAAGAAGGGAAAGAGGAGGACGGGAGGCGGGGGCTGCAGGAGAGCCGGGAGGCTCAGCCCGGCCGCCAGCTCCGCACGCACGCAGTCCCGACCCCGGGGGTGGCGTTACCTCTTTTATGTAATTCTCGGAGGGGAATGTTGTCTCCTCCCCCATCGTAGGGTAAATAAGGATCGGAAGAAACATCCATGAGTAAAATTAAAATTGGGGGGAAAAAAGAAAGAAAGAAAGAGAGAAGAAAGAAAAATTAGAAAGGAAGAGCGGACTTGCTTGCTTAAAAGTCCGATAACACCAGCTCCTCGGCGGCGGCGACAGCAGGCTACGAAGGGGCCATATTTGATCCGGCTTAGAACGGAGGCAGCTCCGCTGCTCCAGCTACCGCCGGCCCTTCCACAGCCAATGATGTCATCAAAGGGAAATTATTGCAGCCTGGTTGCTAGTGGCTACAATCTAGCAGAGTTTAGGGGCGGAACAGCCTTCTTAATGGGGCTCAGCTACGTAAATGATGACTAAGCTCCAAGTAATAACAGAGGAAACTGGTTTAGGGGGGAAAAAATGAAGCCACCTTTAGCTTCCGAAGCAGCTATGCATGTAATTATTCTTAACACTAAAAAATAACTATCCATATAAGAAAAGAAGTGTTTTTGGGACAATACCCATTTTCATTTGAGTGCATTCGACTGTTGCAATGAATGTCTATTTGCTTAAATTACAGCTACACATTTTTCAAATAGCAAATTAGTTCTGTTGAACAATGAAGAAATCAGAAATTCTACAATTTCAGGCCAGAACGTACCAAGAGGCCCCAACATCCTTGCTACGAGGAAACAACACCAATTTTGTTATTGCCATACTAATAAAAAAGCTGATCAATGTACAGCAACCTTCCATAAAGAAAGATCCCAGTTCATGCAATTGAATACAGTTGTATTGTATTGTATTGTATTGTATTCAAGGGACTAGTTACTAAAACTTACTAATAGTGAAGAGAAATTGAAAATATAAAAAGAAAATATAATAATTTAACTACAGGTAAAAAATAACATGGAATATTAGAATGTTACACCCATACATGTAACCTTACATGTTACATAATTATTTAAATATACATATATGCATAGATAGCACACATATGTTCCTTACCAAAAAAAATGGGGTAATATCCTCATTTTAGCAAATTTGGAAATTGAAGCTCAGAGAGAGATTGAAATGACCTACGCAGGTCACACTGCTAGTATCTAAAGTTTAGATAGTTTAGACAGTTTATTAGATAGTCTACATTTAGATAGTTTATTAAACTATGCCTCAAATCTGGAACTCCTGATTCCATTATACCATGCTGCCTCTCCATATGTAAAAACTCATTTTATATGCTACTTAATATATATGTATATAGTATAGACCTGTATATCATGTTGTATATATGCTATGTTATGTTTTGTATATAGTTTGTAATAAAAAGAGATAATATTTTAAATCATGCTTTAAGGTTTACCAAACACTTAACTCATGACAGTCATGTGAAGTAGTATATTATCCCCATTTTACAGAGAAAGAAACTGAGGTTCAAAAAGGGAGTTAACTGATTTTTTTCCCACAACCACTAAGAAGTGGTAGAGCCAAAATTCAAACCCAGGTTTTCTGACTCCAAGTCTAGCGTTCTCTCCACTATAAAAATATACTAATATCCACTGTAATATACACACCTATGCAAAATATAGGTATGCTTCCATCAGTTTTCTCTCTTAAGACATATTCACAGACACGTACACATATAAGAATTCAAAGCACTTATGTGGGCTTGATCTTTTTCTCAAGTATATACATTGAAATTATAAGAAATGTGATAATATAGTAGGAAAAGTGTGCTAGAACTGGTGTCCAGAACACCTAAGTCCAAAAGCTGTTTCTGTGTGACTAGGACAAGTCATATAGTTCTTAGGGCTTTTATTTCTTTATTTATAAAATAATGCAAATGGACTATCCCTTTAAACTATAAATCCTATGACTCCAATTATTTTTAGAGTATAAGTGCAATTTTATTGGACAGTTTTGTAGATTAAGAAATAAAGCAAAATTGTCTTTGTGATGATCCAATAATAATAATACTATTGGTGATCATTTAAGATCTAAATTCAAACATTCTGAAACTTTACTAAGAAACAGGTACCCATTTTTCTAAAACTAAGCCAGCTAATACAGTTCCAGTAAATAAAAGGAGCTACCAAGAACGATCATGAATGATCTAGAATCAAACATAAGAAAGTTTCTATAAAGACCAATCCCCCTTCCATTCCAAATACATGCAGAATCTGTTCTTTGGTAGGAAGCAAAAGCAATGAAACTGTTCTTCGCATCTGTAAAAGTTTTCCTCAAAACTAGTGCAGTCACAATCACAAATCTTTATATCAACAGATTATCATCATCACAAAGAAGAAATGTTTATTTAGGCCTACTATGTACAGTCCCTGTTAAGACACTTTTTTTCTCCTCTTGATTCTAATACCACCCTGCTCCACATTAAAATTACCTGTTATTGTTAGAAAGCTTCACAAGTGGCTCTTCCTAATGTGAAGCTGAGGCATATAGAAAAAGTAAAAGAAATAGGTCACCACTGATTAAAAAAGTAATTTTTTATGTATCAAGCATGTTCTTAATATAGAATATGCTAACCAAGTACATATAAGAAAAAGTTTTACTTCAACATCAGATATTTTTAAAAACTATGTACAAAAAGCTGTAAATACCCAGAATGAATCCTCTAAATGGGCTGATTCTAAGGTAAAGCGCTTCTAATTTGCACGGTTAGAAAGGACAATAGATTAGAAGGTGTTGTAAATGAGGACTTTGACTCAGACTAGACATAACTGACTTATTAATAAGTAGGGTTAAATGGCCCAAGTGGTGGTGGGGAAAGAGAGGCTGAGGAATCTGCCACAGACTCAGCTAAAGACTCAAGAATCCTAGGCAGTTTTAGGAAACAGCTTACGTTACAATAGAACCTATAATAAAGAAGAAACAAAACAAACAGAAAAACAGTAATACATAAAGTAACCAGAGATTCAAATTAAAGATTTTCACTCTCAAATATTATGCACAAAATGTGTGAACTGAAAAATACTGAACTAAAAGAAATTTATTATTGTTACCTCCATGAGTTCAACTAAATAGAAAAACATTACCTTTCTTAAACACTGTAAGATACCATCAGGATAATAGACTATATTAGCTAACAAACCGTATGTACTTTTATCATGATTTTTTTGCCATACATGCTGAACATTTACACCAGGATATGTTACATTATTTTACTATAAACTGATATAACAAGACAGTTCCCATGAAGCTGACAAAAAAAGAAACTATTTTGTAATGTTCAGACATAGTAACTTTGGAGAAAGTGTTCTGAGTCTCAAATTAACGACTTCATATATTACTTTTCCCATTGGCAAGTAAAAAATGAGCACTTTTTTCTCAAAAAGCATAGAAATGCTATATTTAAATGAGGGCAGCTGGATGGATCAGTAGATAGGAGCCCTGCACCTCAAGTCAGGAAGGCCTGGGTTCAAATTCAGCCTCAGACACTTACAAGCTGAATGAAGCTGATAAAGTCACTTAACCCTGCATGCCCCAGTTTCTTCATTTATAAAATGAGTTAGAGAGAAGGAATGGGCAAACCACTCCATTATCTGTGCCAAGAAAACTTGATGGACAGTAGTATACCTCAAGGACACAAAGAGCTGGACATGACAGAAGAACAACAACAAATATTTAACTTAATTCAAGAAACATTTATCAAGTGTCTAGTGTAGGTAGAATATTTATAATCACTAGAAAAACATAAAGTTTAGAAAATACAATAATCCTTAAAGAGCTTATAGTCTAGTAAGGGAATATAACACTAACACAGACAACTTTAACACCTGATAGTGAGTCAAAAAATGAAAAAATAAAGTGCTTTGTAAGGTTAGAAGAGGAGACAGATTCTAAATGCAGCAAGGAAAGTTTGTTAAAGCACAGTATCAAAGCTGAACTTTTAAAAAGACAGGTAAAATATTGAGTCAAAAGGAGAAAAAAAGGCATTTAAAGAATTAAGGTATAGCAATTTAAGTAAGTACAAGATATGTCTGAAGAACAGAGAGAGTGAAATTTAGATAAAACTAAGTGTAAAGGGGATTTTGATATCACTCTAGATGAAAGTACATTTTTAATAACAGAAAAAATCTACTTTCCACTGTAGGTATAGATTTTATTTATTTAGTCTGGTTACATACATTAGAATAAAGCTTCATCTCTAATGGTGAGTAATACAACTTCACTAATACACAACAATGAAGGAAAACTGTCTTGAATAAAATATTTTTTCTCCTGTATGGAATGCTGCCTTGTAGAAATGAAGTGATGCAAATATTTTTATAAATTTTTTAAAATTAACTTTTGTGTTTATTTTTAGTTTACATCATTCATTTCCACAAATTTTCTCGCCATCTTTCCCCTACTCACCATCCCAAAACAGCGATCCCACTGTATATCCCCTCCCCCAATCTGTTCTCTCCTATATCCTCCCCCATTCCCCCACTGACTTTCAGGTAGGGCAAGATGGATCTCCATACCTCAGTGTCTGTATATCTTATTTCCCAGTTGCACGTAAATAAATAATAATAATATTTTTTAAGAAACATTTTATATTAAAACTTTAAATTCCAGATTCTTTCCCTTCCTCCCTCGTCTCCCACCCTTACTGGGAAGATAAGCAATTCAATACAGGTTGAACATGTGTAGTTATGCAAAACATTTCTATAGTGGATATATTGTGAAAGACTGACTGTATTTCCCTCTATCCTATTCCTCCCTCCCCACTTGTTCTATTCTCTACTTTGTCCCTGTCCCTTTACAAAAGTGTGTGCTTCTAACAACCCTGCCCCCCAACCTGCCCTCCCCTCCATCTTCCTCCCTCTTATATCCTTCCCCCTACTCTTCTGTGGGGCAGAATACCCAATTCAGAGTGTATGTCATTCCCTCCTTAAGCCAAATTCAATGAGAGTAAGGTTGACCCACTCCCTTTTGCCTTCCTGTTCTCCCCTTCCATTGTACCATTTATCCCTTGCCTCTTCTATATGAGATAATTTACCCCATTCTGTCTCTCCCCATCTCTTCTCATTATAGTCTTCTCACCTCTCAATTTCACCTTTTAAATATCATCCCTTCCTATTCAATTGATCCTGTGCCCTCTGTCTGTGT
>CM053583.1:143329942-143354699 GCA_028627135.1 Pseudochirops cupreus
TAAATAGTTCAACTTTGATAAGTTCCTTATGATTTCTTTTCCCTGTTTGCCTTCTCATGCTCCTCTTGCTTCTTGTATCTGAAAGTCAAATTTTCTGTTCAGCTCTGGTTTTTTCATCAAGAATACTTGAAAGTCCTCCACCTCACTGAATGATCATATTTTCCCCTGAAACATTATACTGTTTTGCTGGGTAGGTGATTCTTGGTTTTAATCCCAGCTCCTTTGACCTCAAGAATATCATATTCAAAGCCCTTCGATCCCTTAGTGTAGAAGCTGCTAGGTCTTGTATTATCCTGACTGTGCTTCTATGATGCTCAAATTGTTTCTTCCTGGCTGTTTGCAGTATTTTCTCCTTGACCCAGAAACTCTAGAATTTGGTTATAATACTCCTAGGAGTTTTCTTTTGGGGATCTTTTTCAAGAGGTGATCAGTGAATTCTTTCAATTTCTATTTTGCCTTCTGGTTCTAAAATATCAGGCAATTTTTCTTGAGAATTTCTTGAAGGATGCTTTCTAGGTTCTTTTTTTGATCATAGCTTTCAGGTAGTCCAATAATTTTTAAATTGTCTCTCCTTGATCTATTTTCCAGGTCAGTGGTTTTTCCAATGAGATATTTCACGTCACCTTCTATTTTTCATTTGTTTGGATCTGTTTAATAGTACCTTGATTTCCCATGAAGTCATTAGCCTCCATTTGCCCCAATCTAATTCTGAAGGAATTATTCTCTTCAGTGAGCTTTTGAAATTCTTTTTCCATCTGGCAAATTCAGCTTTTTAAGGCATTCTTCTCCTCATTGGCTTTTTGGGCCTCTTTTGCCATTTGAGTTAGTCTTTTTTTAAGGTGTTATTTTCTTCAGTCAGGTTGTTGACTCTGTTTTCAGGATTTTCTTGCATCCTTCTCATTTCTCTTCCCAATTTTTCCTCTACTTCTCTTACTTGATTTTCAAAATCCTTCTTAAACTCCTCCATGGCCTGTAACCAGTTCATATTTTTCTTGGAAGCTTTTGGGGCAGGAGTTCTGACTGTGTTGTCTTCCTCCTGTTCCATGCTTTGATCCTTTTGGTCTCCAAAAAAGGAATCTAAAGTTGGATGGCTGTGCTTGCTTTCTTTCCTTTGCTTGCTCATGTTGCCAGTCAATTACTTGACTTTTGAGCTTTTTGCCACAGAACTCTGCTTCCAGATGGGAGAGTTTCATCCCAAATTGCTGGGGTTTTCACAGCTATTGGAGGTATTACTATTAGGAGGGTGCCATCTCTACAATGCCCCACTAGCTTTGGCTTACTGATCATGCACCTCACAACCACCACTCAAGACCGTGATCCCGATCCAGGGCGGTTAAGGCAAGAGTGCTTAGCCTCTGAATGGTCACCTGGCCCCCCTACGATCTGCAGGCCAGGAGCTCTGAAGCAGCCACATGGAGACAGCTACAGGGCTGCTGCACCTTCGCCACTTCTCGCTCCGGGGGCAGAGGCTGGACGGCACTCCGCCCACCTCCCCCCAGATTTAGCAGAGTTCCACTGACCTTTTACTTTGCCTTTGGCATTTATGGCTTGATAATTCTGGAAACTACCACAGCTGCTGGTGATCCACTCTCCCCAATGCTCCAGCCACTGCTGGTCCGGGCTGCCCTGGGGCTAAAACCATGGGCTCACATGGGGCTGGGCTCGGCTCCCAGCATTCTGCAATGGACCCTTCCTATCCCCCTGCCGGGCTGCCTTCAATGGGAGATTTGTTTCTCTCTGTCATTTTGTGGGTTCTGTAGCTCTAAAATTTGTTTAGAGTCATATTTTATAGGTATTTGAGGTAGTTATGGGGGGAGTCATGGAGTTTTCCTGCTTCTACGCCACCACCTTGACTCTGGCCCCTCTATAAATTTTAATATATTGCAATTAATGTACTGAGTGAAAAGCAGCTTCAGAAAACTAAAAAATAGTTTTAAATTATTTAAGATCATTATGAATCAATAAAAACATTTATTAATAAGAGCTATCATTTCTACAGCATTTCAAAGTTTTGCGAAACCAATTACATATTATTTCATTTCATCAACATAACAGCTTTGTGAGGTATACTATTATTATCCCCATTTTACAGATAACAAAATTGAGGCTAAAAAGTTAAGTGACTTGCCCAGGATATCGGTATCTTTCATTTTCCAACATCATCAGAATTTTTCCCAATATCCTTCACCCTTCCCTTCCTAAAGAAAAAAACTTGGGACAGATTCCATATGGGAGGGAAACAGACATCCTGAGACCAGAAATTCCAATGGACCCTGTTTTGTCCACTGTCCTGTCAATTTGTACTTATGGTCAAGAAACTTTCTTTCTCAAAATATGGACAGTAACGTATGGAGATCATAAATTTGTGTGACACAGTCACCCTGAACTAGGATGGTTCTAAAGTGTATTTAAGCTTTCCCATTCTCTTGTTCAGCAGTTAGACTTGGCTTCTAACTACTTGTACATACAAGATCACTAGTTTTAAGGGAATAAATGCTTTAGCCTGTTGTCTCCTTTAACCAAACTTTTTAAAGGTTAACAGTATATATAAAATAGATATAAGTAATTTTGGAGTTGAAAGCACTAACAGCTGGAGGGATCAGGAAATGCTTAATGCAGAAGGAAGCACTGAGTTTAGTCGCGGTGGAAATTGGGCATTCTAAGAGAAGCGAGACATGAGTGAATTCCAGGCATAGCAGACAGCAAATGCAAAGCACAGAGACAAGAAACGGTATGCTACACAAAAGAATAGTAAGGAGGGGCAGCTAGGTGGTGCAGTGAGTAGAGCACCAGCCCTGGAGTCAGGAGAACCTGAGTTCAAATCCGACCTCAGACACTTAACACAAAAAACTAGCCATGTGACTTTGGGCAAGTCATTTAACCCCAATTGCTCTTCCTTCCCCCCTCCAAAAAAAAAAAAAAAAGAAAAGAACAGTAAGAAGGTAAGTATGTTGAATAGTAGAGTGTGGAAAGTAATGAGTTAACATGACTAGAAAGGTAGGCTGAAGCTTTAATTGCCAAACAGAAAAGTCTAATTTGATCTGAGAGGAAACCACTGGAGTTTCTTGAGTAAAACAACATTATTAGACATTGTACTTCAGGAAAATCCCTCTGAGGATTAAAAAAGGGGGGGGGGGGAGGGAGGAAACCTATTTGTGCAAAAACATTTATAGCAGCTTTATCGTGGTGTCAAAGTATTAGAAATTGAAGTGATGTCCAACAACCATCTTAGGGAGGAGATGAGGAAGTGGGAGAGAGGGAGAAAATTTGGAACTCAAATTTTTTTTTAATGAATGTTAAAAATTGTCTTTATATCTAGTTGGAAAAAAATAAAATACTATGCATTTTTAAAAAAGAAAAACTAATACAAGAGAAAAAACTGCAAAGGAACCTTTCTAGCTATATGTAAAGCTATCACTATAGACAGATAAAGATATATAATTAAAGCCTTTGGTTTAAAAAAAAAATCACTCAGACTTGGGTTATGGAGTGCAGAGAGGAGAAACTTGAGGCAAGGGGACCAAAAGTCCAGAAAAGAAGCAAAAGGGCCTAAACTGTTGTGGTATCTGGATAAGTGGAAAGGGGATAGATATGAGAGATATTGAGGAAGTATCAAGGGAAAGACAATGAATTAGACTGGGAGTCAAGAATGACACTGATGTTACAAACCAGAGCAAATGGAAAGAGAGTGGTTACTTTGTAAGCAATAAGGAATGGGTTATCATATGTACACAAATATTTATAGGAGCTCTTTTTGTACGGCAAAGAACTGGAAATCAAGGAGATACCCATCAATTGGGGACTGGCTAAAGAAGCTGTGGTATATGAATGTAAGGGAATACTATTGTGCTATCAGAAATGAGGAGCAGACAGACCTTATAATAAACTGGAAAGAATTATATAAACAGATGCTGAAAGAGGGGAGCAGAACCAGGAGAACACTGCACACAATTACAGACACATTGTATCTGTGATGACTAACTTTAAGACTGGGCTCCCTTCAGCAATGAAAGGTTATAAAACAACTCCAAAGAACTCATGATGTAAAAGGCTATCCATATACAGAGAAAGAAATACAGAGTCTGAATGCAGATTGAAGCAAACTACTTAATCTCTTTTTTATTTTGTTTTGTTTTGTTTCTTCTTTCTTGTTATTTATTCTATTGGTTCTTCTTTACAACTTGATTAATGTTTAATGTGAAGGTATATGTAGAACCTATGTTGGATTGTATGCCGCCATGGGAAGGGGGGAGAAAGGGGCATGGGAAATAGGGTGGGAAGGGGCATAGAATATTTGGAACTCAAAAACTTGTGGAACTGAATGTTGTAAACTAATAGTAAATAAATTTTAAAAAATAAATAAGGAATAGGTTTTCAGAGGAAAGTGAATGAATTCAGTTTGAGGTATGTTAAGTTTGTGATATCTACAGGACAGATAGTTCAAAATATCCAAAGTGTATGTGGTAATGCAGGCCTGGAAATGGGGAAAGGGATTAGGATCAGATATATAGATCTAGGAGTTATATGCATAGAGAGGATAATTAAAATCACAGGAGCTAAATTACTAATAATAAGACAAATACACACCAAAGCAACACTGAGGTTTCATTTCACACCCAGCAAACTAGCAAAAATGACAAAAAGATGGACATAGTCAATGCTGGAGAGACAGTGGAAAGACAGGCACAATAATGCCCTACTGAAGGAGCTGTGAAGTGGCAGAACCATTCTGGAAAGCAATATAGAATTGCACAAAATGGGTAACTAAAATGTCTAAATCCTCTGACCCACATATTTCATTGCTGGCAAATATCCCCAGTAGGCCAGTAAACAGAAATGAAAATAAACACCAATCCATAATCACAAAGGTATTCATAGCAGCGCTTTTTTTATGTTAGCACAAGTCTGGAAGCAAAGCTGATGTCCGTCAAACTGGAGACAGTACACATGTACACAAATGTAATGGAAGTATAGCAGGCTATAAAAACCAACAAATACGTAAATATTGAAAAGGATGAAAAAAAGTGTATCAGCTGAGGCAAAGTGAAATAAAGAGAGCCCATGCAACAAAACACACAACTGCAATAACGCAAATGGAAAAAACAACCAGAAAACAATCCAAAGCAAGTCTTGCAAAGAGATGTGAGAAGACACCTCCCTGACTCCTCTGAAGAGGCGGGGGAGATAGGTGGGTGCTCCACAGGTATGAAACACTGAGTGTTAATGTCAAGTTATTGTAATATATTGATTAGTTTTCATTTTTTTCTCTTTTTTTCTTTTTTCTTCTTAAAAAAGTTCTTTGTTATAAAGGATGGCTCTCTGGAACAGGGAAGGGGAAACTCTGGAGGAAATCCAGATGATATAAAAGCAAAGAGTATCAAAAATATTGTTAAAATAAAAAACAAAACCATGAAAGCTGATGAGGTCATTTAACAAAAGATGGCAATCCAGCCAGAAAAAATGTTAAACAGATTGTTAGACTTGCAAAGACCCCAAACATAAGAATAAAAACATAAGAATAGTCAATAAGTATAATTATTATGAAAAGATTAATAAAACCAATTCTCATGTTTATAAGTTATTTTAAAAGAAATTGATTCAAAGGAAAAATAAAAGGAATATCAAAGTTTAATAAGGACTAAGGGAAATTTAGATAATCAGGAGAATGGAAAGTGAAAACCTTGAATTAAAATTCCATGTATTAAAGCATTTGATCCTTTAGAGAACAAGCCAGACACTGACAATATATACCAGACACTAAGATTTTCATGAATATTATGTCATTTGAGCTGCACAACAACCTTGAAAAGTAGTTGCTATTATTAATCCCCCCCATTTTATAGTTGAGAAAACTGAGGCAAAAGTTAAGTGACTTGCCCAAGGTGACACACCTAGTTAAGTAACTGAAGTCAGGTTTAAACTTAGGTCTCCCAAATTCCAGGTCCCATCCACTGTGATTCAAAAAGACCTACTTGACTGTGCCTTTAAACCCAAATAACATGGGCTTACATGGACTGGTCAATAATAGACCTCAACCCTGTGGCTGATGGTCTAGGTTTTGATAATTTAGAAAGAGTGTAAAAAGCAATTGTTCTCTGCCTCGCAGACTGATTATGGTTTTTTGTGAGTTTTTGACCAGGCAATGGCAACTTGCCCAAGGACACACAGCTAGTAAGTGTCATGTGTCTGAGGATTGATTTTAACTCAGGTCCTCCTGACTTTAGGACTGGTGCTCCATCCACCAGGCCACCTAGCTGCCCCCCAGAGTGATTCTTTTGTGATGGCAACTTTCATAAACTGGACTCTTCTCAGCAACGCACAGTTATAAGACAACTCTACAGGTCTCAGGATGGAAGGATATCCACATTCAGAGAAATATCTAGAAAGAACAGAGTTTAAATGCAGACTGAAGCAACCTACATGCTAACATTCTTTTTCATGTTTGACTTTCTTTTTCCCCATTGTTCACTCCATTGGTTACAACCCTTCTATACAACCAGACTGATGTCCAATGTGAAAGTATTTGTAGATCCTATACTTGACTGCATGCCGCCATGGGTGGGGGGGAGAAGGAAGGGAGAAAATTTGAAACTCAAGGGACTGTGGAACTGAATCTTGTAAACTAAATCAATTAAATTAAGAAAAAAGAACATCCACTAAAATGTCTTCCTTCAATAAATGGTTGGTCATCCAACCTTCTCTAGTGAGAAAGAACCTACTACCTACCCAGGAAACCCACTCTTATTTCTGTAAAGTTCCAATTGTTAGGAAGTTTTTCCAAATATTGAACAGAAATCTACTTTTCTGCAACCTACATTGCTCAAAGCTATTCCATTTTGGGCCAAAGAGGAAAAAGTCTAATCTCTGATCTTCATGAAAGTCTCCAAATACTTGCAGACCCATTATGTTCCCCCTAATTCTTCTCCAGGGTAAACATCCTAAGTTCTCCCAACTCTTCTTGATATGGTACACTCTCAAAGCTTTCCACCATCCTGAATGCTCACCTCTGAACATTCTCCAGCTCATCAATATCCCTTTTAAAAATGTAGTACCAACAACTGAAAGAGATATGCTGCCTGTGGATACTGTGCTTCTTAAAGCAGCTTAAATCTGATCTCTCTGTCTCTTTAGAGGTAGAAATGGCTTTATACTCTTTTATATGTTCTCTTTGCTTCCTTTCACATTTCATGGCCCTCACACTTTATTCGCAATCTGTCTCCCCCAGGCCTCCATCACTCATGTATGCAGGCACACATGTTTTTCCCCATTCTTTCCTACCTTTGACACCTCTACCCTGTAGTCCATGAGTTGGCCAAAGCTCAAATTAACATCTCCAAGTCTTTTTAATGCTACTCAATTTCTATTTCTTTCTTCCTAAAACTTTTCAGGAATTGACCAATTATCAACCTCTCTGTACTAGCAAATTAAGATGAACACAAACCATTGTTCCCTGTCATTAAAGTTTTACTATATGATGTTAGGACTATGCTTAATCAGTAAGTTCCAGATGGCATTGAGGCATCAAGTGCTCACAAACACTGCTATCTGAAGACTGTAGCACACATTTAGGAATAAGCCCTTGCTGTTATCATGGAAGTTCACAATTACATCTACAACTGTGCCTTTACAATTTTTACTTATCCTGATAGCTCTTACTTTTTTCTAAAAATAAAGCTTACACCTTAATAATCTCACCCCACATACATATGTGAGCTCAAGTATTGGAGAAAAATACAAAATAACTCATTCTCAAAATAAACTGGGTAACTTTGTACCTAAAGATTATCTTCTGGTCTATAGCAGGATACCTACTTTCAGAGGGTCTTATTTGTGATTCTCTTTCTATGGGAGCTCACTCTTAAGCAAACCCAGAACAAGAAGTGAAGAAACAAATTTTATTAAGGAACTGTGTGAGATGAAAGAGTTCAGAGTCTGAATCTGAGGTTAGAAAAGGTCTTTATTCTTTCTCATGAGAAAGGACTTTGCCCCTGTCGTTCAAATGGCATCTGCCAGCGAAACAGCAACAGGCAGAAGCAAGTCCATGGTTATGTAAGCTTATGATGCAGAAACCCAACCCCCCAACTGGCCTTCACTCTCATCGGTACAGAGGCTGGCCCACAACCTAATCACAGGAATCTATCTCTGAGACAAAGGACCCGGAAACATGTGGGTGTCCAATGCAAGGCCAGGAAAGCAGTTTTATCCTTATTTGGCATATCTTGTGCTGAGGTGGCACTGGGGAGGGTCTCCATTGCTCTAAGTCCCAGATTCCTGTAAGGTCAAGTGACCTCTAAACTCAGGCTTAGTGGATGCTGAAGCCACTCTAGATTTGACTTTTCAGAATGGGGAAACTTCACTGCAAATTATCCCTCACAAAACAAACCACTCAGAGCACCCTGGAAAGTTTCACATTTGTAGCCATCCTATCTTTTCCTAGTTCCATCTCAAATCTATGCAGCGGTTCTGTACCAGAAATTTGGAACACATAATGTCATACTGATTTATGACAGAGTTTGCATTTATTTTATCTGTCAGCATCATCATCATTGATCTCAATTAAATAATCATCTGGAACACTATCTTAAGACTTGCTACTTACTATTTTCATCCTAATTTTCTCATAAAGTCTTGCAAAACAAACAAATGTACTCTGGATGCTGCTGTTCGTTTACTCAACGAACATTTATTGAGCGCACAGCATAATGTCACGGGAAGTCATATATTCATTATTATATTCTATATTATAGACTAGCATAATACACTGTCATCACTACTATTGCTATTAAGGTACTTAATTAAGGCATGTGATTCGGGCACATGACATGAGCAAGAAGAAATCTCAAAGATAGATTTACGCTAACATATGTATACTACCATACAACACAAATCTCATGTTTAATGCAATCACTCTCAATACTCAAATGGGTCTCTGATCTCATCAGTTCAGGAATTCCCTCTAAGGTCACAACTCATCCACATCTGTCCATCCTGTGTGATACAAGTCTATATCCTCCCAAATATTTATTATAGGGAGTTCACCCCACATGGCTGGAAACCTTCCTCTCTTTTATCCCAACATTTAAGAAGGTTCCAGTGGCACATTGTGGCAATCTACCTGTCATCCCTCACACTCTCCATGTGCTCAGTCTATCTTCTCTTTCCGTCTTACCATTTTTGATGACATCATTTATTCATGTTTTACTTTGGTCATATGTTGCCACCTGTTCACACCTGCTACAGACTTTTCCCTTGCCTTCTGGGTGATATTCAGTTTCAGTTATTTGAAAGTATTGATGTTGCTTCTCTCATTGGCATACAGTAACAACGGAAAAATGTTTAAATTGAAAAGATGGACCTTTATTGTTATGAGAAGCTTAAAGTCAGTAAAGGTACTTTGCAATTTCTTGAAAGCAACTTAGAGGGGCAGCTAATTGGCACAGTGGAATAGAGCACCAGCCCTGGAGTCAGGAGGACCTGAGTCCAAATCCAGCCTCAGACACTTAACACTAGCCGTGCGACCTTAGGCAAGTCACTTAACCCCAATTGCCCTGCCCTCCCCCCCTCCAAAAAGCAAAAAAAAGAAAGAAAGAAAGAAGCAAAGAAACAAAGAAAGAAAGAAAGAAATTTAGTCTGCTCTCTTTACTCCTTTTCAACTCTGAGTCCAGCTGATAGCCCATGTGTACTGCTGGTTTCAGATATGCATACTGTTGGCTAAAACCTATAGGGTGTCTATTCAAATGCAGGTTGAAATCTGAGTAACATACATTCTTCAGTCACTTCATTCACACAGGTTTTTCCTATATGGACCAAGAGGCCAAATGCCTTTCAGTGATCCCAGATCTCTTTAAGGAGATTCTCCAGTGTCTTGAAGCTTAATAAATTCAACACACTGTCATCTGCAAATAGAAACATTCAACCTTAATGTCCATAGGAATCTCTCTTCAACCTGGATTTCCTCTATCACAATGGCAAATACTTTTGGCATGTAGATACCTCTTTGTTTTATGCCTTATTTGATGTTTATTATCAGAGGATAGCTGAACAGCGATAATCTTGGTGTATGGATAAGATATATTTTGCTATAAAAGAGCCTATAAAGCAGAGCTTTAGTCTTACAAAATCAAATATTTTTATCATAATCAGCAAATAGTAAGTACAATGGGGGCTTATACTGTCCACATTATTTGTGGAAATTCAAACACACTTTCAAGTACTCATAAGCACTAGTGACTATAAATAAGAAATTCTTATTTATAATAACTACTCTTGAAAACAAATGAATAAACATCACCCCAATTTATGAATTTTTTTACTTATTCCTTCTTTCCAGATATCATGTGACAGTACCTCATATCTTCTGTAACATATTACCTGAACCTTACATTGTACTACCCTATGACACCAAAATGAATAAATTCCCTTCACCTTTAAACATCAAAAAAACAAAACTGTCAAGTGAGGATTCATTTCTGGGCTCATTAAGTTACAGAACTATAAAACATCTACTAAACAGCTCATCTCTAATAAGTTCCAACATTCTTGAGGCTATATAAGTGTGTCTTAATATATCTTTGTATCTCCCACAGTGCCTATCCAGTGCCTTGTGCTATGTATATTCAAAATCAACATTTATTAAGCACCTAACCTACGGAGAACCATAGGGTACTAGACTTTTTCATAATTTGTAGAAGATACACAAAAGGAGTTCCTAAAGTGAAAACTTAAAAAGTAAAATTAATTCAGATTATTCATTGGAAGGACAAATACTGAAGCTGAAGTTTAAATACTTTGGCCACGTGATAACAATGAGTGAGATCTGGCTCCTACCTAAAAAAAGCTTTGACTTACTCAAGATCTCCTTTTCCTCTTGCTCACCTGACAATCAGTTCAAGGAGTTAGCTGAGGGCTCTGAGGTCCATTCTTCCCATCCACATTTAAAGAGCTACACATGAATGCACTTTCTCCTTATCAGATCATATGCCCATCTCACACAATACTGAGCAGAGTGGGACCTGACTTGTATTTACAAGAAAATATAGGCATCTGTCATCTTCATCCATAAGCACTTATCTGTCCACAACTTTGTACCTCAAAACCTTCAGTATCTTTCACCATTCTCTCCTTCTTTGCTCTAATTTTTGAATAAGAGCTTGTTGTCTTACATGTCTACATCAGACAACTGTTCACTGTATTGGGATTAGGAGTAAGAAAACCAAAGTTTAGGCAGAGTCATGAAGTCTGATTAAAAGTATGTGATTATATGAACACAGGGATGTTTATATATGATGATAAACTTAACTCCAATAAAAATTAGCTGTGACCTTTAAAAAGTCACTTCCCTAAGGTTCAGAAGGACCTCAATTTCCTCTTATGTAAAATGAAGGAATTGGGCAAAATAGTCAAACCTCTAATATTCTATCACTCTGAGGGAACCAATGACAATTCACTTTGGCTTTTCCAAAGTAGCTTTTGACCAATCCTTACACAATAGCTTCTATTACTTCTCCTATAGAGACAATATCCCTTGTAACTACAACTCTTCTGAAATTGGGTTGTTCCAATGAGAAAGGGAAAAAGTAGTTTCAGCTCTATTCCAAAACTAGTTGAATGGAAGGTATCAAAGATCTTGTTTAGACCCCATCAACTGTTATTCAGGTTCTGCACATCTACCAAGTTGATATAAATACAAAATCTATTAGGCTAATAGTGCTAATTTGAAGGTGTGAACTGCCATGCTTTCATGTATTGTGAGTATATCAACTGCTGCTGCAAAGACAGGTCAAAATTTTATGTAAATTACCCCCCATTCAATGAGTGTACATGACCCAGGTAACATTACACAAATACGGTTTATGATTTCTCGCAAGGATTAAAAACAGGGCTTGTACGATCAATTTCTATCTGCTTTACACCAGTTTTATATTACTTAAAGTCTTTTATATCTTGGTACACCCACGAAAAGCAGGCTCTTTTGTAAGAGTGCATTAACTTAATGGTTTCAAATGGTGGCATTAAGTTTAAATTCAGAGTCAAAATTTCTGAAAGTTTCCATTTATACTATGGTTCTAATAATAAAACAAGACATTGATGTACGGCCTTCATATTTACAAAACACTTTTCATGTATCATCCCATTCAATCCTTACAACATATCTTTGAACTCTGTCCTTACTGCAAATATTACCTTTGTTTTTCAGATGAGGAAACAGACTCGGAGTGGCTAAGTGACTTGATCATGGTCACCTAGCTATTGTGACAAAGTTGAGATTTTAACTCAGGTCTTTTAAACTACAAGTCTAGCATTCTTGGCAACATTTACTCTTAGTAATAGACAGCAGTGGTATCAAAGTAGAAACAATTACTATTTTTTGTACCTTGAATTTATAGGGCACAACTTTTGAATGCACAAAAACCTTGTGGAATATAAGGTTATCATTGCTTATCATTGCATTTTTCAGATGAGAAAATTGAGGCAAAGAGTTTTTATTGCTTGTTTGAAGTCATACATCTATCTAAGTAATAACATGGTCATTCACATCTTTATAGTAGACTATGTTATTTCTTTTTTTATGGACCACTAGTTATAACCCAACAATGATGTTAATATTTGTATATATTGTAATTTATCTACTAGCTTCTACTGCAATAAGGAAAATCTTGCCAATTGCTTTAAAAAATCTGAAAATATTTTATGTCTAATAAATATGTCCAGTCCTAGAAAGTAGTTAGAAGATACTGATGGAAATTCACTACTTAGAATGTTTATATTAATCCTATGAATTTAGAAAGATGAAACAAAAAAATTACCAAAAAAATTGGAAAATACGGTCAGCTAATGTCGATGCAACATACAAACAATTTATGTAACATCAAATATTTTACAAAACATCTACTCTGTGACAAGGTATTAAAAATGAGGAGATGAAGAAAAATAAAAGAGGAATATAAAGAAATGTTTTGACACAGTATCTTAAGGCAACATGTTCCTCCTCTTTCTCAACAAGTACTTCTACATTCTCTCTTCTCTTCTTAACCTCTTACAACCTGGCTTTCAACTTTTATCATTTCACCAAACCACTCTTTCCAAAGTTATTAATGAACTCTTAGTAGCAAAATCCTTTTCTTGATCCTCATTCTCTCTGTAACCTTTGACACTGTTAAAATTTTATCTTGTTTTGATCCCCTGACCCCTACCACCCTACACAACTTCTAGTCATTATAGTAAGTTTCTAAATAGCCAGTACAAAGGGGCAATAGCAGGAAATAAGATTGCAAAGAGGAATCTGGAAGTCATGTACAAAGTGTCCCAGTCACCAAAGGAGCATAATTTGCAAATTGTATCACATATCAATCAAAATTCACTTCCTGGTAATATATGCTGAATCAGTAGAAACATCTAGGAACAGAGGTCAGGGCCTTCTGGTCCTCTGACATGTAAATCTCGGATAAGCTTTATACATTAGCATTAACACCAGCAGAATACCAAATTGTGCAGGATAATTTTGAAATGATATGGACATATTAACTTTAAATTTTACTGAGAACTCAAAAGATTTGTCTAAGTTAATGAACTAACCTTAAAGTGGTACAGATAAAGAGTGTTTAAAAAAACAACAACAACAACAACACAACCTTACATGCAGCTAGGTGGCTCAGTAAATACAGCACTGGTCTTGGAGTCAGGAGGACCCAAGTTCAAATCCAACCTCAGACACTTGGCACTTACTAGCTCGGCAAGCAAGACCTTGGGCAAGTCACTTAACCCCAATTACCTTGCCTTTCCCCCTCAAAAAAAAACCCTATAAAAATGTGACCTCAAATTCCTAGCAGCCCCCTCCCCCATTCCAACCCCTCAGCACTCTTTCCTCTCCATTATCCAGGCTTTTCAAGTGCTTCCAATTCTAATCCATTGTTATGAGTGGTAGTCTGCCTCTCCCCCTCCCCATCCTCTTCCCTTACATTGCCTCCTTCGTCATCTCCCTTGAGGTTTATGTACCCTCTGTGTCTTTTTAAAGTGTGATTTGTAGCCCCATCTTCTGCTAGGAATCATGGTCTTTCCCAGCAAGTACTCAAAAACCAGGAATGCCTGCCTCCATTTCATAATTTCATATATTAATTAACAATTCAGACAGTGTTGATCACTCTCTCCTCCTTTGGTACTCTTTTCTTAGTACTCTTCTAAGTTTTTGAGACACCACGCAGTCCTCTTACCTATCTGACCACTCTTTCTGTCTACTTTGTTGGATCCTCTTCCAGACCACACCCTCACACCATTATGGTAGATTATCCCTCAGGGTTCTGTAACCTTTCCCTCTAAATTTCTTCACTTGGAGATCTCAACAGCTCTCACAGAATTCATTACCGTCTCTATGCCGATGATTCTCAAATCTACCTATCCTACCCAACCCCTTTACTCCAACTGCCTTTCAGCCATCTCAAACTGGATGTCTCCTAAACATCTTAAACTCAATACATACAAACCAGAATTCATTATCTTTCCCCCTAAACCCTCTTCCAATCCTGCCTTCTCAATTACATCATTCTCCCTGTCCCTCAGGCTTAGAAACTAGGAGTCATCCTGAATTCCTCACTATCTCTCACCCCTTACACTGAATCTGTTTTGAGGGCCTATTGATTCACCTTTGCAACATCTCTCAAGTATTCCCCTTCCCTCCTCTGACACTGCCACCTGTTCTGGGACAGACTTTCATGATTCACACCTAGATTATGGAAATAGCCTGCTGCTGGATATGCCCGCCTCAAGTGTCTCCCCACTCCAATCTATCCTATATTCATTTACCAAAATGATTTTTCTAAAGTGCAAGTTCAACCATGTTATCCACCTAAATTCTATTCCCTTTCCCCTCAAGGATCAAGTACAAAATCTTCTATTTGGCATTCAAAGCCCATTACAACCCAGTGTCCCTGAGGCGTAGTCAGCACTGTTGCTCAGGACTTTCAGCTTTGCTGTGGCTCTGCACCCCAAGCCTGTCTCCCGCTTGGGATCCCTCCTCCTCCTCCCTCATCTAACCTGGGCCTATGAACCCTAGCCCGACAGAATGAGTCTGCAGATCTTAAATGAAGAAAATGTTAGTGGTGACATAATTGCAGAAACTTGTGACTTCCTGTTTTCAGCCCAGAGCTAACAGGAAGATCATCAATTTTTCATACATTCCAGAAAGAAAATGTACCACCAAAAAATATAGTAAAAGCTATGGAAGTAACTTTTCAAATTCTTTGGTGGGATCCACAGACAAATAGAATTTTAAGCCCGACCATGACAGGTAAAATTGAGAACTCTTTTACTCTGGATGACTGTACAGATGATTTAAAGAATTCTCACCTTCCTGCATCAAGATATGAAAACTTTAGGAAAGCTTCAAAGGTGAACAAGATGGAGAAATTTGGGCTTGATGAGAGATAAAATTAATATGTTGAACTAGCTGACCATCTAACTCCAAACCATACTAATCAGTAAGTGAAAGTGCTTAGCACGTGGCACACATCATTGTCTATAGTAGGCAATACATATAAATGTTATTTCTGAGTAGCACGGTACTGTAGGTTATTATCTCTATACCAAGAGGAGATTTGGGCAAATATATTCAGCATGCTTATAAATAACTTCTTCTAAATGGATTAAAAGCTAATCTTGAAGTTCTGTCACTTTTTTTCTAATTTCTGAAAGAAATCAGCAGGTAGCCAAGGAAGTTGATAGGAAAACTATGAGCGAAGATCCTCAAAGACAAGAAACAAATCCTGCCCCTTATCCAGATTATCTGCTGCCAGTGAAAAGTAGTGGCTCCTACAATATTGACTTGAATGGTCTGGAGGATTTTGATCCATTTGTAAACTCATCACAGATTCCTACGTCTTTTGACCCTGAAATTGTTTTCAAAGAAATTAACTGTTACTCATTGGATGATATCTTTCCACTGATTTCTGAAGGCTTTAAAAGGTCCCCAGGAATAAAATCTTCTAGAAGCCCTAAAAAAATCTCAGAGAAAAGTTGTGATAGTGTAAGGTCTACTTCATTGACTGATAAAAGCACTAAATAGAGAATCAGAATCAGCCTTAGAGGATGAGTCAGATAGCAGTGTGGAAACCCAGAATCTTATTATGAATGAAGTGGTATCCAGTAAGGAAGAACAAAAAACTTGGCAAAGGAAAGCAAATGTCAGGATAAAGAAAATATGGACCCTCTTCCAAAGGAATCTTATAATTTAGACTGGGACAAACTTAATGATCCAAACTTTAACCCATTTGGAAAAAAGTCTAAACCTTCCATTTGTCATCATCAAAAATCTAGTAATGAAATCACTCAGCTTCAAGAGAATCACAAAGCCCAGAAAGACTGTCTTTCCAGTGAGGAGCAGACTAGTGTGACTGTTATTGCTGACATACCTAGAAGTCAGCAGGTTATTACTTCTGTTGCTGCTGCTGAATCTGTGCTTCCAGTAGGAACAGAATTCTAACGGCAGGGGATCAGGAGAAAAGAGAAAATTCTTCAAATATTTCAATTGACACAAGCAGTCAGATTAGTCCAACCTTAACCACTAGCTCTGAACAACCCCAGAAGGATGAGTTGGATGCAGCCATCAAGATAGAAATTGCCACATCTCAAGAGGACTTCAGATCTCATTCACAAGTTTTAGGTATGGGTATAGACTATTTGAAACAATTTGGAACTTCTTTTTTTAAGGATTCTGCCTTGAGAAAACAGTCTTTACAATCCAGTGTTCCATCCCGCTACCTTTCCAGTCTTTTTAGACCTTATTCTCCTCCACTTACCCTTGAATACACTGACACTAGCTTCCCAACTCTTCCATGAATGAGATATGCCACCTCTGAGCTCCAGGTGTTTTTCTCTGGTTGTTCGCTATACCTGGAATACTCTCTTTCTTCAACTCCATCTACTGACTTCCCTGGCTTCCTTTACATCCCAACTAAAATTCTATCTCTTACAAGAAGCCTTTCCTAACTCCTCTTAATTCTAGTGCCTTCTCTTTGTTAATTATTTCCTATTTATCCTAGAGTACAATCTCTTAAATGACAGAATGATATTTATTCAAATCCAAAGCAAGCCATTCAACATCACAGTAATATGTCTATTCTCCAACCATTAATGCCAAAGAGGCTAAAGTTGATCAGTTCTTTGCAGACCTACAGCACTGTCTAGAAATAAAACTGAAAAAAGATGTCACATTCATCACATGGGACTGGAATGCTAAAGCAGGAAAATAAAAGATAATTTAAAATGACAGGCAAGTTTGACCTTGGAGTACAAAATGAAGCAGGACAGAAACTATTAGAGTTTTGTCAACATGACTCACTAGTGATTAACACTCTTCTTCAACAACCAAAAGGTGACTCTACACAGGGACATTACCAGATGATCAATATAGAAATGAGATTTTTTATATACTTTGCAGCCAAAAGTGAAGAAGCTACTTTATAGAAGAAACTCTATATAGTCAGTTAAAACAAGACCTAGAGCTGACTGTGGCTCAGGCCATAAGCTTCTTCTTTCATTTTTTATAAATTAATTTATTTATTTTTAGTTTTCAACATTCACATCCATAAGATTTTGAGTTCTAAATAGTTGTAAATCTTCTCCCTCTCCTCCTTCTCATCCTTCCCCAAGACAGCATGCAATCTGATATAGCTTCTACTTATGCAGTCATATTAAACACATTTTCACATTACTCATGATGTAAAGAAGAATTAGAACTAATGGGAGAAACCACAAGAAAGAAGAAAAAAAACAACAATACAGTATGTTTCCATCTAAATTCAGACTCCAAAGTTCTTTGTGGATAGTATTTTCCATCCCAAGTCGCTTGGAACTGTCTTAGATCCTTGCATTGCCGAGAAGAGTTAAGCCTATCAAAGTAAGTCTTTCCACAATGCAGCTATAACTGTGTACAATGTTCTCCTGGTTCTGTTCCCCTCACTCAGCATGAGTTCATATATGTCTTTCCAGGTTTTTCTGAAGTTCACTTGCTCGTCATTTCTTATAGCACAATAGTACTCCATTACATTTATATACCACATCTTGTTCAGCCACTCCCCAATTGATGGGGATCCCCTCAATTTCCAATTCCAGGCCACCACAAAAAGAGCAGCTATAAATATTTTTGTAGATGTGGGTCCTTTTCCCTTTTTTATGATCTTTTTGGGATTCAGCCCTAGAAGAGATATTGCTGGATCAAAGGGTATGCACAGTCTTACAGTCATTTGGGCATAATTCCAAAATGCTCTCCAGAATAGTTGGATCAGTTCACAACTCTATCAACAATGCATCATTCTAATTTTCTCATATCTTCTCCAGCATTTATCATTTTCCTGTTTTGTCATGTTAGCCAATCTGACAGGTATAATGTGATACCTCAGAATTGTTTTGATTTGTATTTCTCTAATCAATAATGATTTAGAGCATTTTTTCATATGATTATAGATAGTTTTAATTTTTTCATCTAAAAACTATTCATATCCTTTGACCATTTATCAATTAGGGAATGACTTTTATTCTTATAAATGTGATTCATTTCTCTCTCTCTCTTTAAATAAATATATATATTTAAAGATTTACATATATATAATATATATAATACATATATATATTAGAAATGAGGCTTTTCAGATCATAAGCTTCTTATTACAAAATTCAAACTCAAATTGAAGTAGGAAAAACCATCAGACCATATTAGCTATGAACTAAATAATATTCCTTATAAATAGGAAGTAGAGGTGATGAATAGCTTTAAGGGATTAGATCTGGTAGAGTACCTGAAGAACTGTGGACAGAGGTTAATAATATTGTACAGGAGGCGGCAACAAAAACATTCCAAAGAAAAAGAAGAGCAAGAAAGCAAAAAGGCTGTTTGGTGAAGCTTTACAAATAGTTGAGGAAAAAAGGATGGTAAAAGGTAAAGGAGAACCAAATGCAAAATTCCAGAGAATAGCAAGGAGAATTAAGATTTTCTTAAATGACCTGGGCAAAGAAATAAAAGAATACAATAAAATAGGAAAGACAAGAGATCTCTTCAAGAAAATCAGAGATAACAAGGGAAAGTTTTATGCATAAATGGGCACGATAAAAGACAAAAGATGCAACAGTTAGAACTGAACAACTGGTAGGTTTAAGATTGGAGAAAGAGCATGATAAGACCATATATTGTCACCATATTTATTTAACTTATATGCAGAAAAGAATACACCATTCAAAATCCCAGGCTGGATGAATCGAAAGCTGGAATTAAGGTTGCCAGGAGAAATATCGACAACCTCAAATATGTAGGAAATCCCACGCTGATGGCAGAAAGCAAAGAGGAATCAAGAAGCCTCTTAATGAGGGGCAAAGAAAAGATTGCAAAAACTGGCTTGAACATTAACATTAAAAAACAAAAATAAGATCCTGGCAACTAGCCCCATCACTTTCTGACAAACACAGGGAGAAGAAAGGGAAGCAACGTCCAATTTTATATTGTTGGGTTCAAAGATCACTGTAGACCAGCGGTTCTCAACCTGTGGGTTATGTCTAATTTGTAACAATGGAAATACATCCTGCATATCAGATAGATTCATAACAGTAGCAAAATTACAGTTATAAAGTAGCAATGAAAATAATTTTATCATTGGGGGTCACCACAACATAAGGAACTGTATTAAAGGGTCGCAGCATTAGGAAGGTTGAGAACCACTGCTGTAGATGGCGACTTCAGCCATGAAATTTAAAGACTGCTCCTTACAAGGAAAGTTAAGGGAAATAAAGAAAACATACTAAAAAGCAGGGACATCACCTTGCCAAGAAAGGTCTATACAGTCAAGCTATGGTTATTCCAGTAGCAATGAATGGCTATGAGAGCTGGTTTATAAGGAAAACTGAGCACCACAGAATAGTGGTGATTTTGAGAGTCCCTTAGGCAGCAAAGAGATCAAATCAGTCAAAACTTAAAGAAATTAATACAAGCTATTCACTGGAAGGTCAAATACTGAAGTTGAAGCTTTGGCCATAAAATGAGAAGACAGAACCCTTTGGAAAAGACCCTGATGTTGGGAAAGACTGAAAACAAAAGGAAAAGGAGACAGCAGAGCGTGAAATGGATATATAGCACCTTGGAAACAATAACTATGGACTTAGACAGTAGAGGGCAGAAGGGCCTGGTGTGCTATGGTTGAGGGGGTCATAAAGACAGGACTGAAGGACTGACCGACAACAAATTTATATATATACCTTGTATACCTTTATACATATACCTGTATATACCTTGTCTGTATAAATTTATTTGTATGTTGTCTCTCATATTAGATTGTGAGTTTCTTGAGGGCAAGAACTGCCTTTTGCCTCTTTTTATATCCTTAGCACATAACACAGTGCTAGGCACATAGTAGAACTTAATAAATGTTTACTGACTGAATGATTCTAAGTTAGCAATCAATAAGTACTATAATAAAGTACATTTTCTCTTTTACTACTACTTATTATCAAAATATTCTGCAACTAAAAGCTACTATGGCAGTGGATCTCAACCTTCCTAATGCCGCGACCCTTTAATACTCGTATGTGGGCATATATGCGTGTGGGCAGACCCACATGGAGACGGATAGAGGAGTGGTGTCTCGGTTCCTAAGTCCATCGGAAATATGTGTTTTCTGATGGTCTTAAGCAACCCCTGTGAAAGTGTCGTTCAACCCCCAGGGGTCGCGACCCACAGGTTGAGAACCACTGTACTATAAAGAAGTAAATGTATATTAAATATTTACTCTATAGACTATTAAAAACTTCTGTTTATAGATGGAGCATCTAACAATGGCTAAAGCAAGGAACAGAGACTTTTTTCTAGATGCTAAATTATTTATTTGGTATCCTTATAGGGTTGTAGCAGCAAGCACCCTAGCATACCCAGGATGGCTGTTAGCACAGGTTCTTTGATCTGCTTTTCTAAAGGAAAGCAACTCAAAAAGGTGTTAATAATCTTACTTTAATCAAATATATATCATTTACATTCAGGGGAAAAAGTCAGCACCCTGAACTTCAGAGAACACAAACAGAAGTTACAATCACTCAAAAAAATACATAGAAACAGACCAGCAGACAGGGTTTCCAGCTGTCTGACCATTATTTCGATACCTAGTTAGTTACCAGAGAGAGAAGCACCAACATCTGGGTTTTCAAAGCCAGGGGGCTCAACAGCTGCCCAGAGTCTCATCTGGTCAAATCACTTAACTCTTCCCATAAGCAAGCCCCAAAGGATAGCCTTCTCTAGGGTCAGAGAACATCACAACCCTCATGACCCACTGCCCAATCACAAAGTAACAAGGTATAGGTGTTCCTGAAAAACAAGTCTCCCATCATAGGCTACATGTGACCACATTCAACCTATTAGGGAGCAGAATTTATTTTCAAATCAGGGAAAGTCCTCAAATTCACTTAAGCCTATCAAGGCACAGGAAAATCTTCAAATTACCATTATCATTACAAGGGTGTTATGAGAATTATTCTATACAAAATTTTTCAGACCAAAACACCAAAATAAATCTCCATGACCTTTGTTTAAAAACTATCTAAAGTCACCCTGCTAAATTCTTCTGAAGTCTTAATAATAGTAATAGTTAATATATATCCACTTAAATTTCCTGCTCCATTATTTCTATGAAAATAACCTGTCTCTAATACCTATTTCATTTACATAGCTATTGCTTTTAATTTTTTCAAAGCACTTTACTATACACACAAATATATTATCTCATTACACACAAAGCCACTAATAAATCGATCCATACATTTATGCTTTATAAATGTTTTACTGAGAGACAATGTGGCATAGGAGATCAAGGGCTAGGCCCAAGTTGAAATCAGGAAGACCTGGTTTTAAATACTACCTCTAACAAATGGTAAAGATTATTTAGCCTCACACTGCCCTTAAGTAATTCTCTCAGACTCTTAGGGTTCAAATCTGCTTAAATGGAAAGATTTTCCCCCCTACATTTTATTGGTTGACCATCTCCTTAAAAAAAATCTGTCAATGGAATATATCTCTAATACCAGTAGGAGAAGAGTGGTTAACACCAAGTTCCAGAAAGTTCTTCTCTTGGAAGGATTTTTATATATGGTTTTGTTCGGCCAATCAGGTCCCGCACCTGCACCCCTCCATAGGGTTATAATGCTCTTCTGAATATTCTGGTATAACGCAAAGGCACTGTATTTCTCAATTCTTTTTCTATGTAGGCATCTAAAATTTCCAGATATTATAAAACGAATACAGTAGTAACACTATCATCACTTATATTTCTTTGAATCTTAGATTAAAGGGCACAACAGCATGAACTGGCTGACAAAAAAAGTGCTTCCATTTCTGATTTCAATTTTTTTGTTTCACTTTCTTCTTCATTTGCAAACAAAGATGGTAAAAAGTCGCCCAAAGAGTTGATTTTTCTTAGCGTAAGAATGTTATTTAAAGAATGTAAACTGCAATAAATACTCTTTTGGAAAGTATTTTTAAGTTCTGTGAAGAGTTTTCAATAGTTATACCAGAAGCGATCCTCATCAAGGCTTGTTTGCCTTACTTCTTGAGAAGATCCTCAAAGCTATTATTTTTGAAGCACTCATTTTCCCCGTTATTATATGAACTGATCCAGGGAAAAGCAAAGCAGAACCAGAAAAACAATTTACACAATAATGTACAAGGAAGAAGAAGAGAGTAAGCATTTACATGGTACGTACAAGCCAGGCACTAAGTGATCTACAAAAATTATTTCATTTGATTTTCATAGCAATGCTGTTATTATCCCCATTTTACAGCTTGAGAAAACAGAAGAAAGTATAGGTTAAGTGACTTTCCAGAGGTCACTGAAATAAGAAGAACCTAAAGACGTATTTGAACTCAGGTCTTTCTGACTCCAGGCTCAGTACTCTATTCACTAAACCACCTGGCTGAAAACAACACCAATCCCCAGAAATGGTCAATGAATGCAGTGATCAACTGTGACGTGAGAGGACCTGATATTAAAAAGTACGCTTCCAGACTTCCTTATAGTTGTTGAATAAAGTAGATTTTTTCAGATATGACCAATAATGTTTATTTGTTCTGCTCGGTTTGTTGCCAAGAGCTTCTTTTTTTGAAGAAGAGGGGAAAATGTCACTAGGAAATGACATTTTAAATAAAATATTTTTTAAATGTTTATGAGGCATTCATTGCTCTTTTTAGTAAACATTATGTTGTTGTGAGGAAGGTACTTTGTTAAGTTTTAAAGCACTGTATAAAAGTGAACTATCAATTTTTGCCATAAAGTATATTATTTCTCTACCAGCCGATCAATGTTTTAACAGTTCTGGTTCTTTTGAATCTCTGACTCTTTTGAGAGGAATGATTATTAAATAATAAATTATTGGAGAGATACCTCACTTTTCCACAAAATTTACCCCGCCTAGACCATCTTATCTAAGTAGAATTGTTGACCTACACAACTACAAAACCTTACAAAGAATTTAATCTAAGGTGAATTCTCACCAACTGTGTTCTACTCTGATGGGTTCAGGAAGAGGGGTAGATCTTTTACCTAGATTGCCTGAAGCTGAGGGTGGTCTGGGAGCACCCATTCCCCAGACCCTCATAGGTTGGCCTCTCATTAAAATATTCATTCTTATTATTAATTGTTAACCAGTCAGAGTTGACTGCCACTCTCAGGAACACCTACTCTTCCAAGGGCATATAAGAGTTAAGTGAGTTTCATGAGGGGTCTTTGGTTTTCAAGAGTGTCACTGACCCCTTCTATTATCTGCTAGCAATGGTATGTCTTCTGAACTTTTTATATGTCACACTTTCCAATTTTTTCCTTCTGGTTCCTGAAGCCACAAGCTATAATAAAAATAGCTCATATCTATTTTAACTGTTTTTCCAAATACTAGTTTTCACATTTTGCCAACTTCTCAATATTATTAAGTGGCAAGTTTACAACACAGGATATATGCCCTAAAATAATTACAATGTAAATATTTTCCTATTATGATCAACCATGGAACTTTCACGTTTCTTATAAAACAAATAAAAGAGTAAGTAACATGGTGTTATAGGAAGAGTAGGAGCTTTACTGTCAAAGAGCATAGGTTCAAATTGCTTTTTCATGTGTACAATGAGGGAGTTAGAGAAGTAACCTCCAAACTATGACCCTATGATCTTAAATCTCCCTATAGTAGCAATACACGTTATTTTACAACTGATGTGGCAATGCCCCCTAGAGGCAGGAGTTTTACTATACTGTTTTGAACTCTAAAGCATCGCAATATTCTGAGATGGTATACTTTTTTTTTTAATTTATTTTATTAAATTTTTTTGAGATACATATTTTCTCCCCATCTTTCTCCCGCCCACCACCCCAAAACAGCGATTCCCAGTGTTTTCCCCCTCCCCCAGTCTATTCTCTCCTATGTCACTTTGTGGTAGGGCAGGATGGATTTCCCAACTGCCGTGCCTGTGTATCTCAAGTTCCAGTTGGATGTAGTCAATAATAATAATAATAATTGCATATAAATAAATATATATATATATATACACACACAAAGATAGATAGATAGATACACATTCATAACATTTGACTATGGAACTCCAGATTCCAGATTCTTTCTCCTCCTCCCTCACCACCCATCCCCACTGGAAGGACAAGCAATCAAATACAGGCTGAACATGTAAAATTACGCAGAACCTCTCCATAGTGAGCACACTGTGAGAGTCTGATTACCTGTCCCTTCTTCCTAT
>CM053583.1:143355199-143380168 GCA_028627135.1 Pseudochirops cupreus
CTGTTCTTACTTTGCTTCTTATGCTTATTCTTACTCATGGTTCTTCAGACCATGATTTTTTTAAAAAAATCTCTGTGGGGCTCTGCTTCCAGAAGGGAAAGCTCTGTCCCAAGTCGCTGGGGTCCTCCCGGCTGCCGTAGCTCTTAGGGAGAGGCTGGGAACTCCTCCTATTTACTTCTGGCTGACTGGATAGCGAGGACTCCAAGACCAAGGCCCAAGACGGCGATCCGGATCCAGGCCGCTCAACGCGAGAGCTGTGGCCTGAGAACAATCGCTCAGTCCCCCTGCTGCCTGCAGGCCGCGGGCGGGAAGCTGCAACGCAGAGGCGGGTGCGAAACCTCTGCCTTTAGCTTTTCCGCTCTGGAGGCCTTCTGGGAGGGACTGCTTATCTCCCCCTTTCACAAATCCCACTGGCAACTGCTGCTAATCCGCTCACCTGAGAGGCTCCTTGGCTCCTCCCGTCCAGCCGTCCCCGGGGCACAGCTGAGGCTTCAGGCCAGGCTGGTTTTGGTTCGCAGTGCTGATATGGTCCTCCGTAGCTGAGCTGACTTTAGTGGGAAGTATCTTTGTGTGCGTTTTGGAGTTCCAGGATTGGTTTAGAGTTCTATTTTCTGGGCATTTTGGGGTGGCTATGTGAGAGCTGTGATATGTTGCTGCTGCTACGCTGCCATCTTGGCTCCGCCCCCCCAGTTTGTTTTATTTAGAAATGATTCCTTTTATGTACCCTTCCTTTTATTGACCCGTCTTTTCTTTTCTTCCTATTTACCTGTTGCATTAAATATATTTCTGTATTCAACCTTGTATGGGTATATTCTTTCCTCCTTTGACATTTCAGGTGAATGAGGGTCAAGTGTTGGCAAATATCCTCACCCCTTTTCTGCTTGTTTGGACCAGGGATGGGCAACCTGCAGTCTCAGTGCCACATGTGGCCCTCTAGGTCCTCAAGTGGGACTCTTTGACTGAATCCAAACTTCCCAGAACAAATCCCCTTAATAAAAGGATTTGTTCTGTAAAACTTGGACTCGATCAAAAGGCCACACTTGAAGACCTAGAAGGCCCTCGTGACCTCGAGGCTGCAGGTTTCCTACCACTGATGAAGGACATAGGGACAGCCTTTTCATTGGTCCCCTCCTACGACATTCACACAGCTTCCAAATCAATATTTAAAAAAAACAGATCCAATTATATTTCTCCCTGATTCAGGAAGCTCTTGTCTTACCTAGTTGCGTCTAGATTAAAACACAAACTTCTCTGGTATTTGAAATCCTTCACAACGTGACTTTAGCCTACCTTTCTTAACTTGCTGCACCTATTCCTGCTATGCCTTCCATGTTTCAAGCAAACTGGCCACTTTGCTTTTGTCTCATATTTCACTATTTTTGCACATCCCTTCTACTTGTTGAATCCCTAGCTTCTTGCAAGGTTGTGCATAAGTGCTACTTACTTCTACTGAATGCCTGTCCTGCTCCTCCCCACTTCCCCCCAATACTTCCTGTATTCTGGAAAGTTTCTTTGTATCTGTTTTGTATTTACTAGCTATATAATGAATGGCCGTTCTTTGCCTCATTTCTTTTGCCTCATAAACCTTAATCAGTGAACGAGGGTTGCCTCAAACAGACCTGTTAAAGATCCTGCACCATCTCCAGTTATCCTGATCCATATCTGGCCACTGTACCTAGATGGCTCTGGAGGAGAAAGTGAGGCTGATGACTTTACATGGCCCTCCCTCGCTTAAATCCAGTTCACCTGCATGTCATGGTGTCACCTCCTCGATGTCATGGTCCTGTTGGAGAACAAAGGACAAACAGCAGCAGGAGTGGCAGTATTCCCAGCACCTAGCACTGAACCTGGCATATAATAGGGAGTCCATAAATGCTCATGGAATGAATAAAAGAAGGAAGCAGGGCCTGTCACTTAAGCCGAGCCTTGAAAGAAGAAAAAGATTTTATCTAGCAGATGAGGAAAAAGTACACAGTGAGGGGAGAGGTTTGGACTACTTGGTCAGTTTTTTTGTAGAGGTGGAAGTTCAATGTCATGTTGGGGAAATAGAATAGCTAGTAGTTTGGTTGAGTTGGGACTCAGTGTATATAGGGGAGTATTATGAAATAAGGGTGGGTTGCAGTTGGATTATAGACTTTAATTACTAGGTTGAATGAAGAGTTTGTGTTTTGTACTAGAGGCATAGGAAACCATCTGAAGGGTTTTGAGTATTGAAGACAGCAAACTTTTGGAAAGATGATTTGTTTTGAATCTTTGTATAGAGCAAATTTGGACACAATTGAAAGAACTGTTCTGTTTGTCCTTCATTTTTGATGAGGACCATGGCATCAGGGAAATGATGACATGACTTGTAGTTGACTTTGTTTTGAGTGAAGGAGGCTGTGCAAGGTCACCAGCCTCACTTTCTTCTCCAGAGCCATCCGTATCCAAGTACCAGATATTCATCAGGATAACTGGAGATGACCCAGGATGCCCAATAGGCCTCTTTAAGAAATGAGTCTAGGGATGGCCCCTTTAATTAGAAAAAAGAAAAAGAAATGTAGGTGGGGTGCGGGGGGAGAAGACCCTCAGGGTTGTTATTCCAAAGAGAAACAGTTACAAATGACGTTCACTCAAAGCTGGGAGGGCCCAAAACACAGCCATTAAGTGGAGCTTGGGCAGGACGTTATTGTGGTCCAATCTTGGAGCTTTGGAGTGAACTTCTTTAAGGTTTTGTGAAAGAAAGGAAGAATGAAAGAGAGAAGAAAAAAGAAAGAAAGGGGAAGAAAAACAACTGAACAGCAAAATAGAGGATAGATGGGAGAGGAAAGGAGGCAGGAAAAACCATTTGAAAGATTATTAAAATTCAGTTTAATATTCAGTAGCCTTAGGTAAGAGAATCTGTTAATCACTTGAGGATATAAATACAAAAGTCTCTGCCTTCCAGGAGTTTACCTGCTACTGTGGGTGAGTGTAATGGGAGGTAATAAAGATTTAAAGTAGATTTGTACACTTTAAGTAGGGAAGAGAAGCTGTGGCTCCAGGAAGGATGAAGAATATGAAAGTAATATCCACAGAACAAATACAATTGATTTTTGTCCATTCTTTTTTAAAATAGATTTTAAAAAAGTTTACACATAATAAAATGAAGTCTCAAAAAGCCTGATACAAGTTACCTCAGGATAGTATAAAGGGGCATAGCATAAACTGTGTAACTCCCCCCCCCCCTTTAGATCTCCCTCTTTCTCTCCCTCCCTCTCCTCCTTTCTCTCTCTCCTTCCTTCTCTCTTCTCTTCCTTTTTCCCTTTCTTCCTCTCTTTCTCCCCACCCCCCTTCCCTTTTCTTCCTAGGTACTTTATCTGCTGAAGAGATAAAAGTTTGTCTACTGCCACTATAAGATAGATTTTCCTTTTTCTTCCTTTGGAGTATTCATTTTTCCATGTTTGACAGAAGAATGATGATACAATTGTGTGCACCCTAAAACTATCTCCAACAGAGATCCTTAGCCAAATAATACACAGAGGCTTCTCAAGGTAGAAAGCAGAAAAGAATGGTTTATGACGATCTTGAGAAAGGGCACCTCCCCTTTGACAAATAGGGAGGAGAAGCGATTTACCAAAGGAAATGGCAAAGTTATAAAGCCCTTACTCTGGAATTCTCCTCCACACCCCTGCTGACCCTTTTCTTCCATTGGCTGGAAGTCAGGTGCACAATCTAAGCATGGGAATCTACCTGCAGTATTGGAACAAGGAAACAGTAGACCACCCATTGTACATTTGAGAAAGCACTTCTGTCCTTATTTGGCATATCTTATGCTGAGGTGTCACTGAGGAGAGGGGTGACTCGGCGCCTCTGAGTTTTGAGTCCTTGTAAATTGTGTGATCTCCAGGGAAGGGGAACTTGGGCCTGTTTCCCAGGAAAAGTCTTACTAGATTTTATAGTCTGAGAAGTTTTCACCTCTTTCACTCACGATTGTGGAATTGTATCACTTAAAAGACATTTTAAGAAATAACTTACAGTCGTTAGACAAGCAGAATTGTAATATAACTTTACTAAAAAGTTACTAAAAAAATGCCCTCTGCTTCAGTGTCTTAAGATGGAAATTATTTGTTAGATAATATGTACAATTGCTTAGGTCCCTAAACAAATGAAAAATAAAATAGATAACATAAGAGATTTTTGTCTGTTTTTTGAATTTTGTTAAGTGCTGATTTTTATAACCTTTTCTGTATCTCAGTGACTCTTAGTTAAATCCAATAAACACTAAGCTAATGATAATAAGTTATTAATTATTAATGTAATTATTAGGAGGCAAGCATGTGTTGCAGTAGATAGAGCACCGGTTTGGGAATCAGGAAGAACTGCAGTTTAAGGCCTCTGATGCCTCCTGGCTTTTTAATTCTGGACAAGTTAATTAATCTTTTCCTGTCTGAGTTTCCTCATAGATAAAATGGAAATAATAATAGAATAATAGCATTTCCCTGACTGAATTGTTGTGAGGATCAGTTGAGGTAACACTTTTGCATCCTTTGCTTTGCAAATTTTCAAGTGCTATGTAAATACACTGTTGTTATTTCACCTTTACGGTGTTGAGGAAAGGTCTGCATCAGAGGATTTCATACTAGCTATACTAAGACAAAAATACTAGTGCCCGCTTTCTAGGTACTTCTGTTTTTCTGGGGGTAGGAATACCATACATGCACAGATATGTAAATAGTGAGCAATGTGCCCAGAGAGGAGACTAAGGGGAGGAGGGAGAAGGGATATTCAAAGACTTAGAAGGTAGGCACCTGCAGTCCTTCTGTGGATGTTACCCTTGCTATCTTGCTTTTAGCCCCTAGGATTTCCTCTCTTTTCTCTACTTGGAACAGCACCCTTCAGACTGGACCTCCAGAAATTATTCCTCCAGTACCTTTGGGCGTTAATTTTCACTGTTTTGGAACTCTTTCCCTGGGACTGAGCTGGATAGGCTTGATTGATGAGGGAATGCAGTAAGCACAGTATCTAGTGGGCCTTAGTTCAGGCCATGCTCCACACTCCATCTAGACTTCGGCTCTGTCCATTTGTGTCTGTGCCAACACTCCCAATCAAATCCTTACTACCATTCCTTCTGGAAAGATTCTGTACATTGATCAGCCCAGCATTCCTCTGACTCCATAGGTTTATATTCCCTTCCCTGGCCATGATTTTCTTTCTTTCTTTTTTTTTAAATTAACTTTTGTTTATTTTTAGTTTACATCATTCATTTCCACAAGATTTTGAGTTACAAATTTTCTCCTCATCTTTCCCCTACCCACCACCCCAAAACAGCGATCCCACTGTATCCCCCCTCCCCCAATCTGCTCTCTCCTATATCCTCCCCCATCACCCCACTGACTTTCCAATAGGGCGAGGTAGATCTCCTTATCCCAGTGCCTGTATATCTTAATTCCCCTAGCCACGATTTTCTCCTGTGTGTTTTCCTTTCTTATTAGAATCTAAGTTCCTTCCCATTTGCTCTCCTTTCCATTCCCTTATTCCATATACACTCAGTTAAATCTTATTAATTATGTATCCATGTCATCTCTCACATCCATCCTCTTTTCTACATTCATATTGCCACTACCTTAATTCAGGGATTTGGATTATTGTACTTTCCTCATAATTTGACCTCACTGTCAGATCTATCTTGTAACCCAGCTGCCAATTGCTCAAGTGGTTTCAGTGGCTTCCAATTGTTTCTAGGACAAAATACAAATTCTTTGGGGGTATTAAAGATCTTCAGAGCCTGGCTCAATCTTCCTTCTCTTTCCAGATTTATTTAATTTTTTAAATTTCATGTTAATTATTTTATGTTAATCTCCCCCATACACTCCCCGGCCTACCTAAATTAGCCTCCATGTTTGCTGTATGTGACATTCTATCTTTTGCCTCTAAGCTTCTTTGCACATGCTATTATGCAAAGTGCCTGAAATGTTTTCCTTCCTCAGCCCAGTCTCTTGGAATTTTCAGCTTCTTTTCAAGATTCAGCTCAGGTTTGTGTGGGATAAAGAGATCCCTAAATCAATTACTCAGAGACAGCTCAAGGTGAAAATAAAAAAAGGTCTCTTTATTAGAATCTTGCGAGAAGTGGGCAGTCCAACCACTGAAAAATCTGGGAGGGGGAGGCCGAGGCCCCAGGGCTGAAGGGTTAATTTATGCTAGCCAGGTGGATGGTGGGTGGAGTTTCAGAGGGGTTGGGGAGGAGTTGGGAAGGATTAGGGAGGGGTTGGGGCTTAAAGGGACATGTACTTTCTATATTCACTGCGCAGTCGCATTGCCCATAATTCACTGGGAGAAATCAGAGGGGAGGGGAGTGGGGGGGGTGTGGTTTTTGCCTTGACACATCACTAGGTAATTTCTGGTCAAGGATGAGGGACATAGGTCCAACTATGGCTTATTGGGAGGATAGGCCTGGTTGTTTCAAGAGATGCCAAGTCTGGAAGCTAGACTGATTAGGGATTTCAGGAGGTCCTATCTTGGGAGTGAGTCATCTCTCTGATAGTGTTTTTCAAGGTTCCTAAGTGCAGCTGGCCACTAAGAACAATGGGGTCTCTAAACTAAGCATTTGTTGATTAAATGCTTGGACAATGTGTTCATGAGAAGCCTCTAGCTCAGGGAAGAGGCTGGGGGCAGGGGAGAGGCAGGGTTAAAGTTAATGCCTTTATGGCTGAAGGAAAGTGTGACTTTTAGAGCCTCATTAAACAGCCTTATTACAAACTGATGTTACATACATAGGTGCCCGAACACAAGTGAGATTTTACAAACTGAGGTTACTACAAAGCATCCCAGATCTTATCATTCCCCCTTAACAGGTAACACACAAATTCATTTGGGGACAAGGGACGAAGGTCGCAGCTTCCCAAGCTGCTTCAGCTGAAAAAGGTTGTAGTGCTGTCCCTGTCTCAAAAGGGGGTGTGGGGGTCCATCAGTCAAGGGGCAGGGGGCTGTGGCCAATGACTGGAACTTAGCAAACACCAGATCCAAAGAGTGTTGGGCCTAAAAGATACAAATCTAGCAAAAAGAGTAAACAAACAAGAGCCTAAAAGAAGTAGGAAAATGACCCGAAGTAGAGTGAGTATGGGCTAGTATAATCCATTACTCAGACTATTTAACTGTCCTTAATATTTCTACATGCTACATAGACTAGGTACCTCATAAGATATTCTTTACTAACATAACTGTAGACCTTAAACAAAAGAGATTTCTGACTTAAACCTCACAACTGAATAGCAGACATACATCCTTGTTTTCACAAAGCTTGTCTATCCTCTAATTATGTTCACTTTGGAAGAAAGAGATACTTCAGAAATTGAATCTTTTACATATATACTCAGTTACAAATGTTAACCTCTGCTTAGTTCATGGAATAGCCACAAATTCAAATTGGAACAGCAAGATCTGTCCTGCTTTACAACTCATTACATCAGTTTAGCAATACTCAATTGAAAACTTTGTAAACCTTCAGAAATTGTTACATAAGAGCTTTTAAAACATCTTTTCTAACAGTAAGTGGGATCAAAGTAGCACATTGAGAATACAAAACAATAAGCTAGAGCTTTAGCAGTTCCTGTGCAAGCCTTGTCTGGATTCTTGGAGAAGCTGTCCACATCGTCTTTTCCAGGTCCTTTGGCTCAGAAGCAGGGATGTTTACAAGCTGGAGTAGTCAGGCCTGACAGGGGCTCACAGAGACATGATTTAACACCAAAGGCATATAGAGATGATTCAGTTTCCTAGCAATGCAAGGCTAGGTTTACACAGTCACAAAAAGTTCAGTTTTCTAGCCACACAGGGCTAGGCACAAACATTACAATAAAGTTTCACAAACAGTTACAACATTGCATCAAAAATCCAAACTTTTGATCTTATTACCAAACATGCTCAAGGTTTGAGTTTCCATGATAGAGAAATCTTTGAAAGCCAATCTTATACATGTATGTATATATATTTATCTGGAGACAGGAGGGGCTTGGATAAACCCTCATTTGTCCCCAAACCTTCCTATCTGTCTTTCCAAATCCCTCAAAACCATTATTCAGTTTATTCAGCATTCCTTTATATTTGTTAACCACAAAACAAGATGGTTCATATCTTTTACTGACTGCTTGCTCTGATCATAGAAGCTTGCTATAGAAGGTATAAGCAGGGACATATGACATTCCAAATATGACAGGATAAAACATCCTTGGCTCTGTTTAAATTCAGGTAAAGTCACAGATATCCATCCATGCAGTATCGGTACCACCTCACAGCTAGACTCAGGAATAGGTGGGAAACATTCCTTTTCAGAGGAATTTCATGGGTAAGCTGAGGCAGAAGGGGTCCCATCCTAGCTGAGGCTAAGATTGCCCCTTTGGCCTTTACCAAATGTAGACTTTCACCTGTTAACAGTATAGGATCACACTCCCTCTGAGTAGCTTGTGGTACTTGATGCAGGCACTGACTTATGCAGGGCACCATACCCAAATTCAAACTCCAAACAAAATTTAGTTATGGTCCCAAATGCTTTTTACCTCAAACAGCAAGTCTCATTAACCACAGCTTAGAGCCAGTTCTCTTATTTATTTATTTTCCTTATGGCACTGAGGCCAAAGGCTCTATATACTTTAGCAAATGAGAGACCACACTTCATCCTACACAGGTTCTACCTCTGAAATGAGACCTTTCATGCTTTTCCCAGTTGTTAATACTTCCTTGAACCAAATTACTTTGTATATATTGTATATTTGCTAATGTGTCCCCCAGCAGAATATATGACTCTTATGTTGTTTCCCCCAGCAGAATGTATGACTCTTTAGGGCTGGAACTTTTTTAATTTCTGTTTTTATATGCTAAAGACCTTTGGACAGCACATAGTTGGCTCTTAAAAAATGTTGATTGAATTAAGTTGAGATACCATATAGGACATCATCCAGAGGGAAATATCCTACTTGGTAGATGACAGTGTAACAAAAAAAGAGCCAACTACAAAGATTTGGGAGTCATTTGCACAGAGATAATTATACTCTGAAGCTGATGAAATCACTGAGGCAGATGTAGAGAGAGAGTAAAGGACCCAGAATTAAGTCTAGTAATGAGAATTACTATTCCTTGGAGTTTACAGAAGTGTGGTAGGATTGAAGACTGTAGATTATATTGTAGATTATGTTCTTTTAGACCAGGGGTGGGGGCTATGCAGCCTGAAGGCCATTTATGGACCTCTAGTTCCTCAAGTGCAGCTCTTTGACAGATCTAAACTTCACAGAACAAATCCCCTTAATAAAAGGAGTTGTTCTGAAAAACTTGGACTCCATCAAAAGGCCACACTTGAAGACCTGGAAGGTCCCATGTGGCCTTGGGGCCACAAGTTCCCCAACCCTGTTCTGGACTATCACACCTGTTCTAATCTCCCTTTTCTTCCTTCCCAGTCTTGACCCTATAGTTAACCAGTGCAGCTCTTCACTGCCTTTTACTCTTTAATCCCTTGCCCCCAGGTTCCTTTTGATGCTGACCACTTGTTAAATCCCAGTCTTTTATTTAATCCCACCACCTGCCCCCTCAGCTCTCTCCAAAGTTACTAAATGATCTCTTAATTGCCAAATCTAATGACCTTTTCTCGATTCTTATCTCAAAAGATGTAGAGAAGGCTTATACCAGGTCTATACTCCCTTCTCAGACCATCATTTTCTCACTATGTTTTGTCCTTTCTTATTAGAATGTAAGTTCCTTCTCTACAGTTTTTGCCACTATTGACTACCCTCTTCTCCAAGACATTCTCTCCTTTTTGAGTTTTTGTGATACTGTTCTCTGCTGGTTTTTCTCCGGCCTCTTTGACCACTCCTCCTGAATTTTCTTTGCTGAATATTCATTGAAGTCATGTCCATTAACTATGGATGTTCCACAAAGGTTTGTCCTTGGTCTTCTTTTCTTCTCCTTTTATACCAGAAGATCTTAACCTTTTGTGTGTCCTGGACCATTTTGGCAGTTTCCTGAAGCCTAATGGTCACTTCTCAAAATAACATTATAAAATCTGTAAATACATGGGATTTATGTATATAGTCCATGGGATTTACATAGGAAATCAAGTACATTGAAATAAAAAATTCTTTTATCTACCCAAATTCACAGATCCCTTGGGGGTCCATAAAATGAATAGTGAAGAACCTCTGCTCTGGCTTTGTGATCTCATTAACTCCTGTGAATTCATTTGTCACCTCTATGCAGATGATTTCAAACTTTCTTATGATTTTTGAATTTTGGATAGTTATGGAATGAATATTTTGAACAGGATGTCAGGTAGACATCTCAAATGCAACACATCCAAAAAAAAGGACTCATTTTCCCTCCTTCACAACTTCCCTATTACTGTTGAAGGTACCACTGTCTTTCCAAATACCTAACTCAGAGGTGTCAAACACAGGAGCACATTCAGCCCACAGCACTTGCAAGTGCAACCCAATTAAAATGTAATTGGGAAATATGTAATAAAAGAATAAAAATACAGTAAAACATAGATAATGTTGATGTGTCATTTTCTAAGTTATTTTGTGACCTGCAGAGATCCTTGTGTATGGTTTAGTTGCTCCATTTTCTATTTGAGTTTGATGCTGAAGAGGCTCTGGAGTGCTGGAACCTTGAGAATGCCAAGGTAGGGTCGCCTGGAATGAATTCATACACTTAAGCCTTCTCTTAGTCAAGTGGCAAAAAGTTTTTGTAATGTTTTAGCAAAAGTGGGCACAGGTACTTAAGGGAACCTGTGAGAGAATGAGGATGGTGTTGGGGTTTATATGGAAAAGGGGTATGGGAAAGGAATGCCAGAGATACTGATTAGGTTATCTAAGGGGTCCACGTGTCTTTGGGAGTTGTGGATGGGAAAGTGTAGGGAGTATATCAGACATTAAGGGACTTGTCAGAGGCATGGATGGGGATCTAGAGCTAAAAGAGAGAGAGAGAATCCTTGGGCCAGCCAGGGACAAAAATCCTTGGACCAGACACACTGCTGTCACATAAGAGAACACGTAAGAGAATGTGTTATGCAACAAGAGAAATTTTCTTACAGTACAGGCCTGCTGAAAAATTGGGAGGCTTCCAGAGACATGATCTTAGGACTGGGGCCCAAGTACCCCATCAATCATCAATACCACTGACCTTGCCGACAATTTTGGTACATTGGAAGGAATGAATATACAGGGTGTCCTTAAAGTCTGTATACATAGGAAATCTCACTAACTATGCATATTTTCAAGAAATGAATGAAAATTTCAGAACATTTTATTTAATATAAATTTTAGCCATGACAATTTTCGTATGGAATAAAAACTTTCATTAGTTATTGGGGACTATTTTCCATATTAATGAGATTAATTAATCAATGAGATTTCCTATGTCTTCCTATGAGATCTCATTTTGCCAATTAAATGAAGTTGTTGAAAATTTCATTCATTTCATTTCCTGAAAATATGCACAGTTAATGAAATTTCCTATGTTTCCAGACTTTAGGGACACCCTGTAGTGACTTGAGATAATCTCCACTATGAAGGCTAAGGTCACAAAAGGTAAATTTATCCAATAACAGAGATAATTTTCTTCAACCAGATTCATGTTAATAAAATTTAAAAAGACCTAAAAACAGAGGGCCAGATATTCACTGTCAGAGATTTTGCAAGAGGAATAACCAGACAATGATAACTATCAGTTGCTTCCTATTTGCAGATGACCTTATGTTGGAGATATCTCTTGGTTCGCTATATTTATCCTTCTAATTATATCAAAATTGTCAGCTTTAATAAGTCTGAAATTTTTAGCACTGTACTAATAGATTAATTCATCAAAATTCATCAAATCTCTTCTTTTTTCTTTGTTAAGAAAATTTGTGAAATTCCTGTGGGCTTTCTTCAAAGTTGAAGTTATTACTACCAGGAAAAGACCAAAAAAACCACCTTCTATAATTTCAGGTTTTTGAATCTTATAAACATTTAGGATGAATGTTTTACATAAATAAACATTATTCTGGATAGTTATTAGCCTCTTAAAGCTCTGCCCCTGGCAAGGCAAGATACATTTTTTTTCTTCTTGAAATGTAGTTGATAATAGAGTAAAATGGCTCCTGGGCAAATATAGATCTCTGCTTCTCAAGAGTAGAGAAAACAATTTAGTCATTCAGTAATTAATTATTAATATTTAAATGTTTTGGTAAATTCATGATTCTTGTCTATATATGGTCTGAGGCGGAGGCCGCCTTCTAGGTCTTTTCATACTTACTAGGTATTATCCCTTGCTTGCTTCTTTTCCTACGTGACCAGTCCACTTCATTTCGGGGCTCTGTCGGCTGTCTGTCTGTTCATTTACTTATTTATTGCTTTTTGGAGGGGGGAAGGTAGGACAATTAGAGTTAAGTGACTTGCCCAGGGTCACACAGCTAGTTTTGTGTTAAGTGTCTGAGGCTGGATTTGAACTCAGGTCCTCCTGACTCCAGGGCTGGTGCTCTATTTACTGTGCCACCTAGCCACCCCTCCACTTCATTTTGTAATGATGTTTCTTTGATGATACCCTTTTAATTGAAGTCTTGTGTCTAGGTCATCATTGGAGATATATTGAAAGCTATCCATTTCTGATTATGTGTTGATATAATATTATTTATTCAGTTTAATATTAAATTGTTTTAAAAATTAACAACTTATTTAGGTGTTTGCTCTTCAATATAAACTTATTTTGGCAACATAAGATACCGTCTATTAGTGTTATAAGCAAAATAGTAAAATGGGGGACTATTACTGGTAGTGCATCTGATGACTTTAATCCCACTCACAGGGAAACAAATCTTCATATCTTGGCAAACATTACTGGTAAGACTATCCTGCAGTTTCTTGATATTTTTATCTCACTTATTCTGAAAAAGCATTTTCAGTTGCTGTACACCCTTTCAGCAGTTGCAAAATGGTTTAGGATTATAGTTAGGAATTTGCTCTCTTTCTTTCAGTTCAATCTGTGGCAGTAAATGTTGCATAAATATAACTGTTATAATTGACTGATCAGATGATCCTTTTAACTAAGCTTTGGCAGTATTTAATCATTTACACAGCCATGAATATCAAATAAATTTGGACAAAAGAAATAGTTGAGGATTCTTCAGGTTTTTTTTGTTTGTTTCAGGGCCGCTTTGATAGTCTTATGAAACCTGTGGATCACCTTCTGAGAATACTGTTTTCAAGTACATTGAAAAAAAAGGTAGAATTACAAAGGATACTGCTTATATTGAAATACAGTTATTAAACTGTCTGCAAAAAAAACACCAGTTCACAGGTTTCAGGTTGAGAGGCTCTTATGTAAGTTTAAAAGACTCTTTTGGCAAGGATATCAGCATTTTTCATTATCTGAAATTGCATATAAATTAAACATTTTCAAATTTAACCGTTTTAGGATTTTAATTAGTAGTCTTAAAATAAATTCTGATTTTGACACTTACCTTGAAGAACTAGGATTGAATAAGAGTATAGACTAGATCTAACTTTGAAAAATTATGTAGTACTTTTATAGACCCTGAATCTTTTCCATTAAACTGAGGCTTATCTTTTTTTTTTACAATGATAAGTATTCTTCAGTTGAGGCTGTATGGCTGGGAGTCATGGAATGCCACAGAATTAAAGTTGAAGATTACACAAAGGACAATAGATTGATGTGTGGTGAGCATGAGTAGGCTATATAACACATTATCAACAAAGAATTATGCCAGAGAAGCTGCATAAATGATAGCATTGGAAAGATATATGATCATTAAAGAAGGTGAGCCAGACTAATTTATGGAAGGCCTGTGTTTCAGTAGAATTTGTTCTATGTCAAGAAATAGAAAAATTTCCCCAAACATTTTGGTAGTATCCTTTGTGGAAAGATTAGGGGAGGTCATGGACAAGAGTCGCATTTGGAAAGAGAACATTGACGCTCTTCATTTATGGAAGAGGTACCAAATGAAGTATTAAAGTACCACCAAAGTATGCATCACGTGCCGCTGTTGGGCTAACGTTTGGACTAGTTTTCTTTTCTTCTCTCTCCTTTTCTATAATCATTAGAGGTGTGAGAAGAATGCTTATCAAAAGAAAATGGATTTGCCACTTATGTTATTCTTTTTTTGTACTCCATCTCCATTTGTACCTTGTATAATTCTTTTACTGTTTCCATCATGCTAAATAAGCAGATATCTTCCTCTTTTAAAAAGTTTATTCTATTTGGAAAAATAGGGCTGCCCTTTAATTGTTGTGTAGTACTTTACACTTTTTCATTATAGAATTATATTAATGGTTGTAGTGGGCACTGTGGACAAAGGGTGTGTGTGTGTGTGTGTGTGTGTGTGTGTAAGTTTGAGTAGGTCTTTGCTTTACTTTAACATTTGACATTTCTGGAGATATGGCTTAGGCTTTAAACTGAAAGACCATCTTTGGTATGAACCTGCTTAGAGAACTTTTTGCAAAATGTCTGAGAGTTTTGGTGGGTATCAAGCTTTCTTTGTGTCAGGTGTGATAAGACAAAGAAATCAATGTCATCTTGGATCATTTAGAGGCTTATTTTCTAACGATAAGGAGGTCCAGCTACATCCTACCCAAGTCATTCTATATGTGGAATAATCTTCATTTCTGGGGCCACCTTTTAAGGATAGATATAGATAAACCAGGGAGAGTACAGAAGAAAGGAATGAGGATCTTGAAGGGCCTCAACTTCTTGAGATATGGAAATAGGTTGAAGAAACAGAATATTTAGCCAGAGAAATAGGAAACATGGTAGTGATCTTTAAGTATTTGGAAGGTTTTCACCCAAAGTACTAATGAGATTTGCTGTCGTGGGCCCCGGAAGTCAGAACTTGGAGCAGTGGGTAGATGTACAGAAATACAAATTGAGGCTTGATAAGAGAAAAAGTGTCCTAGCATTGTGAGCTCTACAGTAGTCAAACAAGCTGTTTGGGAGGGAGTGGTGGAGCTCTTCAAAGTCCTTATGTGAGTCATGTGGGATGGGCCAACTCAGGGTATTAATTGCTATCTGTTTCTTTGGAGGAAGAAGCTGTATGATTGGATAGAAAGAGTAACTGAGTTCAAATTTCACCTCTGATACTTTGTGACCTTTAGCAAGTCACTTAATTTTCTTGGGCTTCAGTTTCCATTATAATGTGAGGAGGCTGGACTGTTGGCTTCCTGTGTTCTTCTAACTCTAGATCTGTGAACCTATGAACTAAGGCAGTTGTTTTCAACCTTCCTAATGCCGCGACCCGTTAATACTCGTATGTGGGCATATCTGCATGTGGGCAGACCCGACTGGAGATGGATAGAGGAGCCTTGTCTCGGTTCCTAAGACTATGGGAAGTATGTGTTTTCCTATGGCCTTAGGTGACCCCTGTGAAAGGGTTGTTCGACCTACAGGTTGAGAACTGCTGAACTAAGGGGTATTGTGTTATTTAATAAATTGGGATTTTAAAGACGATTGTTAGATAACTATTAGTTAGATATCTTTGTAAAAGCAAATTGTTTTAGACAACAAACTTTTAAAGTTCCTCTCCTGTACGTTTATAAATCTTTCCCATTACTGTTCCCACAAATGTATTTCCATTTCCCATGTCACTAGGACTCTTGTCTCATTCATTCCCATATACAAGTGTTTGAAGAGTCTTGCCAGTTGTTCTCTTTTAGTTATTTGTCAAATCATTAGAATTTTAGAGCAAGAAGGAGCCTTAGACATCATCTAACCCATCTCTTTATTTAACACATGAAGAAACTGAGATCCAGAGAGATTGTGTTGGCCCAAGGCCATATACTGTTAGTGGCATAGCTGAGATGAAAACCTGAATCTCTGGATTTTCAGCCCGGTTGTATTCTCTCTCTGCCACTGTTTTGAATATCTGACAGTTCTAATCTAGGTCTTCATCACTGTTCCCTCTTGGATGTGGTAACTTTCTCTTTGCAACATTTAAAAAAACATATCTGCAATCCATTTCCACAAATAATATGAATAGTTTATGATTGCTCTTTTCTGAAATCTGCAGTAGTATCTGCTTACTTTAAATGTAAAATAAAAATTCATTTATGAGTATTTAATGATTCTTTATAGCTAGATGATCTTTATGACTTTCTCATTTGAAGCTATATTCTAACCAATATCACTTTAAAAAGATCTCCTGTTTGCAATTCAGCTATTTTAGTCTGTAAGCTGTGTTTCCAACATTTATCATAACAGTAATTGCAGTGGCTCTTATCGGTATAGTGTTTTACAGTTCACAGAGCACTTTCCTCATAGAAAAGTTCAGTAAGAAAGAGTACTGACTGATTTTGGAGCAAGAAGACCTATGTTTGAATCCTGGCTTAGAGTCAAACTAATCTTCTGTGTGTTCCTGGGACAAATCAGTTCATCTCTCTGGGTTCTGGTTTCTTCACTCATGAAAAAGGAATAATAATTACACTCTCTTCCTCAAAGAGTATTTGTGAGAAAATTGTTTTGTAAACAAAACATTTTGTGATGATAATAATCCTTTGAGATAAGCAGCATGAGCATTTCTGTTTTATCTGTAAATAAGCTACAGCTCTCAGAAGTTTGATAGTTACCCAAACTAACAAGCCACCAAGTTGTGGCTCCAGTTTCTTTTTTTGGTCATATGGCTATACCATGTCTACTAATCTTTCCAAACTTTGCACAGAACTAGCCTACTCCATGAAGGCTTCTCAGAATAATTATTTTTGGTGCTATTATCATTATTTTTCCAGGATTCTCTTCAATATAAAGGTAAGTAAGTATACACACATATAAAGTGTGGTTGGTTATGTAATCTTTAACTGATTATCATTTAAATATTTATATGATTTTTTTTTGTCCTATAGAACTTAGATAAAAATCTTTTGAGGTAAGGGAGTTTTTCCCATTTCCTTTTAAGCTTTCTACTGTACTTAGAATTATAATCTTATAGAATTTTGGAATTAGATGAGACCTAAGAGATGATCAGCTCTAACACACTCAGTTTGCAGAAGAGGAAGTTAGTGGCATATTCAGTATCTGAACCTAGATCTCCTTGACTGTACTTCCAGTGCTCTTTCTATAACTTTATATTGCCTCCTTAGTATGTCACTCAGTACACTGATTATTCTATCCACTTTTTAGCTCTTGTGTTTTCTTATGGAATAATCATTGTTATTCTTGTCTTCATTTTATATTTGTTAGAACACAAACAGTCTAGGGCAATGGTTCTCTACCTCTGGGTCGAATGATCTTTTTACAGGGGTCACAGGGGTTACCTAAGACCATCAGAAAACACGTATTTCTGATGGTCTTAGGAACCGAGACACTGCTCCTCTATCAGTCTCCAGGAGGGTCCACCCACATGCAGATACGCCCACATACAAGTATTAAAGGGTCATGGCATTAGGAAGGTTGAGAACCACTGGTCTAGGGTTTGGTCACTATCCTACTATTGTTTTATGTCTAATGATCAGCAGACTGTTGTATAGATGGATAAAATAACTGCTCTTTTTTTGTTAAATAAACATGTTGGGATCCAAGTTATCATTTCTGTTCACCGAAAGCATCTTCTGAATAACTTTTGTAGTATACTGAATGATAGGTATATGTACTTTATCCTTTTTCTGCGTGGTTTTGATTTTTTTGTGCTAAGTCTTTATAATTTGGGAGATTTTAATTCTTTGTAGTTTGGAGGTTATGAGATTTGGTATGGAAACATCTATTAAAAATACTGTTCTTAAATTATGAGTCACTCTTTCATCTGGGCACTTGTGGGCAGCAGTTTTGTCTATGATGATCCTCTGGGTTCATTATTGTTTATTTGTTGAGTTTTAAAGACTCTTAGAGAGTTCATATTTCTCGTATTTGTAGTTGTATTTGTATCTGGATTGTAATTATAGTTCTTTTACTGGAAACCTTCCCCAGTCCCTCTTAATTCTATTGTCTTCCCTCTGTTAATTACTTCCTATATATCTTGGATGTATCTGTCTGTCTGCCTGTCTATCTATCTGTATCTGTCTATCTATCTGTCTATCTATCTGTCTGTCTATCTATATTTGCTTGTTTTATGCCCCTTTTGATTTTAAGCTTCTTGAAGACAGGAACTGTCTTTTTTTTCTCCTTGTATCCCCAGCACTTAGCCCAGGGCCTGGCAGATAGGAAGTGCTTAATAAATGTTTAATGATTCTTTTGTCGTGTTTATGAAGGATGGCGAGCCACTTGATCACGTCTTTCTAGGCAATAGGTACTAAATTTTTGCAACTTGTTATAATATGTTGTTGAACAGTTTTTACCATTTACTTGTGAGATTTACAGTGATTAAATTTGGGCTTGTCAAGAATTATTATTAAATAGTTTGAACAGAGTAAAACAAATTCAAGTTAGAACACTCATATGACAAACATTTTCTAAGACAATAATGTGTAGAGTGCCATCTTGTATGTGTGTGTGCACGTGTGTGTGCTCAGGTATTACTGCTTCTAGAAAAGCTAGAAAGTAATTTGGTAGGAAATAGGCTTAGAGCACTGTCTTATACCACATCCCATAATAAATTCCAGTTGGCTATATGGCTTAAATATATAAACCATAAAATAATGAGAGAATGGGAGGAAGTATTTTTCTTTATTGTCCTTAGGGGCAGGATTTATAACCAAATAAAGAATAAGGGGGATCATAATATAAATTTTTTTTGGCCTTGCATACAGTGGGGGTTTAATAATGTTTGTTGAATTGCCATTTAAACTCCTTCCTACCTTTTTAGTTACATAAAATTTAAAAGCTTGTCTAAAAGTTTGATGTTCAAGATACAGAGGCAGTTGACACAGATATATAAGGCCAAGAGCTGTTCCTCAGTATATAAGCTATCAAAGGACCAGATGCTGTCTGAAACCAGACAAGTTTTTAAAAGGGGAGTTACAGCCTATCCACAACTGTATGAAATATGCTCCAAATGACTTAATAATAATCCAAATGCAAAATGAAACATCTCTGGGCTTTTACTTGACACTCATCAAAGTGGCGAAGATGATAAAAGATGGAAATAATGTTGGAGCAGCTGTGGAAAGATAGGTTCACCAATACTTGTTGGGGAATCTTTGAATTGTTCCAATTTTTTCGAAAACAATTTGAAATTGTTGAGATGATGATTAAATTTTTCATATCTTTTTACCTAGTGATCCCACTATAGGACTTAAGGAAGTAAAAGACAGAAAGAAATGTGTAGCAAATTTTCATATCTGATAGCATAAACTTGAGAATAAATTGGGTACTCATTTATTGGGGAATAACTGAATAAATTGTAATTTATTAATATAATGGAATATTATTGTACCATAACCTGTAGCAAACAGTAACTGTGATGAACTCAGAGAAACAAATTTATTATAAACAGAACCAAGAAAGTTAGATCAAGAGAACGATATGCATAATAATCAAAGTAATAATGAAAGTAGCACTAAAAGATACCACAATTCACATTATATGCAGTGACCAATCCAGAAGACTGATAATGCAGCATACTTCCCTCCTTTCACTAAAAGAGGGGAGGTAAAATACAGGTGCTAAATATGTTGTCAAATACTATCACTGTTAATTTTACTTTTTTTACAACTTTTTCTTTGTTATAAGGGAGAATTATCTAGTATTTGGGTTTTCTTAGGAAGTGAAAGTAATATTTTTTATGATTATGAGTTTGATATGAGGTCTTAAAGTGTATAAAAATCCATTTGCACATGTGTTATACATATGTTTTTGTCTCAGCAGTGAAAAAAAGCAAAAAAAATTTTTTTTAATGAATTGCAGTTTGATATTCCATGTATATAGAAACCATGATAATTGTGCTGGTTTTTCTAATCCTATTTGAAAGTATAAAAGTGAGGGGTGGCTAGGTGGCGCAGTGAATAGAGCACCAGTCCTGGAGTCAGGAGGACCTGAGTTCAAATCCAGCCCCAGATACTTAACACTTACTAGCTGTGTGACCTTGGGCAAGTCACTTAACCCCAATTACATTGCCTTCCCCCTTCAAAAAGAAAAAGAAAAGTATAAAAGTGAGAAAGTTACATATTATAAGCATTCAGAAGAGGGGAAAAATTACACATTCATATACCTATTGACCTGTCACTTTTCCTTATGTGCAACATAGACAAAAGCTATAATCTGAGATGTAGGAAAGAAGGGAATTTTGTCACCAGTTGACCAACAGGAAAGATCTCATTTAGCTAGATTGACTAACATTTTACCAAACATACCTTGTGAATTTCTGTCTCTGTTATTTTGCTCATGTTGTTTCCACTTTCATAGTACATTTTCCATCTCTTTTTTCCCATGAGAATATTCTGTATCTTCAGAAAAACTTGGAAAGACTTATATGCACTGATGCTGAATGAGAGGAGCAGAACATTGTACACGGTTACAGCCACATTGTGTGATGACTAACTTTGATAGAATTGGCTCTTCTCAGAAGTGCAAGCTTCTAAGACAACTCCAAAAGGCTCATGATGAAAAATGCTATCCATATCCAGAGAAAGAATTATAGAGTCAAATGCACATCAAAGCATACTATTTGCTTTCTCCCTTTTTTGTTTTGTTTTGTTTCTTCTTTCTCATGGTTCATTCCAGTGGTTATAATTCTTCCTTTCAACATGACTAATGTGAAAATAGGTTTAATATGAATATATATATGTAGAGCCTATATCAGATTGCACACCGTCTTGAGGAGGAGGGAGTAGAGGAAGGAAGAAGAAAATTTAAAACTCAGAAGCTTGTGGAACTGAATGTTGTAAACTAAAAATAAATAGATAAATTAAAAAAAAAAGAATATTCTCTATCCTTTAAGGCTTAGCAGAAACCTTTCTTTTTTCTTGGTTTTCCTTCGTCTTCCCCCAGCACACAGAGCTCATGTCCTCCTTTGATAGGCAGTTGTTATCTCTATCCCTTTTGGAATACTTACTATTTATTGCTTTGTGATATTGGGTACCCTTAAAATTAGTTTTTCTTACCTTCCCAACTGGATTATAAGCTTTTTAAGTACATGAATTTCTTTGTATCCATCTCATATTGCATCTTGATAAATTCAGAGTACTTAGAGGGGAAAAATTCTATGTGGTTTTCAATTGTAAAACATACACACATTTTTTACATGAGGAAGGTCATGCTGTCAACTCTTACCAGAAGATATTGATTATTTTTTCATTGGGGGTTGGTTTTTAATCTACTTAGTTCTGATCAGTGTTTTAAGTACTGGAAGGACAACAGTTGAAATAATACCAACTAACCAAAGAGGCAACATGGTGTCATGTATCAGGAACATCTGGGTTCACTGTTCTGACACACATTAGTCCTGGACAAGTACCTTAGCCTGTCAGTGACCCAGGTAACTAAGAGTGTAAGTTGCAAAGGAGGTGATTATCTATTAGTTATCCTATTGGTTAGAAAGTTCTCTGTGCCAATGAAGTCATCAATATGATCCAACCTTACCCCCTCAAAAAAAAAAACAAAAACAAAAGCGCACCAAAACCTTTTATCACTTTGTTTATGAGGAGGCTTATTAAGCAGATTTCATAGTTTGTTATCATCTTTCTCAAAACAATTATTTTTCATTCTTTTTTCTCCCTAGGAACACATTATACAATGACAAATGGAGGCAGCATTAACAGTTCAACACACTTACTGGATCTTCTGGATGAACCCATTCCAGGTGTTGGTACATATGATGACTTCCACACCATTGATTGGGTTAGAGAAAAATGTAAAGACAGAGAAAGGCATAGGCGGGTATGTGATGTCATTATAATAATGTAAAGCTTTTAGTAAAATGTGTTTAAAATGAGCTTACTTTGAATATTTAACATTATACTTTTAGCCATTGACCTTGGGCAGTTATGTTTTAGCAAGTAGTAATTTTTCCTTTTCTTTCTAATGTAACAAATTTTGTTTATGTTCTGCTGCTATAGCATCATTTTGGAACAAATTTTTCAAACAACATGAAATTTATATCTCCTTTCTAACATAATTTTGTATCTCACAAAGTTCTGTAAGGCACTGGCACTACAAAAGGAAAATAGGTTTTTTGCTATGTTTTTATGGACTTGTGACTTCATCTGTGTAGATACTCTGCCGTGAATTTGCAGACCAAACCCTATTCTTTGTCATTCTCTAATTCTTTAGTCCTTTGGGGTGGAGTATTATTCTATCCACTTACTACTTCTCGTTTTTTATTACTTCATGTTATGAAGTATTTTATATTGCTTCTTTTGGGTGGTTGGTAATTTGCTGCAGCTTACATGTGCCTACTGGGTCTCTATCCATTTTCCTTTAGGTTATTCATAAGCCACATGTGTCGTGTATGTGTAAAATACTTATTTAGATTTGGAATTGGAGTGTTATTTATAGAACTTATTTGCCACATTGGTTCATGTTTGCCTTTGAAACACCAGGAAATAGGTGTTATCAGAAAAAGAAGTTTCCACCTGAAACAGGATACTAAATCAAAAGAGTACACAAATGTTATCGGTATCGTGAGAGTCTTAGATAAACAATATAGTACGGATAAAATGTACTCTCATAGATTCAGTGTAAGTATATGGTTACTAAGGGAATGTGGTTGTAGAAAGAGAGAGTGTTCCTTGCAACTTTAGGAGGACAATAATTTCTGTTTTCAAAAGATGATCAAGTGTAGGTTAGATAGTGCTTATATCACTATGATAGATACTGCACAAATACAGCATTTTAGATACGGTCGATAAGTAATGTAATATCTAACTAAATAATATAGTTTTTTCTAAGAAAGGAACATAGTACATTAGGGAACAATGATAAAAAATGATGTATCATAAATTTCTCAATAGTATTTGGTGTAATGATTAACAACAACAATAATAAATTAATAGCATTTATGTAGTGCTTTAAGATTTACAAAGTGCTTTACAAGCATTATCTCATTTTAGCTTCATGACTGGGAAGTAAGTGCTGTTATCACTAATTAAACTGAGGCAGGCAGTTTAAGTGACTTGCCCAGAGTCACACAGCCTGTATTAGTAGCAGTAGGGATGGCAATAACTCCATTCAACTTTCACAGCCCTCTGTCTTCTGCTGGTCCCATTTAGCTTAAAGTAAAATTGCAAGAGCATTAAAGAGCTAGTGAAATCCAGCCACATAAACATTACCACTGTGAAATCATTTGAGGCTAAATTTCACTGTTATCCTGCTGGCTTTGTAGTGCCTTAATTTTCAGGTCACACAACTCTAGTAGAACAAAAGAAGACTGGGTTAATTTCTGGCTATAGCAGCATAAATGTCAGTGGTGTTAATATTCCTTTGAAGAGGAAAAAGCATGCTTCTCCCTATTAAAGTAGGGTGGAGCATAGACTGGAACTTCAGTTTGTAGTTAAACCTCCTTCACTCCACTCCCAAAGGATGTGAAAGTTACTTTCCTCCCATCATAGAAGGCTCACCATTATGTTGAAATATAAAGAGAAGGTTTGCTGCATCCTTTTTCAGGTATTGTTAACTCTCCACATATTCCCACTGGTAGCTTAACAATTAGTCCAGGTTTAATTTTTATTAGCTATTGAGAGCTGGGTGATCTTATGTTTTTGTGGCTGTTCTATGATAGTATCTACATACCTTCCTGCTCTAGTCTAAATTATACTGTTTGTTATATTTGAGGTACTTCCACGACCATTCAATGTCATCCTCACTTCTTAAATTAGAAGTTATATAGACACATATATGCAAGACAGTCTCCGGTCCTTCCCACTCTAAAATTTGACTCTAATTAGCTGTGGAAATAAGAAATAAAGGCATATATAATTTATAATTTTGGTTGTTTCAAAAAATATCCTTTTGATATACTAACAGCCTATGAGGACCATTGCTATCATAGCTAAATGATTAGATTGAGAACAAAAATAGTAACACAGAATTTGGTTTCAATGACACTACATATTTAGAGGTTCGTGTACTTCTAACTTCACAAACATTTCGTAGGGGTAGGGGTACAGATAGGCAAATGAAAATTTCTTGCCATCTGAGAGCATGTATTGTTCTGAAATATAGATGGCTTAACCTTCATACTTGAAGATAATGTTGTGGGTGAGTGTTTTACATGTGTGGGATGTGCCTGGAAAGATGACCGTATGACTGTTCAGAGAGAGAGAGAAAAGTACACGCGAGTTCACGGGCATAAGTGTGTGTTCTAGTTTTCAAAGTTTGACACTTTACATGCTAGATTTCTCTTCTTCCTGTTTGCTTTATTCAGAGATGAAGAAGGAACTTTCAGATTTTTGTTTTGATTTGAACATTTTTATTTTCAGATTAACAGCAAAAAGAAAGAATCAGCATGGGAAATGACCAAAAGTTTGTATGATGCTTGGTCAGGATGGCTAGTAGTAACACTAACAGGATTGGCATCAGGTAAAAATGGTTTTTAAAAGGCTTTTCTGCATTTTGGAAATAGAAACAATTCTTTCCTGACATTTTTATTCACTAGTAAATTCTATAAGCATTTTTCTCCTTTTAAATCTTTTGTTTTTACTTTTATTTATATTTAAATCCTTTACTTTATTTTTACCTATAAGGAATCAACTGCTGATCATTTAAGTAAAGTCTACCGTGTTATTCACATTCTAAAAAAGGTATATTTGGGGCAGCTAGGTGGCACAGTGAATAGAGCATGGAGTCGGGAGGACCTGAGTTCAAATTGGACCTCAGACACTTAACACTTACTAGCCATGTGACCTTGGGCAAGTCACTTAACCCCAATTGCCCTGCCTTCCCCCCTCCAAAAATATATATATTTACTATGTGTGTTATAATTATATATAAGAATATTCAGTGATTCTAATGTAAAAGTCAACATTTAAATCACTGGAATGTTTTTTTTTTTATATGAGATTCTTTATTAAATTTTTTTGAGTTACATCTTTTCTCCCCGTCTTTCCCCCACCCACCACCCCAAAACAGCCATCCCAGTATTTCCCCCCTCCCCCAGTCTATTCTCTCCTATGT
>CM053583.1:143380668-143399037 GCA_028627135.1 Pseudochirops cupreus
CTGACTGAAGAAAATAACACCTTAAAAAACAGACTAACTCAAATGGCAAAAGAGGCCCAAAAAGCCAATGAGGAAAAGAATACCTTAAAAAGCCGAATTTACCAGATGGAAAAAGAATCTCAAAAGCTCACTGAAGAGAATACTTTCTTCAGAATTAGACTGGAGCAAATGGAAGCTAATGATTTTATGAGAAATCAAGATACTATTAAACAGATCCAAACAAATGAAAAATACAAGACGATGTGAAATATCTCATCAGAAAAACCACTGACCTGGAAAATAGATCCAGGAGAGACAATTTAAAAATTACTGGACTATCTGAAAGCCATGATAAAAAAAAGGAACCTAGAAATCATCCTTCAAGAAATTCTCAAGGAAAATTGCCCTGATGTTTTAGAACCAGAGGGCAAAACAGAAATTGAAAGAATTCACCAATCACCTCTTGAAAAAAGATCCCCAAAAGAAAACTCCTAGGAATATTATAGCCAGGTTCCAGAGTTTCCAGACCAAGGAGAAAATATTACAAGCAGCCAAGAGGAAACAATTTGAATATTGTGGAAACACAATCAGGCTAACACAGGATCTAGTAGCTTCTACATTAAGGGACTGAAGGGCTTGGAACATGATATTTCAGAGATCAAGGGAGTTAGGATTAGAACCAAGAATCACCTACCCAGCAAAACTGAGTATAATGTTTCAGAGGAAAATATGGTCATTCAATGAGGTGGAGGACTTTCAAGCTTTCTTGATGGAAAAAAAACCAGCTGAATAGAAAATCTGACATTCAAATATGAGAAGCAAGAGAAGCATGATAACGCAAACAGGGAAAAGAAATCACAAGGAACTTATCAAAGTTGAACTATTTACACGCCTACATGGAAAAACAATAATTGTAAGTTACAAAACTTCTCAGTATGAGGATAGCTGAAGGGAATATAAATGGGTATATACATAAATACATATACATGTACGTAGATATACATATAAATGTATGTACATATGTATACATACATATATGTCTATATACGAGAGTATATATGCATATGAATACATATGTGAGTTGTGTGTATATATATATATATATATATATATGTGTGTGTGTGTGTGTGTGTGTGTGTGTGTACAGGTATACATAGAGGGCACAGGATCAATTGAATAGGAAGAGATGATATTTAAAAGGTGAAATTGTGAGGTAAGAGAGGAATCTAATTAGAGGTGACAGGGAGAGACAGAATGGAGTTAATCATCTCATACAGAAGAGGCAAGGGATAACTTTTACAACAGAGGGGAAGAACTGAATTTGACTTAGGGAGGGAATGACATACACTCTAAATTGGGTATCTTGCCCTACAGGAGAGTAGGGGGGAAGGGGATAAGAGAGGGGATGATGGGGGGGAGGGCAGATTGCAGGGGGAGGATAGTTAGAAGCACACGCTCCTGTAAAGGGACAGGGACAAAACAGAGAATATAACAATGGCGGAGGGGGGAGTGTTAATAGGATGGAGGGAAATACAGTCAGTCTTTCACAATATATCCACTATGGAAATGTTTGCATAACTACACATGTACAACCTATAGTGAATTTCTTATCTTCCCAGTAAGGGTGGGAGACGAAGGAGTAAGGGAAAGAATCTGGAATTTAAAGTTTTAAAATCAAATGTTTTTTTAAATGCTGCTGTTGTTGTTGCTGTTATTATTATTATTATTATTATTACTGTTTACATGCAACTGGGAAATAAGATACACAGGCTCTGGGGTAGGGAGATCCATCTTGCCCTACCAGAAAGTCAGAGGGGGATGGAGGAGTATATAGGAGAGAGCAGACTGAAGGAGGGTGTATTCAGTGAGATCGGTGTTTTGGGGTGGTGGTAGTGGAAAGATGGGGAGAAAATTTGTAACTCAAAATCTTGAGGAAATGAATGATGTAAACTAAAAATAAACACAAAAGTTAATTTTTTAAAAAAGTTCCCATCGGTAAGAAAATTGAAACTCACTAAACACCATTATAACAAGAAGTGCAGGATTTAGAAAAAAAAGGGGGGGTAAAGATGACTGTTTGGCGTCTAACAAAATAAATTCCCATATGATATGGGATAGAAGGGAAATTTCAAAACTTTGCTTCCCAATTATGAAAAACAAGAAGATAGACAAAGTAAAGTGGCCCACATAATCCACAGAGAGGATTGGAGAGAATCCAATCAGAAGTATTCTTTCTCCCCTGACTTCTTATCACTTTGCCTTGCTTTTTTGCACTTATGTCTTATTTTAGGTTTGTAATGGTAATAAAATTTAAAGATCCCTTTGGATTAGAAAGTTAAGAGGTACTTAGCACCTAGTTCAAATTAAGCCTCTGTTAAAGATACAGAAGGTATGAACTCCTGTTGCTGAGGTAACAGGAAGGGGCTGAAAAGGCAAGAGCAATACTGTATATAAGGGAAAGGCCCAGAGAGGGAGAGTCAGAACTTCTTGGGATAAGCTTCTTGGAAGCAGAAGCAGCTGCCACCAGCAAGGCTGAAGAGGAAAGACCCAGGCTGGAGAGAATGATTTTGATTTTGGGAACCTGGGTGAAGTGATTTTGATTCTGGGAACCAGCTGGAGCTTTTGCTGGGGAACTACCAGCTTCTCCTGGGAGCTGCCAAAGACTTCCAAGGACCAGATGGAGCTGCTGCAGACTGAGGAAGCATGACTGTGATGCTGGTACTTTCGACGAACCTGTTTGTGGCTTTGTTAAGCCTTGACTTCCCAGGAACAGAGACTGTGAAGGATTTAAGGTGGACTGGACACCGTGAGCTTCAGCATGGAACAGGAACAACACAGAGAGCTGGAAAAGGAACTGGGAACTGTCAGCCTTTGAATCCAGATGACAGTTTGGTGAATCCAGGTAGAAGCTGGGACCATGGATGGGGATCCAGGGAATCTCAGAGACTACCCCAAGTCAAGCTGAAAGAAGATTTTGCTTGGATAATGTGTAGTGACTAAGAAGATTGTAACTTATTTATGACTGAGGGGTGGATGGTCTGTGTATTTTACACTACCCCTTAAAAGAGTGCTGAGTAGTGACTGATATTGTAACTTAGTGTGCCCCATGAGCGGAGAACTTTGACTACTGTATTTTGTGATCCTTAAGGAGGCAAGCCTCCTTAAGGATGACGGGATGATTGAGTTGACTGAATGACTGAGTTACTAAGCGACTGACTGACTAAATGATTATACTTTGTTCAAAACTGTGTGACCACTGAGGTGAAAATTATGCGGCCATTTTCTGTGACACGTTGTGAATGCTGTATTTTGATTATCTGTGATAAGCTGTAGCATTGTGAATGCTGTACCTTGATTTACTGTGAATGTTTTGCTCTGATTTGTTATTGAATATAGTGTTCTCTATACTATGTAATCAGAACCTTGAAAGCTGTTCACAGCAGCCATCCTCTGGAAAGCTGCTCATGCTTGGCTTTACAAGGTTAGAGTTATTTCTGTACATATCTCCCCTACTAGATTTTATGGCAGCAGAGACTATGTCTTATATTTGCTTCTTATTCATCATCTATTACTGTGCTTTGCAAATAACAAGAACTTAATGAATATTGTTAAAATGAACAGACAGCATTAATCTAGTCTAACTGAAAGGTTCAAAAAAGAGGTAGATTTCAAGCATTTGGAATGAATCGCATGAAAGGAATCACTAAATACACCAAAATACTATTCTAGAAATGATCAGCTACTCTCTTTTTCTATTCACCATGGAAAATAAATAGTAGTTAAAAATCATTCTATGATACCAGTCTACAAAGTCTTTTTTACCCACCTTAAAATTCCATTTGAAGAATTTCTATTTAAAACCACTATCAACATCACCAGAATAACTGACTAGAGTGGTTAGCATTCAGTGATTATTCTACATATTGAATAGGCGCATGTTAAGTAGCTGGTAACACTGATGAAGCAATGGGAATTTCAATCATTTCATCATCTGATAAGACTGTAATAAGACTGATAAGAAAATAATAATTATAGGCTTTTTCATATTTCATAAATTTATAACAAAAAGGACGTAAACATTTTGATTTTGATTAAATGGGATAAATCTACAAATATCCATTTTTATGTAAGTGAAATTATCTAGACATACGATATAAAATCTGTTCATGTCATCCATGGATTTTTAATGTTAAGGTTTATATTTGACAAATTCCATGATAGTAAATGAATAATAATATTAATTAATGATTATAATCACTGAGCTTATAACTATTTTTCCTTGGGAACTGAAAATACTTCACAAACATGACCTAATTAATACACTATTCTATTCCTAAAAATTATACAGCAGAACTGAACACATTCCAAATAAATAAACTAATACTAATATTCTGAAAAATATATTTCTGAGCCTTGCCCAAAGCAACTGAAAATTAGGAAAAATGTAATGATCAATTAACCAACCAACAAGCATTTACCGAGAATCTACTACGCTCCAAACACAGTGCCGAGAGATGGGGAAAGGATCATCCCTACCATTAAGGAGCCTACATTCTTTCCAGGGAAACAAAATATTCAAAGAGAATAAAAACAAAGCCCATACAAGGTACTTCCAGCGGATCTGTAGCATAATTTAGAAAAGGGTTACGCAGACGGTGGGAGACTAGGGATCTTCAGAGGTAGTGCTGAGGAAAGGGTGCTTGGAATAAGTCGGTCAGTTTGTAAAGTGTATAAAGTGTATAAAGAGAAGAAATATCACAGGTATGGATGATGATCCAGCACAAGAGACGGAGAAGGAACACCGAGGAAGTGAGGGAAGAAACGCTGAGTGGCACAGGGGAATGTGCCCTAACCACAGAAGCAGAGGACCCTGATTCAAATTCTACTTCTGATGCTTATTACCTGTATGACCTTGGACAATTCATTTCTTTCCTGGGATTAGGAAATTTACTCATATGTAAAATGAAGCTATTGGCCTCTGAGGTCCCTTCCAGCACTAGATCTATAATCCTAGGAGAAGACCCAACAGAGAGCAGTACCACAAAAACCCAAAACAGAGAGAAAATCTAGGAAGAGAAGAAAGTAGTCAACAGTGTCACATGCTGCAGAGATATTATGAAAAAAGATGGCCACTGGATACAGCAGTTTAACAGATTATCAGTAATGTTGGAGTGAATGGTTTCACTTGATTTATGTGGATAGAAGCTAGATAAATTATCTAACGAATTAGTTTTTTAAGCACAGATTTGTACAATATAAATGCAAAATATATAAAAAATATGCTTAATGACAACAAAAACAACATATTTATTACTATAACTATACACTAAATACTCTAACATTAATTTTTTTAATATTCAAAATACCAGCATTTAATATTAGCTAAATTTAATGAGGAAAAACAGCAGTAGCTCACAATGGGGGAAATCATTTAAAATTCAAAGCTAGGTCTAAAAGCACTTGGCTGTAAACTGATCCTAGTATGAATAAGGAGAACACAAAGCAAAGAATGAGAAGATCTTAAAGGGCTAATTTATGTACTAGAGTTATCAAAATGAATATCCACACAGAATGATCAAATGCCAATTTCCTTCTTAAATAATGGATAAAGAATAATTCTAAGAATCAAGTCTTTAGCTAAAGTCTTTCAGGTCACAAACTTCCAGTGAATCTTAACTTAGCACAAGGAAACCACAGGAATAAACTGATAATGCCAACCAAAAACAAAGTGTACTAAGAATATTCTTACATTCTAATATTTTATGATAATTGAAAAAACTATTGCATAGTAATTTCATTTTTCTGTGTCCATCTTTCACCACTCCTTCACAGTTAGACTTCAACAACAAGTGCACTAATGACAACTTCTTTGGTTTAACTAACAGGGAGTGCTTGGGATTTATAGTACACTTGTTGTCTACAGAAGAAGACTCAGAACAGCATCTTTTCTCTCTTCCTTTATTCCTATATTATTACCCTATCTTCTAAGCATAGAGATACGACTATAAAATATCAAAATAGGACCTTTTCAATTAACCTTCAGTAAAAGCCAAGTGGAAGAAGTGGCAGCTAAATCTACTCAAGTTTCAATCAAAGATGGTCAAGATATGAAATAGAAAAGACAAAGTTATACTTCAGTGGCACTAATGATTTGACCTCTTTAGTGAACACTACCACAAAGAATAGTAAAATTTCAAAGCAAGATATGTGTGACTTGTCACAAATTCATCAAAGACAAAAAAAATGATAACTTAAAACTAAAAATCTGTAGCTTTATCTGTGCATCTCTACAGATTTCAAATAGTCATATATGAGGACTACCTTTTCTGGTAGAAAATATATTTGATATTTGCTTCCTACCATAAACCATGGATTAAGCATAATAATAACATAGTCATCCATTCCAGCTGATGTACAAGATATATAATGTTTCAAAGTAAAAGTAAAAATGAGCTTTAAGAAGTTTCTTTTAATGACTCAAAAGTAAACTGTACACAATATAAGCAAGTCTTCAAATCATATTAACAAAACAAATCTTAGGTACTACATCTTCAAAAGAAAATGTACAAAATAAAGTATTCACAATGTTAATTTTTATGCTTTCTAAAAATGGACAAACCCATTATTTTAATTTACCTCCTGGAAAATATTTCAATGTAGCAAACATGCTTAAATATCAAATAATGTTAAGTTACCTTAATACCAAAGGTGAAGACAGTCATTATGATTTTAAATATGAGTGCTAAACACAGTTGCCATATGGCTGAATATACTCCAATGCCTGCTGGACGGTCAGGAATATCATCCACAATTTTACTGGCATTCATATCATTTCTGTAGTCACAGAGGGAAGAGGATTCCAGAGGTCCACAGTCCGTAAAAAGCTCTTTAATCAGTTCACTGGTATTAAGCCTTGTATATGGGTTTGGAAAGGCTATCACAGCTGTAATAGCTGCAACTATGATGACTTCTAAAACAGGATATTTCCCAAATTTTGTGGATTTGCGCCGACGACACCAGGCAATATTTGCCCGAATGAAAAATGCTCCCCAGAGGCCTCCAAAAACCCCTAGGAGAATGAAAGGAAATAGTTCAAAAAGGTACCATGGAGTGTGATATTCCACATAAAAAAGGACCAGGCGGCTATTTCCAAAAGGATTGATGGATCTCAAAACAAAGGCAGCCACTAAAGCAGCAAAAAAAGACCTCCATAAAGTTTTCAGGGGAAAATAATAACTAACCTGCAAGGAAACAAATGAAGAATTACTGGTTATTCATTTAAACGAATGTTGCTCATATTAGGAAATAACTGGCAAATATCTTACACCTATATCTGGCTAACAAAGAGCTTATATTGTATAGATATTTGTTCTACTAGATTCATATTCATACAATGTCTATTATTGTTTCCTGATTTGCAAGACAGACCAATGAGATTTAAAGTATTTATCCTGGATTATTTTCCTGAGAAGTTGTTTAAAGTACTCTAGAGTAAAAGCACCTTCATTCTTATTCTTTGAACTACAAAAATACGTATAAAAAGGATTTTTGAAGTTAATTGTATCCTCTAAGATCAGTGGTTTCCCAAACCAACTGAGTCAAGAAATCTTTTTTGGCTTGAAATATATCAAGATGCTAGAGTTCAAATACTGACTCAGGAGACAGGGTTTGGAATAACCCTAGGACAAACAACAATAAACATAACTAAGTATTTTAACACAGCTATAAGCTCATCAACATTTCACAGGAGAGAATTTAGGAAAAACCACTATAGCTAAAATGAAAAATAGGTTTGGAAAATATATATTAAAGAAAAAATGTTTTCTATCCACAGAGATTTGAGTTTGTCCAGGAAACTGAAAGGTAAACACTATTCTGAAAAGATTAAAACTGTTTTACTGATTAAATTTTTTAAAATCAGTGACAGCATTTTAAAAATCACAAGAAAAATTCAGAGATGTAGTTTTTAACACAAATTAAAGAAAGCAAAAATTTTCAAAACCAAAATAAAAATAAGCTACAATTTAAATAACTCAAAAGGAGTAACATTTGAAACATTTCCTGAAACATTAATTATGAATAGTAAAAATTACATTATATCAACATTTCATTCTTCCACAGACCCAAAAATTAAAAAAAAATTATTTAAAATCTATTAAAAGGATGTATTTATAGTCATAACATTGGGCAATCTACCATTACAGCTTTACACACCTCCTCCAGACTAAAAAGGACTCCACCAATTGGGGCACCAAAAGCAACAGATACTCCTGCTGCTGAGGCAGCTGACAGCACCTAGGGGAAAAATATCACAAAACTTTAATCTCAGGTTTTATTATAAATCCAAATGAAGAGAATAATCGGTATTTCTTCTTATATAGTACATCAAGACTTCTTTGAAGTGAACATCATCTTGCCTCTTCCCTAAGTACCAAAAGGAAGTAATGATTCATTCTCTTCCTGTCCTGCTCTTTTTCTATTTCCAATTAACAAATTTTGGGGCAGCTAGGTGGTACAGTGAATAGGGCACCACCCCTGGAGTCAAGAGGACCTAAGTTCAAATCCAGTCTCAGACACGTAATACTTACTAGTTGTGTGATCTTGAGCAAGTCACTTAACCCCAACTGCCCTGCCCTCCCTCCTCCAAAAACAAAGGCAAATTTTAGGAAAATCTTCATGAAAGCTGTCCTCTTTGTCTCCAAATGTTCCTTTATTCAACTATATATTATTTTGTCTACCTGTAATAATTAAGACAAGTATTCTCAAATATTTGCAGAGTGAAGATACTGCATTTCTCATCGCTTTATCAAATACCATTTGAAATGTGAGTCAACTATGATGGGAGCTATGACTCCAAAATTAACAAAACCAGGCTACATAATCATCTTACTGGGGAACCTCTCACTAAGGTATCATTAACAGGAGCCCAGAGTAGGGGTTAGAATAGGGTCAAGACCTGTAATTTCCTTGGTATAAGGAACTCCCAAGTGAGCAATCTCCCACTATAAATGCCAATAAACACTTTCTCTGAAACATTAAGAGTTCTTAAAGACTTGCTTGAAGCACTGAGTGGTTAAAGCAACTTCCCCCACAGTTACAGAGACAGTATAGGTCAGATGGGGACCTGAATCTAGGTCTTCCTAACCTTGAGGCCAGCTTCTCTATCCACTAGGCTACACATTAGGGAAAAATAAAACTCCAAGAAATAGAGGAAAATTCTGAATGATGCATACAGGTAGTGGACAAAAAGTAACAAATGATTTCTATTTGGTGAGAAAACTAACTCCATAATTTCTTTTTGCTAAAAATTTATCCTGCTTATTATACTTGGGATGACATTATACCTAGTCTGCATATAAACTAGATAGAATCTGAGTTCTTTGAAGGCAGGGAAGAACTGTTTCATTTCTGGGGCAGCTAGGTGGCACAGTGAATAGAGCACTGGCCTCAGTCACTTAACACTTATTAGCCATGTGACCATGCACAAGTCACTTAACCCAAATTGCCCTCCCTGCCTTCCCCCCTCCAAAAAAAACCAAAAAACTTTCATTTCTGTCTTGGTATATCACTAGTGAGTAGCACAATGCCAGGGCACAGAATAGATGCTTAATAAATACTTGTGGACTGACTGATTTGCATCCCATGATTACTATCACCTTACACTTAAGATAGTGATTCAAAAGCTACACTGGTAGCAAAGAAAAGGTCATTAAAGACCTTTCCAGGAAAATCACAAGCATAAACCACTGGCACAAAATCAAGATATATATGGCTGGGAAGATACTCACTTCCACAAAAGAAATAAGTAGGAAGAGGGTTGGAACAATATTTACAAAAGTAACAAAGAATAAAAGAGAAGTGAAAAAGGCAGTTCAGCAAAACTAATCCACAAATCCACCAAGTCTGACATTATATTCTTCCCCTGACTGTTCCCTGCTGCAATGAAGGGAAAGTGTAGCATTCTTTCTATTCTTTGGGTCCAAGCTTGGTCATTATAATTTCAGGGCATTCAATTTTGATTTGGAGAATTATTGTTCTTCCTATTTACAAGGTCACAGTCATGGTATATAATTCTCTTTTGATCTTTAGAGTCTCTGGTCATGGAATCATTTAAAAAATAAACTTATAAAAATCTATGTTCCACACTTGGGGTATAGTCTGGTCAAAAGCACTGGGACAAAAGAGACAATGTTTGGAACAGCAAACAGGCCCACTGGCTTGAATAACAAGTGCATTAAAAGAAACCAATGTGCAGTAAGCCTGAAAAGGTAGCCTTAGAGTCAGATTTTGAAGAACAAGTCAAGGAAAGAAAACTGTCATGAGGTGGAGGTTCAAGTCCCATTCAATTATGAGATTCTACGTGTAATGGGAAGTACATAAGATTGCAAGTGAAAGGATATGTATTCAATTATTGTCTCTGCAAGAAGACAAATTTGTTTAATCTACCTGTGGGCTTCATTTGTTACACAGATAAAAATAGAGAAAGAGGTATCAGAATAAAATGAAATTAAATGCAAACACATTTTTAAAAGTTGAAGGCAATCAGGTAAAGATTAGCATTCTAATCAAAATAATTCACTGCCTATTGAAAAAAGGAAAAAAGGGTCAGCTTAGGTGGCACAGTGAATAGAGCACTGGCCCCGGAGTCAGGACGACCTGAGTTCAAATCCAGCCTCAGACATTTACTAGCTGTGTGATCTTGACGAGGTGCTTCTGTATCATTTTGGTGGGGCTTTTGTACCCCAGTTTGTAAAAATCTCACTTGTGGTTGGGTAACTATGTATGTCACATCAGTTTGTAACAAGCCTGTGCCATTAAGCTGTAAAAATCACACTTTTCTTCAGCCATAAAGGCATTCGCTCTGCCCCTTCCCCTGCCCCCAGCCTCAAAGTCTTTTCCCAAAGTCTGCTAGATAGTTTCCCATGAATCAATCACTCAAGTATTCCTAGAGAAATACATTAACGCCTTTGTTCCTAGCGGCCAGCTGTGCTTTAGAAACCTTGAGCAACTTTATCAAGGAGATAACTCCCTCCTGAGATGGTCTCTAATCAGTCTAGCTTCCAAATTTGGCACCTCCTGAAACAATCAAGCCTATACTCCCAGCAGCTATGTTGGACCTATGTCATTTATCCTTGACCAAAAGTTACCTAGTGACGCCTCAAGACGAAAAACACACCTCTCCCTCCATCTCCTGTCAAATTTTTCGAGTGAATTATGGGCAATTCACCTGTGCAGTTGATATTAAAAATGCATGGCCCTTTAAGCACTTAACCACTCCCAGACTCCTCCCTAATCCTACCTTTGCCCACCTAGTTAGTATAATGAGCCTCTGACTAACAGTTTTATGCCTTTAAAATGGCACCTCTATTCCTCAGCACCTTGCAGGTCTTTTTCTCTGCCCCCCCCCCCCCGGCCCCCGCCTGCTGAAAAGCATAACTTTATAACTCTGCCTTAAATCCCTTTCAGCTTGCAGCCCTTGCCTCAGTGAAACAATAAACTTTTATGACTCTACCAAAGGACAGCTGGGTCCAGTAAATTCTTTTTCTGACAAGGAACCTAGAACAGATTTCATTAGAAATCTCACACCCCTTCTCCCTCATCAACCTCAGGCAAGTCACTTAACCCAAATTGCCCTGCCTTCCCCCCTCCAAAAAAGACCAAAAAGAACGAAAAAAGGAAAAAGGAAAAATCTTTCTATATGTTCCACCAAACACTTTACAAAAGGATTCTAGACATCTTATAACTAGCAGTACAGGTAACAGACCAGATGAACATAGGTTGTTGCTTTTTGCCAAGGGTGTGTGAAATAGTTCTGATAGACAATCAGGACCCTTGTTAGCACAGCATAAAACCAAGAGGAACCTCTACAGGACACACTCTCAAGCTTTAAGTCTAAGCTATGGAGCCAGGATGGAGAGGATTCTTAGTCCAAGGATTTCTTCCAAAGATGTCAGAGATACAAGTTTGGGTCTAGATAATCTCTAGAAAAAGACTGGCATGGAAGTCAAGGAACCATTTAAATTTTGAGGCTCAAATGAGAGAAAAGCCTCAGGAGCTAATGACCCTCTAGAGCAGTGGTTCTCAACCTTCCTAATGCCGCAACCCTTTAATACAGTTCCTCGTGTTGTGGTGGCCTCCAACCATAAAATTATTTTTGTTATTACTTCATAACTGTAATTTTGCTACTGTTATAAATCGTAATGTAAATATCTGATATGCAGGATGTATTTTCATTGTTACAAATTAAACATAACCGACAGGTTGAGAACTGCTGCTCTAGAGTCTGTCTTCTGACCTCACTGTTCAAGTCAACAGGCATTTATTAAGCACCAACTACGTGCCAGGCAGTGTGAAAAGTTCTAGGGACAGAAAACGGGAGGGGGAGGGGAACATTCCCTTCCCTCAAACAAGTAGGAACAAGAAAAACTTGAGATAATCAATATTCAACTAGCATTATCTTTGCAACATGACACTGCTGATTCCCTTTATAACACTGTTTTTGTGACACTCTTCTCTCCTGGTTCTCCAGAAGGCTCAGTCCTGATCCCTCTTCTCTTTTTTGTCTATGCTGTCTCACCTGGTGATCTCATCAGGAGTCTGACTATCATCTCTATGCAGATGATTCCCCAATCTATATATCCACCCTAGTCTTTCCAGTCCTGCCTGCATTTTGAAAATGATGTCCCGTGAGTATCTTAATCTCATCATGACCAAAACAGAACTCATTATCTTTCTCCCCATTCCTTCCCCTCTTCTATTATTGGCAAGGGTCATCCTTCCACAGTCACCCAAGTTCATAATAACCTCAGTGTCTATCACCCATGCATGCACATTCATCTCATATATCTCATCAGCTGCTAATCTTGTTTCTATTTTTACATCTCCCATATACGTCCCCTCTCTCTACTCATACAGGCACCATTCTAGGTCAGGCCCTCATTACATCTTGCCTATACACTATTTTAATAGTCTACTAATTTATCCCTCTTCTACACAGCTGTCAAAAGTGAGTTTGCTAAAGCATAAGTCTGATGACATCACTTCCCCCAATCAATAAACTCCAAGACCAAATACCCTGTAGTCTCCAAAATAAAATATGAAGGCTTTTATTGGGCACTGAAAGATCTTCATAACCTATTTCCAGTTGTCTTACACTTTATTCCCCTCTACACAATCTACAACCTTTCATAATGGCTTATTTACAATAAATAGCAATCTTCAATGTTTGCTCCACTCAGGAAAATTTTTTACTGAAATCTCACTGGAATAAAAAAGATTTTCCTACCAAATGAATAAGTAAAGCACTTACCTCCCTTTTTTTAGCTTCATTTGTGCTGTACTTTGGAAAGAGGTAGGAAAAAATGTTTCCACAGCAACAGGCTACATGAACCAGAGGACCTTCTTTCCCTAAACTCAAACCTGATGCTACTGCCAGCACCAATGTAATGGTTTTAATCATTAAAGTCCATTTTCCCAAGTAACCTCTAATGATGAATCCACTCAAAATTGTTTTAATCTATAAGAAAAAAATAAAATTTAATTTTATTTCAGAAACTTTTTGCCTTATAACAACAAATCATGTTAAATATTTTTCATAGTATACTTGATATTCTAGTACCTTTATTATTATGTTATATAAATTATATTAATTCCTTACCAAGATGGTAACTATTTTAAGATAATTTTGCAAAGAATATAAGTATCTTTAGTAAAATGGCACAATACCCTCAATGTTGGGAAAATTTTGTAAAACTAGGAAAATGCCAGTTCAGATATCTGTCATATCAATAAATTACACTTAAAATATTTCTGAAAGTTTGCTAAAAGTTAAGTTTGAGGTATCTCCCCACTTAGGAAATTAAAACACTTATAGAAAGTTTAGTCGTAATTATATGCAGAAATATAACACCTTTACAACAATGTTGATGAAAAGTGGCATAGAAGTATTTGCTATTGACACATTTTTATTAAAGTCTAGTTTTAATGTGCAAATTTATAAATAGCAGCTGCAAGCATATCATGTCCAAGGTTTCTCATTTCTCTGATTCAAACACTGGTTAAATTAAGAATAAATCCATGTTATTTTACATTATTAAGCAAAATTAAGTTTGCTTTTTTTTTAATTGCCTGTTGCCTCCAAATAATTCTGGATTATAACAAGGAGTAATTGCACTATCACTGCTAAACTGACAATGTTTTAATAAAAAAAAAAAGATTCTTAGCCATCACAGTTCAAAACCAAAAACTACCAGAAGTCTAAACATTAAATAGTGAATGACTTAAAGATTTTTTTCAATAATGTCTAAAAATCATCTTAATTTTTAAAATTTCCCTATATAAGCTTTTCTTATTTATCTATATCATTTTCTAACAGACTTAATTTTTTTTCATATTCTAAAACGCAAGAAGATATCTATCCTAACGCATTACTAAATTTTTAAAGCTGTTAAATTTTTCATATCTTACCTCTGGAATTCCAGAGCCACAGGCATATGGAGCAAATACCTTCACCAGGGAAACGGCTAGAAAGGCAAAACTCAGAGCCCAGAATATGTACATTATGTAGTTCATTATGTAAGAGCCTGGACCCTAAGAAAAATCCAAACAATTCAGTATTTAGTGAATTTTAAAATATATAGCACCCACTAATGCAAAAGTAATCGCTTGCAGCATAAGAAAAACATATTGGATTAGGAAAATGAGCCTGGTATATTTTTGCCATGATGGAAGTTCTATATAAAACCTAGTTATACTGAAATGATTTTCAAAAGGAACAGGTATCGATATACCAAGACACCTGAGTCAGTTTCTCTTAGGTTTTCTTTCTTCAGTCCTACTACTACAAAGACAGGTGCTCTACACCCTGCCTAACACACACATATGCACGCATACATACTTGCGTGCACGGACACCCACACTATTCAACAGAAACAGAAGTTAGAAACAAGTTAACTACCTTCTATACTACTACCGTTCATTATATCTGTAGATTATAGCATGGCTGTCACTAATTAATTATAACTCCTGGCTTAAGTACAAATCCATTTAGTTAGGTCAAGTAAGGACCTACTATTCTACAGCAATAATTGCACCGATGGCCATAGTATTGTTTTATTTTTAGTTTCAACACATATCCATAACAAAGGCCTTTTAAAATACATATATACTTATGTTTACATATACAGAATTTTAACTGTGTTGTTCATTATACAATACCAGTATGTCAAGTATGTAATCCTTTAATCATAGCAATGATTGACCCTCTCCCCCCCGCCACCTCAGAAAAAAAAATTCCTGAGTATTTCTTAGAAGAAACTGAATTATTCTACCACTTTTCTGGCTGATTCAGTCTCTCCTTAAACTGTTTTAGCACTTTTAATGATGCTGTATTAGAAGTAATTAAAACTGCAACTTCACAAATTATCTTGTAAATATTCTCATGTGTTCTTCCTTCAATTGCTATTTCTCCCTGAAACAGAATAACTTACCTCTGCTTGACCAATGATTAATTCTGCCCATGTTTTCCACTGTGGACATTTATCTCTCTCTTCAAACGTTGTTTCATTTGATCCCCAACAGCACTGTTCATGGTTGTACCACAACGCACTGAGGCAAATTCCCTCTTTTAGGTCAGTCATCCAGTCCGCAGCAATGTCTATTAATCCAGCCAAGGCCCCTATTGGTCAAAAGAGTGTTCATTCATTCAACAAATACTTGTTCAACACCTCTCTGCAAGGCACTGTTTCCAGTTCTGGTCCTTATTTATGTTGATTCTGAATTACTGACTGGATTCAGTGACTGAATGCTGAACATCTAACAGCTCCGACATTTAGTTGTCTTTCATACACAAGCATCTTTGTGCTCAATTACTAAATGGGTTTGAAGGCTCTAATTGCAGTACATTCTGATTTCCAAGTGTACTTTTTAAAGAAAAATCTCTCCAACAATGATTTTAATTTTATGTGACAGAACTTTCCTGGGGGAAGGGGATTATTTTTAAGCTCCAAAATTCAAGCAACCATCTTTCTCAGTTCTCAATTGCACAGGAAACCCCTCCTCAAATTTCTAACACAGAGCTACTATTGTCATATATTCACAACTTCATGATAAATTCTATTTCTTGACTGAAATTATCCACTCTTGTTTACAGATATATTTCACTAAATAAACAGCTTTTCACATCCTCTTTCACTCAGTCTGATTATAGAGGTGTGTGTGGGTGTGTGTGTGGGGGGGGGGGGGTGTGTGTGCGTGCGCGTGTGTGTATGCGGGTAGTATGCTTTACAAAAACAAAGAGGGAAAAAAATGCTACTGTTTGTCAGGCCTCAAGTGCACAAGACCACCAAGTTCCCTAGCATTATGAGATACAAATTTCCAACCTCCTATAAATTCCACATTCATAAAAGATAGATCATCTCTAGTCTTTCTATGGTCTATAGCCTTTATGGTCTCCTTGCTGTGGCAACTGCTTCTCAATAGTTAATGTTAACAATGCATCTGGAAATCTTTCTCTAATTCTGATTTTCTGTACTAATAAAGTATTTAAGTAGATCAAGTTGAATCTACTGCAACTGTATGCCATATAGTTTTCCAATTCTTCCTGTAAAAAATGCTCATTATAGCATCAGACTTCTTAGTAAATTATTAGCTGTAAGCCTCTGTTCTCTTCTGTTTCCAGGTCTGGACATATATTTCCAATATTTTTCACCATTCTCCAGAACTCATGCCTTGCAAAAGATGCTGGCACATACAATTATCTTCATGGTGACTGATTTCCTTTTGTTTATCATGACCAACACAAAACGATCAAGTATGCAAAGAATTTCAGGAAATAATGTTTCTGGTTGCCTTTGGACACAAAATAATGCCAATTCTTTTATTGGGCCTTCAGGAAAAAACTTGTGAACATCCCTCCATTTATTTCCTTAAATCTTCTGCTTTACTGTGAGATTGTCAACACTGATATAATTCAGTTCTGTTTGTAATGTTGTCTTTTTGGTCACTAGACAGGGATTTCACATTTAGAATACTAACAACTTAGTTAATTTTTTAGACTACCTAAAAATTATTTCATCCTTAACACCTTCTGACCCTTTTCTGCCACTCAGATAACCATAACTGTGAAAATAGAATGGTCAAAGGGCTGAGGACACTAGTATCTATGTAACACCAAGAAACAAAATAAGTCCCCAACATGTTAGGCAGACGCCCTGTGAAGTATTTCTAAGTCTCTCAAAAAATGGGATGTGTGGAATTGTAATATGTACCATTAAAAAATCTTCTGCATCAATAATAAATCCCTTAAAGATTAAAGCATAAATATATAAGCTTTAATTATACAAAAATGCAGCAATATCTATATTTAAGTCTTATTGGGAGAATCAAAGAGAAAACAGTTGACATTTGAATTTTGTACAGTAAAGAATAGTGATTTTGACCCAGCAATGCCACTTCTGGGGCTGTATCCCAAAGAGAACATACAAGTGGGAAAAAGACCCATCAGTACAAAAATATTTGTAGCAGCTCTTTTTGTGGTGGCAAAGAATTGGATCAAGGGGATGCCAATTAACTAGGGAATGGCTGAACAAGTTATGGTATAAGAATGTAATGGAAAACTATTGTGCTGTAAGAAATAAGGAGCAGATGGAATTCATAATAACCTGGAGAGACTTATATAAACTGATGCTGAGGGAGGGGAGCAGAACCAGGAGAATATTGTACACAATTACAGACACATCATATCTGTGATGACTGACTCTGATAGACTGGGCTCATCTCAGCAATTCAAGGTTATAAGACATCTCCAAAGAATTTATGATGGAAACAACCATCCACATTCAGAGAAAGAATTATGGAGTCTGAATGCAGATTGAAGCAAACTACTTGCTCTGTCTTTGTGGTTTTGCTTTGTTCCTTCTTTCTCACTGTTCATTCTATTGGTTATAATACTTCTTTACAATTTGACTAATGTTTAATGTGAAGGTATTTGTAGAACCTATATCAGATTGCATGGTGCCATTGGGGGAGGGATGAGAAGAGGGAGTGGGAGAAAATTTAGAACCGAAAAGCTTATGGAACTGAATGCTGTAAATTAAAAATAAATTAATTAATTTAAAAAAGGAATAGTGATGCCATGATTTTTAAAATAAAAATTCTAAGAAAAACATTCCAGGGGCGGAGCCAAGATGGCAGCGTAGAAGCAGCAACATATCGCAGCTCTCACATAGCCACCCCAAAATACCCATAAAATAGGACTCTAAACCAATCCTGGAACTCCAAAACGCACACAAAGATACTTCCCACTAAAGTCAGCTCGGCTACGAGGAACCATATCAGCACTGCAAACCGAAACCAGCCTGGCCTGAAGCCGTGGCTGTGCCCCGGGGGCGG
>CM053583.1:143399537-143476346 GCA_028627135.1 Pseudochirops cupreus
AGTCAATTACTTGACTTTTGAGGTCTTTGCCACAGTGGAACTCTGCTTCCAGAGGGGAGAGCTTTGTCCCAAATTGCTGGGGGTTTTGCAGCTGCCAGAGGTATTAGGACAGCATCGTCTCTACAGCCCCCACCAGCTTTGGCTCATTGGTCCGGCATCTCAGGACCACAACCCAAGACCATGATCCAGATCCAGGCAGGTTAAAGCAAGAGCACTTAGCCTCTGAATGGTCACTTGGTCTCCTTATGATCTGTAGGCTGGGGGCTCTGAAGCAGCAAGGCTGCTGCTTCTGCTGCTTCTCGCTCTGGGGGCAGAGGCCAGACTGCACTCCATCCCCCCCAGATTTAGCAGAGTTCCACTGACCTTTTACTTTGTCTTTGGAATTTATGGGTTGTTAATTCTGGAAACCACCACAGATGCTGGGGATCCACTCTCCACAATGCTCCAGCCTTGACTGGTCTGGGTCACCCTGGGGCTAAAACTGCGGCTTCATGTGGGACTTGGTGGCTCCCAGCACACTGCGATGAACCTTTCCTCTCTGCCTGCTGGGCAGTGGGAGATTTGTTTCTCTGTCACTTTGTGGATTCTGGAGCTCTAAAATTTGTTTAGAGTCCTATTTTCTAGGCATTTCAGGTGGTTATGGGGGCAGCTACAGAGTTTTCCTGCTTCTGCACCGCCATCTTGACTGTCCCTCTGTCAAGCCTAAATCTACCCCTGTAATCTCTATCCACTGATTTTAGTTCTGTACTCTGAGACTAAGCAGAACTAATCTCATTCCTTCTCCACGTGATAACTCTTAATATTGAAGATCGTATGTTTCCTCTGAGTCTGCTCTTTCCCATGCTAAATTGCCTTACTTCCTATAATAAATTGCCTTACTGTTCATGATATGATCATATGTTGATATATTTGGAATTGGAAGGGCCCTCAGAGGCTATATAGTCAAACACACTCATTTTATGCATGAGAAAAGTTAGGCAAAGAGAGGTAACTGCCTTGTTCAAGGTCGCAGAGATAAGAACTGAACCTAAACCCTCTGACTCCTAAACCAGTGAGTGCTCTTTCTGCTGTACATGTGATAATGAGTCCCATCAGTACGCACCCTACTTGACAGCTTCTGGACATTCTGTAGATTATCAGTCTTCTTAAAATGTGGCATCTTTGTTCCCCAGTGATAAGTGGTCAGAGGATAGGACAGATAGTTCTTAGAATGAAGGAATGCTGACTATACACTGCTATGTGGAGGACTGCTCTAAATCAGTATTAATTAAAGAAAACAACCTTAGTGTTTCACTGGCCATGCAGCATTCTGGCAAAGATCACAGAAAATGGAAATAGCTTATTTTGGAAGGATTGTGTCAATATGGGCACACTAAAGCATTGTTGGTGGAGCATTTGGTGGAGCAATTGGTACAAGCATTCTAGAAAGCTGTTTGGAATTAGGCAAAGAAAGTAACTAAAAATCTCTCTATTCTTTGACTCAGAGATTCTACTGCTGAATATATAACCTACGGAGATCATTGATGCAAAGAAAAGCTTTATGTATACCAAAATATTTATAGCAGTACTTTTTGTAGTAGTGTAACAGTAATGAGATTTGAAATTCCTTTTGTATTGCTGAACTAAGAGGTATTTAGCACCTAGTTCAGATTAAGCTTCTGTTAAAGAAACAGAATGTATGAACTCCTGCATCCTGTTGCTGATGTAACAGGAAGGGGTTGAACAGGGAGGGGCAATACTGTATATAAGGAAAAACCTAGAGAGGGAAAGAGTCAGATCTTCTTGGAGCAAGGTTCGTGGAAGCAGAAGCTGTTGCCACCAGGGAGGCTGAAGAGGAGCCAAAGAGGCTGAAGAGGAAAGCTCCTCCCAGGTTGAAGAGAATGATTTTGATTTTGAAAATCTGGATGGAGTGATTTATATTCTGGAAACCAGGTGAAACTTCTGCTGAGTCTGTGGGACAGCTTGGGCTGCCAAAAGACTGAGGAAGCATGACTGTGATGCTGGTACTTTGCATGAATTTGTTTGTGGCTTTGCTGAGCCTTGACTTCCTGGGTCCAAAGACTGTGAAGGTTTTGGGGTGGACTGGACACTGTTAGCTTCAAAGTGGAACAGAGGCTGCATGGAGAGCTGGACAAGGACCTGGGAGCTGTCTGCCTTTCAACCCAGGTGACAGTTTGGTGAATCCAGGTAGGAGCTTGGACCATGGAAGGGGATCTAGGGAATCCGAGAAACCACCCCGAGCAAGCTGAAAGAAGACTTTACTTGGATACTGTGTACTGACTGAGAAATTGTAAATTTACTAGTGACCTAGGGGTGGAAGGTCTATATATTTTCTGGTGATTGAATAGTGAATGATGAAGGATGATTGATTGACTAAATGATTGTACTTAGTGATTGATGACTGAATAAGTAATTGATTGGTGACCTGGTATGCCCCATGAGTGGGCAACTTTGACTGTTGTACTTTGTGTCCCTTAAGGAGGCAAATCTCCCTAAAGATGATTGAATGATTAAGATGATTGAATGATTGAATGATTACTAAATGATTGTTCTTTGTTCAAAACTTTGTGACCACTGTAGTGGAAACTATGTGACCATTTTCTGTGATAAGTTGTTGTGAATGCTGTATTTTGATTATCTGTGATAAGTTGTAATATTGTGAATACTGTACCTTGATTTCTGTGAATGTTTTGCTCTGATTTGTTATTGAATAAATAGAGTGTTCACTATACTGTGAATCAGAACCTTGAAAGCTGTTCACAGTAGTATTCTTCTGGAAAGCTACTTGTACATGGCTTTACATGTAGCAAAGAACTAGAAATAACGTTAGCTGCCCTTCAGTTGGGGAATGGTCAACAAAATTTTGTTACATGAATATAATGGAATATCACTATGCTGTAAGAAAAACTGAACTTGATCAAAACAGAAGATTGTGGTAAGACACGAACAGATGCAAAGTGAAGTAAGCAGAGCCCGAAAGACAAATAGTAACAGCAATGTAATTGTAAAGAAAAATAGTTACAGAACAAATGAAATTGAATTATGTGAAATTATAAAGAGATATGAGAAGATGCTTCCCTCTGCTCATTGGCAGAAATGGAGATTCACAGGTGTGGAACATTGCATATAATGTCAGATTTTTGTGTGTGTTGATTAGTTTTGTTGAAAATTTCCCCCCTCTTTTTTTTTTTAAATTCTTTGTTATAAAAGGATAGTTCCTTGGGAGAGATTACAGGAAGCAATATAGGCAATAGAAAACAAAAGGTAAAAATCTTCATTTTTTAAAAATGTAGTAGTTTGAACCAAACATTGTACTCCATGTATGGTTTGATCAGAGTCTGGCGTAATAGGAATGTCATACCCTTCCTCTCAACACAATGCCTTTCCTGTAACCTATCCAAAGATAGCATTAGTTTCATTATAATTATACCTACCATTTATACAGGGCTATATACTTTAAACAGTGCTTTGAGCACATTATTTCGTTGATTCTCATATACAGTTTTGTGAAGTAGATAGGGCAGCTGGTATCTCTATATCTTGCCCAACATCACATAGGTGGTGAGTGACAGAAGAGATTCAAAATGTATCTTCTGACTTCAGATGTGATGTTTTCTTCATTATAACTCAGCCTTGCCACACTGTAGTTGGTATATGTTACCAGCTGTCCCAACCATTCATAATTCTTTAGGTCTGATTTTTTTTTTTAGGTGATGTGATTAGATTTATTTCCTCCATTCTGTCATGGCAAAATGATGTATGTTGAGTAACCATATAACAGGGAAGACCTGTTATCCAGTATCAGGAAAGGTAAAACTATGAATCAATAGTGAAATATTCTTAGACTGAATGAAATAAAAAAGAAACCTTTGAAATTATAGCACTGAATAAAGGATAGCACTCATGCTGTAACTGCCCTGTGCCCCATAGGAGAACAGATATACAATATTTTTCTAATTCAGAAGATGTTGGAGTAGATGTTTCCTAAGATTCTTTCAGCTTTAAATATTATCATTGTGGAATGCTGTGCTATGTGACAAAGAAAAGTAATAGCAAAGCAGTATAGCATAGTGAATTAGAGAGCTGCTCTCAGAGACAAAAAGAATGGATTTAAGAGCTGTCTCTGACACATACTGGCTCTGTATGGCTCTGGGTAGATCACCTCCCTTCTTGGGGACCTGGCTTTATTGACATTGCAGAACAGGTCTCAGTTGGCCATGGGAGAGGAAGTTTTTTATCAGGAGCTCCCCATTCCATCTGTATGTCAGATCGAAACAGAAAAACAAACAGGATGGTGACCCCACAGAATTTTGTTGTGTGTCTATGCAGAATTTGAGGGAAACAGGCCAGGTGAATAGATACTAGCTCATAGAATAGAAGTGCCAGGGCTGTCACTGGAGTAATGAGCCAATGGAATATAACTAAAGCGAGACTGGAGAAGATTTATCAATTTCTCAAGGGAAGGGATGTTCTCACATTTGTTTTTGTAATCCCAGTGCAACCCAAGGTCTTGGACCTGACAAGTGCTTAATCATTGCTTGTTGTATTGGTATCTTAAATTTGTATACTTAAGACATTTCAAAAGCTGTAAGGTTTTAAATGTGAATCTCACCAGTAGTCTTGTTACTATAATTTATAGGTTCCTTCTGGCTTGTTCATTCCCAGTATGGCAATTGGAGCCATAGCAGGAAGAATTGTGGGAATTGCTGTGGAGCAGCTAGCATACTATCATCATGACTGGTTTATCTTTAAAGAGTGGTGTGGAGTCGGAGCTGACTGTATTACTCCAGGCCTTTATGCCATGGTCGGTGCTGCTGCATGCTTAGGTAACTATGTAGGAAAGAAATAACATGGATTTCCTTTTATCTTAAAGGTTTTAACTGAAATTAAGCAACGTATTATTAATTGGCCTTAGATAGCACCACTTATGTTTACCTGTAGTTAAATTACGTCTTATTTCAAAAATTTACTAGTACGCTGAAATGTCAGTATTCTGACAACTTATTTCATATGCATAAAATGGAAGAAGTTGGCATTCCTTTTTCTTTATCAAAAAAAGCAGCTGCCAGAAAAGACTATATTAAAACTAGTTCTGGGTCTTGTGATATAGACATATTAATTTTATTTCTCTCTAATATATAATAAATGGTATTTGTGTTTTATTTCGAAATTCCCTTAGAAGTGAATTATCAGTTGTGTAAAATACTGTGTAATTTTTTATAGTCATTTACAAGTGTAAGCAAGAATCTGTCACTCTTTCAGTCAGTAGGAATTTACCTGCTATATAATTGGCACTGGTAGGAGCTGTGAGTTATACAAAAAGATCCCAGTTCCAGTGTGCATTTAGGGTTAGGGTTAGGGTTAGAGTTAGAGTCAGAGTTGGGTTGGGGTCAAGAAAATATTAATATAGAAAATTGTAGGAAACAGTAAAATGGTAGTGTATGCAGGACTAAAATGTGTGACAGAGACACAATATTTAATTTAACATGTTAATATTCAAAGCTGTATTTATTATTTTCATCAGCAATGTAGAAGCAGTCCTAGAAAATTGTTTATCAAAATTACAGGTAACATGAGTGGATGAATTGACGGCATCCCAAAGCTCTAGAGAGGCTAGAATGGTAGACCTAATCAAATAAGATGACATTTAATAGGGATAAATGTAAATTTGGGTTCAGATTTGGATTCTAGAAATCAGCTTCATAAGCACAAGTTTGGGAGTTAAGATTAGACAGCCCTTTATCTAGCAGAAGATCTAATAGTTTTTCTTTAGTTTAACATGAGCCAACAGCATGCGGTGTTGGCTTCAGAAGCTAATGCTGCATTAAGAAGAGCACAGTGTCCAGAACAAGGAAAAGGATACCTCTGTTGTACTTTTTTCTGGTCACACTGCATTTGGAGTATTGTGTTCAGTTCTAGGTATTGGGTTTTAGGAAAACTAGACTAAAGGAGAACAACTAGAATAGTGACTGTGACCTTTGAGGATGAGTTGAAATAATTGGGGATGATTACAATGGAGATGGAAGATTTAGGAAGGATATGAGAGGTATAAGTATTTGAACAGTTGTTATGAGGAAGAGTAATTAAACTCCCTTTTCCTAGTTCTAGCGGCCAGAACTTGGAACATAGGGCTGAAGTTGTAGAAAAGCATGTTAAATTTGTTAATTCCCTAATTTTTGTCCGTGAGAGCCATTACTTCAGAAGGTAGAGTCCTTCCTTGCCATACACATTTGTCTTCCAACTCTGTAATAATTCTCTGTGAATCCTGTACTGTAATAATTCAGGTGAGAGGGAAATGAGTAAGAGCTACAGTAGTTAGGGAAGGGTTTTTGAAGCAGGTGGTATTTTTTAGGTAGACATGAGTAGGATTTGGTTAAGAGAATTCCAAGTGAAGAGAATAACAGGAGCAAAGGCACAGGGAAGGGAATGGAGATAGTAAGGAAATCAGCCTCACTAGGATGGATAGTATTGCATTGGGGGATATTAGGAAGTTAGGTAGGATGGGTAGAGTGAACTTGATTGTGGAGGACTTTAGAAGTCAGGTAAAGTTTAGACTTGATATAGTTGGCATTAGGGAAGTACTATAGGCTTTTGAGCAGGGCAATGACAGTAACATGAAAGTAGAAAGTTTTTCGTTTCAGTTTTTTTTTCCTCAGTAGAATGATAAATTGGTAAAGAGAACTTGGCCTAGGTTGTATACAATGACAATGATGGATATAGAGTAGATGCAAGAAATTTTTTGAAAGAAAAATCAGCAAGACCTGACAAAAATAAAAGTAGCTTTTCATAAGAGCACAAGTGTGAGGTGTCATTCCTTACAGGAACCATTACAACTTCAAAGATGAAATCATTTCAGTAGGCCATTTGTGATTTTATAAGAGGCAAAGTGCTGTGAAATATTATTGATAGTGATTGTTACGATTCTGTAAGAGAGGTGTTTTTAATTCCTTGTCTTTTTGATTCATTGAAGCCTAATTTTATGCTTCTTTTCAGTGACTTGATCCTATTATTAATTACAGTTGATTTATAAATACATTCTTAACTACGTAGTCTTAAGAAAAATAATCTAATAGCATAGTAATGTATCCTGTTCTTATCTGATTGGTGTTGATCTTTACAGGTGGTGTGACAAGAATGACTGTGTCTCTGGTGGTTATTGTTTTTGAGCTCACTGGTGGCCTGGAATATATTGTGCCCCTCATGGCTGCAGTAATGACCAGTAAATGGGTGGGTGATGCCTTTGGTAGGGAAGGCATTTATGAAGCACACATCCGGTTGAATGGCTATCCTTTCTTGGATGCAAAGGAAGAATTCACCCACACAACACTAGCTGCTGATGTTATGAGACCTCGGAGGAGCGATCCGCCCCTAGCAGTCTTGACACAAGATAACATGACAGTGGATGACATAGAAAATATGATCAACGAGACCAGCTATAATGGTTTTCCTGTCATAATGTCAAAAGAATCTCAGAGATTAGTGGGATTTGCCCTCAGAAGAGACTTGACTATTGCAATAGGTAATAATTTTTCAATATTTTAAGATTATTTTCTTGTTTATATTTAAATAAGAAATAGGTTATGCTTGTTGAAACAATGGCTTGCCGATGAATGCTAAAATCTCTTTTTCTTAAGGAAAAATTTATACTGTCATAGGTTTTATTTCTACCAAATAGAGTTTCCCATTTTCATCAAATTAGCTGTCATTGGAAATAGAATACAAATGTCCTTTAATAAAAGGAAACATAGTAAAACTGAGTAAGCTAATTAATTATTCATATTACACTATAATTTAAATCAGTAGCTCTTCTTCAGCTAACAGAATGATCCTTTGTTGTTTAATAAAATTGTTAGATAACCTAAACTCAATGTTCTTTTATCTCTTCCTTTGAATTTCATATTTTGATGGACTTTATCATGAATCTTATGATTTATGTTTAATGTATTGACTAGGATACATCGTTCAAGATGAGAAAAATCTGATTGTTATAATCAAATGCTAGATTGAAATAAATCCGTATGCTATTTTATCTTCACTAAGTTCTTAGAAATCTTTGTCATAAAGTGAATAGTCACATAATATTGAAGGAAAAGGTTATCGTCCCATAAAATTAGTACTACTTCGGTCCCCTTACCGTATTAGTTATCTACCAAATAGCCTTCTATAACTTAATCCATATTTGTTTTTGTTTTTTAAAGGTCAAGACTGCTACCAATAGCTTTTTTTGCTAAGGGATTGGGAACTACAAATTTTCAAGGGTTTTGGCCTCTCCCCTAAAAGGGTCCTCTCTACAGGTCAATCTTCCTTCCATTTTTTTCTCTGCTGCCATTGGCTCAGGATGTGTTTTATTAACCTAACATAAGAAAGAATGAAAAGAGTAGATATAAGATCATTTGATTTGCAAAAACTATTAAGTATAGGCAATTTTCCAACAACCAACTTTTGTGACTTAGGGAAGGGGAAGTGGAAGATTTTTTTTTTCCAGATTATAGCTCTGGATTATTTGTCCCCAGGTAATCTTAGAGAAAGTAAATCTACTGTTCCACATAGTACAGTTTAAGAGACTGAACTTGGTGATTCGATAATGAGCTGTTTACTTAAGCTTGGAGAGGAGTTGGTCTTTCTATGCCTAATGAAAATTTACTTTTGTTTTTTGGGGCAACTGTCTCCCATATCTTCTTAGAGGAACAACTATGAATGAGTGTAATTCTAAATGAGAGCAGACCCTGTTGCCTGGGTAGAAAGGATGCACACCAGATGCCTCTGGTCAAGGTCAAAGAACATGAGCAACTGTTTTTAGAAAAAGAAGTAGAGGTGATAAACAATCAGATTAAAATGTCCCAGGTTATTAATAATAAGAGAAAATAAAAATTAAAACAGCTCTCAGGTTTTGCCTCATCCGTAGCAAATTGGCAAAGATGATAAAAGACAGAAATAACTGGTGTTAGAAGGGCTATGAGAAGATTAATAAACTGTTGGTGGAGCTATGAATTGGTCTACCCATTCTAGAAAACAATTCTGATATATAGTAAAAAGGAAACTAAATTCTTCATGCCCTTTGATCCAGAGAGTATGAACTACTGGATGTTTACCCCAAAGATGTGAAAAGCAGAAGGAAAATACATATGCCAAAGTATTTATAACAGCACTTTTATGATAATAAGAAAGTGGAAATGAAGTGATTGGGGGTTTCTGAAAAAAAGTATGTTCAGTAAATGTGAATGGAATACTGTTGTGCTGTAATGTAAGAAACAGGAATTCTTAGGAACTTGGGATGACTTATGTGATCTGTTGTAGAACAAAGTAAACAGAGTAAGGAGAACAGTATTCATAATGAATGCGATAATTTAAAGGAGAACGACACAGAAAGACCTCAGAATTCAAATCAGTTCATTAACCAGTCTTGACTGCAGAGGGTTGGTGATGAGGTGGAAAAGTTGTGGAGTGACATGTGTAAGTCAGACATGATCCTTCCGTGTTTGTTTTCTTCAGATGAACTTTTTCATTACAAGAGAGTTTCCATGGAGGAGAGGAGCTCTGAAAATGATAGAGATAATAATAAAAAAGACAAATATTCTTCCCATGAGAGTTTAGTATCACATAGTAGATAAGAGGGCTGGTTGAGTCAGGAAGTGTTGGAGATTTTCATCTGAATGACTTTGTGACCCTGGACAAATTACTTAACCTCTCAATGCCCAGGCTGTTCTCTTAATCTGAAGTCTGTGAGTTTGCCTTTTTTTTTGGAGGGAGGAAGGTAGGGCAGTTGGGGTTAAGTGACTTGCCCAGGATCACATGGCTAGTTTTTGTGTTAAGTGTCTGAGGCCCGATTTAAACTCAGGTCCTCCTGACTCCAGGGCCAGTGATCTATTCACTGCACCACCTAGCCACCCCTTGAGCTTCTTTAAAAAATTTTTTTTGATAACCTTGTATTACTGTATTGATAATCACTGTAGTATGTTACTTCTCACCTCTTTATAAAGAGTGACTGACACTTTCCCCCCCTCTTTGTATGTAAACACCCCGAAATATCTGCTTCATGTTTACATTTTTCTCTGAAAGTATAGCTAAATGTGTTGAATAAAGTTGTTGTTTGTTTGGTTGGTTTTTTTGCTTTTTGGAGGGAGAAGACAGGGCAATTGGGGTTAAGTGACTTTCCCAAGGTCACATGGCTAGTAAGTGTTAAGTGTCTGAGGTCACATTTGAACTCAGGTGCACCTGACTCCAAGGACAGGTGCTCTGTTTACTGCACCACCTAGCCACACCTGAATAAGATATTACAAAGAGAAGCAAGCAGTGGCTAGAGGTTTTGTCTTGAAGCCAGGGACACCTGGGTTTAAGTCTCACTTGCTTTGTGAGGTAAATCACTTCTTGCCTCAGGCTGCGTTGCAGAGGTGATACCAGTGTACATTGAGAAGGAGTCCTCACTTAAGAGTTCCCTATACCAGTGAAAGAAAGCATAGGTTCTTGTCCCCTGTTTGAGGTGTATATCTTTCATATCCAACTAAAAATTCACCAAAAATAGTTTGCTTTGGAACATGAAACTTGCTTTTAAAAAAATTTGTATAGGTACACGCTTCATTCATCAAGAGTTTAACCAGCTGCTGAACTTGGTTTCTTTCAGGAAACATACAGAGGTATGAAAAACTTTAAAAAACAGTTTAAAACAAAAGTAGTACAGCTAGGTAGCACAGCAGACAGAACACTGACCCTGGAGTCAGAAGGACCTGAATTCAAATCTAGCCTGAGAACACTGGCTGTGTGACCCTGGCCAAGTCACTTAACCCCAGTTGCCTAAAAAGAAAGAAAAGAAAAAGAAAAACTGTGAATTTTCTACTTAGTTCTGAATATGCAGGTTGCTTATATGACAAACCTTGTTATTCATTTGTGTTTTTGGCTTTCTTTGTTTTTTCAGAAAGTGCCAGAAAAAAGCAAGAAGGTATTGTCAGCAGCTCCCGTGTTTGTTTTGCCCAGCATACCCCGTCTCTTCCTGCAGAAAGTCCTCGGCCACTAAAACTACGAAGCATTCTTGACATGAGCCCATTCACTGTAACTGACCACACCCCTATGGAGATTGTGGTGGATATTTTCCGAAAGCTGGGTCTGAGGCAGTGCCTTGTAACACACAATGGGTAAGTCTGGTACCAAGAAAGCCAAGACACTAGCTAGAATAAGAGTGATAAGTCTTTGGTCTCTGTCCTTTTGTGGAGGCTACTTTGGAGGGACAAGGTCATTCAGCTGACTTTCAGACGGGGTGTGCTGTGGCTTATTTTGCTTAGAATTTCAGTGGTAGTAAGCAGTCAAATCCCTGCTTATCTAGGAACATAAAGAGCCTAAAGTTACACTAGTTATCTTCAACTAAGTCATAACAGTGACAATTTCTGAAAAACATCCTAGTATTTGCAAAGATACTATGTAACTCTCCATTCATACAGGGAAATTTATTGGCAGTGATTGAGCACAGATTAGAAAACCTGTTGTTAAGAGACATCTGGGCCTAAAACTGCCCATAAAGTCCATTTTCTTCTGTCATTCCTCAGTTTTGACATGGTTATCTCGTTAAAATTGTTAGGGCTTTTATTTCAGCCTACTTTGTGATGGAGGTTGACTGAATGAGATTCATGGATTAGCCAAACATTTCATTCTAACCAACATTTTCCATTTCCTTCTCTGTCTTCTCCTCCCCTACTACCTTGGGAAATTTTATAAAAGCCACTAACAGAATTTCACTTTCCACTACTTTTCCCAAGGGTTGAGTATTTATCAAAGTAGTCATCGAAACACCTAGGGAGTGATGAAATCTCACAGGGGTTGTGCAGATTGGACCTAGCATTTACTTGCATACTTTGCTATCCACAGTCTCTCTGCCCTATTTTCCTGAACTAGGGCATCTCCTTTGTCCTCATCTCCTTCCTTGTCCTTTCTTTGTGCATTATCATTGCATTTCTTGACTACTGTTGTCTTAGCCTTTTCTATCCTGGAAATGTTTCTCTGTCACGGGCTTCATCTCAACAGCATGGAAAATCCTACCCTAATTTAATATCTATGGAGAGGATCTAGGGTCACTGGAAGATTACTTTGGGTCTGTGAGATACAAAGCTTGGATTCACATTCTTAACAGGGCATAATTTCAGGAGCACCCAATTGAGATTGGTTGACAGATAAAAATGTGAGCATTGTAGCTCTGAGTAGGCATGCTGAAAGTAGAGTATCCAGAATACAAGTAGCTAGTGGGATATAGAGGAAAAACTGATGTACAAACCAATCTCTGAACCCAAGGCATTTGATATTAGGCAGGATTTGAAAATGACAAAATAAACAGGACCCTGCTGTTTATTATAGTTACTAGGACTTTGTTTTTAATATAATCCATATGATTTATGAGGGAAAAAATGTATGCCACATTAAACAAAATTTGGGGGCATTAAATATGTTCATATGTAAAATATTATTAAGCATATCCCTCCTTTTGCTTACCTTTCCCAACCCTAAGCGTATCTTTGCTCTAAAAGTGAGGAGTTGCTTGAAATATAAAACCCTTAGAGATGCTAAGCAGTAGTACCCTTGGGAACCATAAATATCATGACATGACATACCAGGTCGTTGGAGTTAGAGAATAGTGTTTTGAAGATGACACATAGAAAATTAATTTACAGATGGAAAAAGAAAATAGTTTAGGATTCCTAGGCTATGATTAGGGAATAAATGTTACTATGACTTAAAAGGACAGCTGCCAAAGTGTTCTGCTCAAAACTACATTTGGCAACAGAAAATTGGATCTTTACTCAGTCAAAGATCAAAGTCTAAAAAGAACAAAGACCCGAGGTGAGGAGCAGAATGCATCTTGATTTTCTTTTGTATGATTTTGTACCATCAAAACCTGGGTTAGATAGAACAATGCAGAATTAAACTGAAAATTATATCTCATCTCTACCCATTGTGGTCATAGTCATGATAAAGCAATAAAAATGTCACTTAGTAAAACTAAAAAGAAATCTCAATCAGTTGAGACCTAGGGTTTAGGATTTTTTAATATTACATACGCTCATTGGAAAAGAGATATGCAACAACATACTTTTCTAATGTTTTAGCACATCCTTCTGTACTGTTAAAATTTTCTTAAAGAACAAATATACCGACTGGGGAAAATATTTCACAAAACTCTTTTGGCCACAGATTCAGTGTAGAAGTTAGTATTTGAGATTGTAGTGTGATCAGTAATTTATTCCTATCAGTATTTGCTTGCCATGACAGCTCTTTTCATTTATCTGTAATAAGTACTGAATGTATTGACCGTGATTAAGGACTACCTCATTTAATTTCCATGTTTCAGTTTGCTGATAATTTCTCTGTTAGGAAAATTCCAGTTAATATTAAAATTTCAGCATTCCTTTACAGTCACAGTCCCTTATTCTTCCTTCTGTTATTAAAGTTGCTTCTGAATGTTGCTGCCTGTTTATGACCTGGAGGGATAAAACTTATTTTTCTTTACTTTTTTGAGGAAAAGAAACATTATGTTAATATTTGGATTTTATTTTGAGAGGCCCATGAAATGTATATAAATCTTAGTCTAATTGTTTAGCTTTCTTTGCATTCATCTTCGATATTTATCTGTATTTTTTGAGGGTTTTTTTTTACTGTTGTAAAAACATTTGTAAACAAGGTAGAAATTGAATTTAAATGGCATTTTCATTTTTAAAAAATTTTTTAACTTTCACAAGATCATTCTTACAATTTATGTTTACATTCTTCTTTCTCTAATCCATTATCATTACGATTGGAACCTTTTTTTTTCATTTAATTTCCTGCACAATTATTAGCATAACATCTGTTTCAGGATTGTCTTGGGGATCATCACAAAGAAGAACATATTAGAGCATCTCGAGCAACTAAAGCAGCACGTCGAACCCTTGGTGATTAGATATATCAGATCTCCTAATTAGATACCTTAGAAGTCAGGAAGCATGAAACTTGTGAACTGTTCAGTGTTCTCTTACCCTGATAACTGCTGAACAAGAAAAACCATACTATGAAGTCAATTTATATTTGTTTCTGACAAATTGTAACTGTAAAATAAACTTGGAAATGTATGCAATTCCATGCATAGAAATTACGCCACAGCTACTTCTCTCATCAAAATTGTTAGTTATGCATTGCAGTACAAGAAATTGAAGGTGTAAAGTGGTATTGGAGATTGCTGAAAAAGACATATAGCAGGTCAGCTTGGTTTAGTGGGTGCATCAAGTTTAGAAGAAGCCTGGCTAGCAGTGTTTCTCCCTAGTCAATAATGTTCTTGTAGTAAAAAGTCTATTGAATTATTTTTTACTGATCTTAGCAATGTAAGGATTGCTGATCAAGGCAATAGAAAAGTCCCTGGAGGTCTTTTGTCAATTATCGAACCAGAGCCAACTTTGTGTGTATATGTTACTAGTTTAGTGTGCCACGCACCATAACCTTCAAAATCATGTCTTTTTAAAAGGAATGAATTATTTTTCTTTTGGTGATTCAATGTATGTACTGCCATTTCATTATTGAATTGTGCCTAGATCCATGTATGTGTTTCCACTATTCCATGAACCACTCCTGAGGTCAAATGCACTTTTGTTTTTACTGGCTTCATGTCCTGGCTGTTGTATTAACTAAGAACAATTTTGTTATTTTACCCTAATTATTCCTTAGAAATTGTCTTTTCCCTGCATAAGTCATACTTGTATTAAGTCTGTCCACCCAATTTGCTGCTTTAGTGCACAACTTATTATGTACTACTATTGTATGCTAATATTTCACAAGTGTTTCATGCATCCTTTGAAAAAACAACAACAAAGTACTAACCAGAATAATTTGGGCAGCTGCTCATTCATTCCGCTTCTGCTTCTCCTGTGATACCTTTTAGGATTGCTTTATGCCTTGATTTTTCACTTAACTTTTAATACAAGCTAACCACAAAAGATTTTCATAAAAGCACTTGTAATTGAATTCTTTGACCAAAGTCAAGAAAGGCAAACATCAGTGAGCATGTGGAGAACCCTGGGGTTAAAACTCAGATATGTTTATTGGGGGGAAAGTTCTGAAGCTTGGAAACCAAGTTCTACATGTAGGGACTCTTTTATACATTTTGATGTCAAATGTGCTTTCATGAAGACAATTATCTTAATAATTGGACAGTCCTTAATTTGGGGGGGTTGGGTAGGTGGGAATTGAATGACTTTGGTTCAAAAGAGTGGGAAATAATTTGGCTATTAAATTATTACTATTTTCTTGATAGTGTTATGAAAATAAATCTTTCTCCTAGATGGGATAGATAACATTTCCTATTCATACTTTTTTGTTTTGTTTTGGTTTTATCCCTCTTTTGTTCCTTTTTCGTTGGCATACATTGATCAAAAATTTCATTCTGTGGAAGCCAAATAAATGAGTGCTCCAGTGGGGCATGGATCTCTATATGTGTTTCAGTGGGAAGGAGACCATGCTATCAATGACCATCTCAGTTGGGTGGGCTTCCACTCTTCTTTCCTGACTAAATGATGGTTGCTTGTCATTTTATTATGACTTTTTACAAATAAATTCTGTGTTTGAAACACAGAAATTAGGCTGCTTGCTTTGCTCTCTACTCCTGTTAACAAAAAGGATTTGCTACAGAGTAAGCATCACTTATTTGCTTTCATTTTATTTTAATAGTCATCTTCTTTTTGTCCCTTTCAGGCGCCTCCTTGGTATCATAACAAAAAAAGATATCCTCCGTCATATGGCCCAGATGGCAAACCAAGACCCCGCTTCAATAATGTTCAACTGAATCCCATAGCTGAGGAGAGAGAGGAAATGGAAGAGGAAGTTCATTTGTTGAATAACACAATACTTTAACCTGAGGGATTTTTTTTCTTTTCTTCAAAACAAGGCAGCATGTGAGAAGCTGGGCTTTGGCAACATAGTTTGCAAGCCATACTGCTGGAATCAGGAGTTGGTTTGGGGAGGGAGAGAGGAGAGAAAAGAGTGAGGTTTTTCACTGTCCAGTAGGGAGCAACAGCCTATCAACTCCTATTGTTCTGCACTGGATGCATTCTGCCACGTACGATCTGCCATGATAGTGCAATATGAGCTTCAGCGGAGATGATGGGGGTTCTCCAACACCCAGCCTGTACCTAGTATTGAAAAGACATGTTACTAGTCCCTGTTTCTTGGAGGGATCACTTTGAATTGAGCCATCTTTGAGACTTATCCCTGTACCTCTCCCCTTTTTTAACCATTGAAACTGTTGTGTTTAACTCATGAAATGTATAGTTGTTATGCATCACCTTTCTACATTCCAGAAGAAGTTTATTTCTCTCTCTCCTGAGCTATAACAAAGCCTCTTTAAAATTGGTGTGCCCTTTCGAAGCAGTCCTTTCTCATATTGAGATGTACTGTGATTTTACTGAGGTGTCATCACAAGACGGGAGTGTTTCTTGTGCCATTAAACATGTAGTTTGTACATCCGTAAATGCTTGGACAGTACAGACGCTTTGACAAAAGCTGATCAAACAGGTATAACCTTGAATGAAGCATGTATGAAATTTTGTATGCTGTGGTTTAAAATAATTTAATAGAAGTAAACAACTTTCAAGGTTAAGCTAGGATTTATTTTTATTTTTTTTTGCCTCAGACTTCATGGATAATGTGGTCTTATGCAAACTTTTTTTTATTATTGATAATACTATGATACCAGTGCTGTGCAGCATAATGAAAAAAAAAATACTGCTGCTCAGATAAAGAAGGAATTATTCTGTGTAGTGCTATCTGGTATTAAGTGCATGCTATAAAACACTGGACTTTTTTTTCTTGAAATTAGATCAGTCATTTTTCCTTTTCCTCAGAAACAATGGAATATGTTCCATTGCTGACATTGAAGAAAAAATGTAATTCATACCTTACACTAAATGTATATTTTTTTCTTAAAATTTTACCATTCTTATTTATATTTTTATGGATTAAAATTTATTAAATACTGATCAGTTAATATCTCACTTAAATAATTTTACCTTTTTAATGTGATTTTTATAGACTAATTCAGACTCCTTTACAAATATGGAGGAATGAACAAAAGTTTACATTGGGAATGAGGGTTTAAGAAGAGGTTGTGGTTATTTTGCTTTATGATCGAATAATATATGCATAATGGCTTTTTCTGTCCCAACTTTCACTGCCATCATTTGGAAATCTTTTCTGGTTTGTTCACATTCTGAACTTGAACTGGAAAGCTGCAAATATTGCGGAACATTTTATATATACATATAAATAAGTGCAAACCACTGTCCAACATTTTATTTTGTGGTCATCTCTTGTAGTAGCAAAAATTTCAGCTGAAATAGAATCTTTAGGAATGAGTAGAACTGTTACTTGAAGCATTTGATTGAATTTAAAATTATCCACATCATATTCTTTGGTAGGGCAAAAAACATACTGGAATGGCTTTTTTTTGGGGGGGGGAGGGGGAGAAAGGGGAATCCCAAAAATATCTGCCTTAAATCGTGATACAAAATGATTCATTATAAGGAAAGATAGCACAAGAAAAGGTTAACTCACCCCTCTGAGACTGACTCAATTATACTGTGTTAATGTGTTTTTCATTGGGGAAAATGAAAAATCTGTCATAGTGAAATGTTTTCTAAGCCTGGAGAGGTAATTAGTCCAGTTCATAGACCTAGCAATTGGTTATCAATTCATTTTCTTTAATAGCATAACATAGAAGACATTGAAACCATGGCAGGAAGTTAAACCTTTCAGATACCTATTTGAAACATTGCTAGCTTTCTTACTTAATGCAAAAGATTATTTTACCCCGGTTGCTTAAACCCACTGGCATGCTTGCTTTTGTTAAAATAGATAACCCCCTTCAGGCTCTTTTCTGCATCTGTAGTCAGCAAAGCGATTTATGAATTACAATTTTGCACATTTCTAACTTTGTAAGTCAATATACAATTACCACACTGGGCCCTGGGGACTGGCAGGGTTTGGATGGCTGCCTGTCTTTAGTTTCCAAATCTAAAGGAAGCACCAAATTAATTTCCAGCATGTGACTGACTAATCATGAACCTAAACTTGAAATACATTTCATTTTCCAAGTTATTTTCTGGTTTTTACCCACATCTTCATTGCCACTCTTCTCATAATCTGACAATTCAGGATGAAGATTCTGTACATTAATTCTGTTCCTTTGCATGAAATAAAGTAAGTTGGACACCCTATGTGTCTTCCTGCTGAAATACAGAAGAAATGCCATGTTTCTGTTGTGGTCATTTGTTATAATTATGGTTTGTTGCCACCAATACTTTCAGTTTTGAGACATTCAATGGTGTGAATGGAGCGGGAGGAGGACGGGGGATCCTCCTATTTAACTGAAGTGATGACCATGAAACACATGTGCCTGTGCCATTCAAGTTAATTGTTCGGTGTTGTCATTGCAGCCACCTTATTCATTTGAGCAGGTGTTTGTGATGAAGGTGGGCAAGGGTGTCAGCATATTTTATTTTTGCTTTTGACAGTTGTTTCAAACTAAGTAAGACTACTTAGTTTGTTCATCTGAATTAGCCTAGATATATGCACTTAATTTTATAATGTTTTTATTTATACTAGTGTAGTAGAGCTGCATATCATCACAGTAAAGTGATGACTTGATCACAAACACCTATTAAAATCTATATATCAATTTTTTCTTTGGTTTTTAATTAATATTCAGTAAAACAATCTTCCCATTTCCTTATGCAGTATAGGCTTAGTGCACCTAATTTACTGCTGCTTCATATGGAGCCCAAATAACAGCTTTTCTCAGGATACAAAATTGTTTTCAAATTTTCAGGTGAGAAGCAACAGTGAATATCAAACTTCAGCAAGAATATTTGCCTGCTGTTTACAAAGCCATGAGTTTTTAACAAAGCTGTAAGCAGAAAGGTTTGGCCTAGATTAAGCTTTTACTTCTACAACTATTTATTTTAAAGTTTTGAGCTTTTCCATGTTCATTAAGAAAAATGCAAAGTTAATAACTGATTTTTTAAAAAAAGTTTAGGGATGAACAAAGTTACAAAAGATCAGTGTGGTAAATGACTGCCACTCCCTGTTAGGCTTCATTTTGTTAAAGAATCAGGAAAATATTTAGCTGTAAATGTCATACACTACCTGGATCACAGTGAGGTAAACACTTGAGCAAGGATTTTATCCCATTCCCCACTGAGCTTAGACACCTTCCTGGATAAATCTTAAAGACTAGATTTTTTAAGAGTTTCAGCTTTTCTCTGGAGTTGTACTTGGATATGAAAAGTGGTTAAGGACATTGATTAAGGATATTCAGAAGATAGGTATACATCTTTGCACTAGATGAAACAGTTGAAGTTGAGTGGGATATGGTCAGGTCATCCTTACTGTGGCAGGTAATAATTGAAAGTAGGTAAAGGTCATAGCACATAGTGGCATTATGAACTGCCATAAAGAAATTCTCTAGGAAATTTTCAAATAGCTGACATACAACAGTAGCTCTAAGTTGAGTGATGTAGAACATGTCAGTACAGGGTTTTCGGGTAGAAGTTATCTATTGGAACATTTTAAAACAGAAATGTAGGGAAAAATAACCAGCCACAGAAATTTGGCTTTAAAGGTAAAACTTTCCTTCCCAAAATGTGTGTGGTGTAAAATGAAGTTACCACAGGTGTTCCAAAACAGATACATAAGATATATTTGGTATTAAAATTCTATAACCTTCTGTCAAAGACTTCAGGAAACAGTTAACCATTATTCTAACTGCAATTCTTGGAAGTAGTATCCACTTTTTATCTTGGTACTACAATCAAAAGTTCACAGAAGGCAAGATAAGCATTTGTACAGTCTGGGTCAGAATAAAAAGCTTATTTGTTAAGTCTTTGCTTCCCTTTATTTGTTGTAGCTTATAAACTGAACAAATCCAGGGAAAGAACACAATATAAAATTGAATAATTTTTCACTATTCTAAAAAAGAATTTTTTTAATATCAATAATTATATAGGGGAGTTATTGCTGATTTGTTAACAGGTAAACAAGTGGCAAATTTAGAGGAATGTTATAGCAGCATAGGAAATTATAACTAGATCAAACAATACTTAAAGGATGTATAGTTTCAGCAGTGACTCAGTGAAAAACTGATAAAAGTATTTTTGAAAGCCCTATAGTGAGCTAAATTGTAGGAAAAAAGTGGTTGGAGTAAGTCCAGCTAGATATTTATAAAAAATTACTGTTCTTATTCAGATAAGCCAATTGTTCCTGTGAAATTTTCAAGTTGAATGCTTATGTTTAAAGTGAGCAAGACACGTAGGCATTGAAGCTACTAGAAGTCATGCAACAGTTTTCAAGCTGTATGACTCCACCATTATAGAATTTCTGTCAAAAGTGAGAAGTCTACTGGCTTCCTATGATTCTGTTAAAATATTAGATTTACACTTTCTGAGAAACAAGTTTTTAGCTCTGACAGGTCATTTCTTCACCAAATATTCATGGAAAACCCAGTATGTGTAACATTCGGAAATACAAAGTATAAATACACGGTCTTAGCTAGTTTAGGACAGTGTGATGGAGCAGCATATGGATCTGCCTCTGCATACTTAGGTTTACAGCGCTACCTGACAACTGTTATACTGGGGGAGCAGTTTGAGATATGGAAAGAGCATTAGACTGGCAATTAACAGACTGTGACTGTAATGCTAGCTCTGCATTTGGGTAAATCACAACTTAAGGGGACTTCAATGTAGCTTCCTATAAAAGGAGATGGTTGGATTAAATGATCTCCAAAGTTCCTTTCAGCTCTAAGATTTACTCATTTTATCTATCATTGGTAGCTTTAACAAGCTGCTTTAGTTGGCCTTGCCTTTAAGGGAACAGTATACTAGTATTGGGGCCTGGTCTCAGACTTTTAGTTTCAAAATTATTAACAGTTAATGAGAATCTAGAAAAAATAAATGAATACCCAATTCACAAAGTCATATTTAAAAGACAGTTAAAATAATAGGATATGTATATAAAAAACTAGCAATGTGAATATTGTGACCACAGAAATTTACAAAACCAACTTAACTACAAAACTCTAGTGGTTGTAATAGGTATAAATCTTCCAAGTGTTATTTTGCATTCTCCTTATTTCACAGATGGGAATGTCTTGGGGGAGTTTCTAACTTACCCATGGTAACATAGCACAAATGAATTGGGAGCTTAAAACCTCAAGCCAAATTATGTTTGAGGAACTGAGAATTATTGCTTGAAGAGGGGAACAGTGGGGAGCAGATGATAGCCAACCTCAAATATCTGAAGGGCTACCATGCAGAATAGGAATTAGTTTTGTTCTACTTAGCCCCAGAGGCCAGAAGGGGCAAATTTTTGTTAAATATAAGGAAAAGCTTTCTAACAGCTATTCAGTATAATGGCTATCTCAGGAAGGCAATGGGTTTCCTTCAAGCAGTCTGGCTGATGAATTTTTTAGCGGGGGTGGGGGGTGGGGGGGGGAAGGAAATAGGGAAAAGGAAATGTTATAGGGGTTCTTGTTCAGAAACTTTCATTCTTTGAAGGATAAGCCTGTAGGTCCCTTGGCAAACCAGCTTTTGAAAGTTTTACACTGGTTGATCTTCCATGCTATAAGAAATTCTTTTACCACTTACATATTAAAAAAAACTGGCTCAATTTTATAAGCTTTATTTAATCACAGCTTTCAAATTCTTAAAAAAACAAAAAACCCAAACCAAAACTATTTAATAGTTTAGTGCTCCAAACATTATAAAACATTTAACATTTTAAAACACTACTTTGTACCATTTTTCCCCTTTGTGTTGCAAGTTGGTCTACATTTAACATTTTAAAACAAAAACTTTTATACCATTTCCCATTCATGTTGCAAGCTGATCTACATTTTCTTTGCTTCTGTTGGCCAGATGCGCTTCAATGATCTCAGCAAACAAATTTCTCTTCAACAGCTTATAGGCAAGAGGTAGAAGCTGACCAATAACTTTGTGAAAATACTGAAAATTAAAATATAAAAAACATCCAAAGATAACAGGCCCATCAGTAGCAATTGAAAATGTTACCTGCTCAACTGAAAACTTCTGCTTAAGTCATTTTAGTCTCTCTAAAACAACTAATTGGCATTTAAGTGCAAGATGCAAAGAGAAGCTAAGTAACTTTGGTATAAGTGAAAATGAGAAAGGGAAAAATATATGTAAAGTAGGATTTTTGTACCACAACGTTCAGCAGAGCATAGTGAAGAAAACTTGTTGCTTGCAAAACTCCTGTGCGTAGCTAGAGCCAGACTAAACTGTACCTGAGAATAAAATAAAAAACTACCTGGGAACTAAATAAAAATATAACACATAATATTAATTTTTGGTATTCTAAGTTAATATATGGACCACAGAGATCCATTTCTATTGGGGTTTGGCACCACTGATTTAAACAAAATCAAAGCCATGGTAATACAAACTGTTTTCCCTTAAATTTTCAAAAGACAAAATTAAAAAGCATTTTGGTTTAAAAAAAAACATGAAAAGACTTGCATGAAATAAAGCAGAGTGAAAAAAGTGGAACCAAGAGCACATTGTATACAGTAATGGTTATACTATTTGAAGAGTAACTGAATGACTAAGCTATTCTGAATATGGTCATTTAGATCAGCTACAAAGGACTTCTAAAGGAAGGTGCTATCCACCTCCAGAGAAAGAACTGATAATATGGAAGTATGTTATTGTATGGTTTCATACACACACACACACACACACACACATATACACACATATATGTGTGTGTGTGTATGTATGCATCAAATGTTGGCCCTCTGTAATATACAACTTGGAACTCAAAATGTAACAAAAAAATAAAAATAATATTTGTAAAAAAAAGTATTATGAAAAAGTTTCATTAACTGTAGTCATGAAAACAATGTATTCTAATGCATAAGGCATTGAGACTACTATATGATGTAAACTGAAAATGTTTTAAAAGATGAATTTTAAAAAAATATTTAACATTTATATTTAATTGTTCATTTTAAATTTATTTTAATTTTTAATTTAATAAGGCTTGCTCTTAATGCTTTGTGAGAAAGGAAAGCAGATATAAGCAAATTTTTCTTTTTTGGAGGAGAGAAGGCAGGGAATTGGGATTAAGTGACTTGCCCAAGGTTACAGGCTAGTAAATGTTAAGCGTGTGAGGCTGGATTTGAACTCAGGTCCTCCTGACTCCAGGGCTGGTGCTCTATTCACTGCACCACCTCGCTTCCTCAAAAGATTTTAAAAATCCAAAACACAAGAGAAGGCACTAAGACTGAGTGGCTCTTTTCACTGCTGTCATCCTAATACACTAGTGATGCAGCGAAACCTCCCTGGCTCTGCTCTGGCTCTCTGAATACTTAGCTATTACACCACAGAGTTTTTGGCCTGCCTTGGTAAAAGGCATTCCTCATGATGAAGAAATCTTTCACATCAGTAAGGACTTAAAATGCTCTGTGAGATGAAGGACAAGCACAATGCCACAAGCTAATGAAAAGCATGTAAAAGTCACAAACTTTAGCAAGTGTTTTAAATCTATGGAAACTCATTTTATGAAAAAATTAACTTGGAGGCAAAATATTTTATATTAACTCCACACTAGTTTCTCAAACCTACCAGGCGTTTGCTAGCATACAAATGAATTTCAAATAACATTATATACCACACAGCATTTCTTAAGTACTACCTGAATTGCCACCCTAACCTGAAGTACATATGCATAAATTGCAAAGCTTTTAAGAAACTGATACAGTATTGACATAGAACTCACCTGGGAGCCATAGCAAAAAAGGTCAATTCCTAGCTCAAGTCCCATTCCATAGTCACATTCGTCATTAGCAAATTGAACAAAAGTCACCATTTCCTGAATGGGGGCAAATGCTTTCATTCTCTGCTCATCGCTTGAAGCCTCAACAATCATTTTGCAAATTATCTTAAGGTTGGCTGAAATGAGACCACATTTAAATAAGATTGCAATTCTTCAATTTCATTAATGGGTAGGTTACAAATTTTTACAAGAAATATCTCAGCAACAAAAAGACTCATAGAACACCTAGCATTTTATCTGTAATGATATAATCTAGAATGTCAATGTCTTCCTGTTCAAACTAACATTGTTTTCACTTAGGATTCTGATGAGAAGAACATGACAAAGTATACGCCTTTTATTTTAAGTATACTGCACTGGATTTCATTCCAGTAGGAAAACTTTTTATAGGCTACTAAATAATAGCAGGATAGAAAGTTATCAGGGAAGAAAACCCTCTATTCAAGATAAGCAGTTAATTGCAAGGGGGCGTTTTAGCCATTTTTGTTGTTTAGTCACGTCTGACTTTTCGTGACTCCATTTAGGATTTCCTTGGCAAAGATACTGGAGTGATTTGCTATTTTCTTGAGGCAAACAGGGTTAAGTGACTTGCCCAGGGTCACACAGCTATTAAGTGTCTTTAGGTCAGACTGGAACTCGGGAACACGAGTTTTCCTGACTCTAGGCCTAGCACTCTAGCCACTGGGCTACCTAGTCTTATTAACACTATAGAAAGGATTGAATTTTTAAAAGGCTGCCTGTGCACTTTTTCTGTACTTCTGTTCTTAGCAGTAAAGCCCTTAATAAAAAAAAGTGTTCTTAAACATAAAAAAAAAAAGGTCTCTTTCTGAAGATGAAGGATTAGGTAAGTTAAATAAATGTGCTGAATGATCTAGCCCAGCCACTTCATTTTACAGATGGAGAAATTACAACCTGCCTAAGGTTATGCAAGCTAGCAGCACAATGAAGACTAAAACTTGAGATTTCCCGATTCCTGTTCTAGTCTTCTTTTGTGGCATAGGGGGAAGAGTTCTGAATTTGGAGTCAGTAGATCTAGGTTTGAACTTTGACTGTACTGAAATGACCCTCAGAAAGTTACTTTACCACCAAGGGCATCCATTTCCTCATCTCTAAAGTAAAGGCACTAGATCAGATAACCTCAAGACAATCTATGGTCCTATTATTTGGAATGTTTCCAAAAAGATTTCTAAAACTACTCATCAAGTGAAAAATATTAATAATATTAGAAGGGGAAAAAAAGATTCCATACAAGTTGTAACTACATACATAACCTAAGAACTAAGTCACATGGTGAAAGAAAAAAAAACAGTACATTGACTGAACACTCAAAACTCTGGGGTGCTACTGTGTGATGTGGGAGGGAGAAAAGAGCATGAGAAGAGTCTATTTGACCTGGGCATCTTTAATTTGTTGTTATATGGAATTCACTAAAAGAGGAACTCTTTTTTTCTCTCTCTGGATATCTTAAAAGGTTCTGTTTCCTTATCTTTATTCCTACTGCTTCCTTAAAATATCAGACAACTTTCATGGTACAGTGTAAGTATATGGAACGAAGCCACTGGCTCTTACTGTCTGTGTGATTATGAGCAAGTTCCTTCAGTTTCCTCAGGGGCAAAATGGGGATAATGACAAATGGAGAACTACTTCACTATTAGATTATATACATCTATGTAAGTGTAATTTTTGTTTCCTTTCTCATGTATAAAATGAGGAGGCATTTAAACGAGGCTGAAACTTTTTCTAAAACTATGAGGCAATGCCTCATAAAAAAGGCTCTTGCCCAAGTATTTTCTTCCCCTTCCACATCTTTGCAAGGTCACAGGCAGGTAGACTCATTTCCTTGGATCCATGTGGAGGCCAGATGATATTTCATTTCCCACTTTACTAAATGAATGTTTTGTAATTGTTTTTTAACCAGGTTCTAGAACATTTAAACAATATACAACACACACACACTCTCTCTCTCTCTTATATTACCATCTGTTTCAGGAAGGTCTCTGTATCCAACTTCATTTTTATCTATTGGGACAACCAGGCCTGCACTGTGAAAAGTCTTTGTCACTACCTAAAACAAATAGGGAGACAAAAGGTACAAATTAACCCTGATAGAAAGAACTCAAAATATTTCTGATCACGTATGACCATGACTTCAGGAAACCAAGACTCTTGGGAGAAAAAACATACAATGCTAATTAAATGTCAAATGTTTGAATGATTATAAAACAGTAAAGCAACTAGTTTACTAATCAACACACTGGTCATAAATCTCTATCATGCTTTATCCCTAACAGCCAACAAACTGTCCTTGGAGGGGAAGAGAGTACATTTTTTTTCCTTCTTGGAGGGGGAAGGCAGGGCAATTGGGGTTAAGTGACTTGCCCAAGGTCACACGACTAGTAAGTGTTAAGCATCTGAGGCCAGGTTTGAACTCAGGTCCTCCTGACTCCAGGGCCAGTGCTCCATTCACTGTACCACCTAGCCACCCTGAGAGTACATTTCTAGAACCATTAGGATCAAAGTATTTTTCTTCCAAGTGATACCATTATAGACATACCAGAAAGAATAAGAAAAAGGAAGGGAAGAAAGGAAGAAGAGGAGGGAGGGAAGGAGGAAAGAAGAGAAGGAAGGGAAGGAAGAAATAACAAGAAATTATTTTTATCTGAAAAATCCAAGTTCTAAAATTGCCAAAGTGGGAAGACTTAAGATACAATATCTCAATTACTAAATATTTCAACATTTTAAACTGTACCATTCTAGCCTATAATATTCCTGTTTTATTTGATTAGCTACAGCTTCTCGAGAATGCAGTCTTGGTTCCTACCTTATCCTATTCTCCCTATCCATAACTTCTAGGGCACTATTCTGATGTAGTTATTCCTTAAATCATCTGCTTCTACCATAAATTTCTCTTAACAGAAGTTCAACAAAAAGCAATTAAGAGCTTTCACTTCTTACTAAAAAAAAATACACTAAAATTTTCAGAGAAAGCTATGTCTCAAATTCTTTTCTGATGCAAAAGTACAATTCACAAGGTATTAATCATATAGAGATACCAGGTGGAATGCCACGGCCAAAGTAATATTTTAACTAGATTTGGGGTGGGGGCTGTGGGGAGAGAAAGAAGATGACTTTCAAGTTATAACCTGGCCATAGAACACTTTCTTCCTACTTGTTGCACACTCCTCCCCCCTCCCTTGCCTTACTTTATTCCTTTAATATTTAATGACTTTTCCACACTGATTCCTTAAGCCTTCCCATACTATCCCATCTCTTCAAGGGTCATCATCAAATTCCCCAAACCTAAACTTTTACAAAGTTGCTATCTCTCCTGAAATTTCTCCAAACTTGTCTGAGTTTTCTATTACTCGTCTGATCAAACATACTTTAAGGCTATAATACTATAATCTTTGAAAGTGTATAAACATTGCTACAAAGTTATCATGGCTTGTTGCAAAATAAATGTCATTTTTCAAATAATGATATATGCTTTTAAAGTACCAACTGTTATAGTCCAAATAAAAGGGTGGGTACAGCTAAGTACTGATAATACTTTCTAATGATAAAAATATTCCGCTGTTTCCTTAAGTGTCCCTAAATTCCAGCATAAGATTATTTTCATCTAACCTTAAAAATATTTTTGTCTAAATTTATAGATAATGAACCCCAAATATCTAGCATTTAGATGCTTACTGCTTATAACTGACTGAATAAACTGTCACCCAAAGCGGAAAAAAATACATATACTTACCTGCATAGCCAATTGTGCCTGTGTTCCTACCCCAAATTTGAATCGCATATCAGGCTAGTAATAGCATTATAGCTGTGATTTGGATAAAAGTTTTAAAAACTTAAGTGAGACTTTATAGGATTCAATCTCCTTGTACCCCTCCTTGGGCCACTAAAAAGTTATGGAAGAAAAATAATCCTTACTGAGGGGGATGTAGGTAAACTATTTTATATAAGCCTTTGTTTCTCTCAGATCAACTGAAAAGTGTATCTGAAAGAAAATCAAATATTTATCTTTCTGGAAGCATAAAGGGTGACTGGAAAGCAGTAGGTGAACTATCTTCAATTTAGCCAGTTCAGAAAGGTGTATTAATAGCAGCATAAGCAGAAGAGATGATGGCAAGTTGATGCCTTCTTGTCCATGTATTTTTGCTATATATTAATTTCACTAATGTCTGGAAACAATTTGTTTATGTAAAATCTTTGTCAAAGAAAGATGTTATCCTGGGTTTCTGCTAGTAAATAAAATAGTACTGCTAGACAAGACCTTGAGAGATCATCTAGTCCAACCCCTTCATTTAACAGATAAAAAAACAAAATTCTCAATTCACCCAAGGTCACATAGTTAATGGAAAGACTGAAATAGTAGTTCTTTTTCCACCGTACCAAAATGTTCTATTCTTAAAGTCAAGGGAAAATTCACCAATTTAGGTGGTGTGAGCTCATTATTCTCTTTCTAGCAGTTAATAAAATACTATAATAAACTAAGCTTTCTCAATTGAAATGAATGACTACAGTGCATTTCATGTCAATTTGATGCTAACCAATGAATCTGCTAACAACTTTTCCTGTTTATGACTATTACCTCAAGTACCATCTTTAGCCAGATTTACACTCACGCTCTCTCTTCATTACTATAATGATGCTAAAAACAAGAGATAGCAGTAAGATCAGAAGTCATGATAAATCATATTGGGATTTGCCATGGCACTCAATAAGATCAAGTTCCATCTTCATTAATTCTAAAACAATTCTGATTGAAAGAAACCTTATTAAAAAGAGTATGTTGGAAATAAAAAGTATGAAGATAAAATAGAGCTGATACACATTTTTTCTCATCAGGGCAGCAGCAGCAGCTACATACCACTGCTATCAGAGCACCATCCTTGCAGGTAAAATGTTAGGGGACAGACTGAAGAAGACTTAGGATAGTTTCAGTGGATTAGGGAGGTACAGTCATCATACAATTTACTTAGGAATAAAGTATTTTACCTTGCCTGGCCTCTACAAAGAAGCTATCTAGTCACTGTCATAAGAGTCTAAATAAGGTAACCAATAATATATTCCTAAATCGCATAAATACCCTCACCCCTGGTAAGAACCTTTTCAGCAATGTCTTGTATTTTCTCCAAAACAGCAGAATCTTTCTGGTTGCCTACAGCTAACTTCTCTGTTAAATATCAGAATGAGTGTTCTAGCGAAACAACAAAGGGAGCCACATCACAGCAATATAAGCTACTTACAATACGGATGCTTATATATTGTGTATTAGAAAAGATACTGAAAGGAAATATTCTGTCATTAATGTTAAGGAAAAAGACAGTAAGATAGTTTCTAGTGACACAGGAGAAAGAATTGCTTCAGCATCATTCTTCAAAATGGAACTAAAGGCTCATGTAAATGGTCAAGAACTCCACTAATTAAGTCAGTAGTAAAATATTCAACCACACGACACTCCCCGACAAAATGTCACCTGAACCACAGCTCATCTTAAAAATAAAAGTAGAATCCATTAGTAGAAAGTAAAAAGAAAAAGTTTTCCCCTGCCTTCACAAAATGTTTATCGGATCAAAAAAAATTAGAAAATGAGAAGTTAAAACTGGTTGGTATTTGCTCTGATGGCAGCACAATCATTTCCAGTATGACAGATAAGCATCTACCTTCAGAAGTAAGGCTGCAGACAGAGCATATTTAATAACTTAACAGAACCACTCACAATTCAGTGTTTCTTTCTCTTTCTGGTCAATGATGTGATCAGGCAGCCTCAAAACAGTAACAGTATCCGGCTTTTCCTTTTTCTTTTTTTTTTCCTTTAAGGAGGGGGGAAGGCAGGGCAATTGTGGTTAAGTGACTTGCCCAAGGTCACACAGCTAGTCAATGTTAAGTTTCTGAGGCTGAATTTGAACTCAGGTTCTCCTGACTCCAGGGTTGGTGCTCTACTCACTGTGCCACCTAACCACCCCAGTATCCAGCTTTCTTTAGGTTAGGGATAGGAAAGTTTCAAAAGTATTGTGGTGGGAAGAAAGCAAAAAAGTTTCTATACAGGGATCAGTTGAACAAATTTAATCCATACTTTTTTATCTCTCTGTTTCATGCTCATGCTTTTTTGTTCCAAGGAATAACCCAGCTTTTTAGCTGCTTCTGTTAGTTTTTCATGTATGTTTTTCAAAAGATCAGTTTTCTTTTTATCTGTTTCCTCCTGAATTTTTTTCACCAAAAATAATCTGAAACAGAAGGGGAGAATTTCATTAGTATTCCAAGTCATAAAAAAATTTTAAAATGTTTACAGTAAATATATCTGCTGCCAAGTTCACTCCAAAGTATAGTACAGTGACGGTTTAAAAGGAGGAATAAATACAATATATTCACACTCTATGTGTATAAGAGGATAAAATAGGGTGATTACTGACACTTGATTCAACAGATACTGATTAAGCACCTGTTAAGTGCAAGACACCAGCGATCCAAAGACGAGACCGAGGTGAGGAGAAACAACATGTACACAAACATAAACTCCATACAAAACAATACTAAGTGGTTTGAAGGCGGACACACCAACACCCTGAAGAATGGGGGAAACTGGGGAAGCTTCCCAAGGACGGCGGAGCCCGAGAGGCCCCATCCGCCTCGGCGGGAGGCAGGGGTTCTAAGAGGAGGGGGTGAGAAAAGAATCCACATATGAGGGACTCCCAATGAAAAGGTGTGGAAGGGAGATGCTGTGTGAAGGGAAAAGCCAGCCAGCAGGCTTAACTAGAAATAACCAGAACAATGTGAAACTTAGATAAGGATGAGTTTTAGATACCGGGCTGAGGATTTCGTTTTTTAACTCTACAGATGAAGCTACTGAAAGGTTGGTGGAGAATGAGGGCAGGAATGGGGGGGGAGGGTCTGAAGAGAATAACATGGTGAGATCTCTGTTTTAGGAATATCAATTTGGCAACTTTTTTTTGCCTTTTTTTTGGAGGGGGAAGGCAGGGCAATTGGGGTTAAGTGACTTGCCCAAGGTCACATGGCTAGTAAGTGTTAAGTGTCTGAGGCCGAATTTGAACTCAGGTCCTCCTGACTCCAGGGCTGGTGCTCTATTCACTGCGCCACCTAGCCACCCTGAATTTGGCAACTATTAAAGGATGGATTTGAGGGAGCAGAGAGATCAACAGCAGGCGCTGGTGATAGTCCAGGTGAGAGGTAATGAGGGGCTGGGGAAACAGAACTGACAAGACCTAACAAATGGCTGAACATGGAGGACGAGGAAGAAAGAAGAGACAAGATTCCAAGCCTGAATCTTTTGTTCAGTCATGTATGGACAACTAATATCACCCTCATAAACAGTTTGAAGCTAAATGTCCCTAATAATTCACTAGTCTTTCCTCAGGGGCTTGCCATCTAACACTTTTATCCTTGTTGTCTCTTTTCTCTATACCTTTACTAGTTTTTTTTAAAAAATCTACTTTTAAAAAAGGGGCAGCTAGGTGGCACAGTGGATAGCGTGGCAGGCCTGAAGTCAAGAAGACTCCCCGAGTTCAAGTCTGGCCCCAGACACTTACCATGTGACCCCGGGCAGATCACTTAAGCCTGTTTGCCTGGGTTTCCTCGACTACAAAATGAGCTAGAGGAGAAGTCCCAGGCCCAGCGCAGTATTCACCATGCCACCGAGTTACTCCTAGGTGAGCCATATACAAATTGATGAAGGGATATGAAGGAGGAGTTCTTAAGGGAAGAGGTACAAGGTATCAATAACAGCAGTATGAAAAAATGCTCCACATCACTAAGAATTAGAGAAATACAAACGGAAGCCACTGAGTTTCCAGTGCGCCTCTCAGATCAGAAAAGCTGACAAAAACACGGATGACAAGCGTCGGAGGGGCGCCACAAAAAGACCCTGAAACACGGTGTGGAAGCTGTGAGCTGCTCCAACCATTCCAGAAACCAGTGTGGAGCCCAGCCCAACCAGTCACTGAATCGTGCATCCCTTTGACCCAGAGGCACAACTAACTGGGCCTAAACCCCAAAGACAAGGTCCCGTAAGTACAGACATATTTGGGAGCTCTTTTTATGGTAGGGAAGAATGGGAACTAAGGAACGGTGTCCATAAACTGACGAATGACTGAATCACGATATATGAAGGCAACACAAGACTAACACAAAATGAAGAAAGGGACAGCTGAAACTCAGGGAAACCTGAAAGACTCGTAGGAATTGATGCAGAGTAAAATGAACAGAGTAAAGAGAACAATTTATATTATAAGAATATTGTAACAATGAACAATATTAAGAATTCTGATCAAAGCAACAGCCAACCATGATTCCAGAGTACTGATAATGAGGTGACAGACTAAATATGCAAAATGAGACACATATTTTTCAAAACCACAAATGTGAGAATCTGTTTTCTAGACTATGCTTATCTGTTAAAAGGTTGTTTTTCTTTTTTTCTCCTAGTTGCAAGGTGGAGAGAAAATAAAAGCTTGTTACTTGAAAAAAAAAGTAATTAAAAAAAACCTAAGATAGTGATACAATGTCAAACAGCACATTACTTTCAGTGCATCAAATTTTTCCTAAAAATATCTTAAAGTAAATTGCATCACTGAAAAATAGTTTGATTAAAGTATTGTTATCACTAAATCAAGTCAAGGTACATCATCCTGAGATATATGATAAAATCATAAAAACTACCTAAATAATACTCTAAAGAAATTAAATCTTACATTAAAATGTTATTTTATTCTGGCCTTACTAATACTGTAACCTCAGAAACATTTGCCTTTGGGCATCTAATAGTGTCCATAAATTATATCAAGACTGAAAAGTAAGCATTTCTGTTCTAATGCAGGGGTCAGGGCAACAAGAAATGAAAACCCCAGTTTTCCTTCAATCAAATATTTCACTGCCAGTAAAAGAACTGATTTTAAAAAGTTTCTATCTTTTTCCCCCAATATTCCAAAGTAAGTAAATGAAGTTACTGTGAACCACAGAACTGAGAAAAAAAGTATTAAATCTTACTTGACTGCAGCAAATACATTGTCTCCATTTTGAACAATTGTACAATTTATCTTTGCCTCATTTACACCAACATATACAGGAAGTTCATCAGGTGAGTCTCTGTTAAACACAAAAATATTGAGATGTACATGTTTCTTGTGATGTTCAGAATTCAACTGCTAGAGCTGTCAATTCAGGTCTGTAAATTTTCCTTAAAAGGACATTGAACAAGTTGCTAGGTGCCAAATATTTTACTCAATCTTATTTCAAAATATGCTTTACTGAATACGGCTATATTTTACTGACTGGTAACACTGAAGGAAGCAAAATGTTAAAAACTTGGTTCTTCTAGGTACAGGACTTATGAACAAGGTGTTACTTATAATTTAATGTAAAACTGGATTAAAACCTACTTGTCAGCTCCTCAGAATAGAGCCTATAGAATGAACAATGTTTTATTCATCTCTACCCCACAAAAGGATTATGGGACAAAAGGAGTTGAAGCAGAAAAGTCCGTGAAGGCTGGATATACCTACTGCAGTCACCAGTTATCTTCTCCTACCTTTCCTCAACAATTAATCCTGTTGAATCTATTGTCCTACAGATCTCTTGGTTAAATGTTAGCAGTTTTACTGGCTGAGGTTGACAGAATTTTCTCCAAATCAACACTGATTCCCTTTTGGATAGCTACGAAAGCTTCTTTCACCCTACCTAGATAAGAAGGTTTCTCTCTTACCAAGGCTTCTGTAACACATGGGTGGCACAGATGGAAAAAAGGAAGTGAGGTTTCCAACATACTTCTTATGGCCCCATTTTACAGCTCCCCTGTATTTTTGCTGAGTAAATGAGGATTCTCATAGTTTCTCAGACGAAAACAGAAGTGCAGAGAGCACTGTAAGAGTTCACCTCCCTATATTAGAGAGGAGGTGCAGTGGCTAAGGCAAGAAGAATAGCCAAGAGCCCAAACTCATTACTTTAGCATAGAATTTCACTAAGCTAAAGACAACGTGTCATTCATTCAATCATAAAATTCTATTGTTGGGAAAGATCTTGGGTTAGTCAAGTGTATACCTATTGACAAAGGGTGAAGAGACACTAGTTGCTTTCTGAGCAGAAGGCGGAAAACCAGGTTTCTTACCTGACATACCCCATGTGATACTGAGTTTTGTCATCTCCATTAACAATGGTCTGGAACTCAGGAGGATCATAGTAAAATCTCCAGTGAAGGTTAAAATTTATGTCTGTTGATTTGTTTTCCACTTTGTGTTTTCCAGAAAGAATATCAAAAGGACCAACAAGTTGGAGTCCAAGGCTTGTTAACAGTGCATCTGTAAATGAAATTAAGTGCACAAAGGGAAAAATGGTTTCTGGTAGGAAAGCAGTGTTAACAATACTCTCTATTCAACTGTGTATTTCTAAGTAATTATTTTACAAAAATAAGCAAGTTTTCAACAGGAGACAGATCTTTTTAGCGGCATGTGAAGATTGTCAATTCAATTAAGACATTTATCTTAACTGAACTATTTTGTGCAAGGCACTTATGCTAGTCTCTAGGATAAGTTGTTTACAACCACCTCCTCAATTTCTTTTTTGCCATTTTTTACCACTTCTGGTAACCCATATTTCACTCTCACCACTCTAAAGAAACCCCACTGCTCTTAAAGGCTACCAGTGACCTCTGACTGCTACATCTAACAGCCTTTTCCTCAGTGTTCATTCCTCTTGATCTTGTCACAAATGACATATTTTGTCTACTCTCCTCCGCTGCTGAAATGCCCTCCTCCCTTGGACTCTGGGACAGTTGCCATTTTGATTCTCTTCCTACTCTGTTCACATCTTTTCTACTTTGAGGGTCTTCTACCTACTCTATGTCAGTTTTCCCTTAAAATTCAGAACTCAGTCCTCCCTTCTTTTTTCCTTAGAAAACTCATCTGCTCATATGGCTTTCAGCTACTACCGCTGTGTGAATGATTTCTATCATTCAATAAGAATTTAGTAAGCATCTACTGAGGATCCAAAGACAAAAATATAACAGTCTTTGCCTTCAAGGAGTTCGCAGTCTATTGGGGAAGACAGCATGAACACAAGTATATACAGAATACACAATAAATAAAAGGCAAATGGGGCAGGTATCAGAAGCTGAGGAGATCAGGAAAAAACTGATGTGGAAAACAGTGCTTGAGCTGAATTTGGAGGGGAAGACCTTAAAAAAAAGAGATGGGAAGAAAGTGTACTCCATGCCGAATGATGTCTCCTTATAAGCCCTTTACTGCCATTGTGGTCATGGTGGGACAGGCAAAAGTAAACTCAGCTTGCGTAGGAAAGGAGCTTTGACTTGCCTTCATTTGAGAGACCTGGATAATGGTTTGGTTTTTTTTTTTTAATCAGTGACCTCCCTGCTGAAAGATGAGGGCAGACTACAGATCAGAGGCCAGATTATTCATTCATCTCCCTTTCTTTATTCTAGGTCATGTTGTCTTTGGTTCTATATTCCAAGGCAGCAGGTGATTATATTTTGTTCCCTTAAGTATTCACAAGCTTTTCCCTAACCTTCACCCTTGGAGAAGAAACTGGGACAGAAAAACAGATTGGTGCTTCCCTTTGCTGGGGATCCATAAAAGAACTTACTCTTCACCTTGCCAGGTGTTTCAAGCGAAAGGACAGTTAAAAAAAATAGCAAATTTGTTAGAATGAAAAAAAGGTAAATATGCTCAAATGACTTTGTGATCCCATTAATGTGGCTGCTCCTTCCAATGATGCAGATGGCATTAATAAATAGATTCATCTATGCCTGTCCATTCTGCAGGACTCTTGATAATGCCTTCCCTCCATTAAGTTCACCCCAAGAAGTCCACCTAAAATGTGGCAGTCTTCCTCACATTCTCCTAATACTGTGAAGTAAATAAGCAGAGAGGATGCCTCCTGAACAGCCCATGTTTGTTTGTTTTTTTGGTCAGTTATTTCTTTGATGATATCCTTTACTCTGATTCTTCTCTGAAATTCTTTGTTATGTGTGACACCCTGTTTGCACTCACTGATCTATTTCTTCTCTGCAGCTCAACTATCTTTGGAAATAAGTTTTCCCAGTTGTATGAATCAGTCATGAGGAGAACATACATCTCTGGTAGAATAGTGGTATTTTAAGTCTTTCAGGGAGAAGTTGGGGGTCATTAAAGAGCACTGCAATTTCCCATAGGCAATCCAGCTTGTTTTCCTCCTCCTCCTGTTTAATTTTAGGCCCAATTCACTATCCATTTTTAGTTTCTAAGACAAACATACTGAAGGACAAGTGCTATATGTTATTCATTTAACTGAATGCCATAGTCCATACAACAAGCATTCTTCATCCACTTGGTAGTTAGGCCAAAATCTGAGTTATGAATTCCTTGTCGAAGAACTTTTAAAATGTGGACCCTAAGCCAAACAACAAATGAAATCTGCAATGAGAAGTAGCTGGGAGACCTCACTACCTATGAGGAATCTCCCTTCAACTTTGACTTTGTGCTAAATCTGCTACCTTTATAACAAGAATATTTACCTCTTTTTTTTTTCTTTTGGTACCTCACCTAATATCAATGCTCAGAAGGCCATATTTGGTTCAATAATATTTTTCAAGGAATCTTGCATAATTCTGAGTGACTCAGGGGAGCCTTTAAAACAATACTGTGTTCTACCAAATCAAAAAATAAACAATAACTAGAGTGTGGTCCTATATTATCTTTTAGTCAATTATGTGACGGTAAAGATGTTGTCTACCACAAAACATTATTTGTGAATGTTCTCTAGTAACACATGTATCCGGGATGTACTTGATGCATGTGCACGTTAGTCCCATTTTATACAGAACAGAAATCAGGTACACAGGCCAGTTACTCTTCCAATAAAAAGCATAAAAATGTATAGCACATATTAAGTAAAATGGAAATTTCAGAACCGTACAGCACTCACTCATGTACCTGTTAAATACAGCAACATAAATGGATGAGTCTTTATAAAGTTACTAGAAATTGTAAACAAAACATGTCAAAGAAAATATCTGTTTATAGAATATTATAATGGAAAAATGTTTTGATTTAAAGAGCATAACTGCCATAAATGAAGAACTTTCTGTAGCCACGAAAAGTTTATCTCCTTCCACTTAATCCTAAATACTGCCAGATTAATTTTCCTAAATCACAGCTTTTCTCATGTCACTTCACTTTTCAAAAGTCTTCAATGCCTTTCCATTGCCTTCAGGACGCAGTTCACATTCCTAAGCCTGTATCTAAGCACATCCGTCATCTGATCTCACCCTATTTCCCCAACTTCCTCTTCCAATGCTCCCCTATACTGAAACTTCTGCTCCAGTCAAGCTCTTTTTTTTAACCTTCATGTCTTTTCCAGATATAGAGATAAAAATCTGTCTAGATGAGAAGTACGTTTTATATAAAAATTTCATTTAAAAAGCACACCTAAAGTTTTCAGAGCCTTATCTTACATGATGAAAACTATTTTCCAGCATAGAGATATTCATCAGTCCTTTGCCTGCAAAGATCATTAAAAAAAAAGAATCAACATCAACCTACACCAAATAGACCATAATTTTTTTTTTTTGGAGGGGGAAAGGCAAGGCAATCGGGGTTGACTTGCTCAAGGTCACATACTAGTTAAGTGTCAAGTGTCTGAGGCTGGATTTGAACTCAGCGCTGATGCTCTATTCACAGTGCCACCTAGCTGCCCCTCAACCATAATTTTTAAGTACGTTTACATATTGTGTTTATGCTCCTCCTAAGTGATATCTATAAAAGAGAGACTTTTGAGGCTTCTTACTGGCTGGTTTTTCAGGATCAAGTTCTTCACAGAATTTCCAAAAGTGATAGAAATCTTCAGGCATTGAGAGCTTATAAAGATTTTCCACTTCTTGTCGAAGATCATCAGAGACATCTGCCCTGGTGGATCCTTTCTTCTTCATGTATTTTGGTTTTTTATACTGCAAAATGGCATAAAAATTATATGAGTTCTCAGACAATAATTAGAACTTTCCCTAAACAACAAAGTTTCCCATCCCTTTTTTCTTTGCAAACACAATGGGTTTTGGTGTGCACTTTCTAAGAGTAAATTTTCAACCTTTTCGGGGTATGGGTGTGAGCGGGGGAATGACTGTATTAACCATTGGAAACTGAAAGGGAAGGGGAATCAATCTGTGAAAAGCATATGCTTTGCTAAGATAACAGAAAACAGCAACACAGAAAAAAGAAGAAAAAGAAAGAAAAGAGAAAGGCAATAAAAAAGCAAAGAGAAGAAAGGAGGGGCCCTCTGATTTGTTCAGTTAAGTAATGTGTTACAAAGAGCTTTATGTGAATAGATGTCATGTTAACCATAGCTTAGGGCTGCTGCTGAGAAGGAGTCACTGAGGTAGCAGAGGCTTCCTTCTGGGTCCTTTCTGGCACTATTTCTGAGGTAGTCATTCACAACTACCTCACAGCTACTGTTCTATGCCTATGGGAAAAAAATATGTACAGAGATGAGTACGTATGCATTACTGGAGGGTGGGAGGAAGAGATATGGTAAAAGGGAGAAAGAAAGGTAGAGAAGAGACTGAAAAACTGAGTTGCTTAACCTGGCGTCTGTGAACTTTAAAAATTATTGTGATAATTGAAACTCAATATAAATGGTTTCCTTTATACCTCTACCTGTTTAATTGTGTATATTTAAGAACATTATTCTGAGAAGGAGAACCTGTAGGTTTTGCTAGATTGTCAGAGGGATCATGATACAAAAAAAAGGTTAATAACATCTTCCATAAAAGAACTTTACCTGATTGTGGTATAATAGTTTTCTTTTACAGATAAAGACCACACATACCTATCCCTTTCACATCTTTTGCAGGAATGAAAGTACTGCAACTAAGATAACAAGGGAAGTGATTAACTGAGGGGAAAAAATCTTTGCATCAAAATTTTCAGATAAAGATCTGATATCCAAGATATATAGACAACCAGCAGACCAAGAGCTTAAACCCAATAGACAAAATGGTCAAAGATTAAGGCCAAACAATTCTCAAAAGAATTACAAGAATTAACTACCATTTAAAATAATGTCCAAATCACTGATAAGAGAAATACAAACCAAAAGAAAATCAAGGTTTCACTTCCCATTCAGCAAATTGGCAAAGATGGCAAAAGACGTGAATTTTCAATTTTAGCAGGGTAGTGGAAAGATGGGCATATTAATGTACTGTTGGTGGAGTTATAAATTAGTCCAACCATTTTGGAAAGCAATTTAAAGATAGATGAAGATAGTGACTAAAACGTCCATACCTTATGACCCAGAGATTCCACTGACAGCAAATGTCCCAAAGAAGTAAGTAAAAAGGAAGGCCTCGTATACACCAAAATATTTTCAGCAGTACTCTTTGTGCAAGGAATTGTAAACAAAGTAGCTGGCCACTGATGGGAATGGCTAAACAAACTGCAGCACATAAATATAATGGGATATTAATTAATTGTATTTTTATTCCTGGTGCTTCTTAGTACACTGCCAAGCACATATTAAGTCCTTTAAAAATGCATTATCTAATCTAACTAAAGAAACAATAACCTAAATAATGAATAAATGGAAAGATATGAATTAATGGAAAGTGAAGTAAACAAATCCTTCCCCATGAAAAGGTAAATTCCTTGAAGGCAGGGGCTCAGCATGTAGCCTAGCACACAGTAAATACTTAATAAATGCTTGTTAACTAAACAGGAAAACAACATACACTGTGACTACAACAAAGTAAGTGGAAAGAATAACAACACAGTTGAAAATTAATGCTGGACAAGATGAGTTTGAGATGTCTATGGACCATTCAAGTTGTTCAACAGGCAGGTGGAAATGTAAGATTAGAAGTCAGAAGAAAGGTTAAGATTAGATCTGAAAATCACTTACTAGAGATAATAACTGAATTCACAGAAGCTAATGAGATCACTAAGTGAAATAATATAGAGGGCAGAGAGAAGAGGACTCAGACATAGCCTTAAGAACACTCACAGTTTAGAGAAATGGCCTGGATGAAGATTCAGCAAAGGAGATGGAGGAAGGGTCAGACAGGTAAAAGAACCAGGAGAGAGCAGTGTTGTGAAAACCTAGAGAAATACATATTAAGGAGAAAGAATGGTCCACAGCACCAAAGGTTGTGCAGACAGGTTGAGAAGAATGAGAAAAAGTCATATTAGGAAGTTTTTCCTTCTATCAATTTGCCTCACTGTAACTTCCATCCACTATTCCTAGCTCTGCCATCTGGAGACAATCTCTCTCCCAAAGGGAAGAAGTTAGAGAAAGTCTATTTGGACTCAACAAAAGTAAAAAAACAAAACAAAACAAAAATAAAAACAAAAAAACTTTCTGAAGGGCTGTCTTCCAGAGGATTTTCCTTCACCAGAGACTTTTCTGTTGGGAACTTTTTAATCATGGGTAGATGAACTCTTGTCAGGGATTTTCTAAGTAGAAATCATTCTTGATCAGGTAAAAGTGGAAGTAAATGATCTCAGAGAGCAACATCCTTTCCAAATCCAAAGATTGGATAATCTAAATTCTAAGATGTCAATGTGAAGCCCTCAAGCTCCTTGACAGCAAGTTCAGTTTTTTGTCATTATATCACTAGAGCCTATCACACAATGCCTTGCAAAGTAAGCATTTATGAAGCACTTAAGATGTCCTAGGCACTAAAGACACAAAGACCAAAAAGGGCCCTATCTCAAAAAAAAGTTTACATTCTATTAGTAGAAGCAACTGTTGGCACACTTATAAGTAAGTACAGAATATCTATAAAGCAAATACAGAGACACTAGTAGCTGGGGGAAGATCAGGAAAGACTTTGTAAGAGGTTAGGCTTGAAGAACTGAGCTTGAAGGAGGCTAGGGATACTAAAGGGCAGAGAGGCAAGGAAGGAGTATACTCCAGGCATAGGATTCACTTGTGCAAAAAGGACAGAGACAGAAGGTGAAATATTGTGTCTAAGAAATAGGAAGCTGAACTGTTTTTAGCTATGCCATAGCATAAGTAATGGGGACTACTATGTAAAAAATCTGGAAAATGAGGTGAACCCAGGCTGTGAAGAGTTTTTAATATCAAACTGTATTTTATCCTGGAGGTAATGAGTAATTGGTGTGACATGGTCGGATCAGTGCTTTTGGGGAACTTTTGACTGTCATGTGGAGTATGACTCAAGAGACCTGAAAACAAACTAATAAATATCTGTTTATTGAATAAATGAATTTCTATCCCTCCCTTAGTTATCCTTGAAAATTCAATGGGGACTCGGGAAAAAAATCATAGGCTCATAAATTTAGGGCTGGGAAGCAATCTAATCTACCCTTCTCATTTTACTGAGGAGGAAACTGAGGTTTAGAATAGTTAAGTGACTTAATTATAATATAACACAATAAATATGAGACAGGCGCTGAGCTAAGCACTATGCAATTATTATCTCATGTGATCCTCACAACAAACTCCCCCCCCCATGGTTGATGCTATTATTATTCCTATTTCACGGATGAAATAACTGAAGAAAAGAAATAAAAAAAAAAGTAACTTCCCCAGGGTCAAACTGGTAGGAAGTACTGGACTGGAAAGTCTTAGCTCTTTCCCAGTCCAAGTTTTCGTCTCACTGCTCGACTTATGGCTAGAAGGGACTTTGGAGGCCACTGAAAACAAAACCCTCATTTTATAGATGTGCAAAAATGGGATGGCAGAGTTGAAGTGACTCACCCAGTGTCACACAGCTAGGAAGGGTCAGAGGCTGAATTTGAACTCAATACTTCCTGACTGGGCCAGCGCTCTGAGCACTACGGCGCTCCCTAACGGAAATACGAAGACTAACAATATTTCACAGTCTAAAGGAGGCTTAGATCCCCGACGCACCGGATACTTATTCAAAAGGTGAGGAAAAGGAGACCAAGAGTGGGGAGGTGATGTGCCCCAAGACACCTATCCGGCGACAGGCCGGGAGATACCCCCAGAACCCCAAGGCCCGGGGTCGGGCAGCTCCGCGGGCCTTGCCCAGGGCGGAGGAATGGGGGTGGGGGATGGCGAGGAGAGCTCGGGGGTTCTGTGGAAGGCCGAGGCCGGATCGGGCGCCGCAGTCCCTGAACTGCCCTCAGGCCCTCTTCCCAAAGCCTACCTGAGACCCGGCCCCTTCTCGGGACTTGCGTTTCCTGCGGCCTCTCATTCTGTCACTGCTTGAAAAAGCAGGGCCTCGCAGCAGCTTTGCAACCGCCTCCTTCTCCAAGTGCCAACACCAACTGCTTCCGAGGTCAAGAGCCAAACTCTCCAGCCAATCGGGAGCTGGCCTTATCGCCTCTTTTTCCACAAACTCCCTTCCACTTGCCAATATAAGGAAAGGGCCCCACCCACTTAACGGTTTCCATAGTGTTAACGGAAGCCCCTGGTATCTATCAGGTGGCTAAGAGGGCAACAGTTTAAGCCCCTCCCCCAAGGGTTCTGTGGCCCCGCCTAGTAACGTGTATTTTGAGCCCGGGAAGAAAGGCCCGGCCCATTCCAGAGTTCCTTGGAAGGTGAAAAGCCGGGACTAGCTAGGGCTTCTGCGTCAGTCAGTCAATAAATAAACATTTATTAAGCACCTCCAATGAGATAGGCACTGTGCAAAGCTCTGGAGATTCAGAGAAAATTGCATTTTTAAACTAAAACTTTTTTCCTTGAGTAAGAATTGAATATTTTTTTCTCCTTCCTGCCCCTCCCCCCCCTCCCCCGCTTCCCGGGAGCAGTTAGATGGCGCAGTGAATGGAGCTCTGGGCCTGGAGTCAGTAAGACCCGAGTTCAAATGCAGCCTCTGATACTTACTAGTTGTGTGACCCTGGGCAAGTCACTTAAACCCTGTTTGCTAGTTTCCTCATCAGTAAATTGGACTAGAGAAGGAAAGGTAGACCACTCCAGTATCCTTGACCCATCAATGAAACCCAAACACAAAACAAAAGCAAAAAAAAGTTTACAAAACAAAAAATCCCAAATGCTTGTGACAAATATGCGTTTTTTTTAAAAAGGCAATTGGGGTTAAGTGACTTGCCCAAGATCACAGGGCTAGTTTTTGTGTTAAGTGTCTTTCTTCGGATTTGAACTCAGGTCCTCCTGACTTCAGGGCCAGTGCTCCATTCATTGGGCCACCTAGCTGCCCCCAAGAAATACGCTTTTGACAAAACAGACTCCTACATCAACCATATTTTTTAAAAAAGAGAGGAATGTCTCATTCTGCACCCTAAGTCCATCCATCAGCCCTCTGCCTAGAGAAATCCGGGGTGGTCATTGCTTTGTTAGAGTTCTCATAGCATTCAAAGTTGTTTGGTTTTATTGTGTTGTTATTGTATAAATTGTTCTACTTCTGTTCACTTGACTATATCAATTTAAAAAAAGAGTTCCATAAGGTTTGCAAGATATCTCATTTGGTTCTCACAATAATCACTCTAGTCATCATTATTCTCATTTTATTGATGAGGAAACCAAGGCTCAGAGACACTAAGTGACTTGCCCAAAGCCTCATAGTTTGTAGATGTTGGAAATTTAAATTAAATTAAATTTAAAATTAAATTTAACATTAAAACTCAATGTTTCCTGATGCCAGGTGATGCCAGGCTTCAAAGTCACAGGTTCCCCACCCTTGGACTATACTATACCTCAAAAAACTAGGAAACAGACTTGAGAGAGTTGGAAAGTTCTGTAAGAGACTGATAGAACATGTTATCTATGTGATATTTAGGACTAGCCTTGAAATTGAAAACTAATTAGGTTAGTAATTATTCCAACCTTCTGGGAAGCTGTGACTGGCCATAGATGGCATAACTAGCTTCTTAAATCATTATATCAGCATCATCCATGAGTCCTGTTGGATGGTGAAACACAAGCCAGAAAAATCCCAGGACTTTATGTATCCAGCTCTTTATGTGTCCAGATTTCTGTTGAACCATAGCAGCCAACTGGCCTGGCAAGCAGCAATCAAGAATTGGAGCCAAGTGTCAGGGTCCTTTGAAACCAGAGCCCCTTCCTGCCCAGTCCTTGGAGGATGGCAGAAGAGATGAGGAAGAGACTATCTTATTTCCCTAATAATTCCCTTGGCCTCCCTCATTCAGCTGGACAAGGTGTACCACCTGCCTTGGGATAATGAGGCACCCTGGTCAGGGCTTCAATTCGACAACCATAGGCAGCTGCAAAGAGACACAGCTGCCCACCCCTGTGCACAGCATCAGGGGGATTGCTAAAGATCCTGGCAGCTGCCTCCTTCCTCCCTCCCCCTCCATAGACTGTAATCATGAATGGTTGTTTGTTGTTCTGTATTTTTGGTCAGGTTTGATTCTTTGTGAACCCATTTGGGGTTTTCTTGGCAAAGATACTGGAGTGGTTTGCCATTTCCTTCTCCAGCTCATTTTACAGATGAAGAAACTGAGGCAAACAGGTTGAAGTGACTTGCCCAGAGTCACACAGTTAGTAAATGTCTGAGGACAGATTTGAACTCAGGAAGATCAATCTTGCTGACTCTAGGCCCGTCACTCTATCCAATATACCACCTAGCTACCCAATCACAGGTAGTATCATACTGTAATTCCCAGAAGTAAAGAAATAACTTACAGGAAACAATCTAAGTGTCCAAGAATAAAGGAATGATTAAATAAATTTTGAGCCTTAATGTAATGGAATACTATGACATAATTAAGACCAACTAGTATGAGGACTATAAAGAAATACAAGCACAGGACAAGAAGGTGGAAAAGTAAGGAAAGTTTAGGAAAAATTACCTTTCTACTTGTGGTTGCCACATGTACATGACTCATTACTGAAAGGACTTGGCACTTTGATATACCTGGTAAACCCTTTGGTGGTCCCTTGGCATACCTTGCCCTGGAGTGAAATGTTACATCAGTTAAAATAAAAAAAAAATAACCCAGCTTCCTACTCAACTCTATTCCTTTTTTTAAATAGTATTTTACTTTTTCCTATTACATGCAAAGACATTTTTCAACATTTTAAAAAAATTTGAGTTCCAAATTTTCTCCCTACCTTCCTACTTTACCTCCCAAGATAACAAGGAATCTGATATAGGCTATATATGTGCAATCATGTAAAAATATTACCATATGTCATGTTGTGAAAGAAGAAACAGACCAAAAGAAAAAAACTATGAAAAAAATAAAGCTCAATCTGCATTCAGACTCTATAAGTTCCTTCTCAAGATATGAACATTTTTCATTATGTTGCTCACTCTATTCCTTTGACTTTCCTGAGGGAAAACTGGTGCTCTGTGTCACTAGACTTCTTGTGATGTGATGGAGGGATAGACGTCACTCTTTCCTCCCTACACTGAGATTGCTTCCCCACTGAAACATGCCTACAACTGGGTGACCTTTTGTTAGGGCCCATGGTTGCCTTTTCCATTTAGTTTTTCCTTTCTAAAGCAAGTAGTCAAGCATCGTTCTACACATGGATGCATTAATGGGGTGAAGAAGAGTTGGATGCAACTGATCAACAACAGGAAGTGCTTAAGTCTTGTCATTATATGGGATTGTTTTTTCAAACATTTCTTTTGCATGAAGGAAATAAATAACTGTCCCATATCAGATTCATTTTATAAATTGAGTACCTTTCTACTCCCTACTTTTGGGGAGATCCTAGATATGAGCCTTAAGGAATTTTCCCCACAACAACTGGAGTGGGGAACATCATGATCCAAAGAGCATGAGAAAGAAGACTTTCGAGAATAATGACCTTCTCCAGGACTAAACTTGATCCATTAGTGTGCATGGGTATGACCCTTTAGGGAGGAATGGGTGTAATATGCCAGCCTTTTGGGTCCAAGAATAGATATTTAAATTTTAGAACAGAAAGAAATAATTCTAGAGATATAAAGCAGAAGAGGAAAGATTAAGACAAAAGAACAATTTTGAATCACAAAATGGAGGGTGTCCAAAACAGGTTCTGTAGAGATGTTTCTGAGGGTGTTCAAGCTAGGTCCTCTGCACCACCATATATTCATCAGGCATCTAAGATACATTCATAGATTTAGAATCGAAGGTCACTGGCTCCCACCACCTCATTTCACAGGTGATGCGTCTGAGGATCCATGGAAATTATGTGACTTGCCCAAGGTTACACAGTATGTGGGGAAAACCCCTACCCAAAATTTAATAAAAAACTCAGAGGCTTCTCAAGGTAGGAACAGAAAGCATTTATTCAATTCTCATGAGAAAGGGGCATCACCTCCACTAAAACGGACTAATGAAAGGAGGCAAGTTACAGAAAACAAAATGTGGTTATATACCCTAACACAGACAACATCTCCCACTGACCTTACCCTCAATGGTTGAGAGCTCGGCCTCACACTAGCACAGGAATACAAAGAATGAGGAAACAATCTTGAACCACTGAAAACCTATGAAAGCATTTATACCTTATTTGGCGGTGGGTGAAAGCAGTGGAGGGGTAAGTTTCAGTTTCTCAGAGACAGGCCTACAGGGAAGCAAAAGGTAGGCCCTGCAGCAGAAGCCCAGCCCCAGTTTAGAGCACTGTCTCCATTTTATGAGAATGCTTTCACTCACTCACTCAACAGTAATAGGTAAGTGGTAGAGCCAGGACTTAGGACTACGTGGTGGAAAAGATGTTGGATTTGTCATCAGAGGACCCAGGTTTGGATCTCAGCTCTACCAGTTTCCTATCTGTGTGACCTTGGTGATATAGATAGGCTCCTGAGGTCTTTCTAAAACATTAAATTTGCTTTGATATCACATTGATTTCTGAATACAAAATTCATTCTCCCCTACTAGTGAACCTTCCCTTACAATAAAGCTTAGAATAATGTATACAAAAAGGCTCAGCAAAACCAATACATTGGCCATATCTGACATCATATGCAGTATTCCATACCCATAGTCCCTCACCAATTCAACAAAAGGAAAGAGGTGTCTTTTCTCACCATTTCTGTAAGGGAACTAGGCTTGGTCCTTTAAATTACACAGTTTAAATTTACATAGTTTCATTGTTTTGCTCTGTTTATATTGTTTCAAGCATTATTTTTTTCTGCTGTCTATTAGCACCGATGGTTAGTACCTCCCACTTCTCCAAACCGCTACCATGGGAGTCATAGTGCAACATGAGCCACCTGGTCCCCATTGTGGCTCAAGGGCCCTCTCTGCCTTTAAGGCCTGGGCCCCAATTTTCCGTATTCTAGGGGAGGCTTCTACATAATCTCTGTGAGATTGTCATGTTCTTTTATATATCCATCCTTACATAATTGCCAGTTGCCATGGGATTCTGTACAGGTACTCTCTTGTTCTGCTATGATTCTGTCAGCAAAACCAGGGTCTACCACAGAATAGATTACTAGGAGTAGGGTGCTAATGGTTGGTCTACGGAATCCCTCCCTCCGTGTGGCAGGCTCCTGAGCCATTAGGGTGACTAAGATTCACAGCAGGGAGATGTTTTTGATTATGACAAATAAATTGCCTGACTCCCACTTAAGCACAAATAGAGGTGGGCGTTTGAAAGGAAGGATGTCAATTAAAGCTTAGTGAGGAGCAGGGATGGGTTGTACTTGCTTTGGTGGAATGTCTAGTTTTGTATAATAATTGGAGTAAACAGAAACTTGATTTGGTATATAACTTTAGAAAAGCTAATTTTCAATCTAGTCCCAGGAGCATAGATGACAGAAAAGCACTATCCTTGTCTTGATTGGTGGGGGCCTACAGGTGTCCCTGTTGCCAATGGTGGCAGATAAGGTCACTTCATAGGTTGATTTTATTTCATAATGTTTTCTTTGTTACAAGGGAGGGATTTTGGGGGTGGAGTTAGGTGAGACGGAACTATCCAGAGAAGGCTGTAGTACTTTTAAAAAAAAATCTGTATAAACTTATTTATAAAACACCTGGTCTTACAGCTAAGTACGGAATTGCGAAGTTGGTTTGTCTCTGGCACCTCCTTGTCTTGTTCTGCAACTCCCCCAATCACTCTCTCAGCCAAAGGGCCTGATTCTCTCCCAAGATATTCTCCCCACCACAGTGCAGCAGTCGATCTAGGCTTGCAGTATCTGTGCAATGGTTCTACCTCCAGCCCTTTCATCAGAACTGGTGTTCTCTACCCCATTCTTTCTCTAAGGACCTTTTCTAAGTTAGGTGACAACTACCTTAGGATCGTGGAATCCAGAGTTCCAAGGGACACCAGAGGTCATCCAGAACAACTCTCTCAGAGAGGTAATGACTTCCCTAAGATCACGAAGCTATTGTGAGGTTAAAACTTGAAGGGGAACCCCAGTCTTCTCACTCCAAATCCAGCAGTCTTATTTAATAACTAATCTATACTAAGAAAAGCAATACTAACCCACACTAACAATGGGAAGCTAGGTGGTGTAGTGGATAGACCGTGAGTCCAGTAATCAGGAAGACTCCTTTTCCTGAGTTCTAATCTGGCCCCAGACACTAACTGCTATTGAATTCTAGAGATGCTGAATAATTTTTCCAAACTAACACCAGAGTTAGGATTTAAATTGCTTGGATTGCAAATCCAGGACTCCTACTATTCTTTGTTGTTGAGTTGTTACAATCCTGTCCAACTCTTCCTGACTCCATTTGGGGTTTTCTTGGCAAAGATACTGGAGTGGTTCACCATTTCCTTCTCCAGCTCATTTTACAGATGAGGAAACTGAGGCAAATAGGGTGAAGTGACTTGCTCAGAGTCACATAGCTAGTAAGTGTCTGAGGCCAGATTTGAAGTAGTGAAGATGAGTCTTGCTGACTTCAGGCCGAACACTCTATCTACTGTAACACCCAGCTGCCCCTTATAACATTAGTCTCATCAAGTTAAAGCCCAAAGTTGGCAGTTCTGGCTTATAATGGACTGGCATCCCTGGACCTAAGTTCTCAAGGCTTCACTGGTGGTCTGGCTGCAACATTTGGCTTGGATTCCTAGACTCCAGGATCCATATGATTTGCATTTCTAAGGACAAATTGGAGACTCCACTTCCTGAAACCAGAATGAAAGAGAATGAACAAAGAGGTCAAATACCCAGGCCTTTTTCTTGGTTCCATGTGGTTTAAAGGAGGAGGGAGGAAGGAGATGTTAACTTTTAAAAGTTTGGTTAAAGGAGACAAATAGTGATATACAGTTATTTCATTTTATTCCCTTAAAACTAGCAAACTTGTACAAGGAGTTAGAAGCCGAGTTCTGACTGGACAAAAGAGTGAGAAAGCTTAAATACATTTCAGAGCCAGCCCAATTCAGGGTCAAATGTATGATTACAAGAAAGGAATTTTCTTAGTAAGATAAGAGAGTTGACGAGGTGTCGATTGGTTTTACGGCCTAGAACCTCTGTGTTTTGTTATCATTAACATGCCATAACATAATACATGCCCCACAAAATATTTAGATAAGAAAAAGTCCCATTATTCAAGATAGCATCTTAGGTTCAGGGTCTCATCCTTGGCAGAAGAAAGAATGCTCTTAAATTAGCCCTGTCTGGGGTTATTTACATTGAAAGAGATATTTTCTGAGTTTACTCAGAGAACAAAGAAGCTGTTGGGTGCCATTTATGGTCTCAGGATGTCTCCATTTTCCTCCTGTAAGGAGTATGTCCCAAGATAAGGGGAAATCCCACTTTCGGCCTTATTTGGTCTCTGGAGTTGCTGACATTTTTAAAGTAAAGCAAAGCAGTCTGTTTGATTAATTCAGATCTTGGCCAAAAATATGATATTTAATGATTATCAGAGATTATACCAAGTGATTGAAAAATTACTTCATTCTCAGATGGGAGTGCAGCAAAAATCACCCAGGTTCTAAGTTAGTTCATTTTAAAGATGTCAACCATTCAGGCCATGCAGCTGGTGGAAAAAAAAAATTACTGTTCTCACTCATTGTGGTAGGCCAATGCAGAATACCCACATTTGCTCTCATCTCCCAGAAAGGTCCCCAGCTTCTCCCACCTGGATGATGTCATCTTAGGTGGTCTAGGCATGCACCAAAACCCCATTATAAACACAACCATCTATGGAAAAGAACAGAACATTAGAATACACTAATGAAGTCTACCTAGTGCATTAGATTCTGAGAGTTTCTTCATTTATTTGTTCACTATTCATTCGTTTGTTGATTTCTTTGTCCGGTGCTTGGCATAATACCTGGTACAGAGTATGCTCTTAATAAATGTTTATTAAATTGAATTGAAAATTATATATCTATCTTTTCATTCATTTGTTTTAGGAAGCCAAATGTCACTGGAAGGACAGAAGCTATTGGTGGTCAGAAGAAAAGAGGGCGAAGAGTTATTAGACATAAAACAACTTCTCAACTCCCCCTACAAGCAGCAGTTTACTATGTGATGAAGAAGCTATTTTGATTTGTGATGTCAGATTCCTTCCTCAGGTAAAAGCCAGAAACTCAAATGTATTTGACCATATCAAAGCCAGTTACATTAGAAGTCTCTCACAGAATCAGAACGTCAGAGTTTGAAGCAACTTTTAGAGATTATTTACCCTAAATAACTCATTTCACAAGTGAGGAAACTGAGGTCCGTATCTCTATTTAAAATTAATTAAATGATTTGTTAAAATTACATTAAATGATTTGCTTAAGGTTTCATAGGTAATAAGGCCTTTTGACTTCAAATCCAGCGTTCTTTCTATTATGTCACATGGCTTTGGAAACCTTCCTCTGGTTCTCATATCTTCAAGGTACCAAAAGCACACAGGTTTTCCATCTTAAGTAAAGGCTGAATGACCATAGAATCATAGAGCTAAAATTGGAAGGGACCTTGATGTCATCTAGTCAAGCATCCCTTGATCTGTAAAGATGAAGAAATTGGGTACCAGAGAGGGTAATCTTTTGCCCCAGATTACACAGAGAGTAAGTAATAGAACCAATTCCTGTGACTCCAAGTTCAGCACTCACTGTACCTTTAACACACTATCTCCCAAACGATAACTTCTCAGTGTATGACCTGCCTACCTCCTTTTACAGTTATACAGGTTCTTGATGGTGTCTTATGCCATTTATTGCATCTCAGTTATCTTTGGTAATTAACATGCTGTAGTCCTGCTTAAAGGCCACTATGCACTTTGCAGCATTTTTCTGGTCACTTGCATTTCAAGTGTTCTATGACTAAAAGAATAATTTAGGATTCAGGAGATGGGCTTTTGTAGCGGCAAGTTGCTTAATGACCACTGAAACTGCTACATAGCTTCCTGTCTTTGAAGAAGTTGGGGACAATGGGTGTAGAACACTGGACTTGGTTGATGTGCTGGTCAATTTTGCTGAAGTGTTCCCTTCCCCCCTTTATTAAAATTTTTATTGTTGCACTCCCTCTGGGTCCACTCCTTTCAACTTGCACTCACACTGGCAGGTTGGGTCCCTAGACAGGTGACTGTTACCCTCTGGTAACCCTAGGGAGCTACACTTCTAAAACTGTAGCTCATAAGCCCCCACTACTGTGCTTCACATTAATAATCAGAAATTTGACTCATTCAGCTTTTATCAAAGGTATTTACTTAAATAGCATATCAGCAACTGGTACAAAGCACTTCCCCACAAACCCTGTAGTGCACTCTCCTAAAATTGCATTCAATGTCCTCTGCAGGAATGGGATCAGATTTAAAATATAATAATTGTAAGGCATATGTATAGCATATATGTTTGTCAAAGGGTAACTCATCACTTCTGATATGTAAGGACCTGTTCATTCTGTTTTTTTATAATGTCCTCATAGAGTTCTCCTTTTTGGCGTTGTGTCCAGCATTCCTCATCACCATGAGGACTCCTGCTCTCCAAAGATGACTCCTTTTTCAGATCCATCTTTGTATTTCTCTGCTTTTAATGTAGGATTACCTCACAGATGTTCCACATCATTCAGACTTTTCAAGACTCAAAAGATTACCCAGAAACTTCTATCTTTTCCTTTGTTTTTTTTTTTTGCCTAAGATCAGGAAAACCTCCACAAAAATTGTAGAAGCAGCCATGTATTTGGAACCACATGAGGGTTGAATGGGAGACAGGGCAGCCATCCTCTTCCTTTACCAGACTCTGAGGACCAGCTTGAAATAATTCATATATATCATAGCCAAGAAGTAAGTGAGACATAGAGGTAGCTGATTAGTGAACTCTTTAATTTTCCACTGCTAGCCCTTGAATCATCGGTGCTTTTGGATTAGCAGCCAGTTAAGGGGCTTTTCATCGTTACACAGTGTAAGCCTCTGCATATGGCCAGAAGTAGCTTCCCCTAAAGTTTCCATAAGGTTGAATGGAAGTAGGTAGAGAATAATACAACTGAGCCAGTATATACCTCTCTCAGTTCCAAGTCTAGCTGTACCTCTACTAGATTGTTTCATAGTCTCTTCATTCCACCTCCTAAACTCAAGTTTATTCTCACATTTGCATTTCTTCTTAGAGCTGCTCATCACAAATATGTTTAACTTTCATATTTAGTTCCTGTTTCAAAAGGCAGATTTACAAGGCTGAGGCTGGTCTGTCTCCGACATAATCCAAGAGACAGAGAAAAATCCAGTAATAATGATCAAATGTGCAGCTTGGATTGTAAAGGAGCCTGTGGGCCATGGCACTCATGCCAATGGTGGTATAAAGAGAGGTACAGCAGGTACTCTGGGGCTTTACAACCTTCTTTAAAAAAAAATTAAAGTATTTATTTTTCGTTTTCTACATTCATTTTCGAGTTACTATTTTTTCTCCCTGTCTTTCCCCTACTCCCCACCCCAAAATAGCAAGCCTACTGAATACCCCTTTCCCCAGTCTGTTCTCTCTTATATCCTCCCCCATCATCCCCTCTAACTTTCTAGTAGGACAAGATGGATTTCTATACCCCAGTGCCTGTATATCTTATTTCTCAGTTGCATGTAAAAAATGCAATTTTTAAAAATACACATTTGTTTTTAAAACTTTGAGTTCCAGATTTTTTCCCTTCTTCCCTCCTCATCCACCCCCACCGGGAAGATAAGCCATTCAGTATAGGTTGTACATGTATAGTTACGCAAATCATTTCCATAATTGTTATATTGTAAAAGACTTACTATATTTCCTTCCATCCTATCCCCCCCTTATTCTATTTTCTCCTTTGACCCTAACAGTTCTCAAAAATGTTTGTTTCTAACTACCCTCTCCCCTAATCTGCTCTCCCTTCTATCAACCCCCCTCTTATCCCCTTCCCCCCCATTTTCCTGTAGGATGAGATACCCAATTGAGTATGTATATTATTCCCTCCTTAAGCCAAATTCAATTCAAAGCCATTCCCTTTCACCTTCTTGCTCTTCCCTTCCATTGTAAAAGTTTTCTCTTGCCTCTTTTATATGAGATAATTTACCCTAATCTATCTCTCCCTTTCTCCTTCTCCCAATATATTCCTCTTTCACTTCTTAATTTTACTTTTTACGTATCATCCCTTCATATTCAACTCATCTTGTGCCCTCTGTCTATGTATACATGAACATACATATGCCCACACTCACATATATGTTTATATATGCCCTTCTATACATGCCCTCCTATACATACATGTATGTATGTATATATATATATATATATACATATATATTCCCTTCATCTGTCCTCATACAGAGAAAAGTTTTATGAGTTACAATTGTCATTTTTCCATGTAGGAATGTGAATACTTCAACTTTAGTAAGTTCGTTCTGATTTCATTTTCCTGTTTACCTTCTCATGCTTGCTTCTTGTATTTGAAAGTCAAATTTTCTGTTCAGCTCTGGTTTTTCATCAAGAATGCTTGAAAATCCTCTATTTCATTGGATGACCGTATTTCCCCTGAAGCATTGTACTCAGTTTTACTGGTTAGGTGATTCTTGGTTTTAGTCCTAGCTCCTTTGACCTCTGGAATATCATATTCCAAGCCCTTCAATCCTTTAATGTAGAAGCTGCTAGGTCTTGTGTTTTCCTGATTGTGTTTCCACAATATTCAAAATGTTTCTTCCTGACTGCTTGCAGTATTTTCTCCTTGACCTAGGAACTCTGGAATTTGGCTATAATATTCCTAGGAGTTTTCTTTTTGGGATCTTTTTCAAGAGGCAATGGGTGAATTCTTTCGATTTCTATTTTTTCCTCTGGTTCTAGAATATCAGGGCAATTTTCCTTGATAATTTTCTGAAGAAGGATTTCTAGGCTCTTTTTTTTGATCATGGCTTTCAGGTAGTCCAGTGGTTTTTAAATGATCTCTCCTGGATCTATTTTCCAGGTCAGTGGTTTTTCCAATGAGATATTTCACATTGCCTTCTATTTTTTCATTTGTTTGGATCTGTTTTATTGTATCTTGATTTCTCATAAAATCATTAGCTTCTGTTTGCTCCAATCTAATTTTGAAGGAGTTATTTTCTTCAGTGAATTTTTGAAATTTCTTTTACATCTGGCAAATTTGGCTTTTTAAGACATTCTTTTCCTCATTGACTTTTTGGGCCTCTTTTGCCATTTGAGTTAGTCTATTTTTCAAGATGTTATTTTCTTCAGTGTATTTTTAAAGTTTCCTTTAGCAGGCTGTTGACTCACTTTTCATGATTTTCTTGCATCATTCTCATTTCTCTTCCCAATTTTTCCTCCACTTCTCTTACTTGTTTTTCAGAATCCTTCTTGAGCTCCTCCATTGCCTATAATCAGTTCTTATTTTTCTTGGAGACCTTTCATGCAGGAGTTCTGATGTTGCTGTCTTCCTTGTGTTCAATGCCTTGATCCTTTTTGTCTCCAAAAAAGGATTCTATGGTTTGTTTGTGCTTCCTGTACTTGATCATATTGCCAGCTAATTACTTGACCCTTGAGCTCTTTGCCATGGTAGAACTCTTCTTCCAGAATGGAGAGGGCTTTGTCCCAAATTGCTAGGGTTTTGGCAGCTGCTGGAGCTATTAGGAGGGTACCATCCCTACAGCCCTCACAAGCTCTGGCTCACTGTTACCACATTCCAGGACCACCATCCTGGACTGTGATCCAGATCCAAGCAGGTTAAAGCAAGAGTGATTGCTGAATGGTTGCTTGGTCCCCCTACAATATGCAGGCCAGGAGCTCCTGAGGCAGCCAAGATGCACAGCTAAGCCACCTCCACCACTTCTTGCCCTAGGGGCAGAAGCCAGACTGCACTCTTCTGTCCCCCCCCATTCCAACACAATTCCACACTGACCTTTTACTTTGTCTTTGGCATTTATGGGTTGAGAAGTCTGGAAGCTGACATAGGTGCTGGTTATTCAGTCTCCTGAAGTCTGCTCTGGCTGCCACTGGTTGGGGCCTCCCTGGGGCCAGAAACACATGGCTCCTGTGAGAGGGACTGTGAGTGGCTCCCAATGTGCTGCAATAGACCTTTCTTGTTGGCCTGCCACCTGTCTTCAGCGGGAGATTTGTTTCTCTCTGTCACTTTGTGGGTCCTGTAGCTTTAAAATTTGAAAAGAGTAATTTTTTTATAGGTATTGGAATTGTTTGGAGCCGGATCCCATGCCAAACTTGTGCTTCTACTCTACTACTTTGGCTCCACCCCCTACAACCTTCTTTAAGAGGCCTTTAAGGCTACTTTTTGTTGTACTTTATTTATAGCTACCCACTACTTCTTCTCCATAATTCCTCATAGTAAGTGATCTAGGCATTGAGGAATGCTCAGATCAGTCTTCTTGAGTGCAAGAAAAACTTTTTTACTACAGGCAGAAGAAGTTCTAAGGAAAGAGTAACCATATCACTCCAGTGCTCAAAACCTTCAATGGCTCCCTGGTGCCCTTTACCCTTTAAAAAAAATTATTTTAGACTCAAACACCAGAACCGTAATACAGAATGGAGAAAAGAAACAAAAACATATAATAAACTTAAAAATGGAACTTAAATACAAAGAAAGAAAAAAAAGTATGTCATGTCATGTACATAGCAGAACATAAGAGAGGATTTAAAATATGTGACAATAAATTTTCATTTCAAGAAAGCCTATATTATGAATACTACACGTTGTGTTGAGAGCTGTCTATCTTTGCTTACTTGTAAGTTTTCTTTTGTTTTCTGCTGTACAGTTTTTTACTTTGTTCTTCCCCTATTCCCTCACCCTCCACCCTAGAGATCTCTCCCTTTTCTTCCCGTTTTCATTGATCTAAACACTGTTCCATACCCCCCTTTAACCTATTCCTTCACCTTACCCTCTAAAGATCTATCCCTTATCCTCTCTCTCCTCCCTCTCCTCTTACTATTTTATTTCTTCTGAATTTAGAAGACTTTTATACTCTTCTTTTATTTATCTATTTTTTTTTCTGGAAAACTTTTTATTGTAGGTGGAATGGGACACAGCTGGACACAGTAAGTTAGATGATTCCAATTTTGTTGGCAACATCTAATGCATCGTAGTCTGGAGCAAGACGGACATAGGCCTTCTTCTCTCCATCAGGCTGGATCAGTGTCTTAACTTTGGCCATATTGATGTCATACAGCTTCTTTACGGCCTGCTTGATCTGATGCTTGTTGGCCTTGACATCCACAATGAAGACTAGGGTGTTGTTGTCCTCAATCTTCTTCATAGCAGACTCGATGGTCAAGGGAAACTTGATGATGGCATAGTGATCAAGCTTGTTTCTCTGAGGGGCACTTTTCTGAGGGTATTTGGGCTACCTTCAAAGTCTTAGTGTCTTGGGTCTCCGGAAGGTGGGGGATGTTCTGATCTTCTTTTTGTGGCTATGGACACCCTTCAGCACCACCTTCTTGGCTTTCAAGGTCTTGGACTTGGCTTCTGTCTTGGGGGGGACAACGGCTTCTTTCTTCACCTTTGGTGCCATCTTGGGGGAAAGGCGACTTCTATACTCTTCTAAATATATATGTATTGTTCTCTCTTAAATCCATTCCCGATGAAAGTAGGTTACCAGAACTACCAGCCTTCCTCCCTCATCTGATTCCTCTGTATTGATTCTTCCTCTTGCATCTTATTTGTATAGAATAATTATTCTTTTTAGGTGTTCCTAAATGGTTTTACTTTTTAAGTTCATATCATACTCAGGTTTAACCTAATTGTTCTTCTTGTTCCATGCTTTGACTCTTTTTGTCCCCAAAAAAGGAATCTAAAGTTGGATTGCTGAGCTTGGTTTGCTTCCTTTGCCTGCTCATGTTGCTGGTCAATTAATTTGATTTTTGAGCCACAGTAGATCTTTGCTTCCAGCGGGGAGAATTTTGTCCCAAATTGCTGAGGTTTTTGCAGCTGCTGGAGCTATTAGTAGGCTGCCATCTCTACAGCCCTCACCAGCTTTGGCTCACTGGTCACACACCTCAGGACCACCACCCAAGACCACAATCCCAATCCAGGCCAGTTAAGGTAAGAGCACTTAGCCTCTGAATGATTGCTTGGCCTCCCTGCAATCTATAGGCTGAGAGCTCTGAAGCAGCCATGTGGAGGTGACTGCAGGGGCTGCTTCCACTGCTTTCTTGCGCTGGGGGCTGGTGGCTGGACCTGCTTCTCTCCCCCAAATTTAGCTGAGTTCCACTGACCTTTTACTTTGTCCTTGACTCTTATGGGTTGATAATTCTGGAAACTGCCACAGCTGCTGGTGATCCACTCTCCTGAATGCTCCAGCCTTGGCTTGTCCTGGCCACCCTCAGGCTAATGCCGGTCTCGGCTCCCAGCATGCTGCAATGATCCCTTCCCGTCCCACCTGCTAGGCTGCCTTCAGTGGGAGCTTTGTTTCTCTGTACTTTTGTGGGTTCTGGAGCTCTAAAATTTGTTTAGAGTCATATTTTATAGGTTTTTGGGAGCTGCGAGTTCTCCCGCTTCTACACTGCTATCTTGACTCTGCCCTAACCTAATCTTTCTTGTGAGCTACCTAATTACTAATAAGAATCTTAGACATACATTTTGCATTTTACATATATAAAAAGTAAATGGTGCGAACTTATTGAATGTTATATAATCAGTCTTTGCTATGTAACTTATGTTTCTCTTGGCTCTCATATGTCAAATCTTGTAGTAACTTTAGTTGTTTTTTTTAAAGAAAGTCTTAAAACTCTGACAGTTAATCAAATGTTCATTTTTTTTTCATTCAGGATTATGCTTAACTTTGCTGAGTATGTTATTTTCAGCTGAGCCCCCAGCTCTTTTGCTCTTCTATATGTAGTGTTCCAAGATCTGCAGTCCTTTAATGTCTCTGCTGTTAGATCTTGTGTGATTCTAATTGTGGCACCATCATATTTAAATTGTTTTATTCTTGTTGCTTTTAATATTTTATCCTTGAGCTGGGGGTTTCAGAATTTGACTATAATATTTCTATGAGCTTTCCTCAAAGGATCTCTTTTAAGCTGTGATTGTTGAATTTTTTTTTCCATTTTCTGTTTCTATCCACCATCACCCCCTCCCCACCTTGTTCTAATGCTTCAGGACAATTTTCTTTAATTATTTCTTGTATTATTCTATCAAGATTCTTTTTTTGATCATAGCTTTCAGTTAGTCCTGAAGTGGATACAAACAGTGCCTAAAGGTTAATATTAAGGGTTACTTTCCCAGGCTCCCTGTATTGCTAATGTATTTTTGCTTAATAGGAAGATCTTTCTCATCCATTAATACACCCATGTGATCTGCTTGAGTCACACGAACTGTGATGGGAGAAGCTTGCCTAAGGGTGGAGCTGGAAGGGTGGAACAGAGCCTAGAGTAAGTTGGTCAGAGCAGTTAGAACTGAGGAAGAGAGAGGAAGCAAGCAGCAAGCTCTGAGTGTTCATTTGTTGGGAGGCCCTAGCAGGGGTAAGGCTTGGGGATGGTGGTGCCCCCTGCATTGCTATTACATATAGATTGTGTCATGTGTATTTATATATATGTTGTGTTTCCTCTCTTGAATACTAAGGTCCTCAAGGGAGGGAATGGTCTATTTTTTTTTCTTCATATTTATATCCCCTATGCTTTGCACAATGTTCTCCCGGCACAGTGTAAGCATGTCAAATATTTTCATCCCATTCTTCAACTGTTTTCCTCACCTCCAAAGTTTCCGGTGATCTCTTAATTGCCAAATATTAATTGTCTTTTCTCAGTCCTCATCTTTCTTGACCTTTCCGCAAATTTTAATACTGCTGATCACCTTCTCCACCAGATAATCTGTCCTTCTCATATTTTTATGACAGTTCTCTCTCCTGATTCTCTTCCTACTTGTCTGACTGTTCTCAGAGGTTACTTTGGTGCTACATCACCCATATGAATCTCATGAACAGTAGGTATATTCCAAGGCTCTTTCCCAAATCTTCCTCCCTTCTATATGTTCTCTCATTTTTTGAACTCATATAAAGCCAAGCACAAGCAGCTCTCCTGAGGGCTACTGCTGTGAATAACTTTAAGGTTCTGATCACATAGTATAGTGAACTCTACTTATTCAACAGTAAACTAAAGCAGAACATTCACAGAAACCAAAGTACAATATTCACAGCAATATAACATAACAACTTATTACTAAAATGGCCACATAGTCTTAAACAAAAGATATCATTCAGTAAGTCCTTAGCTCAATCATCCTTAAGGAGTAATCATCCTTAAGGGGTACAAAATACAAAGTACAAAGGTCTCCCATCCCTAGGTCTCATTGTCTTAATCTTGTCAGCCAGCACTAAGTATCCAAGTTAATGTCCTTTCATCTTGACTTGCATACAAAGGTCCAAACTCCATGTCTCCTCTTCCATGTTCCCAGCTCTTACCTGAAGTCACTCAACTGTCACCTGGATTCACAGGTAGGCAGCTTGCAGCTCCTATTCCAGTTCCTGTTCCAGATCTGAAAACATCAGTAAAACCCTCCCTCAGGACTTCTGTAAACAGACATCAGAAAAATCCTCTTTCAGGGTTTCTGGACCAGCTGTAAGGTCCCAGGGCTTCTGTAACAATAGCAATAGCCTCTGTCAGCAGACAGGTCTGACAAAGTAACATCAACACAGACAGAACAGACAGATAGAGTGCTGACACCACAGACATCCTTCCTCCCAGTTCTGCTCAGTCCCAGCTTGTGCTCAAGCTTTTATATCCTCAGCTCCTTCCTGTTCTGTCCTTCCTCTTATGTCCTCCCTGTTCAGGTCTTTGGCAAGTTCCTCTCTCTGCAAGCTTCACAGGTTCTGTTTCTAACAAAGACTTGATATAATCACAGGTGAGACTCAAAGGCACTTGGAGAGATGAAACAAGGATCTAAGTATCATTTTGCTTGCCTTTAAAACTCATAAGCTCTAATGGGTTCAATTATTATTTCAATGAAGATAATTATCAGATCCTTATTTTCAGTCTTAGTCTCTCTCCTGAGTTCCAATGCCCCTAATGATAAACTATTAGACATTTTAAAACAGATGTCCCATGGGCATCTTAAATACAACACGTCCAAAAGAGAATTCATTTCCCCACCCCAACCATATTCACCCCTTTTCTGACCTCTTCTATTATTTTTGAGGCCATCACTATCTTTCCAGTCACCAATGCTCCTTAATGTCATCTATAACTACTCATTTCTCGCTCATCTCACGTATTCAATCAATTGCAAAATCTTGTCATTTCTGTCTCTGCAAAACCTCTCAGAGGTCTTCTTTCCACTCACAGAATCACAAACCTAGGTCAGATCCTCATTACCTCCTGACTGGGCTTTGGCAGTAGCCTTTTTCTTGGTCTCTCCCTCTCAAGTCTTTCCTTACTCCAATGCATTCTCCACAAAGCTGCCAAAGTGATTTTCTTGAGTGTAGTTCTGCCCATGTCAGACTTAATAAATGATTTTGTCATGGGATCTGTTGTATTCACAGAGTGCTTTTGATGGCCTCTCCCCATGCAGAGATGTTGGGAAACCTGCTTCTGGGTGAGTTATGATGACCAGTAATGAGACTGCCTTGGAGAGACTGTATGGCATGCTGTAGATAATTCTGGTCAGCTAATCATATAGTAAATGGGATACCTTTTTCTACTGATCGTATAGGCAGAACTGGAGACCTATTTTTTTTTTAAAGCCGAATTAGCTTTAACTCAAGAATTGAAAATCTTAAAATTCTCTCTTCAACTGTGCTTCAGTAGTTTTCTTCCTCTGTGCCTGGCATCCAATGAGAATCAATGCTATAAAGGCAGAGGTCTTTGGGCCTTCTCCTCATCAAGGCTATGGGTCTTGGTCTTTGTTCTATACATTTGTCCTTTTCTATTTTAGGTGAAACGATTAGCGCCTCTGATCTTATTCTTTTTGGAAGGTCAGGAATATGTCCTAGTGTGTCCTGGCATTCTAGAGTCCAGATATTGCAGCAAGTACATCATTGATGCCCTGAGAAACAATGGCAACCTTTTTGTACTCAGCCCAGAAGAAGTTGAGAATATGATTTATCCAGGAATCATGTCTCATTTGGATGTGAACTTGGTGGGACCAATGCTGTACAGGAACTGAGTTAAGCTGAATCGACTCTCCCCATAGAACAAAGTAGTAGAGATGATGAGGTGCCTTTGGGATATTGGAGGAAAATGTTTGTACTTTGTTCTTGTTATTATCTTCAAATGAAGTGTCCCTTTTTAAAAGATGATAGATGTTAAGTGATTAAATGGGACTGGAACAGTAACAGCATGTAACAGTAGGGGTAACACAGCCAATGGAGTCATGAGTCAATAGCAGTACAAAAGAGACACCCACAAACTCTCCAGGTACCCCCTAGAACTCTGATAGGGACAGGCACTAGTCTGGCTCTGGGAGAGTGAGCCAGAACATACTTGTTGATGCTTCCTCATTAGAACATAAGTTTCCTCAGGGCAGTGTCACTTTTGTCTTTATATCCCAGTATGTAGCACAGCCTGGGGTGTAGTAGGTACTTAATAAATGCTTGTTGATTGAAAGCCATAGACCGTCCATTTTAGCAATCATATCATTGGAGACGTCTTGCCAAGATTCTGCACCCTCAAACCTTTGTCTAGTCAGTCACCTAAATCCAGTCTAGTCTCAACTTGATATCCTTATATGGAGAAATCTGATTTGTTCTGTTTCCAATCTCCTTCTGTGTCCAGGTCTGGATTCATCCCCAAACATGTGAACAATATGGTTGATAAGGTCACCACAGCTTCTACTCAGTGCAGCCTGAAGTCTGAAATTAGTTTTTCTGATTATCTCCTCCTCCACACCTCTCTCTTTTAGACTCTCCTATTTGCTTAATTACTTCCTTCTCCAGTCCCTTATACCCTTGGACTTCCTTTCTGTCTCTTTTTAAAAAATAAATTAATTAATTTGTTTTCTTGTTTACATCATTCATTTCCACAAGATTTTGAGTTACAAATTTTCTCCCCATCTTTCCCCTACCCAACACCTCAAAACAGCTATCCCACTGTATGACCCCTCCCCCAATCTGCTCTCTCCTATGTCCTCCCCCTCGCCCTCTGACTTTCCAGTAGGGCAGGATGGATCTCCCTACCACAGTGCCTATATATCTTAATTTCCAGTTGGATGTAGTTAATATAATATTAATAATATGTATACATATATATTTTTAAGTTTTGATTATAGAACTTTAAATTCTAGATTCTTTCCCTTCATCTCTCGTCACTCACCCCCACTGGAAGGACAAGCAATTAAATACAGGCTGTACATGTGTAATTATGCAGAACATCTCCACAGTAGGCATATTGTGAAAGGCTGATTATATGTCCCTCCTTCCTATCCCGCTCCCTCTTGTTCTATTCTCTACCCTGTTGCTGTTCCTTTACAGAAGTGTGTACTTCCAGCAACCCTCCCCCCCATCCTGCCCTCCCCTTATCCCCCTTTCCCCCACAATCCCCAAGTTTGAGTAGAACACAATGGTCATTATTCTCTCATCCCCATCCCCCCCTACTCTCCTGTGTGGCAAGATACCCAGTTTAGAGTTTACGTCATTCCTTCCCTAAGCCAAATTCAATGCAAGTGAGGTTGACCCATTCCAGTCTACTGGAAACCTTCCAGTCTACTGACTATCATCTGTCTATCATTATATATGTTGTTTTCTTTTATTCTGTATGAATTCATACAAATCTTTGCAGGTTTCCCTGAATTTCCCTTATTCATCCTTTCTTATTGAATGATAGAGTTCCACTACATTCCTAGACCTTTTTTCAATCATTCCTTGATCAATGAGCACCCACTTTGTTTCCAGTTTTTTACTATCATAAAACAAAAGAGTACTGCTATGAATATTTTGGTATATGTGGGATTTTGTTTCTGTCTTTGACTTCCTTGGGCTAACTTTCTCATCTTATGGTCAAGGGAATGGGCCTTAAATGATGTCCAAAGTTGAAGATCTGAAGAGAGAGTTTTTATGGAATTGAAATTCTAAGAGTAGAATTCAGGCCTGCTAACTATCCGTCCTGGACTCCTTTCATTACATCCTACTGTGTTTCATAATGAAAAGATAGGCAGATAGTTGATACAGGTCTGTTGGACCTGGAGTCAGAAAAATCTGAATTTGAATCCTACCTCAGACATTTGCTAGCTGAGTAACCCTGGGCAAGTCACTTAACCTCTGTTTGCCTCAGTTTCCTCATCTGTAAAATGGTGATAATGACGAAGTGCCTCTGAATATTTTGGGGTGATCTTATAACTAACATTGTTGTAACTTCAATCTGTAAAAATCTCATTTGTGTTATCAGTTTGTAACATTGGCCTGCTGTAAAAGCCACAAAGCATTAACTCTGTCCCTCCCCCCCCCCCCCCACAGCTGTAAAGCATTAACTCTGTCTCTTTCCTGCCCCAGCCTAGAGGTATTTCCTCTGAAACCATTAACTCTATAGCTATGATAACAAGAATCTTTTAAAGGTACTACCTCCTTTTGTTCTAGTAGCCAGCCAAAACAAGACTCATCCATTTGCAAACTGGATGGGTACGTCTCATTTAAATTTGACCGCTGATTGACTTTATAACGTTTCAAGGCAAAAGTATTAGGCGCTCCTTGGCTCCTCCCAGGTCCCTCCCTAACTCTACCTCTGTACACCTAGTTAGCCTAATGAACCTATGACTGACAGTTTTTTGTCTTTAAAAACTACATCTCTACCAAACTTTGCAGGCTCTTTCTATCCCCCTGCCCGCTGAAGAGCATCACACTTTGCAGGCTTTCTAACTCTGCCTTAAATCCCTGTCAGCTTGCAGGTCTCCTTACCCCACCCCTTGCCTCACTGTAACAATAAACTTTTGTAACTCTGCCAAGGACCGCTGAGTCCAGTAATTCTTTTAGGATGACAAACCTAGAAAGGATTTCAATAGAAATCCCCCCAACTCATAACTCTTCAATAACAACAGCACCTTTCTTCCAGGGTTCTTATGAGAATTAAATAACACAAAGTAAAATGCTTTGCAAGCCTTAAAAGGGCGTATATATGCTACCTATTGTTTTTAAGAGTTCCATATTTTAAAATTCAATGCTTTGTCAATTTGGTTGCAAATCACTTATGTGAATTCAATTGTTATCGTTATGAGTGTGGCCTCTAAACCTGTACCTCAAGCTCTGATTGCTCCTTTTGTCTCCAGTCCACATTTTCATTTCTCTACGGGACCCTTCTGGTTGAGTGGCCTATGACTATCACTCATACTCAATGTGTCTGAAACTGAACTCATCTTTTTCTTTCCTTCTTCTAAAATGACTCCCTTTTCCCAACTGTCCTTTCTCTTCCATCATTCTTCTATTTTCCCAAGATTCAACTTGTGTTTTAGATTTTCCTTTTCTTTTTCATTTCTATGACTGTCATCTTGCTCTAGGGCTTCATCACCATACACTTGCATTGCTGCAGTTATCTCCTAGATGGTTACCAGTCTGAAATTTGTCCTCTCACCAAATTATCCTATGTATAAGACTACTACTTTCATTTTTTTGTTTTTTATTTTTGCTTTTTTTTTTGGAGGGCATTTGGGGTTAAGTGACTTGTCCAAGGTCACATGGCTAGTTTTTTTTTTTGTGTTAAGTGTCTGAGATCGGATTTGAACTCAGGTCCTCCTGACTCCAGGGCTGGTGCTCTATTCACTGCACCACCTAGCTGCCCCAAGACTGCTACTTTGAAATACCACTTTAAAAAAAACAAACAAACCAAAACCAGGTTACTCCCCTGCTTGAAAGCCTAGAATGGTTTCTTATTACCTGTTAAGTCAAATATGAATTCATCTACCTGACTTTTAAGTGGCTCTGTAATGTTGGCATGGGCTCCCTAACCAGTAATCATTTTCTGATAGTCCATAATATGTTCCCTCCCCTCCACCTAGCCAGTAGTTCATCATTGTTCTCACTGTCCCCCTACACATTTGGCCCCCATGCTTTGTGCTGTTCATTCCCTCCACTTGGATACCATAGCTTAATTTAAATTCTGCTTTGAGTAAGCTCCTTTATGGTAAAAATTGTGTCTATCTAGTACATTTTTATATCCTCTGTTGTGACTAGCATAGAGTCTTGCACAGAACAGACATAGATCATGAATGAATGAATCTCATCCTCTAGGATACATATCAAATCCCATCTCATCCATGAAACCTCTCCCAGCTACTCTCTAATCCATGTTTATCTCTTCTCTCTTTTATTTAATTTTTTCTTTATTTTTTTCTAGTTTATTTATTTATTTTTGGTTTTCAACATTAATTTCCATAAGGTTTTGAGTTACAAATTTTTCTCCCCATATTTCCCCTACCACCACCCCCAAAATAGCTAGCCTACTGAATACCCCTTTCCCCAATCTGTTCTTTCTTACATCTCCCTTCCATCTTTCCTAACTTTCTAGTAAGGCAAGATGGATTTCTATACCCTGGTGCCTGTATATCTTATTTCCCAATTACATGTTAAAAAAAAAATTTTTTTTAAATACACATTTGTTTTTAAAGCTTTGAGTTCCAGATGTTTGCTCTTCTTCCCTCCTCACCTACCCCCACTGGGAAGGTAAGTGAATCAATATAGGTTGTACGTGTGTAGTTATGTAAAACATTTCCACAGTAGGTATTTTGTGAAAGTCTAGCTATATTTCCTTCCATCTTATCCTGCCTCTCACTTATTCTCTTTTCTCCTTTGACCCTCTCCCTTCTCAAAAGTGTTTGCTTCTAACCACCCTTTCCCCTAATGTACTCTCCCTTCTATCATCCCCCGTCTTATACCCTTCCTCCCTATTTTCCTGTAGGGTAAGATACCCAATTGAGTGTGTATGTTATTCCCTCCGTAAGATGAATTCAATGAGAGTAAGGTTGTCCCATTCCCTTTCACCTTCCTGCTCTTCCCCTCCATTGTAACAGTTTTCTCTTACCTCTTTTATGTGAGATAATTTACCCTAATCTATCTTTCCCTTTCTCCTTATCTCAATATATTCCTCTCTCATCTTTTAATTTTAATTTTTAGATATCTCTTCATATGCAACTCATCCTATACCCTCTGTCTATATATACATGTACATACATATGCACACACTCACATATATATTTATACACACATACACCCTCCTATGCATACATATATATATAATGTATATATATATCTATACATAACTATACATTATGTATATACATTTATATTCCCTTCAACTGTCCTCATACTGAGAAAAGTCTTATGAGTTACAATGATTGTTTTTCCATGTAGGGATATAAATAGTTCAACTTCAATAAATTCCTTATGATTTCTTTTCCTTATTTACCTTCTTATGCTTCTCTTGCTTTTTGTATTTGAAAATCAAATTTTCTGTTCAGCTCTGGCTTTTTCATCAAGAATGCTTGAAAATCCTCTATTTCATTGAATGACCATATTTTCTCTTAAAGCATTATACCCAGTTTTGCTCGGTAGGTGATTCTTGGTTTTAATCCTAGCTCCTTTGATCTCTGGAAAATCATATTCCAAGCCCTTCGATCCCTTAGTGTAGAAGCTGCTAGGTCTTGTATTACCCTGATTGTGTTTCCACAATACTCAAATTGTTTCTTCCTGACTGCTTGCAGTATTTTCTCCTTGACCTGGGAACTCTGGAATTTGACTATAATATTCCTAGGAGTTTTCTTTTTGTGATCTTTTTCAAGAGGTGATTGGTGAATTCTTTCAATTTCTATTTTGCCCTCTGGTTCTAGACTGTCAGGGCAATTTTGCTTGATAATTTCTTGAAAGATGGTTGTCTGAGCTCTATTTTTGATCATGGCTTTCAGGTAGTCCAATAATTTTTAAATGATCTCTCCTGGATCTATTTTACAGGTCAGTGATTTTTCCAATGAGGTATTTCACATTGCCTTCTATTCTTTCATTTGTTTGGATCTGTTTTATAGCATCTTGATTTCTCATAAAGTTATTAGCTTCCATTTGCTCCAATCTAATTGTGAAGAAATTGTTCTCTTCAGTGAGTTTTTGAAATTCCTTTTCCATCTGGCAAATTTAGCTTTTTAAGGCATTCTTCTCATTTTGGGCCTCTTTTGCCATTTGAGTTAGTCTTTTTTTTAAGGTGTTATTTTCTTCAGTCAGGCTGTTGCCTTGCTTTTCTTAATTTTCTTGCATCATTCTCATTTCTCTTTCCAATTTTTCTTACACTTCTTTTACTTGGTTTTCTGAATCCTTCTTGAACTCCTCCATGGCCTGTAACCAGTTCATATTTTTCTTTGGAGCTTTTGATATAGGAGTTCTGACTTTGTTGTCTTCCTCCTATTCCATGCTTTGATCCTTTTTGTCCTTGAAAAAGGAAGCTATGGTAGTACTACATTTCCTCTGCTTGCTCATGTTGCCAGTCAGTTGCTTGACCTTTGAACTCTGCCACAGTAGAACTCTGCTTGCAGAATGGAGAAAGCTTTGTTCCAAATTGCTGGAGTTTTTGCAGCTTCCAGAGCAATTAGGAGGGTGCCCTCTCTGCAGGCCTCACAGGCTCTGGCACCTGGCCACTCACCCCCAGACCTCCATCCAAGACTGTAATTCTGATCCAAACAGGTTAAAGCAAGAGTGATTATCCTCTGAATGGTCGCTTGGTCCCCTTACAATCTGCAGGCCAGGAGCTCCTGAGGCAGCCATGCAGCAGCATCTCCACCGCTTCTCACCCCCGGGGCAGGGGCTGGACCCTGCTCTTCTGTCCACCCCTGTTCCAACAGAGTTACACACTGACATTTTACTTTATCTTCGTCAGTTATGGGTTGAGAAGTTGTATCAGCAAGCACCCTAGCATACCCAGGATGGCTGCTAGCACAGGTTCTTAGATCTGCTTTTCATTTAATTAGATCTATTTTTGCTTTTGCTTTCTCTGACATAAGGATTGCAACTCCTGCTTTTTTTTTTTTACTTTAGCTGAGGCATGGTATATTTTTACTCCAGCCTTTTACCTTTACTCTGTGTATATCTCCTTGTTTCAGATGTGTTTCTAGTAAACAGCGTATTGTAGGATTATAATTTTTAATCCATTATGCTATCCACCTTTGTTTTATGGGAGAGTTCATCCCATTCACATTCACAGATATGATTACTATCTGTATCTTTCCCTCCATCCTATTCCCTCCTCTGTTTATGCTTTTATTTCTCTCTCCCTTCTCCCTTCCCCTCCTTAAAAGTTTTCCTTTTTATCTCCACCTCTCTCAGTATTCCCTTCTTATCAGCCACCCTTCCTTTTCCTACCCTTCCCCCTTACTACTTCTTCCTTCCCTTCTAACCACCCCTCCTTTCATGGCCCTTCCCCCCTCCTACTGCCTGTAGGATATGATTGATTTTTATACTTAGTGTAGTATGTTATTTCTTCCTTGAACTAAGATTGATGAGAATAGATCTCATGCAATGCTCCTCTCCCTCTCCTCTTTCCCTCTATTATGATAAGTTTTATGTCTCTTCTCAATAGAGTCCTATATTTAACTGGTTGTGTTATTCCTTCCTTATACCAGAACCAATGAGGGAAAAAGTCATATAATGCTCATCTCCCTCCCTTCTTTCTCTCTAGTATAATGTTTTTATGCCTCTTTGTGTGGCATAATTTATCCTTTTCTGCTTCATTCTTTCCTCTTCTCCCATTGCAGTCCCTTTGCAGCCCTTAATAAGGTTTTTTATCATCATTTGGTATAATTTATACCCACACCCTCTGTTTATCTATATCTCTTTTAGATGTCACCATAGGTATAGAATTCACGATTTTAATAGGTATCAGCTTCCCATATAAGGATGTAAAGTTTGCTCTTATTAAATAACAAGTTACATGTGTGTGTGCATGTGTTTTCCCTATTTACCTTTCTATGTCTCTCTTGAGTTCTGTAATTGGAGGTTGAATTTTCCATTGAGCTCTGGCTTTTTCATCAGGAAAGGCTGGAATTCTGTTATCCCTTGCCTGGTAGATTATGCTCAGTTTTGCTGGATAGGTGATGCTTGGTTGTAACCTGAACTCTTTTGCCTTATGAAAAGTCATATTCCAGTTCTTCTGATCTTTCAGTGTAGAAGCTGGTGATCCCCACCATGGTTTTGCAATATTTTAATTGTTTCTTTCTGGCTGCTTGTAGTATTTTCTCCTTTACCTAATAGTTCTGGAATTTGGCCACAACATTTTGAGGACTTTTCAATTTGGGATCTCTTTCAGGAGGTGTCTGGTGGATTCTCTCGATTCCTATTTTACTCTCTGGTTCTAGGATTTCAGGGCAGTTTTCCTTGATGAACTCTTGGAAGATGTTGTCCAAGCTCATTTTTTCGTTGTGATTTTCTGGTAGAGCAATAATTCTCAGATTATCTCTCCTGGATCTGTTTTCCAGGTCAGTTATTTTTTCCGTTGAGATATTTTATCTCTTTTTCTAATTTTTCAGTCTCGATGTCTTATTTGACTGATTTTTGGTGCTTCATAGAGTCATTAGCTTCAATTTGGTTGATAATAATTTTTAGTGAATTATTTTCCTCAGTTTTTGAAGCTCCTTTTCCATGTGTTCAGATTTCATTTTTAGTTCACACATTTTTCTTTTTAAGGAGCTGTTTTCTTCACTGTAATGTTTTTCTAATTTTGCAGTTTTGATTTTAAAAGAAGTATTGATTTTATCGTCTACCTCTCTAATTTGGATTTCAAAGTTCTTTTTGAGCTCATCTAAGAATGCTTTCTGTGCTTGAGACCAATTCATATTCCCTGTTAAGGCTTCAGCTGTGGGTGTGGAGTCAATACTGTCTCCTTCTGAATTTGATTCCTCCCTCTCATAGTAATAGGATTCTAGAGTCTTTGTCTTTGTTGTCTGCTTTTCACCCATTTTGAGGCAAGACCTTAGCCATGCCCTTCCTCCTGCGTTCCCAAGCCTTTACTGTTTAAAATTTTTCTCTGAGGCAATAATTATTGTGTTTTCAGGGGCAGAGAAGGGGATTGGAGCAGCCAGATTTCACTCAGCTGTCCTGGTCCCTGGAAGTTTGGATAAAGGCTTTTTAAATTTCCAGGCTGTGGGTTGGTAGTCCCAGGGGTAGCTGCTGCCTCTGCCGTAGGCCCTGCCTTTGTCTCTTACTCAGGTCCATCTGATCCCCACCCTGTGGCGATAGGCCTGGGAATGGCCCTTGTGGTCGTTGGATCAACTTGCCTCCAAGTCGTCCTGGCCTCTGCGCGCTGTGTTATCGGGGCTCTTAGATCTGCTTTTCTAAAGGAAAGCAACTCAAAATGGGTTAACAATCTTACTTTAATCAATCAAACATGTATCATTTACTTAGTTCCGGTGGGAAAAGTCAATACCCTGAACTTCAGAGAATACAAACAGAAGTTACAAGCAGACAAAGAAACAGATCAGCAGATGGGCTTCCAGCTATTTGACCATTACATCCATACCTAGTTAGTTACCAGAGAGGGAAGCATTAACATCTGGGTTTTCAAAGCTGGGGGGCTCAAGGACTGCCCAGAGTCTCATCTGGCCAAATCACACAACTCTTCCCAAAGTGAGCCCCAAAGCAAAAACTCACATCTGAGTATATATAGCCTTCTCCTGGATCAGAGAATGTCACAACCTACTTGACCCACTGCCCAATCACAAAGTAATAAGGTGTGGGCATTCCTGAAAAACAAGCTTCCTGCCACAGGTTCCATGTGACCACATCCAGCCTATTAGGGGACAGGGTATATTTTCAAATCAGGGAATGTTCTCAGAGTCACTGAAGGATATCAAAGGGCCCAGGGGCAGGGAAGATCTTCAGATTCCCGTAACAGAAGTCTGGAAACTGCCACAGTTGCTGGTGCTTCACTCTCCTGAAGTCTGCTCAGGCTGCAGCTGGTTGGAGCTGCCCTGGGGCCAAAACCACATGGCTCACATGGGCCTGGGCTTGGCTCCCAGTGTGCTGTGATAACTCCTTTCTGCTGGCCTGCCAGGCTGCCTTCAGCGGGAGATTTGTTTCTTTCTGTCACTTTGTGGGTTCTATAGCTCTAAAATTTGTTTAGAATCATTTTTTACATGTATTGGAGGAGGTGGAAGCTGGAGCTGTGGGAAAGTTGTGTTTCTACTCAGCCATCTTGGCTCTGTCCCCTATTTCTTCTTTCTTTAAATTTATAGTAAAGCCTACAGAATTTAGCTCTTACATATTCTTCAGTTTTTTCCTTGTGTTCATTTTGTCTTCCTAGTTCTCTTATAAGTTTCTTAGTGGCAGGGGCTTTATTTTATGCTTCTAATTTATTATCCACAAGTGCTTTGCATTGTGCTGGGGCTATAGTAGGTACTCACTGTAATATAGTGTACTCAGGGGACTTCCGCAAAGCTGAAAAGTGGTGAAGAGCAAAAAGTGAGACAGATATTGAAATGAAGGAAAAGGCCTTCAGATCCAAAAGAAAGATTGCAAACCAAGGGGTCTATGGATTGAACTGCTCAGCAGCATATGAAGAAGCCAGCAGAGACAATGAACATGCCTCTTGGCTACAAGTTGTTTGTCCTTATCCACTCATCTATATTAGACTGCAATAGGAGTCTGGGAAGTATAACTGGTTGAATTGTTATTGATCACCATAAGCCAAAGAAGAGTCCCTGGCTAAGGCAACTGGATCTGAAGAAGGAAGGCTTGATGAAGAAGAGATAGGTGTCTTCTATTTCCTACTTTGAAGTGACCAACGTCAGAGCTGAGACTTTGGAGTTAAACCCTTATCCTAGGCTAAGGGTTATTGCCATAGCTGAAAGGACAATGCAGCCCTCCAGGAGAAAAAAAATGGTAACATTACATTTGAAGAGAGTGTAGTACCACCCAGCTAGCCAGTAGTTATAGGTAGTGAAAGACTTCAGCTACCTAAGATCAAGTCCAGATAATCCAACAGATTAACTCATCTGACATAGAACAGTTTCTGAGAAGAATCCAGTGGCCAAGTAATCTGTCCAACCCAGTCTGGCAGCAGCTTCTTGGGCGGCAGAGTGATCTTCCTACTCCTGTCCAGTGGCAATAGATCTTGAGTGGTTGAGAGATCTGTCTGGTCCAGCCTATCAGCAAGCATGCCCAGCAGTCAAGAAGCCTGCTCAGTTCAGTGCAGCAGTTGGTCAATAAATTTTTATAAAGTCCCTATTATATGGCAGTCACTGCACAAAATGCTAGGGATACAATGAAAGGCAAAAGTCAGTCCTTGACTTCAAAGAGAATTCTAAGTGGGGAGAGGGAAGAGAATATACAAAAGGAATCTGAAAAGTGGAGGAAGAGGGAAGGTACCTTGTGCTGGAGTATGATAGAGAAGTCCAGAGGAGTGCTGCCAGGAAATGCTGGTCAGGGTTCTTTCCTTAAATGGAGGTTCTGGGAAGAGCTCTCCACCTTCTAATAAGAGGGAGGGATCCCAAGGGCTGATTGACTCATATAGCCAACATACTACACCTGGTGAAAAACCAGTTCTGTTGAGAAGAGGACTGAGTCATTGTAGTGCCAATGCAGTATTTACAGCACCCATGATCATGAGAGAGACTGTGACTATAATTATCGCATAATGTTTGATTGCAAAATATGCCAGACTCTCCAGATAAAGGATAAAGCTGAAGGATTTATTTAGACACCAGAAAACTGAATCCCCAAACCAGTAAGCCAAAATACCAAAAATATTTAGAAGCCACAATAATAATGAGAGCCACAGCATCCTTTAGCCTTCCCACAAACTAATTCATTATCAATATTTACTCACAAAACCCTCTTATCTCTTTAATGAGCTCTTCCTCTGTCTCCAACTGTCAGACTCGCTCTCTACCAACTTCCTCTTTTCTCTAGGGGGCAGAGTTTTATCTTCACAGCAGGAGAGGTTTTCAAACTCCCCCCCAAGGGGCAGGGAAGATCTTCAAATTCCCATTCCCATTACATCATCCATTAGAAATATCATATTCCACTAACAACTTCATGAGGAACCTCTAGATATTGAAGCCTTACAGTCTGGAGTTGCGAGTTGTCTTGGTCATGTGTATTATCTACATATTCGCCTCACTACCACTGCACTTTAAATTCATGCACACATCTTCTTCTCCCCTCCCCCCGCCCTTTCCCCACTACAGACTCTGTGTATGTATGAAAGAGTGCAAACTTGACTTTGGGGAGAATGCTAGATAACTATTTTTCTTGTTGTGCCATTTGAGTAAATTCCATTGCTAAAGGACATTCGCAGATTTTTAAAGAGGGAATCACACTAGTGGGGACTCATGAGCTAGTTTTAGGATAGGATTACCCCCTAGAATTTTATCAAATTTTATCAATTTTATCTCTGGAGACCTATCCTGCCAATGCCAGTGAAGTTTGGGGGAGTGAACACTGAGGAGGTGTTACAGTTCACACTCATCTCTTCTCCCTTTAAATTTATAGAGAGCCCCACAAAGTTTAGCCCTTAATTATTCTCCAATTGTTTTCTGTGTTCAATTCATCTCCCTGGATAGATTATAAGATGCTCACTGGAAAAGACTTTGTCTGATACTTCTTTTGTTTTGTCTACAAATTTCTAGGTTTGTGCTTATCTTATAGGAGATACTTAATAAAACACTTGATTGATGGGATACAGTAAAGTCTCTTTAATCAATAATCTAGTACAATTGTCTTCTTTAGTCTTGGTACATGTTAACAGCCACTCTAAATAATGGAAATACCTGACCCTCTATAATAGAGATACTTGATCTATGCTGTTTACACTGTGAGAAATAATTATCTCATCAACTCCCCTAATGTCTCCACACTTTCAAATGGTATGTGGCAGGTGTTGAATTGTTTTTCCTGGAATGAAGGAAGCAGAAGCGACATAAGTAACTTATCTAACAAAGATTAGAATGGAAGAAGGAAAACTTTTACTTGTTAAAAACTGGTCTGTTGTTAATCAGCAAGGATAGTAATGGAAGTATACAGAGCACAGTGACATAGCTAATGGGTCTGAGTCACACTAGACTAATGTATCTAAATGAACATGTGATAGGGCAGAATGCAGAAATTAAAATACGAGTCTTTCCAGATGGATCTCTATTAGTTCATCCAGTTAAGTGGATGCTTCATTTTTTTTTGAAATTCTGCACCGGATGGGAAGGATATTAAATAAAGAACAATCTTCTGCTAAATGTACAGAAACTTCTTTTTCTCCCTCGCGTATTTTATACACACAAATATTTTGAGAAGAAAATAAAGAATGATGATTTTTTTCACTCAAAATCACTCTCCCTCCTCCCTCTTTTCTTATGATTTGATAGAGCAACTACTGCTACCTACAGAGAGTTTTTTTTTAAACACAATGTGTTTTGCTTTTTCCAGAGGAGAATAAAAGATTAAATTAAACTAGCATCCATCTCTCTTAATAAGAATAAAAGAACTAGTCAATATTCACTCCTTCCCCATTGCTTTTGGCCATCTTTATTTCTTTCCCACTGCTGCCTCCCCCAGGCTGGAGATACAACACTGTTGGTGCCTCCTATGCCATGAAAAGACTCAGTGAGATGTGACTGCAGAAAATGCCAGATTCTTTTTTCCTTGGACCAAAAGTCCTTATACCAAAACTAAAACTTGAAAGGAAAGGAAATCCTACACCACCTTTTAATCAATTTGTAGATTCTCTCCCCTTTGTCTCTCTCCAAAAAAACACACTGTCTAAAAGGAGTCTTTTTTTTTTTTAAAGTACTGAGGAATTGCCACAGCAAGGGAGATTCGAGATTGGGTCTAGACTTTACATCACTTTCAATTACCTCTGACACTGAGAGCTGTATGACTCAGATTGAATCACTGTTCTTTAGTAACTGAAGATGAGAATCTCAAAAATTAATGCATACCTCTGAGGTTGAGGAGATCTAGGCTTTTATGCTTCAATAATCTTATTATTAGTTTTACTCTGAATATGTTAAGAATAAAAGGAGGAAATTATGCATGTAAATGTGGTAAATTTCTGAGGCAGCTTACTTGAAAGAGTTGCTAAACCAGAATTCATTTTTGATATTTTTCATAATTTATCCATTCAAATGTTTATCAAGTGCTTATTATATCTTATGCACTGTGTTAAGGATGGTAGAGAATGAAAAGAAGAAAAGGACATCCTTAAAGAGCTAATAATCCAGTTCTGTTTCTCCTTGCATTGTTCCTTCTACTGGTGGATAAGGATGAGAATTTAGAACTCAAGGAGGCAACCTACCCTTTGTCGGAAGTGGAAGGTCCACAAGTGTTACGCATTGTATATGTTTTTGGACTTTATCAGTGTGCTGATCAGTTGATTTATTTTTCCTCTCTCAAAAATAAAAACCCATTACTTGTCATATGTGATGACTCTTAGGGAAGAGGAGGCATATATGGGATATTATGATGATGTAAGAAACAGAAAACATCGATAAAATATAAAAAGAATTCAAGAATATGGGTGAAACATACCATGAATTCAGTTCTTAGCTCTAGCCTTCCATTCCCAGTGACTTGATCTTCCAAATTTCTTAAGGTCTGTACAGATATATGGAGACCTGGAAGAGAATTTTGCTCTCTCAAAGACTAGACTAGATCAGTGACTAGAACCTTGACTGAAGCAGGAATCTAGTAATCAATCTCTGCTTCTAAAGTACCCATAAACCCTTCATTTAAACATTTGCTTGAGAATTTCTCTGGGGATTAATGTTAAGTATATCAGATTATAGTTTGTAGAAATCATCTTCTTTCTGGAAATCAAGATTCTGCCCATCTCCAATCTTCTGGTATCTCTCTTGTTCTCCATGATTCCTTAGAAACATTTAGAAATCACTGATAGTAGTTCTCTCAGTCACATCTATAAATTCTTTCAATATTTTGAGACTTAATTTGTCTGGATCAAAAGACTTGAACAAATTTAGAGCAGTAGTTTTCAAACTTTTTGGCCTTGGCACCCCTTTATACTCTTAAAAAGTTGTTGTTTCCTATCCCTTCATCCATTTTGAATGTCAATGACTTCTTAGATATGTTTATCCTGCCTCTTCTAGCCTGAAGATCATTCTTCTTGATGGAGAATGTAGGCAACTGGGTGGCACAGTGGAGAAAGTGTTTAATTGGAATCAGGAAACCAATCTCAGATGTTTCCTACCTGTATGACCCTGTACAAGTCACTTAACCTCTGAGAGCCTCTGTTCCATTATTTATAAAATAGGGTACTAATAATACCTACCTCTCAGGTCATTGTGAGGATCATAAGGAATAACATTTGTAAAGTGCTTTGTAAACTTTTAAATCAGTCTGGCACCACCCGTGACTTGGGCTTGCCAAAGGGTTTTGGGTGGCTAGTGAAAAATATAGAGGATGTTTTCTCTACGTCCTCTACATATTTTGTGGACCACCCAAAATACTTTAGTGTGCCACAAATGGCCGACATGCCACAAATGGCTGGCATGCTGCAAATGGCCTGTGGGCTGCAGGTTGGGCAGGATTGCTTCAAATGCTAGGAATTATATGGAAGGTGGAGCAAAATAGCAGTTAACAGTTCTAATTTGTGAAGATTCTTGACATTTTGTAACTGCCCCAATCAGAGGATCAATCCTCATCCTTCTTATTCTTGCTGTACATATAGCTGATAACACTCTTATTGCTTTCTTTAACATTTTTCACATGCATTAGATCCTTCTGGGCTTTAGACTTCCTGACATTATTTTTATAGGTCCATGCATATTGAACTTTGGGCATGGAGTAGTAAGAAGATCTGGATTCAAGTATTGCTTCTGTCATAATCTAGCCA
>CM053583.1:143476846-143497643 GCA_028627135.1 Pseudochirops cupreus
GGGCGGGGGAAAGACGGGGAGTAAAGATGTAACTCAAAAAAATTTAATAAAGAATCTCATATAAAAAAAAAAAAGAATTGTCATTTTTATTATATTAGTTCAGCCTACTCATGAGCAACTGATATTTTCCCAATTATTTAGATCTGACTATTTGTGTGAAAAACGTTTTATAACAGTTCCCGGGTTTGTCTTGGCAGGCAGACTCCCAAATATTTTATATTGTTTACAGTTACTTTAAACCGAATTTCTCTTTCTATCTCTTGCAGCTGAGCTTTGTTAGTAATATATAGGAATGTTGATGATTTATGTGGGTTTATTTTATATTCTGCAACTTTGCTAAAATTGCTCATTATTTCAAGTAGTTTTTCAGTTATTTCTCTAGGATTCTCTAAGTATTCCACTATATCACCTGCAAAGAGTGATAGCTTTTTTCACTACCTGTTCTATTTCCTTTAATTTCTTTTTCTTTTCTTATTGCTGAAGCTAACATTTCTAATATAATACTAAATAAACTGTAAATCCTTCCTTTTACCAAATTTTCCTATACATGTTAGGGTCAAACACTATCCTCCCATTCACTCAGGCTGAGAACCTCAACATCTTTCTCAACCCATCACTCACACACACAACAGATACCCAAATCTATTACCAAGTCCTGTCATTTCTACTTTCACCAATATCTCTCACGTCTGTTCTCTCCACTTTGACAGCTGCCTCCCTGGTGCAAGTCATTGTCTCATTCCTGCACTACTGCTGGTTAATCACATTACCTCAATTTATTCCCACAACAATCCACCTTCTAAGCAGTCAAAACGATCTACCTAAACCTCAGGCATCAAAAAGCAATCAAATTTGTCAATGAATGAGTAGTATTAAATTCAAAAATTTCCTTGCCTGGAAAAGATCAGTATCTTTGCCTGGAAGCTCAGGTGGACATACCTCAATTTTAAAATGAAGTTAAATAGTATAAGGGTTATAAGAAGCAACATCCTCACCATGTTTAATTTAGTTACAAGAAATACATTTGAAGATATTTTGTAGATGTGACTGAATCAAAGAAAGTTCACGGAGGGACCCAATATATCTTTCTTTTATCCATATATAGATCGGAAGTGAACCCTGAAAGTGAATCCCTGAGAAAAATTATGCTCAAAGTCTTTGTATGTCTGTCATGATAGACATGGAAAAGATCTAAGGAAGGATGGAGTGTTTTGGGCGGGGGGAAGATAAGGCAATTGTGGCTTACCCACCAAAAAAAAAGTGACTTGCCCAAGATCAATCAGCTACTTAAGCGTCCAGTGTCTGAGGTCGTTCTGAACTCAGGTCCTCCTGACTTCTGCTCTATTCACTGTGCCACCTAGCTGCCCCTGAAGGACAGAGTCTTGAGGAACCCTTTCCCCCACCCTCTCCAGTTTAAGGAATATAAAGTCAACCTTATCAATCTCTGTGTGTGTACAGATGTTAAGAGAGCCTTGGAATTAGGGTCTTACATGTATAGATACATACACAAATATACACTAAAGTAACACTTGAATCATTTTATTACACTTACATTGTTCACTGTAATAGCTATATTAATATTGCCACTGAATTAGAGAAGCTTTATGTACACTTATTTAACAGTAAAACAACATTTTCAAATACCAATAAATTTTTGAGATATCTTCATAGTTGTGATGGATAAAGGCCAAGATTAGAAAAAAAAATTTAAACCAGATAGATTCGGAACTATATAGGGCTAGGAGAAGGAGAAACACAAGGATAAAAAATTATTAAAAAAGACAGATAAGCAAAGAGAGTGTCTTGAAAACCCACAACTATTCATTCTGGAAATACTTCTTTGGTACTCTAGGGTGAATGTAGATTAGTTTGCTAACCAGCAATGAGTGGCTTTTTAACGCAAGTGTCTAACAAGACACTAACAAGATAGGAAGTGTCCACATCACCAATGTCATTGGCAGAACTATGGAAAAGGAAACAGGCACCTCTACAACCTACTTCATACCAGTCACAATCTTTTTGGGCCCCAATTCGCCTATCTCTAGAAAGAGAGCGTTTCAATAGATTATCTGTATGATCTCCTTAGCTCTTGATTCCATGATCAATTTAAAGCGCAGCCATACTCTGCCACAGGGTACCAATCCTTTACTCCACTGATCTATAGCAAATAGATTAGAAAATTAGAAGCCTACTACCACCATTCACAGAAAGAAGCAATCTGTTCATTTCAAATCTCCCCCTCATTTCCTGCCACAATACATCAGTGCCGGCAGAAGCACTAAAGTATATATATAACCATGTTTATCACAGTATAGACAAGTAACTCCGCACAGATTTAATTAAGGGCAAGGGTTGTGGGTGCCTGTAATAACTAGAATTTATACAACAGTCTAAAGTTTACGAATTACTTTATATTTACTATATCATTTTAATATCACAACCACCCTGTAAGGCATTATTAATATTTTAAAGATGAGGCAACTGAGGCTCATATTGGTTAAGTGACTTGCTTACAGGAATATAGCTATTATCAGAGACAGGATGATAATGAAGGTCTTCTAACTTAAGTCAAGTAGTCTGTCTACATACACTCAACAAAATGTGCCAGAAACAAGAAAAAGAAAACAAAGCAGAGATAAAGAAAAAAAGGGAAGGGCAGGAAGGAAGAAAGGCAGGCAAGCAATACCAAGTTACATTGATACGATGGGATGGTAAACTAACGTACTATTGCCATGTCCCTTATGCTCCATCACATTGCCTAGCTCTATCCATATGTTTCCATATAACATAACAAGTTTGGCATGAGCCATATATAAAGCAGTGGGACAAGCTGAATACAACGTAAGACTACAAATGTACCTTCCTGAAATATTACTTACATGTCCCATAACATAGGCCAGCACAATCTGCAGCCCACAGGCCACAGCATGCCAAAGGCTATCCTCTCCACACAAAGGATATTTTCCTCTACATTTTTCATGGGTCACCCAAAATCCTTTGGCAAGCGGCAAGTGGCAAGCAGCCCAAGGGCCATAGGAGCTGCAGGTTGTGCAGGCCTGACATAACATGAAATGACAAAGCTAAATCACAATATGTTGATCAGTCAATTTACTAACACTGAATATACAATACCATTCTGCCAAATGGGACACATATGAAGCATATCTAGATAACTACTGAATAGTGGGTAATCCAAGTCCATAACTGTTTCTTTTTAAATGATAGGAAAGACCAAGCTTGGCATCACATAACTTGGAAAGTGGAAAACCAGTCTAGGCTTAATTTCCTTCTCTCTAAAAGGAGAGGATTATCTATAATCAATTTCAAGCCCACCCATATTCGCCCAAGCCATACCAACTCTTCACTCCAAAGTGTACTTCACACTGTTTTAAAACAAATTAGATAAGAAAATTATAGATCTACTAACACCATCTGAAACCCTGCTCATTTCAAATGTCCATCCCACTTCCTGCCACAAAAATTGCCCCCAAAATTGAAAGAGCTGATAAACAAAAGGACAGACATACAACTATTCTCAATCTTAAGGGAGAAAAAATCCTTAATCTATGCATGTGGATTTCAGATACCTTTCCCACTGACAGAACGCAAATGATAATAACATCTTTTATATAATACTGACATATACTTGTGAACTTATTTTCTAGTGACTTTCAAAAAGAGATAAGATTAGTTAAATGCTAGGTTAGTTACATTAGATAAGTTAAATATTAAATATTATAAGATCAGTTAAAATATTACCACTCCAGCCTAGAAGATAAAAATTACCTTGAATACCAATTCTGCACATTTGCAGACGTGAAAAACAGTATACATTTTTGGAAGGATCACAACCAAGTACGTCAATTATATAAACCACAACAGTACTGAACTCTATTTAAAGGCTGAAAAACTTTCAAATCTCTTCGAAAAACAAAGAATTGTGGCAGTCCTCAAATATCTCTTTCCTAATGAAGAAGTGGAACTTTTGTTTGCTTTCACCTAGTAACAGGTCTGTAATTATTTTTAATCCCCTCAGGTTTAAAAAAAAAAAAGGTGGGGGGTGGGAAGGTTGTACAAGAATGTTAACTGCAAATTATGTCACGATTGCCAACTATAATTTGTACGTGTATATAAGTACGTGCGTGTGTATCTACACACACACGGCCAATTAAAACTACAGAAGATCGAACCACATTAGAAGTGTTAAGCGCTCTGCAAAACTTAAAGCGCTATGTATACACTAAGCTATCTTTATTAGGGAGCAAAATCAAAAGGATTCGTTCGAAAACTGAGGAATGCTTAACACACAATTAAAAAACCAAACCCAGTCTGAGCTCAAAAATAACCCTCATTAAATTTATGACTTGCTTTCAATGCCATGTAAAAAGGCTGGATGATGCCTCCTGGAGTGAAATAGCAAGGATGAAATAAAGTACGTGGGCGTAAACAGAATCCGGGTGAGTTAAAGATCACGTGGGTTCATCCGTCACCCGAGAAAGCTACTGTGCAGGAGCTAGTCAGACAGACCCACCAAATTCAGGCAGGTTCCCCCAACATACCCCAGCCCCAAGTCTGAAACGCGAAAACTACTAAGGCAGTCTTTATTGCCAGATTTTAACTCACCTCACAGCTCAGAAACATAGCAAAACCCGTGGCTGGAATTGGCGCGGCCTCGGTATCCTGCATCTGTCTCACAGGGAGACCTAGCTATGCGGAGGACGTCCACGGACCAAAAATCAAAAGCAAAACCCAAGAATTATCGCAGTCGAGCAGATAGATACCTGAGGGTTTCTACTGATGAAGAGGACACTGAATTTTTGCCAGGTGGGACTTTTTTTTTTTGGGCCCTCCCCCAAATACAAGAGCGGCATGAAGTCAGCTGCTTCCCGTGTTCGGTTCAACCCACTTCCCTCACAATAAAATGAACCCTCAGCAAGAGCCGTCAGCGGATGCCAGCGGGACCCATGCTGGAACTCCTTGGGGGTTAGGCAGGCGGACCTGCCGGGCCCGGCCCGACCCGACCCCACGAGGCCCGACCCGGCACAGCGCAGCGCCACGCCCTCCGACCCTGCCTCGTCACCCGAGCCCCCAAGTCCAGGCCGCGGACCAAAAAACGACTGCAGAATGGGAATCCGAACTCGCGCCAGCCCTGACCCAGAGAAGCTAGAGGAGAAGCCGGAAAGGGCCGGGAGCGTCGCCGGCGCGGTGACGTCATCGCGCAGGACGTGGACTTGGACGTGAAAGAAATGTCCGTCAAGCTTGCAAGCTGTAGGTAGGCAGGGACTTCCTCTGATCAGGATCGGACTTGTGCTACTATATCCGAGTGTATGGGCGCTCTGCTAGACCTTAGCTACCGGTGTAGTAACAAGAATTAAGTAACAGTAATCATATTAGAAAAATCCTGTACCGGGACCCCCTGGGTGGGTGACTTCGACTGGACACATGGCACTAAAGTGAGCGAGCGCACATGTTGCATGGCTTCCCAGGTCTCGTACTCCATTCTAAGCAATCCTCTGCGTTTTGTTTTTGAAATAATTTATATTAATGCTTTTTGTTTTCCACATCAGCGTCATTTTTCGTCATTCCCCACCCCACCCCTACCACCATGTAATCCTTCCTCATAATAAAGAGAATTAGTTAAATCAAGATGTATGGGATAAGTGAAAACTTCTCAATATGGGTGGTTAACTTTTCGAATTGCTTCTGTCAATCATTTATCTTCCTTTGTCTGTTTTCCCACCTTGGTGGGACCCTCCCTGCCTCTCCTTGCTGTCCGGGTTGGGGAAGAGTGTGGTGAAGTATGCCTCTCCACCAATGAGAGAGGAAACAGTAGAGGGGTCTTGACTAGGTTAAGTTACAAATTCCCCTACTATGTTTTGTAACTTGCCTCTTCTCCATAATGAGTCATGGGGAAGCCCGCCCTCTTCTCTCAGGGAAGAGAATAAAGTCCTATTCTTATCCTAAGAGATCTCTGTGTTTATTTCCTTTCATTAAATTAAGGATGAAGGATATTTTTCATCCCAAACAGAGAGAACTACCGAGACCTCAATCTGACAATGTATGCAGCATTCTGCCCTTGTCCCCCCTCCTTTATCTGAATATTTTTCTCTTTATTTCTCTCCACATCAAGTCATCTTTTAAAAATTTTCCCATATTTCTTTATTACCTCACATTTGTTATTCCCTACTGTATTTCACTACATTCTCATGCCAGTTTATTCAATCATTTCTTTGACATAAGATCTTGGATTTAGGGCTGTTCTTTACAAGTACCCAAAAGTGCTACTATGAATAGTTTGTGTATATACATATATGTGTATATATACATACATATATACGTACACACACTCATATGCTAGGTGTTGCAGTGGATAGAGAGCCGGCCCTGCAGTCAAGAATACCTGAGTTCAAATCCATCCTCAGATACTTAGCTGTGTAACCCTGGGCAAGTCACTTAATCCTGTTTGCCTTAGTCTCCTCATCTGTAAAAAGAGCTGGAGAAGGAAATGGCAAACCACTCCAGTATCTTTGCCAAGAAAACCTCAAATGTGGTCACCAAGAGTCTGACACTGATGAGGAACAGACTCTGGGAACCCCCTTGAGCTCTTTGCCCGAGGCCATAAGTCTTTCATTATAGCTTGGTCCAAATCTCTGTTACTAGCCTAGCCCTCCATTGTCCTGCTAGTCCCCACTCCTGATCCTCCTAAAATATCTGTGCCCAAATCTGATACCTTTAAGTAACCTAGCCCTCCATTGTCTATCATCTCTAGGTAGTCTCCAGCTATTTCCCACCCTTAATCTCTTATTACTGGAGTTGGACCTTATTTGACTCCTCCTGCAGACCCTCCCCAAACTCCTCTTCTAGACCACCCCTAGATTCCTCTCACAACCTTTCTGTATATTAAGACCCATCTTGCCTCCACAAAGGAGTGAGAATTATCTAGAGCAGACTCACTCTGTGTCAGATTATTCTAGCGGGCTTGTCCAGTACAAGTGTCACAGGTACCAAGGCTCCTTAAGAGTCTACCCATTATGGCTAACCTTTAATAAACTTTGCTTTACTTTGGCTGAAAGAAGGCTTGAATCAAATTCATTCAGCAGGAACCAGCATGTTGGTATTTTGGGGTCTCGAGCATCCTTAAACTCTAAGCCTCAACAACACGACTGAACAATAATGTGTATGTGTAGATGCATGATACATACCTACATATATATTCTGTATACTATATATCTCTAAGTATTTATATATACAAAAGTAAAAATTGGTTTCCATGTTGCAACAATCTTAACATTTGATATATATGTGAATAAAGTAAAAAATATAAAGTAGTACTTTATACTGAAGTAAAAACAGAAAGCATATGTGTGTTATATATATCTTGTGTGTGTGTGTGTGTGTGTGTGTGTGTGTGTGTGTGTGTATGTAGCAGTGAGAAATCTAGGTAAAAGTATTAGTCACCTTTTTTTGCATAATTACAAATTGCCATCTAAAATACCTTAGTAGCACTCTTTTTCCCCACTCCACTCAACTGACAATCCACATTATTGTTATCTCTTTGTATCTTATCTTCACTTGAATGACTCTTATCCAGTCAAGGACCCAATCTTATCTAAACTTTCAAAGGCCTCAGGGCTTCAGCCTAGAGTTCCCTTTACAGTAGAGTCACAGAAATTAGAGTTGTAATGGATCTTAGAGATCATCTATTCCAACCCTTTAGTTTTAAAGATGAGGAAACTGAAGCCTGGAGAAGTGACTTGTCCAAGGTCCCACAAAGAGTTGGAAATCCTGTAACCCAGGCCCTTTGATTCCAATTCAATGTACTTTTCCACCATACCAGCTGCCTCTTTCAATTAATATTTGTGTAATTGGTTTGAATAATAGTTCACTGATAGTGAAATGTACCTTCTTCCACTCAGTAAAGAAGTGGTAGACTACAGAGGTGGAATGAGATGTACTGATATTCCTAAAGCATAGTTCATTCCTCATTCAATAAACTCCAATGGCTCCTTATCACTTCCAGGATTAAATACAAAATCGTCAGTGTAGAGTTCGAAACACTTCATAACCTGGCATTATACCACCTTCCTTTCCAGTCTACTTATAATTTGCATCCCTCTAACTACTCAGATCTGCTCACAAAAGACATGCCATTTCCAGTCTCTACATTTTCATTGGCTGTCCCTAACGCTTAAAATTCTCTATCTCTTTTTCTTTGCTTCGGCTTCCATGGCTTCCTTCATGTCTTTGGTAATATGCCATCTGCTGCAAGAAGTCTTTCTCAGTCCATAATGTTAGTGCCTGCCCTTTGAGATGATCTTTATCTTATTCTGGGTATATCCCATTTGTACATAGTTACTTGTATTTTGTCTTCCCTATTATACTGTGAGTTCCTAGAGAACTTGCACTGTCTTTTGCCTTTCTTTATATTCTTGGTGATTAGCACAGTACCCGACATGTACTAGGTACTTAATGAAGCTTACTGATTGACTAATTTTATTGTCTGACATTGTCAATGTGTCATCTTGTTTGGCTGGCTTAACTATACTTATACATTATACAGAAAGAACTATGGGAGAAAGGAATTGTTGGAAATGACAATTTAAAAGCATCAATAAAACATTTAAAAATTCAAAAATTTTATTACTTTTTTTTAAGAAAAGAATATAAAGATACACATACTTGAAATCCTGAACAAAAACTTCAGCTAACGATTGTCACTGTATACTTTGGATAAGCATTTAGTGAATTTTTTTCTTTGATTTTGGTTAACTTACAATTTCTTAAATCTCTTACCCAGAGAGATGTGGAATTTTTTTGTTTTATCTACATTTAGGTTTAAAGTATGAAAGTGTATGGCACGTAGTAAGTACTTCCAACTACTGATACAGTAAGTACAAAACTTTTAGAATTTAATTGAAGAAAATGTTTCTAAGACTTAATAAAGAGACTATGCCACTTTAGAAATAATATACCAAGGTTAAACAATTAGTATCTGAGCCCTGAATAATGGCATGATGGAATCAAGGGAAAACATAGGATAATGAGCTTGTTACCATGCCAACGCATTATTATGGAGAGAGAGTAGGAAATAGAACAGCAGTAAGCAGCTCTGGGGAGGCAGGTTGAGTCAGCTCCCTTATGCTCCCTATATTGCTGTAATAGTAATGAAACTTGAAGATTCCTTTGTATTGACAAGCTAACAAGTACTAAGCACTTAGTGTCAAGCCAATTACATCAAGCCTCTGTTAAAGAAACAGAATGTATGAACCCCTGTTGCTGATGTAACAGGAAGGGGCTGAACAGAGAGGAGCTAATGCCATATATAAGGAAAAGTCCCTGCTGGGAGAGTCAGAATCTCTTAGGGTAGGCATTGTGGAGGCAGAGCGGCTGCTGCCGGAGAGAAAAAGAGCATCTTATTATCTTAGCGAGCATCTGGAGGCTGGGCTGCTACTGCTGGACTGAAAACTGAACTGAGAATTGATAAGAACTGAGAAGAGAAACAAGAATTGAGAACTGAGACAGAATTTCTTGGAGCAAGCTGCATGGAGGTTGGATAAAGTGATTTTGATTTTGAGAATGGAGCTGGAGAGCATAATTTTGATTTTGAAAACAGAACTTGTGGTGGTGGAGCTTCTTCTGAGAGCCAGCCAAACTCCTGCTGAGAGCTTCCATGAACCATCCTGAGCTGCTGAAGACTTCTGAGGGCCACCCAGAGCTGCCAAAGACTTCCAAGAGCCAGCCAGAGCTGCTGAATATTTCTGAGAACCAGCCAGAGCTGCCAAAGACTTCTGAGGGCTAGCCAAGCTGCTGAAGACTTCAGAGGGCCAGCTGGAGCTGCCAGAGGAAGCATGACTGTGGTGTTGGTACTTTGTTCATCTGTTTTGAGTCTATGTTGATTTCACAGGCAGAAAGTGAATTGAGATGATAGTGCCGACCATGTGTGTGAATATTATTGTAGTTCTGCTAAGCTTAATGTGTGTAGATATTGTTGTGGCTCTGTTAAGTTTTCTCTTCCCAGGAACAGAAACTGTGAAGGACTTGAGGTGGACTGGACACTGTGAGCCTCAATGTGGAGCAGGAACTGCATGGAGAGCTAGACAAGGAACTGGGAGCTGTCTGCCTTTGAACTCAGGTGGCAGTTGGTTAGATTTGGAAAGGAGCTGGGACTATGGAAGAGGAACCATAGAAGCTAAAAGCCTGCCTCAAGTGAAGATGAAATTGTCTGAGTAGTGACTGATGAAATTGTAACTTAATTGCTCCCCATGGGTGCAATTTGACTTTTGTACTTTGTGTCCCTTAAGGAAGCAAGCCTCCTTAAGGATGATTGAATGATTGAGTTACTAAATGATTGTACTTTGTTAAAACTATGTGACCACTTTGGTGAAAACTATGTGCTTATTTTAGTGATAAGTTGTTGAATTGTGACATGGTGAATGCTGTATTTTGATTTTCTGTAAATGTTTTGCTCTGATTTATTATTGAATAAATAGAGAGTTCACTATACTATGTAGTCAGAATCTTAAAAGCTATTCACAGCAGTAGTCCTCTGGAAAGCTGCTTGTTTGTGGCTTTTCAATTGCTTCCTCATTCAATAATAACCTGCCAAGCTAAATTTTGTTGATCAGTTTGAGGCTTCTCTCTCAGTCCTTTAAATGATGTTCTGGTGAAACCCAGGAACCAGTCTGGCCAAGAGATCAGTTATCCAGTGCTTTCATTAGCACTAGTGCTTGCCCTCATCACCTCAGGCAGGATATGAGAGAAGTGAATATACCAATCAGATTGGATGGTACTTGACTCATCTCTCTGGTTCCAATTCTATCCTCCTAGCTTGAACCATCATCCTATCTTGTGGTCCACCAAGGGAAGGATTTCTTTCATAACAAAACATTCCTTTCAAGTCAAATAAAATAATATTTACAAACTTAGCGCAAGGCCTGCATATAGTAGATGATTGAAAAATACATGTTCCTTTCCTCTCTCTTTCCAATTTGGGAAATAACCACCAAGTCCTTCTGCACTGAACTCATCTATCCACTCTCAAATTTTAACTTCCCTCTGTCAGTCTGGAAGCCTCCTAATAATGGGATTCAGTCAACCAGCATTTATTAAGCCCCTATTATGTGCCAGGCACTGTGCTGAGTACTGTGGGATGGGTTTTTGCTTATTCCTTCCACATTCCTACCTAATCACTTACCACCTACTTACTCTTCCACATACCTCAGAAAAAGAATAAAATGAAAAACAGGTGTTCCCATCCTTTAAATATAGAATAAAATAAATGTCAGTCACTCAACTAGCATTTGCTTACTGCATCATAGTCACTGGGCCAAGTCTAGGCATACAAAGGCGATAACCATCCCTGCCCTTGAAACAAAGATGACTAGGCACAATACAAAATACATAGAGAAATAGCACTAGTAGGTAATAGGAAGCCACTGGAACTCAGTGGGGGGTGGGAGGGAGAGAAAGGCTGATAGACCATTAGAAGGCTATTGGAATAGTCCAGGCATGAGGTGATGAGGGCCTAGACTGAGATTGTGACTGTGTTAGTGGAAAATAGGGGAAAGATGTGGGAGAAAAGTTAGACTCCGCAGATTGGCTTTGTGGAGTTAGTGTGAGTGAGGAGTTAAAGATAAGGTGAGTAGTGACTGATGAAATTGTAACTTACTTATGACCAAGGGGTGAATGGCTTTTGTACTTTCCACTACCTCTTAAGAGGGTACTGAGTAGTGACTGATGAAATTGTAACTTAATTGCACCCCATGAGTGCAATTTTACTTTTGTACTTTGTGTCCCTTAAGGACAGGATGGTGGTGCCCTTGATCATAATGGGAAGTTTGGAAGAAGGAAGGATTTGGAAGGAGAGATAATAAGTTCACTTTTGGACATTTAATGATAAAGAAATTATAATAAATAAAAGATATGTGCCATTTTATAATTTAAGATGCTGTTGTGAGGGATGATTTCTCAGAAGTGAAGCCTCCTCAAGAGGGTTAATAGTTATTTCCATGCTTTGCAACACAACCTAAACTGTGCATGCTTGCAAACTCTTGCAAAACTTTCCTGCCTTTTCTTGTCCTTTGTTCTTTGTTGCTGGGGAAGATTCACACACATAGATCGTGCCTTCTGAAGCCCACCCAATGGGATAAGGACAAGGAGGTTAGGGAGGGAGGGTTCACATTAGAATATAAACGGACTTTGCTTTCCAGAGTCAATTTGTACTTCCCTGGCCAGCGCTGTTAGAGCGACAAGGGGGGTACCCTTTCTCAGGAGAAAGCAATAAATTCATTTCTGCTTTCAGGTATCTGACTCTTTGTATTGATATTTTTCGTTGTGGTCTCTGTCTCCCACACACTGTCAACTGGACCAAACTGGATTCTAACCTATGAATGGCCAGAGCTGAACAGAGCAGACTAGAGACAGGAAGTCAGGAGTCAAACAGAAGTTTAATTTCAAAGTGAGGGAAACAGCTTGCAAGCAAGAACACATGTGCCAGGGCCCCAACCTCCACTAGGGGGAACCCAAGGCAGCATGGGGAGATCTCAATACTTATACCAATGATTGCACAATGATATGTAACCCTGATGATGAGGGGTAACAGCAACAATATGACAAGTTTGATTCATAGCAGGGATTCATGACTACAAGAGGAGTACTTGTCTGAGCTTGTCCAGTGCTTGTCCAAGCTCAGAGAACACCTGGTGTTGGTCAAAGCAATATAACAATTATGTGATTTTGCCAGAGGGCTAGATCATCAAGAGGGTGAGAGCTAAGGTTATGCCAAGCTCAGGGCACAGTTTGCTTGCTGGGCCTTAGCTCTGGAAAATGTATCTTGACAATGTTTATAGAACATCCAATTTGAGATGTCCAAAAGGTAGTTGGTGACTATAGCCTAGGAGAATAGAGATGGCTATATAGAACTTGGAATCACCTACACAGAGATAATAATTGAACCCAAGGGAGCTAATGAAATCATTAAATGAGATAATAAAGAACCAAAAGAGAAGAGGACCTAGGACAGAGCTCTGAGGGATACCCAGACAAGCCTTTGTATCAAAGCTTCCGGCACAAACTTATTTATATAGGAGGTAGGTAGTCTGTGAGCAACCACTCCAGTATCTTTGTCAGGAAAACCCCCAAAGGGTATTACAAAAAGTCAGACATGACTGAAAACAACTAAATCAACAGCAACAAAAGTCTATGACTAGAGCATCTTGGTGGTGCAGTGGATATTTCCAGGAGCATTAGTGATTTTCCCTTCTCTTATTTCCCTTTACTTCTGACTTCTCAGTAGCAGGTTCTATGATCTAATTCAGTGGTTCTCAACCTTCCTAATGCTGCAACCCTTTAATACTCATATGTGGGTGTATCAGCATGTGGGCGGACCTGGAGACCGATAGAGGAGTGGTGTCTTGGTTCCTAAGACCATCGGAAATATGTTTTCTGATAGTCTTAGACAACCCCTGTGACCCCTGTGAAAGTGTTGTTTGATCCCCAAAGGGGTCGCAACCCACAGGTTGAGAACTGCTGGTCTAGTTGGTGCAGAAGTACAATCATGGAAAGAGTTGGAGGGAGGAATGACAGAAAGGCTAGTAAAGAACAGAAAAGCAAGGTTAGACTACCCAAAAAATCAGAAGCTGAGGGAGGCAGGATACCCAATTGAGTGTGCATGCTATTCCCTCTTTAAGCCAAATCCAATGAGAAGGTTGACTCATTCCCTTTTACCTTCCTGCTCTTCCCCTCCATTGTAACAGTTTTCTCTTGCTTCTTTTATATGAGATACTTTACCCTAATCTATCGATCCCTTTCTTCTTCTCCCAATAAATTCCTCTCTCACCTCTCAGTTTTACTTTTTAGATATCATCCCTTCATATTCAATTCACCTTGTGCCCTCTGTCTATATATGCATGTACATACATATGCACACACTCATATATATATATATTTATACACATATACACACTCCTATACATACATATGTAAGTATGTATACATATATATACACATACACACACATATACATTTCCTTCAACTATCCTCATACTGAGAAAAGTCTTATAAGGTTCTTTTTTTTTTGGAGGGGGGAAGACAGGGCAATTGGGATTAAATGACTTGATGAAGATCACACAGCTGGTAAGTGTTAAGTGTCTGAGGCTGGATTTGAATTCAGGTCCTCCTGACTCCAGGGCTGGTGTTCTATTCACTGTGCCACCTAGCTGCCCCAGCAACGTTTATTAAGTGGTTCCAATGTGCCAGGCTTAACACAGGCCAAGGAATACAAAGAAAGGCAAAAATAACTTCTGCCCTCAAGGAGCTCACTCAAGACTGCGATCTCCCAGGCTGCCTTCAGTGGAAGATTTGTTTCTCTCTGTCACTTTGTGGGTTCTGTAGCTCTAAAATGTATTTAGAGTAATTTTTTTATAGGTATTGGGGGAGGATGGAGCAGGAACTCAAGCAAGTTCCTGTTTTTACTCTGCCATCTTGGCTCCACCTCTACTTACTACTTTTTAACCATACTTTCTCTCCTTCCCTTAGATTGGGTTTTCCTAGACAATAGAAAGTGACTTAGGATTTCATCAAGAAAACAGGTTAGATCCTTTATCATCAGAATAAGGGCTCTTGGATAAAAAATAATCAGAACAGGGAGGGGCCTTAGAACGGGTTGTAGATAGATTTGGAGTAGGCTTAAGTTGTGACAGCTAGATGGTATAATGGAGAAGATACAGGGACTCAAGTTAGGAATGCCTGAGTTCAAATGCAGCCTCAGACACTTACTAGCTGCATGACCCTGGCAAATCACCTAACCCTGTTTGCTTCAGTTTCCTCCTCTCTAAAATGAGGTAGAGAAGGAAGTGGCAAACCACTCCAGGATCTTTGCTGAGAAAACCCCAGATGGGATCACCAAAAGTTAGACATGACTGAATGACGACAAAGCTACCAGATGCTGGGAGTGCCAGAAATAATTGAGAGAAGGAAGAAAAAGCTATAAATATTTACTTTCTAAAAATTTTTTTCTTTCTGATTTTTGGAGGGCAATTGGGGCTAAGTCACTTGCCTAAAGTCACACGGCTAGTAAGTGTGTCAAGTGTGTGAGGCCAAATTTGAACTCAAGTCCTCCTGACTTCAGGGCCAGTGCTCTATTCACTGCACCACCTAGCAGCCCCAGTATGTATACTTCTCAACCTTACTAGAGTATAATGGTCTACTTTGAGGGAAAAAAATCTTGAAAAGGAATGTGAGGTATGAGAGAGAAGTTTTTAGATGTGAAAATTCAGCATCCACTTTAAGCCTAACTTGCACTGCAATGGTGGGATATTCTCCCAGAGGGGAGAATACTTTTTTTCCGTCAGGATTTTAGGGATTACCCTGGGCCCCTAACCAGTATGTTCCCTAATATCAATCAACCCAATGGCATCAATTAGCTGTTATAAAAAGGTATTTATTGAGAAAGTCAAGTCAGTCAACTAACATTTATTAAGTGCTTACAATGTGTCAGTATAGTAGTTACAAAACAGTTTCTTCAAAGCACACAAATGGACTGCTTTGTGTTCAAACCTGAAGTACAAAGAGAGAAACACTGAAGATTGGTGTCTTTCTAGAGTCTCTAGGCAATACTCCTTTCCTTCTGATCACTGTCTTTGGGGAAATATCATCTCTAAGGAAAGAGAAACGCATGTATGGGATGATTCTGCTATGCGTCTTCAAAGAATGCTTGTTTATTTAGAGATCCCTGTTGACCTAGATACACTCAATGATGAGACAAACCATATCTAGACTGGGTGGTTGTCTCCACCACCATCTGTAGCTCCTTCAACTGCTGCTCCTACACCTTTGTGGTGGTGGTAGTGGACTCTGTTACTGTATCCCATTGGTGGGGGTAATCTCTGATAGATCTTCCAACTTTTTGAAGTTTGCAAAGTTGTAACCTGGTCACTTCCATCTCTGGATATGTATTCATCTAACATCAGGAAAGAATAACTAAAAAAGACACAGAAGCACCATGTGTACACACGTGGTATATGTGCAGGAAATAGGCTAGCTATTGCTCCTTTCTCCATGAGCTCCCAGAAATTCTTCTCTTATTCACTGTAAAGAAGGAAAAGTGCACGTGTGTACAACACACACACACACACACACACACACAAACACACACACACATCTGGTTTAGTACCTTCTGAGTCATCACCTCCTCCAGTGCCACAGCCAACTGAAAGACACTCCATCACCAGAAAGTACCGGTCCTTCAGTTACTCTGGGCTGGAAGCAGATTCCTAAGCCTCCGTGTAGGCATACCTTGTTTTATTGTGATTCACAGATATTGAGGTGTTTTTTTGTTTTGGTTGTGTTTTTTCCCCCACAAATTGAAGGTTTGTGGCAACCGTGCATTAAGCAAATCAATTGGTGCCATTTTTCTAAGCATGTACTCACATCATGCCCCTGTGTCACATTTTCATAATTCTCTCAACATTCAAACTTTTTCATCATTATTATTTTGTTTTTTGCTTTTTGTGGAGGGGGAAGGTTGGGCAATTGGGATTAAGTGACTTGCCCAAGGTCACACGGCTAGTTTTTGTGTTAAGTGTCTGAGGCTGGATTTGAACTCAGGTCCTCCTGACTCCAGGGCCGGTGCTGTATACATACACTACCTAGCTGCCCCTTTACATCATTATTATTATTATATTTGTTATGGTTATCTGTGATCTGTGATGTTTCTATCATAATTGTTTTGGGGCACCAAAAACCACACCTATATAAGACAGTGAACTTAATCAATAAATGTATGTGTTCTGACTGCTCCACCAACCAGTCGTTCCCTCTCCTCAGCCCTTCCTATTCCCTGAGACACAATACTGAAATTAGGCCAATTAATAACCATACAATGGCCTATAAATGTTCAAGTGGAAAGAAGAGTCAATCAATGTGGCAAACTTCATTGTTGTCTTATTTTAAGTAATTGCCGCAGCTACCCCAACTTCAGCAATCACCACCCTGATCAGATAGCAGCCATCAACATCAAGGCAAGAACCTCTATGAGCAAAAGATTGTAACTTGCTAAAGGCTCAGATGGTAGTCTGCATTTTTTAGGAAAAAAGTATTTTTCATTTGATATTTTTTTGTACATTTTTGTACATTTGCTTTTTTAAAAACAAGATTATTGCACACTTAATAGACTGGAATATAGTGTAAATATAATTTTTATATGCACTGGGAAACCAAAAAACTCATGTTCTTTGCTTTATCATGGAACTTGCTTTTTTATGGTGCTCTGAAATTGAACCTGCAGTATGTCCAAGGTATGCCTATACGTGGTTGAACTGGAAGCAAATCGGATAGTATCTGCACATACTTGTTATAACTCACCAGGAAAAGCAACTTTGATTGTGCTCTAAGGACTGGCCCCCTTTTGGCCAGTCCTCTCATTAAAAAAGTAAATATTTAATTTTTCCAAACTAGAAGAAAATGTGAAATCTGGATTCTTTCATAGTTTCAATCTATAGAAAGGCATTCTTGGGACCATTATGACCTACATTTAAATCTAACCTTTGACACTTACTAGTTAGGTCTTCTGACTTCTCGCTAAGAAGTTACCTCATCTATAAAACCTTGATAATACCAGTAGTGACATTTACTAGCTTGAAGCTATTGTACAGATCTCATTTTTCTATCAAAAGTGTATGTTGGGTAGTTTGTTTTTAATCTAAGGTAATTAAGACTCCAAATTTTGCTGTTTTAGAATGGATTATAACTGTTATAATGTCATGAAACTTCCCAGCCCAGAAAAAAAAAGTTCTGGTCTACTTAGCTTTTGTTATAGAATCTTGATCTAACAAGGTAAGATTATGTCTACTTTATCTCAAAATTGAGAAATATAGTATTGAGAATGTTTTCTAATGAATGGGCTCCCTCTAGTGGATAGAGAGAGGGAAATATTTTCTAGCTTTGTACTCTGTGGCTAACTTTAACAAGGCCATTTACAACAGGTACTGCCACTTTCTCTCCTCTCACTCTCTTCTTTAACCCTTTACAATCCAGTTTCCAATCTTATCATTCCACCTAAACCGCTTTTTTCAAAGTTACCAATAATCTCTTCATTGCCAAAGCCAATGGCTTTTTCTCAATCCTCATTTTTGATCTCTCTTGCAGTCTTTGACAATGTTAATCACTATCTCCTCCTTGATATTATACTCTAGGTTTTGGGGAAACTACTTTCTCCTGATTCTCTTCCTACCCATTTGACTCTTCCTTCTCAGTTTCCTTTGCTGGTTCCTCATCCAGATCATGTCTTTACACAATTGGTGTCCCCCAGGATTCTATCCTGTCCTAGCCCCTCTTCTCTTCTTCCTCCATACTACTTCATTTGGTGATCTCATCAACTTTCATGGATTTAATTACCATTTCTATTCTGACTATTCTGACTATTCTCAAATCTACCTATCCTGCCCCAAACTCTATACATACCTCCCATCTCACATCTCCAACTGCCTTTCAGACGTTTCCAACTGGACCTCTTAGAATCATCACTGGACATCTGAAACTCAGTATGTTCAAAACCAAACGTATTATTTTTCTCCTTCCTACCTTCCCTATTTCTGTAGTGGGTAAGCCCAGGCTTGCAGCCTAGATGGCTTATTATCCTACACTCCTCACTATTTCTTATTCCTCCTATCCAATCTGTTACTAACGCCTGTTATTTTCACCTTTGCAGCATCTCTCAGATATGTATTCTTTTCTCCTCTGACACTGCCACTAATCTAGTGCAGACCCTCATCACTTCACACTTGGACTATTGTAATAGCCTGCTGGTATGATATATCTGCCTCAAGTCTCTCTGCTTTCAAATCCATCCTCTATTCTGCCACCAAAGTGATTTTCACAAAACTCAGCCCTGACCATTTTTACCACTCCTACTCAATCTAGTAACTCCATATTGCCTCCAAGAGCAAATAACAAAATGCTCTGTTTAGCATTCAAAGCTCTTCATAACCTAGCCCCCTCTTACCTTTCCAGTCTTCTTACACCATGTTCTCTCACTGGCTAACTTTCTGTTCCATGAACAAGGCACTCCATCTCTAGTCTTTGAGCATATTCTCAAGTCTCTCCTAACTCCAACCCATCATAACCAAAGTGGTTTTCCTAAAGTTCATGCCTGACCATGTCATCCCCTTTACTCAATAAGCTCTAGTAGCTCCCAATCATCTCTCATGCCTGAAATGATCTCTCTCCTCCTTGAGTCCTGGCTTCCCGAAAGTCCCAACCTAAATCAGATCTACAGGAAGCCTTTCCCAAACTCTCCTAATTCTATTATCTTTCCTCTCTTAATTCCTATTTATCCTGTATATACCTTGTTTGTACATATTTCTTTGTTTGATGTCTCCCCAACTAGGTTGTAAGTTCCTTGCAGGGAGACTGTCTTTTGACTCTTTTTTTCTATCCCCAGCACTTAGCACAGTGCCTAGCACATAGTACACAATTAATAAATGCTTATTGACTGACCAACTGATGTTGAAATTCAACTTTTAAAAGGCATTTATATTTTTTAAAAGTACCTATTGGTTCAGCAAAAAAATAATTATTCTTCAGCAGGAAGAATAATTACATTTTTAATTATTTCATATTTTCTCTTTAAAATTACCTTTACCATTCTACTAATGCTCCCTTTCTCAACGTCACTAAGGACCTTCAATCTTGGCATATGCCCTATCTTCCTACTTTTCTTACTTACATAGATGCAGGAATTTGTTGTTGTTGTTTTTACTTGCTTATGCATATGTTACAAGGATTTTTTTTTTGTTAGAGCCATGGGAGGATGAGAAAATAAATACTTTGTTCAAATAGATTTTAATTTTTAAAAAGATTAAGACTGACATGAACTCCCTGAATTTTAAATTTCTTAAACTAGGTGGTGCAGTGGATAGAGCACCAGGCCTGCAGTCAGGAAGACCTGAGTTCAGATGTAGTATCAGATACTGCATGATCCTGGGCATGTCCCCTAACTCTGTGTGCCTCAGTTTCCTTATCTGTGAAATGAGCTGGAGAAGGAAATGGAAAACCACTCCAATATCTTTTCTAAGAAAACTCCAAAAGAGGCACATGACTGACAAAAATGATGAAAAAACAAGTTCTCCAAAACTTCTTTGTATCTTCATTGATTTTCTATTCTTTCCCTTCTAAGAGAAAAAAGTATACCTCCACCTATTTTCTTCCTGGTTTTAATAATTATTTCCTAAGAAGAGAATTAAACATCAGTACTTACATTAAATAAATTAAATTTATTCCTCAAAAATGTCACAACAAAGTTTTAGTGACTCTTAAGTCTTCATCTTTGTCCCATCATTGGCATCCATTTTTCCTATTCTGTGGTTGTAAATAATGTGTAATCTTTTGCTTTTGGAACTTTGCACCATTTCTATATTTTTAATGCTTAAGTCTATCATTCTGCTCAAATTTATCCAAGCATGTAGTGAGAAGTGGTTTAAATCTATTTCCTAATGAATTACTAACAAAAATTTGTGCAAAACATCTGCTAAATAACAAATCTTTTATTTTCTAATAATTTGTCACTTATATTTGTTTATATTTATTTAGTATCTGTTAGCTCTATTCTATTCTATGAGTCTTGATCATTTTGTCCAGTAGTAGTTTTAACAATAATTGCTTTGTGGGGGCGGAGCCAAGATGGCGGCGTAGAAGCAGCAACATATCGCAGCTCTCACATAGCCACCCCAAAATACCTATAAAATAGGACTCTAAACCAATCCTGGAACTCCAAAACGCACACAAAGATACTTCCCACTAA
>CM053583.1:143498143-143543322 GCA_028627135.1 Pseudochirops cupreus
TGACTGTGACTAAAAATATACTGCCTGGGTAATGAATTCCTCTGTGCTTGGCTTATCTGGTCATGAGACCACTAATATATATCACTGGCACTATAATTCTATTAATATATATCATTAGTATAATATTTAGTCAGTGTGGAGGCCAAAGCCTGCAGAAAGCCAAGTTCACCCCGTCATGCTATGATGAGATTCTGTGTTGGACTTTCCCATTCACTAATTTTTTTTTCACTCTTTAAAATGTCCATCCTCTGATTCTTCTAAGCTTCCATAATATTCCCCACAATGAATGAACAAGAGAAACAGAGAGAAAGGGAGACAGAGAAAGAGAGTCAAAAGTAGGAAAATAGGTAATTTCAGACAAGGAACAGAATGGAAACATAAGTGATACTTTACTTTTCTGGGGTCAAGCTATAGTTTCCACTTTCTTGTATTTCTATAGGTACTCTTGTCCAGCCACCACTTCTTCCACCCCCTCAGAAATGACCTTTTGTTTCCTTAGGCATCCTGATAATACTAGATACAGATACATATGATAAATCCTCTTTCATTCATGCAAAATTAAGATAAGAGTACCAAAGACTCAAAGCGGCTACTAATAAGAATTATCTGCCAGGCAGCATGCTAAGCTAGGGATACAACAAAAAATCAAAAGCTGTCCATTGTCCTCAAGGAGCTTATATCCAATAAGGGATTGAGTTGGGGGAAGGCTGGGAGAGACAACATGCATACAAACAGGTAAGTGCAAAACATATCCTAAGATAACTTTGAGGGGAAGGCGTCAGCTGCTGGGGAGCTGTGAAAGCCCTCCTGCGAAAGGTCATATTTGAGCTGGAGTCAGTGAGGAAGCCAAGGATTTTAAGAGACAGAGGTGAGGAAGGAGAGCATTCCAGGCACTAGGTTCAGCCAATGAATTGGGCACAGACTGGGGGTCTGGCGTGCTGTGTGCTACAGTGCATTGAGGAGAGAAACGTGTAAGAAGCCTTCATCTCTTAGAACCCCTACCTACCCTTCAAAGCACAGCTCCAGTGTTTTCCACCTTCTTGTGACCCAGTTACTGCTCTCTTAATTATTCTCTATTTACTTATCTGCACTGGGTCCGCCCCATAGTGGGGCTGATTGCCTCCACCATTGCCCCGGGTTGAATCCAATCCCCTCCCCTCAGAGGAAAATATCTTTTGTTGTTTGTCCTTCATTCTCCAAGAGCACCGTAACATCAGGGAGGTGAAGTCTCCACTCCAAGATGAATTTGATTTAAGTGAGGGACAGCTGTGCAAAGTCACCCAGTCAGCCAGGAGATCAGGACACATTTTGCTTTTTTTTTTTTTTTTGTACTCGGCATTCCCGGGGTCTAGAGTGGGCTATGAGAACAGTAGGAGCAAACCTGGAAGTTAGAAGTGAAAAGAATTGCAGGGAGTGCCGTTCCCCAGAACGACCAGCAGATGGCACGAAACAATCACAAAGCATCCGCTACGCTTTTCTCTTCCCCCCCCCCCCACTTTCTCTCCCCTTTCCCCCCGCCCCCAGCTGGCATTCCCGGTCTTGGGAGCTGCATGCGAGGCTGCAGTCCCATTGTGAGCCCTCTTCCCTTGAGAGGGAAAGACCTTTGCTGGCCCCGAGCTCCTTTTAAATTTCTGCTTTTCGATCACATTCGGCTCCAGCAGCAGTCCACGGCCTCTCCCTCCCTGCAGGAGACGCCCCTGCCCCGGAGGGCTGTGGTGGGACTGGGAGAAGTCCACCCAAGGTAAGCCTGAGCAACCTGAGCAATTTCTTTCGCTCATCCCTTCCCCCGCCCGGGGCCTCCGGGGGATGCCATATTCCCTTACCACGTGATTATGCGAGGGGCCAAGGAGCCCAGGGCGGCACACTATTGGCCAGAAGCAGGGGGGCGAGGTGGGAGCGGGGCGGGAGGGGGGGGGGGGCCTCGGATTAGCATGCTGGGGGTGGTGCCAAGGGAAGGGGCAGGAAGCCGAGGGGCCAATCTGGTTGGCTCCGGAAAGCAGGGGTTTCCCCCTCCGTCCTCTCCGCCCCGCTACACCGGCCAGTGCAGAAAACACACTTGTATCTTTGTAAGGTGCAGGGTTGTATCCCTTGTTGGACTTTGAGTTCCTGAAGGACAGGGACGGGGTCTTTGCTATTCTTTGAATCCCCAGGACTTAGCACAGTGCCTGGTAGGAGCTTAATAAATGCTAGTTGTAGATTGAAGCCGACTTGCATGAGGAGGTCGGTGGGTCAGCTTTTATGGCAGCTGGAAGGAACTTCTGCAGCCATTTTGGGGAAACGAAAGCTTATGGATTTAAAGGGACTTGGCCAGGGATCACACAAGGCACTAAGTAGCGGAACCAGGATTCACATTCACCCCCTCTGACTCTAAATGCAAGCCCCACCCCCACCCCCAGCACTTTGCCACTGTCTGAGGTTGGCCACAACAATCACAGTTCCCATACAGACTTTAAAAATAGTGGTTGTTAATCTTGCAGTTCTGTTTTTTTTTATTTTGGACTTGGAGGCAGGAAGACCTGAGTTCAAAGTTTGACTCGTACACTACCCTTGTTACCCTGGGCAAATCTCTTAACTTCTGCCTGCTTCAGTTTCTAGACTGTAAAAATGGGAATAATAACAGCACTGCCTCCCAGGGTTGTCTATGAGAATCAAATGAGATAACATATCTGCTTTGCGAGCCTTACAAATACTAGCTATTAGTATTAATAGTTAATAAGTTATTTTGGTATTTAATAAATAGCAACAGTGCTTAACAAAATCATTTTAAATAGTTGTTTCTGTATAATTGTCTTCCTTTGAGAGATTGTGCGTTTTCTTTCCTCTATCATTTAGGAGTTGGGTCACCTGTTGCTTCACCTACTCCAGAGGATATAAAAATACTATAAAAGTATTCATTATCAGTTGCTGTTTCATTACACCAAATTGAGCAGACAAGCAACTCTGCATAGAATGAAGTTTGTCAGCCTAACTTGGCATGATTGTACCGAGAAGTTCACTGCTCTGTTTTTCCAGCCCTGAAGACACTGAAGAAAGGAACTGTCTTTTCTGATCCCCCCTACAAACATGAATTACACCAGATTCCTCACAGCAGTGAGTGCTGCAAGAAAGCCTTCTCCAATAAGGCAGCTGAGTGAGTATGGTTTCTTTGTTATCAGATGCTTTCCACTGGTGTTTCTGACAATTGGACGAGTACATTCAAGCCTAAAGTATTCAGTTTCCTTGATCATAAATTGATTATCCCAGACCTTTATTCCTCTTCCTGATCACTGCTGTGAACATTTTATCCAGGTCACCCACAGCTTTAGAAGTGGGCTAGGGGAAAACATAAATTAGGTCAAGACAATGAAGACTTTTACCAAGACTGGTAAAAAGTTTTGGTTGAGCAAACACTTACGAAGCTACATATATGAGAAACTACTCTAGGTACTAGATATATAAAAACAAAAACGGAAGCCCCTTCCCTCAAGGGAATTGTACCTACTGGGAGGAAACAAAATGTCACACGGCCTTTATGATCTTGGGCAAATTATTTAGACTCTGTGGGCCTCATTTACCTTGTCTGGAACATGAGACGTTTTAATTAGATGACTTTCATTATCTCTTCCAGCTCTAGATCCATGATCTTATGTACACAGTAACTGAATAAAGAAATATAGATAAAAATAAACCTAGGGGCAGCTACATGCCACAGTGAATAGAGCACTGACCCTGGAGTCAGGAGGACCTGAGTTCAAATCCAGCCTCAGACACTTGACACACTAGCCGGGTGACCTTGGGCAAGTCACTTAACCCCAATTGCCTTGTCTTCTCCCTCCAAAAAAAACAAATCTAAAATTAAATAAAGAGCAATCCAGAATTATTTCAAGACAGTGAGAGGGAGATCAAGAAAGGTCTCGTGTAAGTAGTGGTGTTTGAGTTAATGGAGACTGTCAAGAGTGTGTCAGCCTATAAAAGGTTTTCAGATCACAATCATTTCATTGGTAAGCTGAAAGTATTGGCCATTCTTGAAGACCACCTAATAATAGCTGATGTTATTTTAGTGTTTGACTAATACAATCTCAATTGATCCTCACAACAGCCCCATGGAGTAGGAACTAGAATTGTTAGTGAGGAAACTAAACTACTCCAGGTACAGATGAAAAAATTGAGACAAGTAAATGTGAAGGGAGAAGTGACTTGCTTGTAGTCATGTGGTGTTACAGGTGGATTCAAACTCAGTTAATTCCACCATTCCATTACCAAGGGGGAGAGGGATCTCATTCAACTTTGGTGGAAAGATCACTCTTTTCCAGTGAAATTGAGGGGTTTGTAATATATTGAAATAAGATAAGAGTCCTTTCAGCCTTCTCTATCTTTTTTTTTTTGCTTTTTGGAGGGCAATTGGGGTTAAGTGACTTGCCCAAGGTCACTGGGCTAGTAAGTATTAAGTGTCTGAGTCCTGATTTGAACTCAGGTCCTCCTGACTCCAGGGCTGGTGCTCTATTCACTGTGCCACCTAGCCACCCCTAAGCCTTCTCTATCTTGAAGAGGGAAAGAGAAAATTTCGCAGGCTATAACACTTTGGATACTTTCCTTGTTGAAGAGTGATAGCCTAGAATAAAGGTTTTTTTGTCATTTCCCCTTCTCTGTGTTTCTTCTAGCTGAACTGATGCAGAAATCACCACCATCACTTATTTCCTTGGCTGGAGGAGCTCCAAATCCTAACACTTTCCCCTTTAAGAATGCAAAGATCACCATAGAAGATGGAACGACCATTGAATTTGGGGAAGATTTAATGAAGAGAGCACTTCAGTATTCTGCCTCAGCAGGGTAGCTATCTAAAAGATAACATGGTAACTTTATGCCCTGATTTTCAGTAGTATCAGCAGTGCAGTAAGTTCTGTACTTAGCAGAGTTAAGTGTGGTATTTTCTAACAGAGCTTTTAATGTAGGTTTGATTGGAAGGTTGGAGAAAAAGAAACAGAGGGAAAAATATTGGCAATGGGGGAATTATTGGAAAATAGAAATAGCTAGTACGGGTTCTCATAGCATAGATGAGTTTCAGTGTGAACCAGTAGAGGGAGGATCACACCAGTGAGTTCTGAGATCCACTAAATTACCAAAGCAATGCTCATTCACAGTAGGCAGAACGGGCCTGCTTGGGGATCAGGAATTAAATTAAACAGGGTTTTAAGTGCCTACTGTGTGCTACACATTAGGACTCCAAATAGAAAAATGAAATAGTTTTTGACCTCAAGGAAGAGTGGGAAGAGAGGGAATTAATAATATTAATAATAACATTTATATAGCACCTACTATGTGCCAGGCACTGTGCTAAGTGGTTTACAATTTTTATCTCATTTGATCCTCATAACAACCCTGTGAGGTAAGTGCTGTTATTTGCCTCATTTCATAGAAAAGGAGGGTCATTCAAATAGGTAAAGTGACTTGCCTGGTATCACACAGCTAGTGTCTAAAACTGGATTTGAATTCAGGCCTTATTTATATACAGATAAGTAAATATATAATCAAAGTAAATATAGAATACAAAGTATGTATCTATACACACACACACACACATATACACTTCTATATAGGTTAGAATAGGGACTAGATTTATGATTTTTTGGTGTAGCAACCCCCAGCTGAGAAAATTCCTGTTACTAATGAAGGCTGTCACCTTTTTGGTAACTTATAATCTTAAGAGAGTTGCCCAAAGTACTAAGAGGTTAAGTGATTGTCCCATGATCAGACCGCTAGTATGTGTCAGAGGCCTGTGTAGTATATATGTATGTAAATCTATCTAGATGCACAAGCATATATATGTGTGTGTATATGTATATGTGTATATAGAAATATATGTTAGGCTCACACACACACATGCACATACGCAAAGATAAGTCAACAAGCATTTATTAAGTGCTTACTATGTGCTAGGCACTATGCTATATGTTGTGGGTACAAAGAAATTTTTTTTTAAATCTCTGCCCTCCAGGAGCTCACAGTCTAATTATTTCATTCATTCATTCATCTAACAAATATTTATTGAATGCCTGGCATGTGCAAGGCATTGCCAAGTGTTGTGGGTAATGCAAAGATGAACAAAATCGTCTTTGGCCCTTATTTTTTCATTGAAACTTTTCTAATTCTAAATTTTCCAATCAAAATGTTTGCTCACAGTTAGACTTCTATATTACATTTGTGGTCCCTGCTCACTAAAAATGACATTTACTAAGTACAAGTGTTACTACAAAATCAGTGAATTTTCTTTTTTTAAGATCCCATTTCTATATAGCTCAGTCTGAAGTTTCTTATAGTAGAATGACCGAGGGCATTTTAAGCTTTGACAAAATCCTACAGGAAGGCACTTAAAGTCATCCCATCTCTTTACTAATCACTAAAACAGACACCCCTTTGGGCACTAGACTTGTAGGTGATGGATATTAGTATTTAAGAGAGTCACAAGAATTATCCCAAATCTAGTAAACACAGCCTACCAAAAGAGTCCCAGCTTTTCAGCTTAAGAAACACAAAGTGTTGCATGGTTGATAAAAAGCCAGCCTAGCAGTCATGAAAATCTGGGTTCAAGTTATGCCTGTGACACATATTAGTTATGTGACCCTGAACAAGTCACATTTTAACCTCTCAATGCCCCAGGGCAATTCTTTAAGGCTTTAAAGCCTTAACTTAAATTACTTGGTTGTTGTTAATCCACAAAGTTCCCCATACCATGAAGATCCCTGGTCTGGACAAAAAAACAAAAACAAAAACAAAACAACCTAGGAGAGATTATAGTCTACATTTATATCAAAAGTTGTTTTATTTTTCTCTTTTAATCATAAAGAAGGATATCACGTATATCTATGTTTCAAGAGAAACAGGAATATTTTCAACTGCATTAGAAAATAATGAAGTATTGGCTAGTGAAATACAAGAATAAGTTTCCTGCTTCCAAAAATTGCTACCTGTGTACTAGTTGGGCACTATCACATAACTTTCCTTGGCCTTAGATTGTTCATCTATAAAAAGAGAATTCAACTAGAATGGTCCCTGAAATCCTTTTGCCTCAAGACCTGTGATCCTCAGAATGTTGGGGGGGGAAGGGTGGCCTGTTAAGATTACATCAGATCATCATTTGATGAGATTGTGTACAGAACAAATCAGAGTAGCACCATTTAATGTCTCCAGAAGCTATGCATGAATGATTCTCAATAAGGAGCTAGAAGCAACAAGCAAGTGGGATAGATCTAGTGTTTCGAATGGGAAAAAGTAGCTGTTTCCTCAATACATTATCCTACTTTTCTTTCCCTTCTAGTTCATTCCTTCCTAGGTTCCCGTCTTCTTACTCTTATTCACTACCTGTTTTGATCTCTTTCTGCAATCCTCAATCTCAGTGCATTAAGTTTCCTGCTGTTGAGAGCACCTCTGTTCAAATCCTAGTTCTGCCAAGTCATCTCTGTCACTTCAGGGAAGTCAGTTAATTTTCACGAGTTTCATTTTCTTCATCTGTTAAATGAGGGAGTTGGACTACAACGAGGGGGTTGGATTACAGGACTTCTTAAACTTTTTCCACATGGGGTCACAAACCACAGTTTAAGAAGTGCTGAACTAGATGACCTCTAAAGTCCTTTCCAGCTTTGAATCCATGATCCTATGACTTTATTCAATATAGTAATTAAAATATGTATCAGTTATTTTCTGTAATGGCATATGCAAGAGCTAGGAGAAGTAAAAAGTTTGAGAATGGGGATGCAGCAGCAGAAGACTCTTGAGAGTATGTACCACTCACCACAGGCCATTGTTAACTTGCCTGCTATTCCCAGTATCTCTTTTTGTGACTTAGTGTACCAAAAGATACAGTAGGCCTTCTAGAGACTTCCACATACCTTAAAAGTTTCAGTTTGACCAAATGATAACTAATTGATTTTGAGATCCTCTCCAGTCTTGTTTTTCAAGGATTCTTTAGTAATTAACTATGTTCTTTTTTTCTACACTGGCAGAGACTCCAAAATGCAATTCAGAACATTGTGTTCTGCAGAATTATTCATGTGTTTCTGTAAAATTTGAATGGTAGAAACTTGTCCTTGCTTCCTTTATCATTAAGAACATGCTGTCTTTGACCATAACACCCCACTGTCAGCATGCCCCTCGAAAATGAATTCCTTTGGATCAAATGTGGCTTGACTGATTGGGCCGGAATGCTCTACCTGACCTTGAAACCCGAGGATAGAATAATAATGACAATACCTATAACTGGCATTTAATAATGTTTTGATGCTTTCAAAGCACTTTATAAATATTACCTCACTGGAAGTCTAGGAAATAGTTTTGTAAAGGGAATTATGATTTTTGTAATAATCTATATGATATGCGTAATGAATATCCTAATAATTTAGATTTTTCAGAATTGCCTCTTCTGACTTGTAAGAAGCTTACAGTGTAGCTTGAAATGATCCATCAGGCATTGACAATGCTCTCACAATCACTGCAATCTTGTGCCTGTGCACCTTAAGTGAAGCAAATCAAAGATTGTTTCTATGATTTGTTCTTTGACCCACTTATTCTTTAGGATTAAGTTATTTACTTTCCAATTAATTTTTACTCTGTATTTCCACTGCCATTTGTTCAATGTAATTTTTATTACATTATGATCCAAAAAGAATACATTTACTATTTCTGTCTTTTTACATTTGATTTTGAGATTTTTATGCCCTATTCTGTGGTCAGTTTTTGTGTAGATGCCATATGGTGCTATATTCCTTTCTGTTCCCATTCAGTTTTTTCCAAAGGTCTATCATATCTAACTTTTCTAATATTCTATTTACCTTCTTAGTTTCTTTCTCATTTATTTTTTGGTTGGATTTATCTGGTTCTGAGAGGGGACAGTTGAGGGTCCACACTGGTATATTTTTGCTGTCTATTTCTTTCTGTAACTCTCTTAACTTCTTCTCTAAGAATTTGCATGCTGTACCACTTGGTACATATATGTTTAACATTGATATTGCTTCATTGTCTGGGGTACCTTTTAGCAAGATATAGTTTCCTTTCTTATCTCTTTTAATTAGGTCTATTTTTGCTTTTATTTGTCTGCGATCCAGATTGCTACTCCTGCTTTTTTTACTTCAGCTGAAGCATAATAAATTCTGCTCCAGTCCCTTACCTTTACTCCGTGTGTCTCTCTCTGCTTCAAATGTGTTTCTTGTCAACAAAATATTGCAGGATTCTGGTTTTTGATCCACTCTACTATGTACTTCCATTTTATGAGAGAGTTCATCCCACTCACATTCCCAGTTATGATTACTAACTGTATTTTCCTCCTTCCTATTATTCTTCCCGTTGGTTCTCTCTCCCCTTTCACCCTTTCCCTCCTCATTAGTGTTTTGCTCCTGCCTACTACGCCTCCCTTCTGTCAGTCCCCACCCCACCCCTACCTTGATCTCCTCCCCTCCTACTTCCCTGTCAGGTAAGTTAGATTTCTATATTCAATTGATTGTGTGTATTATTCCCTCTTTGAGCCAATTCTGATGAGAGAATGGTTCAAGTGATGCTCATCACCCTCCCTCCCATTTTCCCCTCCACTATGATAGGTCTTCATGTGAAATAATTTGCCCTGTTCTACTTCTCCCTTCCTTCTGCACCTATTGTACTCCTCTTTCTCATCCCTTAAATTTTTTTTTATGTCATTCTGTCAAGTTCACCTTATACCCTCTATGTGTCTTCCTTCTAACTATACTATTAATGATGAAATTTTTTGTGGTGGCAAAGAATTGGAAATTGAAGGGATGCTCATTAATTGGGAAATGGCTGAACAAGTTGTGGTACATGAATGTAATGGAATGCTATTGTTCCATAAGAAATAATGGGCAGCAGATTTCAAAAAAACCTGGAAAAACTTCCATGAACTGATGCTGAATGAAGTAAGCAGAACTAGAACATCGCACACGATAACAGCAACGTTGTACGATGAACAACTTTGATAAATTTGACTTTTCTCAGCAACACAAGGATCTAAGATAGTTCCAAGGACACATGATGGAAAATGCTATCCACATCCAGAGAAAGAACTATGCAATCTGAATGCAGATTGAAGCATACTATTTTTTCTTCCTTTCTTTTTTTTTCTTTCTTGTGGCTTTTTCCTTTGTTTCTAATTCTTCTATACAACATGACTAATGTGGAAATATGTTTACTGTGATCGTACATGTATAGCCTATATCAGATTGCACACCATCTTGGGGAGAGGGGAACAGAGGGAGGAGGAGAAAATTTAGAACTCAAAATCTTATAGAAATGAATGTTGAAAACTAAAAACAGATGAATAAAATTTTAAAAAACTTAATGCTAAAAATTTTATTGACATGTAAGTGGGGAAAAAAATACTATTTAAAAAATAAATAAATAAATCTATGATCTTCAGTGGTAAAATACACTGTTATACTCCCCCAGTGTAATATAAATTCCTTGAAATTAGGTCAGGAACTCTTCTGTTTTTATCTTTAACTACACTGTGCCCTACTCATTGTAGCTGATTAACAAATATTTGTTGAGTTGAATTGAAAACATTTTTCACTACAATGTGGCCAAAGGTGATTTCAAAGTAACTTGTTTAAGCCTGTCTGAATAATATAGAATGAATTCTGCACTGAGAAAAAATAAATATTGAAATTTAATTTGTGTTTTAGGATTCCAGAGTTATTGTCCTGGCTGAAAAAGTTCCAGATTAGTATCCACAAGCCCCCCACTGCCCAGTTCAATCCTGACCAAGGACAAATGGATTTATGCATCACCACTGGGAGCCAAGAAGGCCTTTGTAAAGTAAGACTGAAAGGAATATGGCTCCTATAGGTAGAATTGAATATATTTATAAAAAACACATGCACTTCTTGGTTACCCATAAGTGAGTCATCTGAATTCTGGATTCTAATTGGTGCTACTTTGGTAAGCATTTGGGCTAACGACTAGGGAATGCCACAGGTGAGGGGGTATGTGTGTGGCTGATTGCCTACACAAGCCAAATAGAAGCAACTTTGGGATTTATTCTTTATATTTGTGCTTCCACCTATCAATGCAAGTAATACAGAATAGATTAGAATATTATCATTACTAAATAAATATTACTTCAGCATATCCTTAAATTATTGATGGGGGCAAATCATAAGTCTTCACATGCCTTCTCATCCTCCCCACTTCTTGTCCTTGATCTCCATGATCTTCTACCTGCTGTACTGAAGCTCTTCCTCTAGTTCCGGGGTTCTTGATCTGGGAGTCATGAACTTATTTTTAAAATATTTTGATAATTATATTTCAGTATAATTTGTTTCCTTTATGATCTTATGCATTTTATTTTATGCACTTAAAAATATTCACCTGAGAAATAGTTCATAGATTTTGCTAGGTTGCCAAAAGGGTCCATGACACAAAAAGAACCCCTGCTGTAAGTGCTTTAACAACTTCTGGTTGTTAGTGCCACATTTCCCATCTGTCCATCTGTTACTTCTTAATTTTTTTCTTATAGACTCCTCCATTTCTTTTGCAAGTGATACATGGTTTATCTTTTATGATACCAAGTCTTCATTGGTAATTTAATGTAGTTTGACTTATATAAGTGTATCACCATCACCCTTTGGGTCACCCTCAATTTTGATTCTTTGGAGTTTATGGTGCTCCATAAAAGTGCTGAAGTTTTCCAAATACAGCCAAGTCCACCATTCTCCTAGGCCTACTTCATGATCCATCTTACACTCTGGCTTTTTTGAAGATAGTTATACTGTAAGCTAATCCAAAGGCATCCAACTACTCATCATACTATGGGAAATGTGTATTCTTGTTTAACTTAGTTCTTTCTAATATTACTTCCTAGATCCATTTCTTTTGTGTAGTTGTTGTGGATCTCATAGAGGAGCCCCACAGTATTGAGGGGTTTAATGTAATCAGCACAATGTCCTCCACAAACTGGAGTATTTGGAAAACCCATTATTTGTAAAGAATCCCTGTCATACTATGCAGAGGGCATTCTTCATAGCACTTTGAATTCTGTATCTCCCTACTTTATGACTTGTTTGATTTTTATAGTCAAAATATCATTAATCAAAGTTATATTTTTGTTGTTCTGTCTTATCAAAGAATCTTAAATGATCTTAGCAAATTGCATAGAAGACACACCTAATTGGAGAACAATTTTTAAGGTACATTTTGTTCTGAGTCACCTTTTTAAAAATCCACAAACAATAGGAACAGTGAAATCTTATGTTCTGACCCTCTCCTTGAATAAATTGTTCATGATTTATAAATGTGAGCCTTCTGAGTTAGCAGGAAATCTCTGGCTGCTCTCAATTTTTAACCTCAAACTATATTTTCCAAGATAGTTTTTCACCATATTTCAGCATGCTCACCTTTATAATAAAGTCTCTGAATAACTATGTATATGTTGGCATGTAGGAGGATCTAATTTGGAGGATCTAATCAACCTTTTCATAAAATTTCTCAATTTCTTTATTACTTGCAACAGATCTTGCCTTAAATGGCAATTATCTTATGACTTAGACTTGTCATGAGCACTTCCAGAAGAGATGACTGATACTAGATAACCAAAAGATAACCAGTACCATGGAGTGAAATTTCTTGTTTCCTTTGGGGATGTGATGGCATGCCACCATGTCTTTTATTTGCATCGCATTTTTTTTTCGCATTTTATTTGTATTTGTTCATAGGAGAATGTCATTCCATTTGACTGCATCTTCTTTATGTTTTCTGGTTTTATGTACAAGAATATCAGTGTTCAGGCAAATTATCAATTCTTTAGTCACTGGATAATCTCACTTTTAAAATATCAATGGTTAAATGAATGGTTCTAGTTGGTCTAGAACCCATGTAATTTTTGTCACCTCTGCCCCCTTTTCCTTCACTCTGTGCCATCACTGCCTACATGGACACTGCCTTAGGGCTGTTTTGTATGTTTTCTGTTTCATAGCCAAATGATTCATTCCTTAGTGTTCAACCTACTGTTGTTGAGCTTCTTCATACTTAGGTAGGCTGTTTCCAGCACAGCAAACTCAGTTGGGCACAGTGACCATATCTGAAGCCTTTCCAACTTGGAAGAATCTTCCAGACCTTATGCTTAATTGGCATAGATGCTGAGAGCCCACAATATGGGAAAGCAATGAAAAAGGATTTTTACAGTGTGGCTCATATAATGGACCAAATCCCTCTGACTGAAGCATGTAGCTTATGGATGGTATAATGCCACCACATACCCCCAGACAAGGACCTTTCAACATAAAATCATTTGTAAGTGACACATAAAGTAGATGGTAAACTATATCAGGAGACCGATTAGTCAACATGTACTATAAAGAAAAATGAAAAAGAAATAAGTGTAAAAATGAAGGCTAATATTTGCCTCATATTGTTAATACAATGCTATATATTCTAATAGTGGCTTGAAATCTGTGATCTCTTGATCCTATTACATTCCAGTTTCTATTGGTATAGTATGCCAAAGGCCTTTTTACATGGCTGCAAGGATTTTGACTTTCCCCGAGCTTACTTTTCTAATGTTTCTTATACTTCACTCTCATTTGCTTGGTGACCAGAGTCAGGTGATTTAATGACTAGTCTTTGGAGACAATTAACTGAAAAGCTCCACTGAAGACTCACTGGAGCACATTCTTATATCCATCTACCCCATGAAACATCTGAAAAGAAGGATAATCTCCATTTCTGCAGAGTTACAAGACCATGACAAGATTTTAGCTAAGTAGCAGGAATATATCCCAGCATAACAAACTTGTTACTCAAGTCTACCTTTCCAACTGTCTTTACCTTTGTCTTTTTACTTTGTGGTCCTCAAGTGATTTTTTTTCCCTACAAGCCAGCAGCCCCTAATTAAAAAATAAAGATTCATTCTCCTTAGTATAGAATTTGGTTATTCTCTATAGGAGTAAATTGTTTCTTCTTTTATAAACTGACTGGAAATTCACAAGACACATAGTTTTAAGCTAAATGATGCCTGTCTTATTAGGTATTTGAGATGCTCATTAACCCTGGAGATAATGTCCTCTTGGAAACACCTGCTTACCCAGGGATTCTGGCAGCTGTGAGTATGTGTGATAACAACTACACTTCCTTCTTTTATAAGTATATAAAAACCAGTTTGCTGTTTGCCCTTGGAATTACATCTTCAATACAGATGCAGTATGGCATCATGCAGAGTGTACTGAATTAGAAATAACATGGCCTACCTTCTAGTTGTTGCTTTACCAGTTCTTAGCTGTGTGACTTTGGACAAGCCATGTAACCTGTCTGAATCTTAGCCTCTTCATTTCTGAATTGGGGAAAACAATACCTGCCCTGTATACTTATGAGTTATGAGGCTTAGATGTGATAAAGCAAACAAAAGCACTTTACAAATAGTGATAGATGTTTAAGTTATGATTATTTTATGGGACTTTCCTCTGAGCAGCAATACAACAAAATTTGATACCTTTTATGCAGAATCAGTCACCCTGAGTATTAAAATCTGAAAAAAAGTAAATGTTTTTGAGTATCTCCTTTAAACATATATATTTGACAGCATGAAAAATTTAAAAAGTAGCATCTAAAAAAAGATATTACAGGTTCACACAGTTATAAGGAAACCATTTATTCAAAACTATAAAGTACTATGTAAATGTGATTGATAACATTAAAAGTTAGTAATTTATTATATTAGGATGAACTTATTAGGACTGCCTAACCATAGTAGGTCTGGTCTGTGGCTCTAAGATTCCTGTCATTACAAAGAAAGCATGAATGATTGTCCTTTAATGTATCATTTTACATTTGACTACTAAGAGGAACATTTGCTTTTCTTTTTTAGAATATGTCTGGGAAGGTAACTTGATCAGTGTATCTCTTAGAGTCCAAATAATTTCCCCTGATTTCCTTTCATTAATTGGATACCATAAGACAGCTATAAAACTACATTCATCCTTGCATGTAGCTAATTAGTCAATAAAACAGCATGACCAGGTAGAAAGAACACTGGACTTGACATAAGAAGTCCAGGTTTTGAGGCCTTTCTATATCACTTACTCACCATGCACCTGTGCACAAGTTACTGAATTTCTTTGTATCTCAAGAGAAATGGAGATTAGGGGAAAGAGGGATACTAATACTTCTGCTACTGGCCTCGTAGAAGTAATAAAGTTCTTTGTAAACTATACAGTGACCTATAAATGTGAGCCATTAGCATTTGCATATAGGAAATTTTGCACAGTTTATTGTGCTTTCTAACTGGCCTAAAACAACGTTCGCTGAGATGCTACTGTGTCCAAAATACTTTACTGGAAAGGGGATGCCAGAGAAAGAAGAGACGTAGACTCCGCCCTCCAGCTCCTCACCATCATAGTATTCCAGATTTAGAGCTAGAAGACAGAGATCAAGTCCAGTCCCCTCATTTCACAGATGAAGTAACTTGGGGCCCTGAGACAATGAGTGACTTGCCCACGGCCCAATTACAAGAGCATGAACATTCTAGATGATGAACAGCAAAACCCTCATAACACCACACTGGGATAGCTGGGGCCATTCGTATTTTTAGACAGCGAATTGCTTGTCTGAATCTTGGGTTTCCTTTGTTCGTGTCTTCTCAACAGCTGAGGCCATTGGGCTGTAATATTATCAGTGTGTGCAGTGACCAATATGGGATTATGCCAGATTCTCTCCAAGCAGCACTTTCCAAGTGGAGACCAGAGGACGCACAGACACCTGAAAGACAAACCCCTAAATTCCTTTATACAGTTCCAAATGGTGGCAACCCTACAGGAACATCATTAACATATGAACGCAAAAAGGAAATATACAAGGTATTCCAAGAGACTCTCAGCATTTGAGCTCCTATTCCTGTTCACTGTTAATTTCTAGAGGCAGCATGTTATGATAAATAATAAGGTGACTTTGTAATCAGGAAGACCTGTAATCAGGCAAGATCACTTCTTGCCTCTGACTTATACTGGTATGTAACCATGGCCAAGTCAGTGCCTCAGGCAATTCTCCAAGACTATAAGTTAGAGTTGAGTTAACCATCTGCATTTGGGGGAGGGAGTTTACACACTGGGATTGAAATCTTAGGTCTGGATAGTCTTGAGAAAAATGTTAGCTACTTCCTTGCTCTAGAAATACAGTTTCTTACCTCATGACTAATAGACATAATGGAAGGCAAGGGAATAAGGAGTAGGAAATGTCATTTTTCAGATAAAATGAAAAGTTCTGAGTACGAGGAAATTTCTAAATCCATGAGAAGACACAAATACCTATCACCTGGTGAGTGTCTGAATGCTAAGGTAGCTGGGGGACAAATCTCATCAGGAAGAAATCCCCAATCTGCCCTCTCATTGCCAGGTCCATAAATTGTCTATAACCAAAGCAACAGATAATTAGTTTAAACATAGTCCATCTCTACCATTGAATATTTATGAGGTTGGTTTTTTCCCCTCTTTATTTTCTGTGCATGATTTTTATCTATCGGGATATTGGTCTGTGGGTGAGGTGCATACTCATGAGATCATTCATTATTAATTATCTCTAAGTTTGCTTTGTAATATATTGTTGTAGTGTATATTTTTAACCTTCCTCCTTCCCTAACTACTAGCATGACTCTCATGTCATTAAGAATTAATCTCTGTTAAGAAACAAAGATGATACTTTATGGTTTTTTCCTATTTGTTTTATTCTTTACAAACAACAAATGGGCATTTCTCTATACATAACTTAGAACAAAAGAAGAGGATTATAAATGAAACTGCAGATTTCTCCTGCTTAAAGCTTGCTTTCTTTTTTAATATATAAGTTCAACCTTTAGCTTTCTAAGTATTAGTCTTAGGCATCTATCAGTTCTCCCTGCTTTTCACTGCATATTTTTTTGAAGAGGAATGAAAAGTAAAAATGTAAATAAATTAAATTAAGTAAAAAATATCCCCTTAGGTTGTGAGTTCCAAGACAGCAAGGATTTATTTTACCTTTCTTTGTATCCCCAGTACCTAGCATAGTGTCTAGCACATAGTAGGCTTATTGACTAACTGTTGGAACTGGAATAGAGTTTCCAGCTCTATAGGTGTAAGAGATATTTTAAAAGAGGGTGCCTTTTTACTCATGTTAATTTTTCTGTTTGAAAAAGAATCTTAATAGGAGTTTTTCACATTTTATAGGACAGATACAGATGTAAGAAATTGAGTTGCTAATTGACTTTAACTTCCAGATCACTCCTAAGAAATAATTATATTGCTTTAACATTTTTAGCTGGCAAGAAAATACGATTTTCTCATCATAGAAGATGACCCATACTATTTTCTCCAATTCAACAAGGTAGGTTGTCATGTATACTTATTTTGTAGTCATAACTACTTCTATATCTTTGATTCTTTATTTGTTGTCAGACATCTGATTCCTAAATGTAGTGGTGTAGAGGAAAGAACACTAGTCTGAATCAGAAAATCTAAGTTCTATTACCAGCCAGCTCTGCCACTTATTGTCAGTGTGACCTTGGTCAAATAACTTAATCCCTTGGAATGTAGTTTTGTCATCTGTTAAAAAATGTCAGTGATAAAACCTGCCTTGCTGTTCCAATGAACAGTTATGATGAAGATCTCTTAAGACATTGTGTTTTGAAAATTGCCATGATGGCAAGATAGCAAAGTGAATGGTTATGACTAATCCTAGCTCCCCTTCATCAACAACTGAACCGAGTAAAATGCAAAAACAATTAAAAGTGGAGAAGAAAGGAAAGAAATCTCAAGGGGTTGAGGAATCATCTCACAGAAGAGTGAATGACTGAAGAATTGAGTTAGAAAAAAAATTATTTCCAGTACAGTAAAAAAATTTTATGAGCTAAAAGACAAAGAAAAAGGACAAAAGGAGATAATATAACAATGACAACAAAACCCTTCAGAAATGAATTTGGATCTTCCAGATGAACTTTCAGAATGGTTAATAACCAACCAATAACCAACAAGAGTCATAAAGGAAGATCTAATAGCTATAAAGACCATATTAAAAGCATTAGAAACAAAAAAAAAGACAAATATGGGACTCAACTATTTGGAACACTCTGAGGAAAATTTTTAACCAAAATATAGATTACATAATACTAAAATTGTTCAGCTAGAAGACAAAACTGCAGAGTGAGCAGAATAAATAAAATCAAAATAACAAAAAAAAAAGATTTGAAATCTTTATAAATTAAGGTGATAGAACTGAAGAACAGAACTTATTGAGACAGTATGAGACTTCTTGGTCTCCCAGAGAAGTCTGAAAAAATAAATAGCCTAAGTAGATGATTTCAGGAAACCAAAGAAAAAAAAATCCAGGTAGTGTTGAAAATAAGGCAAAGTGAGATCAGTAGAATCAATAGAATGTTAGAATACTAACAAGGGAACTCCATAATTAGATCCCCTGGAAATGTAGTTATCAATCATCAGTTCTTCAAAGCTTCTAAGCAGCCAGGAAGAAACAAATCAAATGACAGAAAATACTAATTCAAATTATACATGATTTCTAATTGAGAATTTTAAAAATTAATTTTAAAAACATTTTTAAAAACCAAGAAAAAATAGTTTTTATTTCCAAAATGCCTAATACAAAAAAAGAGAGAGAAATTTTTTTTTCTTGTGAGACAAGTAGATTTTTAATATGACTGAAAATTTTCAGCTCTCCTTGGAGAAGAATCCAGTACTACTAATTGAGAGTCCTTTAGATGCAAACCTTAAGATGTGAAATGGAACTTTAAAGCAGTAGTGTTAAACTCAAATAGAAAAGGGGACCAATAAACCATAGGTAAGGATCTTTGTGGACTCCATATTGCCTTAGGAAACCACACGTGTTTGTGTATTTCTTTTTTTATTAATATATAAACACATTAAAATCAGATAGGAACTATTTTTTAATCTGGTCCTGGCCATACTCTTGAAGGAGTAGAAAAGTTGTCATCTCTTCAATGTTTTACCTTTGATGTTCCACTTAATGAGGGATGGAGAGGAACCAGTGGCTAGAAATCGAGTGAAAACCCCCATAAAATGGGAGCAGAATGAAGAAGACAAGTTTGTGGGGCAGAGTAGAAGAGACCATTATTGTGGCTTGAATGAAGAAACCTCTGATTAAATCTTACACCTATTTGGAGAATAAGCATGAAAGGCGTGAAAAGATTTTGTCAGTATTACAGAAACACATGGCCTGTGTTTTGTGTGGATATGGGTATATACATTTGTGCAGAATTCAAGATTCGATTGATACCAGTGAAATTATAAAAGCAAATAATATAAGAGGAGGTATGAAGGGAACCAAATGTAATAATCTTATCTCTGAATTTAAACAGATTGAACTGGAGACTGGGGGAAAATATTTACATCAAAAATCTCTAATAAAATTCTAGCATCCAACACCTATTCAGAAGTGACTTATATTTAGAATATTAAGAAACTTTCCAATAGATAAGTGACCAAAGGATATGAATTGACAGTTTTTGGAAGTACAAAAAATGTTAACAGCCACATGAAAAAGGAATCAAAATTGCCGCTAGTCCAAGAAATGCAGATTTAAAATAACTTCATCATATCACTACACACCTACTCAATATGATGAATATGAACAATTCAAAGAAGTATGGAAAGACATATGAAATTATGTAAAATGGGAAAAAGAACCAAAATAATAATATAAACATTGATTACAGTTATTTAAATAATTAAATTTCAGGTTAAGTACCAAGGTTAAAATATACAAACTTCCTTTACTTTCACAAATGGTAAATAACAGATTTTTATGATTTAATATGCAGGAATTTACTAGTCACTTTTTTGGTGGTTTTTTTCTTGATTGTTTTCAGATATTATATTTGGACTGGTATGGGTTCCCTTTCCTTTTTTGGTTTGTTTCATTTTGAAACAAAATTTATTGAATAGAAAAAAAAATTTCAAAGTACCATGAATTTGTAAGTTATTATGCATTTAAGAGATATTTATTAAATTTAGATTTTTTTCATGCTCCATTCCTTTCCTTGTGTCTTATAAATTGTGGAATATATATTACTCTACATTCTGCCTATTATTATCAATCAAAATACTTCCACCATAGAATACTTAGTCCTTTCCTATTCATGATGTACCACAGTTCTGTTTTTCACTATGAAATTTCACAACATCATAAGTCTAGAAGAATCAAAATGGCACATGGTATAAAGAACAAGGGAAAGATGATGAATTTGTTACTATAGATGACTTAGTTGCAAAAGGCTGCATAAGCAACCTCATCAAAGATGTGTGTGTCTGTGTGTCTGTGTGTCTGTCTGTGTGTGTGTATGTATCTCAAGAATGAGGAATAGCATGAAAGATGAGGAAGGATAAGATCTCTGTCACATTGAGTAAAGCCTTTGTGGAAGATTTATGGAAAGAAATGAATGGGTCATAGTTAGCGTGAGTAAAACCACCATCACTCAGATATTCAAAGCCTATTTCATGAGATTTACAGAGTACCCTCTTCTCAGTGCCCCTGAGAGGTAGGTAATACAAGTATTACTTTCTGTATGACAGATAAGGAGACTAAAACACAGAAACGTAAGATGACTTGCTCAAGGTCACACAACACACAGGACATATGATATATCTGAGATGAACAGTATTATCTCCCTGTCCTGAAATTGGTAGCATCTTTATTTATTATAGGGTTCTTATTTACCTATTAAGTGGGAAGCAACATGGGTTTCTGAAGTTGAGTTTTTAGCTAGCTCATCTTGTTTTCCATAATTTTTGATCTGACAGAATGAACCAGAGCTGGTATTTTCTTTTTATGGACCCCAAACAACATTACACCATGGCCAGTGCTTTGGCCTGAAGGTTGACAGTAGAAAAATGAATTTTCAGTGTGCTCATTAATTAGCTGTAAAGGCCACTGCTCTTCATTGCCATGAAAGTCAGAGTCCCCTAAGAATCCTGAAGCTCTTAATCATAGGCTTGAGTTTCAGAAACAACAGGAGCCAATTTAAAAAATGGCACACACTCATAAATTATATGATAATATCCATACTCCAGGCATTAGATTCTAACATTTCTACCACAATAGAGGAGGTAGTTGCAGCCATGAATGCAAAAATCACACAGGGGTTAATGGTAAAGCTATTGAACCAAAGAGAGCTACCTCCAGAGATGTCATTCAAAGGCCAGGTGTCTAACTATGAAGAAGATTTTTGTAACTAGCAATAAGGAAGACAATATGGACATATGATTCAGGAAAGACTGAAGAGATTGAGAGGATTAGTTTCATCATTAGATGACAAGGACTTAAGCTTTTGTGACTTTGGAAGACTACAACTCCCTGGATAAAGTCATTATTCAAAATATCATAATGTAAATGTTAAAACAAAAGTGAAAAAGGGCCTATCTAAGCAAGTAGTTGCTGTTGATTTTCTCTACCAATGTAGTCACAGAAGTTCTAGGAACATTGGAGGTGGCTTTGGTGAGAATGAGGATAACAACAACACTACTTCATGAGGTTTATTATGATGAGGTGCAGGCTCTGGGAGCCCCCTTGAGCTCTCTTTGAATCTTCCCACTAAGGCATTTGCCTGAGGCCGTAAGCCTTTCATTGTGGCTGAGCCCAAACCTCTGTTACTAGCCTAGCCTTCCATTATCCATCTACTTCCCACCCTTGAGCCTATGGAAATAATCCACCTTTGAACTGGCCTAGCCCATCATTGTCTGTTGGCTCCAGGTAGCCTCCAGCAACTTCCCACCCTTAATCACTCCCTGACCTCATTAACTCCTCCTGAAGACCCTCCCCAAACTCCTCCTCCAACCCACCCCAAGCTTCCTCCCACAAATTTTCTGTATATAACAGACCTTGCGCCCATGTGTGTGAGAGCGCCATAGAATCCCCTAGCACAGACTTACTCTGTGTTAGACTTGCTCTGGCCTGCTTGCCCAGTGCAAGCATCACAGATACCTAGGCTCCTTAAGAATCTACCCAATATGGCAAATTTTTAATGAACTTTTAATAAACTTTGCTTTTCTTTGGCTGAGAGAAGACTTGAGTTGAATTCATTTGGCAGGACCCGGCGTGTTGGTATAATCTTCAGTTATATGAGTTGATATTTATACAGAATTTTGCGAACTTTGTAGTGCTATATAAATGCTAATTATTGTTATTATTTTGCCAAAACACGAAGTTGTTTTTTTTCTAAACAATAAGGAGTGGCAGGAGTTAGATTAGTTACAGTCATCAGGAAACCAAGTTTATAGATACTCTGTATAGCTCAAGGAAGCACACTGGTAAAGAGAAAGAAAAGATGAGAAGACAAGAGAAGAGAAGGAAGGAAAAGAAGAGGAGAAGGAAGGAAGGAAGCATTTCCATCTTCCATTTTATTTTGTACTTCCCTGTAAGCTAACAAATTAACTGTTTCTCACGTTTCTCATATTTACTTGTTTGTGTAATATAACAGCCAACTCCCAGATCCCCAGGTTGCTTTCTCATCTGTAAAATGGAATCTACTTCACTGGATTATTGTGAGGAAAGTGCTTTTAAGACCTTAAAACACTATCCCTAAAGTTTGCCTTATGCATGCCTTCCCTTTTTTATCCTCATTATACTTAATGGCTATTTTTTGGGCCTTTCTGGCTAGGAATGAATGTAAATAGTAACTCTTTACCTTTTGGACAGCAACCCTGAGGGTCTTTCTCTCCCAGTTTTATTTATTTAGTTTTTAATTAAAGGGGCCATCCGTTGACTCACTTCTTAAAGAGTCCTATTCACTAAGTGTGAGTTACCTCACTCAAAGTTAGCACTTGAAAAGACCTTAGCTTAAAAAGGCCAAAGTCTCCCATGGTATCGGGGCCATCTCCAGTCACCCTGATCAATATCTGGCCACTGGACCCAGAAGAGAAAGTGAGATTGGTAATTTTGCACAGCTCTCCCTCACTCAAATCAAAGTCAGTTGCAAGGCATATCATCGCCTCCCTGATGGTCCTCTTCAAGAATGAAGGACAAACTACAACCTGTGAGTAGTCTGTGCTGCCTGAATGGGGACCCAGTTGGCCAGTTTCAGCTGTACAACTCAGCTCCTCCTCCCTTCTTTTCTCCCCTCTACTCTCCTTCCTTAAGACTTGCCTGAGGGTGTTCTGCCCGAAGGAAGGGAAATTTTTATGGCCAAAAGCTATCTAGTTATTTGGGGGTTTACTGACTAAATTTCTTTCTCAGAAACCAAACCTTAAACCCAATTCACTGTGGGTCTCAGGGATTAGACAACAGTAGGTGGTCCAATAGGACAACCAATAGGAGAAAGTGAGGCTGATGATTTTGCACAGCTCTCCCTCACTCATATCAAAGTCAATTGCAAGTCACATCATCACTTCCCTGATGCCATGGTCTTCTTTGAGAACGAAGGACAAATCACACACAACCACGATCTTTTATCCTTGTAACTGTGGACTCCTTTATATTTTGCATCCAATTAGGGTGATCTTTGGCCCATTCTATAAACTATGCCAATTCCAGTTTCCATCTTCTTTGTTTTATTTGTCTACCTGACTCTTCACTACTGTGTATATACCCACCATCCTTCCATTTTCAACTTGTCCTGTAATCCTCTCTCTTGATCTGATTCTTCCCTGTGGAGTGAGGAGAGACTTAGGAGTTTCCCTAAAGTTCGTAAAAATTGTCTTCATCTACAACTAGAACTTCTGCTCAGCCTAACCCCTGTACATACAGTATGTTGCTAAGGAAATGCATGAACAAGGCCAAGTGTTTACAAGAGAATGTGAAATCCAGCTTCTCTCTCCTAGTAGGGGTTAGGATAATGAAAATGGAAATGCTAGGAATCCCATCCTAACATGCTCCCTTTCTTGCTATCTCAGAAGAAAGAAAATGTAACTTAAATAAAGCAATTATCTCGGGCCTAGTACAATTCCATAATTACTTTTGGTTTTGTTTTTCAGCCTTGGGCACCAACGTTTCTTTCTATGGACACTGATGGTCGTGTCATCAGAACAGATTCTTTCTCAAAAATTCTATCTTCAGGGTAAGATCATTTTTCAGATAACATGCATGTTGAAAGTACCATTGTTTGTTGTTTCTATGCTAACTCCTGCTAGGGGACTCTTTCATCTTGATGTTTCTTCAAACACCCTTATTTCTCAGCCTTCTTAGTTCCCATGACCTTCTCATCCACTTCACCTCAGTTATACACAGGGTTGGATCTTACTGTCACCCACTTCCTTGATCCAGAGCTCTGGAATTCCCTTATGTGATTATAACCTCTTCTTATTCCCACTTTCTATCTGCCTTACCACTCCCATACCTATTCTTTGACCTCACCACCTTCACCTCCAATCTTTGGTACTTTCCCAGGCAATTACTCCTGTTCTAGAAGCACTTTTCTCTCTTCCCAATCTGAATCTTTTAGTTACCCAGCTCAATTCTATATTATCCTTCACTTTCAGATTCCTATGACCTGGTACTATCACCAATCACACCTTGCTGACCCCTCACCCTGTATTATTCCCACCATCTTACCTCCTCCTCTCCTACTCACTTACAGCTAATTAGAGCTGGAGAAATCCCAAAGGGAGGGATCCACTACAATTCCTGTTATCTAATCTCAACTGGGATCTTACTGCCACAGGCTATCCTTTTACTTCCTCCTAATTCAGCAGTTCTCAACCTGTGGGTTATGTTCAATTTAAATTCATCCTGCATATCAGATATTTACATTACAATTCATAACAGTAGCAAAATCATAGTTATGAAGTAGCAACGAAAATAATTTTATGGTTGGGGGTCACCACAACATGAGGAACTGTATTAAAGGGTCGCGGCATTAGGAAATTTGGGAACCACTGTCCTAATTGATTATCTGACAGAAAGTATTCCAGATATTTTCTTCTTTCCTCTGGCCTTCCATAGAACCCTCTTCCCCACTCTTTTAGCTCCAGACCTTACCATCTTCCTTCATGGCAAAAATTGAGACCATTCAACTGTGAGTTCTCTCATCTTTCTATACATCTTATCTTTCACTGCCTCATCCCCCCCTCCCTCCTTCTGTCCTCCTTTACTCTAGTTTCCAAAGAGGTATAGCCTTTCTCACCAAGACCAAGCTCTAATTCTTTATCCTATCTCATATCTTTTCCAGCATATTTTCCCTATAAGCATTCCCACCCTCTGTCTAATCTTCAATCTCTCCCTTTCTACTGGTTCCTTTCCTGCTTCCTGTATCCACCTCCTTAAAAAAACCCTCACTAGTGGTTATCATTCTATTTTTTTAAAATTTTAATTAATCAATTTATTCATTTTTAATTTACAACATTCAGTTCCACAAGCTTTTGAGTTCCAAATTTTCTCCTTTTCCCTCTCCTGCCCTCTACCCCACCATGGCGGCATGCAATCAAATATCTACAAATACCTTCACAGTAAACATTAGTCAAGTTATAAAGAAGGATCATGACCAATGGAGTGAACAATGAGAAAGAAGGAACAAAACAAAACAAAAAGGAAAGAGCAAGTAGTTGGCTTCAGACTCTGTAAATCTTTTTCTGGATGTGAATAATAGTCTTTTCTATCATGAGTCCTTTGGAGTTATCTTACACTCTTGCATTGCTGAGATGAGCCTAGTTTATTAAAGTCAGTCATCACAGATGTGCGGTATCTGTAATTGTGTACAGCATTCTCCTAGTTCTGCTCCTCTCACTCAGCATTAGTTTATAGAAGTCTCTTGAGGTTATTATGAAGTCTGTCTGCTCCTCATTTCTTATGGCACAGTAGTATGCCATTACATTAATATACCACAACTTGTTTAGCCCTTCCCCAGTTGATAAATGATCAAAGGATATGAACAGGCAGTTTTTAGAGGAAGAAATTAAAGATATCTATAATAATATGAAAAAGTGCTCTAAATCACTATTGATTAGAGAAATACACATCAAAACAACTCTGAGTACCACATCTCACTGGTCAGATTGGCTAACATGACAAAACAGGAAAATGATAAATGCTAGAGAAGATGTGGGAAAATTGGAACACTAGTGCATTGTTGGTGGAATTGTGAACTAATCCAACCATTCTGGAGAGCAATTTGGAACTATACCCAAAGAGCTATAAAAATGTCATTATCCATTCTAGATCTCTTTGCTTTCTTAACCAAGTACCTAAAATAAGCTGTCTATACTCATTATCTCTATTTTCACTCCTCACACTCTTCTTAATACTTCGCAGTATGGTTTCTGGTGCCATCATCCAACTGAAAATGCTCTCTTCATGGTTACCAGGGTTACCATAAGAAATGTTTAGTGATTTCAATTAAGAAAAGTCTATTTTACCTCTGCACACTCTACTATTGAAAAAAAAAAAAAGAAAATCCTCATAAAGTCACATGAAACAAATTTCCATGTTGGCCATATCCAAAAATATATGTCTCATTCTGTACCTAGAATCCATCACCTCTCTGTCAGGAGGCAGGTACTATGGTTCATCATGAATCTTCTGGAATTGTTGTTGGTCATTATGTTGATAAGCATTTTAAAGTCTTTCAGAGTTGTTTGCTTTTGCAGTGTTGTTATATAAATTATTCTCTTGGTTCTGCTCACTTTACTCTGTATCACATCATACAAGTCTTCTCAGGTTTCTCTAAAACTGCCTCTCATCATTTGTTATGGCATAATAGAATAGTATTTCATTACATTTGCCCACCATAATTTGTTCATTTAATCCTTATCCCTCTTCACCTGTCTGTATTATCTGGCCCTGTTGACTGCCCTCTTCTCTTGGATACTTACCTCTCTAAGTTTTCATGACATGGCTCTCTCCTGGTTCTCCTATTTGACCACTCTTCACTCACCTTTCCTGGATCAGCACCCATGTCATGCCCCCAACTATCCTCTTCTCTTCTTTCTCTGTGGTTCAGAGAACCTAATCAGTTCCTATAGGTTCAATGATCATTTCCATATTTAGAAGATACCAATTTTATATAAAGCCTGTCCTAAACTTTCTCCAGTTCTGCAATACCAACTTCCTATTGAACATTTTGACTATACCTATAGATAGATATAGGCTTTTCAAACTCAACGTGTCCAAAATAGAATTCATTATTTTTCCCCCTAAACTGTGTCCTCTTCCAAACATCTGTTGAAGGCACCGCCATTGTTCCACTCATCCAGCTTCAACACTTCAGTGGGATCCTTGACTCCTTGCTCTTACCCCACATTCAGTTACCAAGTCGTACTGTTTCCATAAAATCACCTTCATCCTCCCTCTTCTTTTCATGCACACAGCCACTGCTCTAGTTCAGCTGTTATTATCTCTCACACTAATGCAATAGCCTTATATTTAGTCTCCCTTCCACAAGTCTCTTCCCTCCAATCTTGCCTCCACATAACTGCCAAAGTGATCTTTCTAAAACATGGGTCTGACCATGTCTCTACCTTACCCAGTAACCTACCTATCACCTCTAGGATCATGTATTAAATTCCATGTTTAACATTCAGAGCTCTTCACAACCCGGCCCCAATTTACCTTTCCAGACTTGTTACACATTAGTCCTTTTCATGCCCTCTGTCCTCTGTCCACACTGGCCTTCTTACATTTCCTTGTACATGACACTCCACCCTCCATTTCTGTGCCTCTTCATTAGCTGTCCCCTATTCCTGGATTGCTCTCGTTATACCCACCTCTTAGAATACTTCATTTCTTTCAAGACTTGGTTCAAGCTCCCCTTCTCCAAGAGAACTTTCCCTATCTTCTTCCAGCTACAAGTCCGTCCCCCACCCCCACTCCCACCCCTGCCCCGCACCAGAAATTGCCTTATATATGTTTTTCATATATGTACATTTTTGTCTTTTTGATGTCAGGAGTGGTTTCACTACTGCCTTCACCTAACACATAGCAAGCACATAATAAATGCTTTTTGATTGATTGATTGATTTGTTATTTAAGTATTACTTTTAAAAGAAACTTCCTGTTAAGCATTTTAAAATTTGTATTAATGGAGATGCACTGAAGTCTTGCTCCAAGGCCTCATTGTGACCCAGAAATCAAATCACATGCCCACAGAGTACAACCTCTTACAAAGCTTGACAGGCTGGAAGAAGAGCTTCAGATCTGGATCCAGCAAACCCAGCCAGGTGTGCTGACAACTATCTTGATTAAACTTAGAGACTCATCACCTGAGGAAGGATCATCAAGTGATGAATTTTTTTGTCCATAGGAACTGGTAGGAACTTCCTATCAAGGACTAGAGGGATTATGGTCTACTTTGACAGGAGAAATACACACACCAGCAGCTAGGAGGCACAGTGAATAGAGCCCAGAACCTGGGGCAGGAAGATCTGGATTCAAATCCAGCCTAAGACACTTCCTGTTTTTGTGACCTTGGGCACTTTACCTTTGTTTCCTCAATTGTAAACTGAGGATTATAATAGCATCTACTTCCCAGTATTGGTGTAAGACTCAAATGAGATCATATTTGTGCAGTGCTCAGGTACAATGTGTGGGACACAGTAAGTGCTGCATTTAATCGCTATTTAATTTACCATTGCTGTTGTCACCACGGAAGTCTATGAACCGATCTTTGTGTAGCCCAAACCCTGTAGCCATGGCCATGGGACTTACATTCTTGCCTCCCTGTAGCTGGACACTTGCCGAGGCAATGATTTTTTAGTCCCCCTGAAATAAGAAAAGAAACGGGCTTTATAAAACCTGACCAGGTTTCTTATTTTAGAAAAGTTAACCATGAAAAAGCTACTCTTTGAGTTTGCACATTTTATAACCCACTTATTCTTAATAAAATATCCTGAGAATGAAAATGCCAACTTTTCATTCTGATTGTTAATATCTACATTTTCTTCTTTTTAAGTCTCCATTTTTCAGACATTTTGCTCTTAATTGGTTTTATACCACTGAGAAAAATTGTTAAAATTCAGAATAGTTCAGCTGCTAGATTTTTCAGTTTCATATGTATTTGATGTGCTTCTAGAAATGCTGGTCATAATTTAACCATTCACTAAAATTATATACTTAAATTTAAATTCATACTTTAAATGAGCTGTGAAATAATATGGGTAGGATGCTTTACACTTCTAGCATCCACACCATTGAAGACATTGTGTGGCCTTAGAGTCAAAATGAGCCTTCTACAGGAATTCAGTAGTTAGTTTAGTCATGAAAGCAGTGACTGGAATTTTTGTCATTTGTTTGCTTTGGTTTTTTGGAGGGCAATTGGGGTTAAGTGACTTGCCCAAGGTCACACGGCTAGTTTTTGTGTTAAGTGTCTGAGGCCAGATTTGAACTCAGGTCCTCCTGACTCCAGGGCCAGTGCTCTATTCACTGCGCCACCTAGCCGCCCCGATTTTTGTCATTTGTGTAATATTTTTTCTATACTTCCACAGGTTGAGAATAGGTTTTATAACTGGTCCTAAGCCTCTAATTGATCAAATTGTTTTGCACATACAAGTGTCAACACTGCACACCAGCACTTTTACACAGGTAAGGAACCATTGACTAAATGGAACATCTTTTTTGTGATGAACATGGAAAATAGAGTTTTTGCAAATGGAGTAGGGTGGTAGGGACAGGCAGGAGGGGTTCCAGGAAGAACTCTTGCACTCATGAGAACATTTGGGTTTCTAGCCCTCACCACTTGTAAACCAAGTGATCTTGGAGAAGTGAGGGTAACATGGGGTAGTAAATAAATTGGAGTCATGAAGACCTTGGTTGAAATCCCACCTCTGACATTTCCTTTTTGGTTTTGTTTTGCTTTCCTTCTCATGGTTTCTCTCATTCGTTATAATTCTTCCATGCAACATGAGAGAGGGGGAGAAAATTTAAAACTTATGGAAGTGAATGTTGAAAACTAAAAATAAATAAATTAAGAAATTTTTAAAAACTAAAAAGAAGGGGATGGACTAGCTGATCCCCGTGGTCCTTTGCAGCCCCAACTGTTATGTAGGACCAATTAATTAATTGTAAGATCTTAATTAAGATACAGGATCTAAAGGAGAAAAGAACCATAGTGAAAAGGCAGTTTTAAATTAAACCTGAAGCAGTATAGCTTGAGGTTCTTTCTGTCTTGACTCTTTAAGTAGTCTCCTAATTGTGTCACCTTCCTTATTTTATTTAATCACACATACTTATGCTCCTGCCTTCCTACTAAGAATGCCAAATTAGGTGTTTATATATTTTAAAATAAGGAAAATTAAGGTTGGTTTTTATTCTACGAATTTCATGCCATCCTTAGAAATAATTGCAACCATTCTCACCAAATTAAAACACACCATTATAGAGAAAAACAATCCTGAAGAATATAGATTGAAAAGACAAAAGGATTGTGGAACTAGAGCTGGAAGGAACCTTAGAGGTTATCTAGTGCAACTTTCTCATTTTACGGGTGAGAAAACTGAGGTGGGTGATTGTGATCCACAGATAGTGACTGACTGACACCAAGCCCGAGTGGAATTTTTGTATATTTCTCTACATTCCAGAATACTATCTCATAAGTGTTCTATTATTATAACATTAAGGTATTGCTTATACATTTTCCATCATTTTTTATAAAATATACCCATCTGCTTAAATAATATCTGGCCCTTCCAATTTGGGACATCACTTCCAAAGGAACACTTACTCGTCAAAGCTGATAGAATTATGACTTAATGTCTATTAAATGTTAATATTATTCCAGGTAATAGATATTATATGTGAGAGAAACCAATAATAATAGTAACAACAGCACTTTAGAGTCTACAAAGGGTTTATATTCATTTGATCCTCACCATAACACCTTGTATTACAAGTGACATTTTCCCCATTCTATAGATTGGGAAACTGAGACTGAATGGTAAGGTAATTCTGGGTTGAAGGTCAAGTAAATGTGGGGTTAGAAATGCAAGTATCATCCTCCTCATCTTACAGAAGAGGAAACTAAGGTACAGGAGTTGTGACTTGACTGAGGTCAACACATCCCTAAATGAATGGTATAACAGATTTTTTTAAAAGAAGAGAAAGGAAAAAGAAAAGAAAGAAAATGGGTGAAATTTATTGACATTTAACAGACTCTTGGACCCTTCTAGTAACAATATCTACCTGGTATGGTTTCCAGAGATGCTTTTCAATGTCTTCTTCTTCCTGTCTAAGAGGTGAGCCACTCATTGCAGACTCAAATGTGATGATCACTTGAAAGCCACAGTCAAGTCCAAGTTGAGGCAGGGAAGCTTAGGAAGCCTTTCCCAACTCTCAATTCTAGTACCTTCCCTCTGTTAATTATTTCCCACTTATTCCATATATAGCTTGCTTCATATTTACTTGTTTGCATGTTATTTTCCCCATTATTAAATTGTAAGCTCTTTGAGGGCAGAGACTGTCCTTGGCTTCTTTTTGTATCCCCAGAAGCTAGCATAATGCCCAGCACATAGTAGGCTCTTAATAATATTTGATTGACTGATTTGTATATGAATTATTGGTTTCCATCCTTTTATTAATTGAATTTGAGGAATCTGTGACCAGTCCACACATGTCAATTTCCCATATGCTCCATGGAGATTACCTAAAAAATTGGGAATTTTTCCTTATAATGAGCTTAACAGAGCAACCCCACTTCTCTTCCATGACTCATACAACAGAGGAAAATGACTTTGAGGGTCTCACTCAGGCAAACCGTTCAATATACCATTCTTGGGGAATAGATGTATGACTCCTTCTCACCTATATGTGTTAAGGAATTCCAGTTCTGTGTACTATAATTTAAGAAAGACATTGATAGACTATAGAGTAGCCAAAGGAGGACAACCAGGGTAGTGAAGGGCCTTGAATCCATGTCATGTAAGGAATGTGTGAAGGAACTGGGCATGTTTAGCCTAGAGAAATCAAGATCAGGCAGAAAGGAGACACAAACGCTGTGTTCCAGTAATTGAAGGGATTGGACTTAGTCTGGTCTCAGAGGGTAAGATTGAAACAGTGAGTAGACGTGACAAAGAGGCTGATTTAGGCTTCACATCAGGAAGTATTTCCAGATGATTGGAACTGTCCAAAAGCAGAACAAGAAATGGGAGGCACCCTTTCCTAGGATGTCTTACAGAAGATGAAGGACCACTTGTCAGACTATAGTGAGAGTTCCTCTCGTGTATGGGTTAGATGAGATGGCAGCTAAATTCCCTTCAAACATTGCATGCCTACCATATTCTTTGCTGTTGCAAGAAGATAAGAGAAAGGGAGAAAAGAAAATGGTTCCAGAACTATAAACATGATAAGAAAGAACAGAATAGAAAGATAAAAAAGAGCCTTGCAGAGGGAGGTCACCCCCTGCAACTTTGTATTTTGTTTTGCTCCTCTCTTAATTCACTCAGCATGTTAGTTGGTTTTACACTTAATTGTGTGTCGTATTCCCCTACTACTAAGCTCTATGAAAGCCATCTGTGATAACTTTGTATGTTCCTCAGCACCTAACCCTGTGTGGGAGGCACATACTAGAGTAGTTGAATTGAAATGAAACAATATGAAATTCACAAATGAAACAATACCCCAGCATCTCATTATACCTTTTTTTATTTTTAATTTAGTTGTTTTTTTTTCAATTAAAATCTACTTTTTCTTCCTCCCACCTCCCACTTTTCATGGAAAAAGAAAGGGGAAAAAACCCTCACTACATGCATGCATAGTCAAGCAAAAGAAATCAATATTCTCACATTGGCCTTTTCCATCTGAACCCTGAATTTTAGTGGTTTCTTCTCAGGCATTACTTCCCTGTGTTAGCATGGTATATATATTACTATAATATAGTAATATTATAGCTTTCATATTATTGTTGTCAGCAATCCTGACATCTTTCCTTTGCCTCATTTCAAAAAAAAAGTTCTAGCTTTAAGCCTGAAACAAGCACTTGATCTGGAATCAAAGAACCTAGGCTGCTGAGCTCTGCTACTTGTTGTCTCTGTGACCTTGAGTAAGTGTCCTATCCTCTCTGGGCTTAAGTTTCCTAATACGCAAAATGAGTAGATCAGATTCAATAACCTATAAAGGCCCTTCAAATTTCAAATCCTATGACATTTCTAAGTGTAAATGATGTAGCCATGAATTATGCTTTTCAAGAGAAAAATTAAATTAATGAGAATGAAATTACTTCCTTCACTTTGAGCCAATGTTAATTTTTTCACTTGTCAATTCAAATATTCAGGGCTTGGATAGCTATCCTGAATTCCAGTTCAGGGCAGTGAGGATCTGACAACCGTCAGAACCAGAGCTCACTAGAGGTGACTAATAACCATCCTCAATTTTTAAATCTAACCCAAATGAAAAAAATGTAAACAGTCCTTTTGCAGTGAGGTGTAGGTAAATTTTAGTCAGTCAATATGCATTTATTAAGTGCCTACTAAGTACCATGACCCTGACCACTGTTTTCTCTCTTTTAGCTGCTGATAGCCCAGCTCCTACAACAGTGGGGAGAAGAGGGCTTCCTGAAGCATGTAGACAGGTATTGACATTTTGGTTAAGAGGTTTGTAAGCCCAGGGGCTTATTAGCACTCATAATGGGGTGTTTCTACCTGTGTGAGAGTTATAATGAATGTTAAACATTTGCTTCTATTGTAGGAGTTCAGGTAACATGAAAATTGCTTCAGATTTCTATATGAGTCTTCTAACAACACCTCTGTGGAAATTCTTGTTGTTCTTCCTTTTTGTAGGCAGCCAAAATAATTCAGAGACTTGGTAGAAGTTTGTTTTATGGGAGTAACACTTCCAATTGACACTTTCTATCACTTTATCTCATTAAGATGCTACTGAAACATTGGGACAATTGTTTGGTTTTTTTGTAATATGATTTTGATCTGAATCTGTGAATTATTCAGTGTGTGGAACTCCTAGTATAGAAACACTCTCCACTGGTACACGTTGGCACCTCTTCCTCTTAGAGAGTTGCCTAGGACACCAAACCTTTAAATGACTTGTCCAGGGTTTATGTCAGAGGCAAGACTAGGACTTAGGTTTTCCTGACCTCCTCTCTCCACTTCTCCATACTGCTTGTCATAATAAGATCATAAGGGCATTTAAAATGTGTCAGTTAATGGAATAATTATGTATAGATTTTCCATGAACAGTCTCAAAAGCAGCATCAAATAGCAGGTTTTCCCAGGCTTAACTGGAAACTCTTAACATCCAAAGGGTGATGGACTCTCACCCCTGGGTATGTGATAGATATAGCTTTTTTTTTTTTTGGAGGTGGGAAGGTAGGGCAGTTGGGGTTAAGTGACTTGCCCAAGGTCACATGGCTAGTTTTTTTGTGTGTCAAGTGTCTGAGGCCAGATTTGAACTTAGGTCCTCCTGACTCCAGTGTCGGTGCTCTGTGCCACCTAGCTGTCCCCGATAGATATAGCTTTAATAGCTTAAAATGGCATTAAGAATTTGGGGGCAACACTCTGTTTCTGGCTGTGAGTGCTATACACACAGAAATTTATATAAAAGCAACCTGGAAAAAGTGGGCTGAGGAGGCACACTGTCTGAATAATCAGAGTAATTACTTTGTTTATGTAGATGTGGTTTCTAAGTCATTGTTGTCACAATGGACCTAAGAACATAATCTAATTTTCCTCATTTCCTTTCTAGTGACTGATTTCACTGCTTCTAATGTGACCCTGTTTTCAGGGTCCACATTTTTGTCCTTTCCTTCATCATATTGGGGCTATTCCATAGACAAATAGGCTTATTACATTCTTTTACCAAGTACTCTGTGCTTTGATGAAACCTGGAAACCAGAGCAATTTCTTCTCAACTGTACTCTAGAGACTTATTAGCCTCTGTAACCTTTTCAAGAATGCTCTGATTTTTTCATATTGGGTTTTGGCTTCTAGGGTGATAGCCTTCTATAAGGAGCAGCGGGATGCCATGTTGACAGCTGCAGACAAGTGGCTCAAAGGTCAGTGGATTGTGCATCACATCCTTAGAAATAAGCAATAACTGCTCCCCTTGGGCTGAACCCAGCTCCCCATTGTTAAGAACTGTGGACCCAAACAAAACAACAAGAGTCTCAACTACGAAATTTCTTTTCCTCAAAATTATCAGAAAATTCATAAAGAATAAATATCCATCATGATCCCATCCATTTGCTCTTTATCTTTCATTTACTAACATTTTGTAGCTTTGTTTTTTTTTAATTGCATTTTCTTACTATTATTTATTAGTCTGAAGAGATATCTGGGACATTTACTAAAATTAAGTAGAACCATAGGTTCTTTTTTAAAATTATGTTCAATGTCTATTGCTAGAATTTTGAGGTTTTTTTTTTAATTACTTCAAGTAGAAGTGAGAAATAATCATCTTACCATGATGAAATAATCATCTTAATCATCTTACCAAGAATTCCACCTGGTCATGAGTGAATTTAGGAAAAAAGATTTTTATTTCACATTATTTCTGACAGGTGACCTGGCTTTTAACTCCTTGTGAAAAAGGGTCCCCTAGTAGATGCAGGTACACCTTAAGACAATTACAAAAGCCCTTTTATTACCCATCTTGATTCGAATTTCCCACCCTGCATCACATTGGTCAGGTCAGGGTTCACAGGAAACACCTAAAAGCCCCGCCATTCCATTCTACCCCTGCTTACATCTCTCATTGGCACATTTCAATTTCCCCTCCCCTTTTCATCCTCATTTTTTTTATACTTTATTTAATAAATGCTTTTAGCATCATCCATAGCATGAGAAAGGAATTTTCTCAAGTGCTAAGAGAATTAACAAAAACTGAGAGTTGAAGATATCCCAGGATATCCATGAGAAAGAGTCCCACTATCTAAGACATGGACCTCATCCTTGGTGAACCACACCTGATCCGACAACTTTTGATACATAGGAGAAAGGGCCTTCTCAAAACAAAAGGTCGTCAACATTCGTGGCCCCCAACTCCTCCCCTCCCCTCCCCACAACCCACAAGCAGTTTTATCTCTTATATTAGCTACCAGTATAACTTTTTTTTTTTTTTGCTTTTTGGAGGGCAATTGGAGTTAAGTGACTTGCCCAAAGTCACAAGGCTAGTAAGTGTGTCAAGTGTCTGAGGCTGGATTTGAACCCAGGTCCTCCTGACTCCAAGACCAGTGCTCTATTCACTGTGCCACCTGGCCGCCCCTACCAGTATAACTTCAAATCATGTTTCATATAATTTCTGTGGAAACAAAGTTCAATCATCTCTGATCTCTTACAATATGAAAAAGAGCGATTGACTCTACTTATCAGAAGATATAAAGTAAGGTGTCCAAGACTAGAATGGTAAAAATCCCATTGTACTGTGCCCCACTGAGACTACATGTGAATATTGGGTTTGAATATGGGAATCACATCATAGGAAAGGCCTTGATAACCTGTAGTGCAACCAGAATTATAGAGCAATCTAGAAGAGGGCAGCCAGGGTGATGAATGGCCTCAGAATCAAGTTGTATAGGGAGCAGCTAAAGCACTGGTTCTCAACCTTCCTAATGCTGCCACCCTTTAATACTTATATGTGGGTGTATATGCATGTGGGCGGACCTGCCTGGAGACAGATAGATGAGTGGTGTCTCGGTTCCTAAGACCATTGGAAATACATGTTTTTGGATGATCTTAGACGACCCCTGTGACCCCTGTGAAGGAATCATTTGACCCCCAAAAGGGTCGTGACCCACAGGTTGAGAACCACTGAGCTAAAGGAACTAGGAATGTTTAGCCTGGAGAACAGAAGAGATGTAGTGGGGGCATGGTAGTTGTCTTAAATATTTAAAGGTCCACCATGAGAAAGAAGAGCCAGACTCATTATACATGGCCCCAGGGAGCAGCAGAACTAGGAACAATGAGTAGAATTTGTAGGGACAAATTTAGACTTCATTTAAGGAAACAGCACTTAGAGCTAACCAGGAGGAGAATGGGTTGCTTCTAAAGTAGCGTGCCTTCTCTCCTTGCAGGAAGTCTTAGCAAAGTCTGAATGACCCCTTGTTGGTAATGTTGCAAGGGTACAGGTTGGACTAGGGAACCTCTGAGGTCCCTTTCAGCTGTGAAAGTTTATGATTCTGTAAGGTTAAAGAAATAAACACCCCTCTCCCAGCCCCACCTCCACCCCAAGCCTCTTCCAGCTGTGAGAATCTATGACTCTGTGAGAAGTAGCTTTTACTTCCAGTAGCCACAAACCTTTTAGAAGTAGTTTGTACCACTTCCTGACACCTCAGGCAACAGTCCAGTTCAAGTTGCCTGTTGACAAATCACTTTCATTCCAAAGTGATTTAAATCCTCCTAGCCTATTTACATCTTATGTCAAACATTAAATGCATATGTATGTCTGCCAGTCTTTGTTGGTATGTCTTTAAAGTGTCATTTGAGTTATGTTTCCTAACAAAAGAGTGAGTTGAATGAGTGGTTGATATGACCATCTATGGTGCATATAAAATAAAACCTTTCTCTCAATTATAGTTAAGCCCTAACCTTAAGGGAACCAGTTTTGTGGTATTAGGTCCCCAGGTCTTGGTAATGATAGAAGTCTTTTCTGCTTGACTAGAATAATGGTGTTGCTCGGATAAGTTTTAATGACGGGAGTGGGAGAAGAGAAAGCATAACACGTTTTCATGAAGGCCAAGGTTTTCTTTTTTGGAAGAGTCATTTTTTTAAGTGGAATGTTTTTTATCCTTGAACTATTTGTTCTAATACTTAGTGGAGGAAAAAAAAAACAAATGAACTAATAAAAAACCCAATTGGTTTAATTGTTTATTCTGGATAATGGACTCACACAAGATGATTTAAACACTGACCAAAATGAAATCTGGGATGTCACTTATCAGAATTTTAAAAATTATGTTTTTTAATTTTATATTTTGGGGGAAACCTTTGAGAAACAAAATACGTGTTAATTAGGTAAGTATTTGTATCATGAAGTAGTTTCTCTGATACCGTCACTGCAGATAAAGATGAAAGGTGTTTAACCTCCCTCTTTTATTGCTAGGTTTGGCAGAATGGCATGTCCCGGTTGCTGGAATGTTTTTGTGGATTAAGATTACAGGTGTTTCTGATACAAAACAACTAATTATGGAAAAGGCTTTGCAAAAAGAGGTAATGATAATAATAATAATAATAACCTCAATAGAAAATTTAAATCCTTTACTTAAGTGACCATAAAACTTCTCATTTTTCCTAACTTTATGGTTGCAAATTCTAAAACAGTTATTGCTCAGTCATATTATTAAGTGCTTTGAGATGCATGTGGGGAAGTTATAGAGCACTAGACATGGAGTCAGAAAGACCTGGGTTCAAATGCCACCTTGGACATTTCCTAACTAATAAGACCCTTAGCAAGCCACTTAACTTAGCAAGTCACATCTCTAGACTTTTATTTCGCCAAATATAAAAGAAAGAAGTTAGACTTGATGATCTGGGGATCCTTTTAAGGGCTAAGATCTTTGATCCTTTAAGGAATGAAAGAACAAAGAGGAGGCAGAGAGGGAAGGAGACAAATGAGGAGGTACCATTAGGAGAACCAGAATGATGTAGCTTCATGGAAACCAAGGAAGAGATGTTGAAGGGCACTACATGAAGCAGAGAGCTCAAGGACAATGATAGGTGGATTTGACTATTGGTTGATTATTGGCAGATCATAAAATTTAGAGTTAGAAGAGACCTTCTAGGACATCAGATACAACTTCATTTTTACAGGTGAGGCACCTGAGAGATGTTCAGATATAAGAGATGTTCAGTGACTTACCCTTGACCAGATAGCTAATAAATGTGACAGATGGGTTTTGGACTCTGGTTTTCCTGACTGCCCAAGTCCATCATGCCCTCTACTATATTACACTAATTTCATTGTCAGGTTGTGGGTGGAAACCAAATTGAATAAAGAATGGGAGGGCAGAAAGTGGTGATATGTGATATAAGGAATATTCTTTATCTACAGTAGTATGGGTGGTCCCTCTTCACTTGGCCCAATTTGCTTACTGCCAGTTTCATCTGCTCATCCCACTTCCTCCTCCAAGTCTGCTCAAATTACAGTTTAAATATGGAACTAACTCACTCCAATTCAAGCTTCCTCCAGTCACTCCAACAGTTTCTGAAATGTTCCCACCTCAGCATTTACCTGGAAGAGAAAAGACACATCCTCAACCCCTTGTTTGTGCACTCACCCAGTAGGAGTACCTCTTTTGTTAGTGCATTTAGCCACTTAATTGTTGATATTCACCGTTATGTCCCAGTGATATCTGTGAATTTCAGTATTTATCTTAGATCACAAATTCTGAAGGGAAGGCATCTTCGTATGCTATCTAGCATAGCACGACTTGCCCCTAAGCATTTAATAAATACTTTCATTGATTATAGTAATTTCCAATATGACTTATTTTGGGACAAGTTTTCATAACTTTAAATTATATTTAAACTTTGGGTTTCAGGGATCCAAGTATTTGAGATCACACTGCTATCCCTTAGATACATCATTTACTCTTTTAATCTCCAGAATGGTGCTTTTCTAAAAGAACCCTTTTTAAAAGATCATACTCAGTTGAATCATTTAAAGTAACATAAATTTACTCTTTTAGGTATTACTAGTTCCTGGAGAGGCATTCAGCATTGATAACTCAAAGCCTAGTTCCTACGTCAGAGCTTCCTTTTCTCTGTCTTCTCCAGAACAAATGGACCAGGTGAATATAGTTTATTCAGTAGCCAAGTATTCCTAACCTAGGGACCCCCTCCCAAGGAATCCATGGATAGGTCTCAGGGGATTTTAGAGGGGGAAAAAATTATATCTTTTATTTTCACTAACTTCTAAACCAAAATTTAGCATTTCCTCCCTTATGAATATACAAATGAATAAATGAAAATGCATTTATTATGTGTTTAATATGCACAAAATACTGTGCTAAGCCCTGGGGACACAAATAGATAAGTGAGGCAGCCCCTTAAGGAGTTCATATCCTAATTGATGAAGGAAACAACACATATGGAATACATCTCCATACATCTCCAAATCAAACAGAAAGCACCACTGGGAACAGCCAACAAAGATTATTTTGAGAAGGAATCCAGAGACTTCGCCAGACTGCTAAAGGAGTCATGACACACACAAAAAGGTTACTAACACTTGCTCTGTGGTAAATAGATCTATCTCAGTCCTATTTGTTATGAACGTGTTTGGACTTACAGTCCAATTAGACATTTTCTTAGTTTTCTGACAAAATGAAAATACTAGTTGATGCCTAAATAATATGAAACATCCACATAGCACTTCCTGTTGTACTGGTCTGGAGAAAAGATCAGAAAGCATCAGCTATATTGTCCACTAAAGTCCTCTTCCAATGCTTCTTCATGGTGTCAAGGTGGCCCTCGGTTCCTGAGGGCTACAGCAGCAGAGCTCCAGCTCTGGGCAATCCTGCTAAACTAGAAAGGCTTTGAGTATGGAGCACAAGTAACCTTTGTTGCTATTTCAGTAGCCATAACTGACTAAAATCAATTGCTCCCCAAAGGACACTCTACCTATGAGGTACTTGGTCAGAGTGGAGGAACTCAAGACACCTCTCATTCCCCTCTGCAAATGTAGTGCATGGAGGGATCCTCTCCCTCCCTCCCCTGGTGTGTGTGTGTGTGTGTGTGTGTGTGTGTGTGTGTGTGTGTGTGTATTTTACAGATGCAGAAACTGAGGCTGAGAGGTTAAGTGGTATCTAGGGTCACCCATTTATTCACTCAGGTCTTCCTAAATCTAGTGTGCTACCTAGTACCCAAAAAATATCAAAAATGGGAAGAGAAGGAAAAGGAATGGAAGTGAATGGTAGGGAAGGGAAGGGAATGAAAGAGAAGGGAAGGAAAAAGAAAGGAAGAGAAGGGAAGGCAAGGGAAAGGAATGGACGGGAAGAGAAAGGAAAGCAAGGGAAGGGAAGACAAGACAAGGGAAGGCAAGGAAAGGGAAAGGAACATTCCTAGTTGAACTTACAAAGTTATGACATAGCTCTCTCTTCTGACAATCTCTTCATTTTCATTTTAGGCTTTACAGAGACTGGCTGAACTTATAAAAGAATCTTTATGAAGGGAGGAAAAAACAATCATTGTATTCATGGATTTTCACTGTCGAGTTTTATATTTCACAAAGAAGAAATTGGTGGTGATATATCCATGCTTTGTTAAAGATTTAATCATGGATGTTACATTCCTGAAAGGCCTTTTAGTGACTGCCAAAAATTACAATGCAGCATTATAATTTTTTTTTATAAAATGGCTGTGTTTTTTGTTGTCATTTTGTTGCAGTTAGATTGCATTCCAAACCCCTTTTTTTAGTTGCTTGCAAATTCTTAAGAACTTTCATATGAGATTGAAATCATTTGTGTCACAGTCAAATAGTGAGTTCTAGAGCAACAATTTGTTATGAAAAATACATTTAGTCAGTCTGAATTTAGGAAACTTTGAAAGAGAGTATTTTTACTTCCACTGAAATGCTTCAATTCAAAGATGGTTTACTTTTTTTTTTATATGATTTTAATCTAGAAATGGAGACTTGATTATGACTTTACTGGCAGATGGTTAGGGTAGGTAGGAACCTTTTCTGCAACTCATTGTCTTAGAGAGTTGCTTGGGGCACTGAGTTAAATAACTTGTCCAAGGTCACACTCAGAGGCAGGTCTTCCTGGCTTGGAGGCCTGCTCTCTCTCCACTATCCCATGTTGCCTCTCATGACTTAATGAATATTCAACATTATAGATTATTTCCAATAAGGAATTAAACAATCACCAAGAATTGGTGAGTCCCAAAAATTTTCCCCAAAATCATATGATGGTGCCAATTGTTAAGTGTATAAAACATTTCATGGCTAGAAGTGAAATCCTGGAGTTGAGAAAGTACTTCAGAAGCTTCACTGTGGTCAGTACCAGTACATTACCTTGTCCAGCATACCACGGGGCTGGTCACTTCTTCTCCACCAGAGGTTCTCAGCTGGAGAATCTTCTGCTTGATTTTCATAACAGTAAACAATGGGAAAAAAATAAGAATTTATTCTTATAGAATTCATTTATAGAAAGATGTTTTATAGACAGTTTTTCCATAGCACATCTATTCCATGAAGCTATAGATAACTGTGTTACATTGAATACTACTAACCATACTAGGAAAGCCTCAAAGTCAAAGTATCTGTATCCAGAGATTAAGAATCATTCCATCTGTCATTCAATAATTTCAAAGTCAACTGAAACATTATACAAATCATCAATACGTACTTCTTATGGAAAGTTTGGTTCAAAGTAAAGCAAAGTGTGAGCAGGCTAGGGTACTTTGTGATGACTAAAGTTCGTTAATTTGAGATCAAGACCCCACCAAAAAATTAACTTTGAATTAAATGGGGTTTGAATTATCTAGTATCTCTTTTTAACTTCAAACAATAGAGATTCCAATAAGTTTGTTTCTTTAGCCAGAGAACCTTTGAACTACTTTGGTTATTTATCAAGAGGTGGAAGAGAAAAATGAGAAGTAAATTAGAAGATAACATTGTTTACAATTACTTATTCTCTCTGTCAGGTGCCTAAAACTGGATCTGTACTGAACCTGAAATTCAGTTTTGTGTTTGTGTCTTTTATATGTATTAGACTGTAAGCTCCATAAGAGTAGGAACTGTGCCTTTTCTAAACCTTGCATCTCTCCCTATCCCTAATGCATTTTTCTAAAATAAATGTTTGATGAATGAATAAATAAATGAATGACTTTTTAAAAATTGATTTTCTTGCTTACTTTATAGCAAGATATTATTAATAGTTTTAAGAAGTAGCTAACAACAATTATTTCTAATTTGGTCCTAGAAAAACAGGTTGCCCAAGCTCTAAAAATAGAAACTGAATGAATGGTCAGAGGAGGTAGAAGGGATGTCCTACAGGAAGAAACAAGGTAACCTAAAGTTATTTTGTTAACATAAAACTAGGCCCCGCCCTTTGCCTCAGGGTAAGGGAAATATATTTCACTCAAGCCCCATCCAATGAAGGCCTTATCATCTGATAAAGCATTTAATGAAACCTACTAAAAATAAATTTAAAATGAGAAAATCCCTATCACAAAAATCTTTGAGTTATGTAAAACTTGATCATTTGTATAGATTTTTTTAAAAATAGGGCACTACTTCATTTGGTGTTCAAAAATTTTGTTCATATTTTGTTCAAATATTTCAGAATTACATTGAATTGCCTCGCTTTTTGAAAAATTAATAAACTGAACCAGAATGAAGATATTTTGTACTTGTTAGACACTTGAAGAGTTAATTTAGGCTGCTGAAACAAGTACACAGTTCTGAAATCTCTTTCACATCTGAAAACATATTGTTATAGTGGATGGAGTGCTGGAACTAGAGTCAGAAAAACCTGAAATCAAATCTAGCCTCAAACACTTACTGTGTGACCCTGGGCAAGTCACTTAACCTCTGTTGCCTCCATTTCTTCATCTATAAAATGGGTATAATTGTGGCACCTATTTTCCAAGCTTGCTGAAAAGATAAAATGAGATAATATTTGTAAAGTACATTGCAAAATTTATAGCAATATATATTTTCAAAATTCTATGGATCTTGAATTGTCCTTTTGGAAAAACTGATGAAGCCATTAGCTGTTTTCAAAACAGGTGCCTTTTTCCCTTCTATGTACATTAAATTCATATTCCATCCCATATCTTGAGTTCCTTCCATGTTTACACCTGAATTGAGATCTCCTTTGAGGTATTAGTTGCTGTAATTAAAAAGCAAACATCTAATTTAATCATTTAAAGAGGAAAAGTTTGGGTTCTCCCTGAATTTTTAAAAAACATAATTATAAAGGCCCTTTCAAAAGCACCATATGGTTTGTTGTAGCACAGTAAATGCATTTTTAATGGCATTATGCCCAGTGAATTCAGCTGTGCACAGCCAGAGGGAAGAAAGAAGAAAATTATCTAGGCCAGGGATGAATTTATGAAGATGGACAAGTTCAAAGCTAATTCAGAAATACATTTAAACCTTGAAGACACACCCAGACTTGGTAGTTTGTAACCAACAATCACTTATAAAATGGAGAATTTGTTTAAAAAAAAAAGGCAGTAGGGTAAACAGGAATCCAAGGGTCGTGGAATCTTATTTAATGTGTATATAAACACAACTTCATCACCACGAGCAAAATGAAAGAGAGCAATCCCAGGATACAAATGAGTTAAGCATTAAAATAACCCAGCCTCAGATTATCTTATATTTGTATTAAGTTATAATTCTATTCATTTCTATTCCAAATGAATGAATGAATGAATGAAAAATCATTCATTAAGTGCTTACTATATGTCAAGCACTGTGCTAATAGCTGCAGACACAAGTAAAAAAGCAAAAAACAACAACAACAAAAAGTTCTGTTCTTAAAGAATTTATGTTCTGGGGCGGAGCCAAGATGGTGGCATAGCAGCAGCAACGCATCGCAGCTCTCACATAGCCACCCCAAAATACCCATAAAACAGGACTCTAAACCAATCCTAGAACTCCAGAACGCACACAAAGATACTTCCCACTAAAGTCAGCTCGGCTACGAGGAACCATATCAGCACTGCGAACCGAAACTAGCCTGCCCTGAAGCCACGGCTGTGCCCCGGGGGGGCGGCTGGAAGGGAGGAGTGGAGGAGCCTCTCAGGTGAGTGGATTAGCAGCAGCTGCGAGTGGAGATTGCGAAAGGGGGAGATAACCAGTCCCGCGGAGAGGCTCACGGAGCAGAAAAGCGAAAGGCAGAGGTTTTGCACCCGCCTCCGCATTGTAGCTTTCCGCCCACGGCCTGCAGACAGGAGGGGGACTTAGCGATTGTGCTCAGGCCAGTGCTCTAATGTTGAGCGGCCTGGATCCAGATCACCGTCTTGGGCCTCGGTCTTGGAGTCTTCATTATCCAGTCAGCCAGAAGTAATTAGGAAGAGTCCCAGCATCTTCCTGAGAGCTACGGCAGCTGGGAGGACCCCAGCAATTTGGGACAGAGCTTTCCCTTCTGCAAGCAGAGCCCCACAGAGATTTAAAAAAAAAATCATGGTCTGAAGAACCATGAGTAAGAATAAGCATAAGAAGCAAAGTAAGAACAGCTCCCAAACCCTTGATTCCTTCTTTGGGGAAAAGAAAGATCATGGGAGAGAGAGGAAGGAGGAGAGCGCAGCCAGAGTGCCCCCACCAGGGGCCTCCAATAAACATGAAGAATGCCTTAAAGCTAGAGATGAGCTGAAGAAAGATTTTCAAAACCAAAT
>CM053583.1:143543822-143561404 GCA_028627135.1 Pseudochirops cupreus
AAAAAAAAAAGAATTTACATTCTAATAGTATGAGACAACACATATAGGAGAGGGCATTTTGGAATAACCAAACCATATTGACATTCATGCATGAACTCTAAAGGTATGTCTGTCTTGTCTACTTCACTGTCTTCTGGGAAGGGACAGAGAATCATCTAATGATATACATTACTTTGAGATTTGAAATGACACATTATAAATACAGAATGTTTCACAGTGAAAAGAATGCTAGATTTGGAATCCAAAAATGTGGATTTGATTCCTGCCCCTGGGGTGGGGGCAGGCAGGGAATCAGCATTTATTAAGCACTTACTCTGCTGCCAGCAATGTGCCAAGCACTTTACACACATCTCATTTGATCCTCACAACAGCCCTGGGAAATAGATGCTATTATCATTCTCATTTTACAGATGGTGAAACCAAGGCAGACAGTGTTAAGCAACTTTTCGAGGGTAGCAAAGCTAGTCAGTGTCTGAAGCAGGATGGTCCTGACTCCAGGACCAGTGCTGTATCCTCTGTGCCACCTCCATGCCCCTCTTACCATTGGAGTAACCCTGGACAAGTTATTTGGGGTCAGCCTCATTTTTCTCATCTGTAAAATGAGAAGATGGACTCTTGGAGCTTCAGTATTTTCATCTGCAAAATAAGAAGGTTAACCAGATGACTTCTAACTATCCCAGCTCTAACCTATCATCTTATGACTTAGTCCTGTATATGAAGGAAACTACTCAATGAAAACAGAGCATGTGCTTACTCTTAAGTAATTTTAAAAAAAAACTTTTCTCAAAGGAAGTGATGTGATACAGTAGAAAGAACCTTGTATTTGTGAATCACAGGATCTGAGTTTAAATCCCAGCTCTGCTACTTACTACCTGTATGACCTTAGGCAAGTCACTTCTAACCTCCCCAGGACTCAGTTTCTTCATCTTCAAAATGAGTAGGTTGGACTAGATGATCTTTAAGGTCCCTTCCAACTCGAGGTCTATAACCCAATGATCTATGAAGTAGAGACTTTTCAGTGTATTCTGAAGAAAATTATTCATTGGCTTCTCCTTTTAAATATAATTAGCATGAGATTCTTGTGGTGGAAAATGTGTTGCCTGGCTTAGGATAAGTGGTTTATGCTAACTAATCAGAATCCAGAGCTATCCAACATTTGGGGAAGCTTTTGCAGACAGTCAGCACATCCCAATAAAAGGAAACTCCCATTTTTTGTGTGAACTGTTGTATTAACTAACATGACAATTTATATACATTAGATGTAGAATATGCATTATATTTATCAATATATATGCCATATCCCTTCCCCTCTCCTCTAATCAAAAGCTTTTGAGGGCATACATTATCTTATATCCTGGTACCTAGTACTTTGGATGGATGGATGGATGGATGGATGTTACATAAGTAGTATCTCTCCTTCACATTATCCAACTTTTATTTGTTCTTTTGTCAGTGCCTGACTCCTTTTGGAAAAAAGCCAAATTTAAACTCAGTTGACATCATCATTTCCTAACACATGACCATCATTTATGGGTAAGCAGGTTTTCTGAGTCAAAACGGTAAACAAGGGGGTGGAAGATGATCCATTTTTCCTTGCTTGGCACGTATGATCGTGTTGCAGTGAAAGGTGAGGATTGCACTGGTAGATCTACATGCAGTATCTCAGAAATATTTAGATATTTATGGTACTACCCTGCTCAGGATGTTCTGATGGTCTTTAGGATAAAATATAAAATCGTCTTTCAATATTGAAAGCCCCTCACAATCTGACTCCAGCCTGCCTTTGCAGCGTTATTATATATTACTCTCCTTCATACACAACACTGACTTTTTTGCTGTTCCATGTATACAGCTTTCCCTGTCTAGGCCCAGGCTGTCTCTCATACCTAAAATAGACATATTTCTCACTTTTGCCTCTTGTGACTTCGAGTTTTGTTCAAGGTTAGCTCAAAGGCTATCTTTTACAAAAAAGCTTGTCCTGATTCCCCCAAATTATTAGTGCTCTCCTCAACTACTTTGTGACAAAATGGGTAGAGTACCAGTCCTGGAGTCAGGAATATCTGAGTTCAAATCTGGCCTCAGACACTAACTACCTGTGTGATCCTGAACAGGTCACTTAAACCTCTGTTTACCTCAGTTTCTTCATCTGTAAAATGTGGATAATAATAGCAGCTACCTCCCAGGGTTGTGGTGAGAACCAAATGAGATAATAATCATAAAGCATGGAGCACAGCACCTGGCACTGAGGAATGCTTGTAACAACCACTTTAATTGTGGGTCCATTTTCCCTAGAGACCAAAGAAGAGGAGAATCCAATCCAGGTTTCAGAGGTTTTTGTACTTAGGTTCTTGCTATAACTTCTCAGTAAATATCCCTTTTAAAGTTTTAATCAATGTTAATTAGATAACTGATATTGAAAAATTGACTAGCAATTAATATTGGGGGAGATAGTAACTAGTCTGGATGAATAATATGGAGAGGAGGGAGACAAATGAGATAGGGGGTCATGAACAATAGTATTAGAAAAAATACCACCAATCCCTCAGGGCTCCTTCTAGAACCCTGAGGGGGAGAAGTAACCTTGCTCTGGGTACCTAACCTGCCAGGGGAGTGAGGGGAGTCAACAGAGTGAGTCCAGAATGTGTGTGTTAAATTCATATAAACCATTTGAATAAACATTTGGGCAGGAGACTCACTTCAATGTTGGCCAAAGGATTAGTTTTGCTTAATTTTTAAGTCCCTTAAAGCCTAGCTCTTTAAGGAATTAGAAATTTTATGTGAGGCACTTTAAAGAGTACCTCCTCCCTCTGAGTAATTCATTGTGGTGAACATTTCCCTATAAACAGCTGCCGATCTCTAAGGCATTTGAGTCCCAGAGAACAAACATAGCCAGGATCTGTCTCTACCATCTGGAGGAGTTATTTCAACAGAAGCACTCCCAAATGACATCTTCTCACTCATTTTGCAGCTCTAATCTAGTCACCACCATCAAAAGATTTCCATCTCAGGAGATAAATGCTGGCATACTGCAGTCAGAGTCTGCAGACAGTCATTGCAAGTTGGTTTCCCACACCATTCATCAAAGTGATGTGTGAATGGGAGATTTTCCTTGTCTGTTTAAGAATTTTTCCAGTTTTTTTCCCCTCATATTATGGATTGTATAGTTATAGGAACAAAGGTCACACAAAAGTGATACATAGGCAGCAAAATGTTGAATTGTTTAGGAGGCAAACAGATTACTATTTATACTTTATATCACAGAACTGAGGAATTTTAGAACTGAAAGAAACCCCAGCAGTCATCTAGGCCAACCCATACCTAAAAGAATCCCTCTGTAATGTAGTCAAGACTGATACCTACAGACCTCCAAAGAGAGAGAACCCACAAGTTTTGAGACAGCCCATTCACTTTGGGACAGCTCTAATTGTTAGGAAGTTTTTCCTGGCATCAAACCTACATTGGCTTCTTCCACTCATTGCTCCTGGCTCTGACTCCTGAGGTCAAGGTGGATAAATTTTTTTTTTTTTTTTTTTTTTGCTTTTTGGAGGGCAATTGGGGTTAAGTGACTTGCCCAAGGTCACACGGCGAGTTTTTGTGTTAAGTGTCTGAGGCCGGATTTGAACCCGGGTCCTCCTGACTCCAGGGCCAGTGCTCTACTCACTGCGCCACCTAGCCGCCCCCCAAGGTGGATAAATTTCATCCCTGTTCCATAGGACAGTATTTCAAATGTTTAAGTGTATAACTCTCACTTCCCTCAGAATCTCCAGTTCCTAAATAATTCCAGTTTATTTTACCAGTCCTGATATGACATGGAAATAAAGCCCTTCAATTATTCTGTCTTCCTCTGGGTTCTCCCTAGCTCATGGAGGTCCTTCTTAAGCCTAGAACTGGGGAATAGCTAGCATTTTCATAGCGCTTTAAGAATTACAAAGCACTTTACATATGTTAACTCAGTTGATCCTCACAACTTGATAAAGTGCTATTTTAACCTCCATTTTACAGATGAGGAAACTGAGGGCCAGAGAGGTTAAGTGACACTTTTAGGGTTACAGAACTAGTATAAGGTGGGATTCAAACTCAGGTCTTCATGACTCCAAATCCTATGTTCTCTCCACTTAGCCACCTGGTTATCCTATATTGCAGAGGTGTTCTTATCAAGGCACAGCACAAACAGATCATCATCATATTCCTGGAAGCTATGACTCTTTCAATATAATGCCAATGATCAAATTAGCCTTTTTGGTTGCTAAATCATGCTATAAACTCCATGAGTTTGTGTTCTGCTGAACTCCCCAGGTCTTCTTCTGTCAAACTGCTGCCTATCCTTGTTTCTATATCATCCTATGCCTCAAAAATAGATTTTTTTAAAATTCAAGTGTATCATTTATATCTACTAAATTTTATTTTACTAAAGTCACCCCAATACTTTGGCCTAGTAAGGGTTTTGTTTGTTTGTTTGGGTTTCTTTTGGTCAAATTCTGTCATCCAGTATGTTAGCAATCTGCCAGCTTCATTATCGGCAGATTTGATGAGAATGATGAGCAAATGTCTAACCTACAGTTAAAATGAGGTCAATATACTCATGAGCCTGAAATAGCATCCGTTTCATAATAAAGTTGGGAAAACTCAATTCATTTCCTTTCACTAAAGTGAACTGATATAACTCTTTAATCCATGAAAGTGACCCTGGCTTCTCTGTGGCTATGGAGAGCAAGTAAGCTCTGGTAGGTCTTCCCATGCTGGAATGGCATTAATGGCCTGTCATCCAAAGACCAGTCTCAATAACCTCAAAGAGGCTCATCATCTGAAGATTGGCAACTTTTAAATAGTCTTTTTTTTTTGTCTTTTTGCAAGCAGGAAGGCAGGGCAATGGCAATTAAGTGACTTGCCCGAGGTCACATAGCTAGTAAGTTTGTTATGTGTCTGAGGTCACATTTGAACTCAGGTCCTCCTGACTCCAGGGCCAGTGCTTTATTTACTGTGCCACCTAGCTGCCCCAATTGGCAACTTTTTTGATTGAATTTGGTTGAACCTTTAAATTCCTTTTGACTAAAGGAAGTACTTAAACTGATAAGGTATGTATTTCAATAAGAGAGAATGGGGGGGAGGGTCAATTCTGGTCATCAGAAGCATCATGTACAACTGCCCATTGTTGGGAGAAGGCAGGAAGAGATAAGGAAATAGCAAGTAGTTAGTTTAATTAGAACACAGAATATGTGAAAGGGAGTCATAGGAAATAACGCTGGAAAGGAATGGTAGTGTCAGATAATGGAGTGTCTTGAATGCCCCAGTAAATAATGCAGGGCCACTGAAGGTTTGTAAAAGTTCTCCAAAAAAATGATCATTATTAGAATTTTTTAAAGATCTAAAGTCTAAAACTTGCTTTGTATCTGAGTATCATGCTTGTCAGTCTAGAATTTTTCATTTGCACTTTGAGGCTCAATGCTTGTTTAGATTTGGGATTTATTATTTCAATATTCCACTTCCTATAATACTGCCAAATAAATGGCAATGAAAGTTATCTAGCCTTCTGGTTTCTGCCTAAAACTGAGGTATAAAATAATTTGGAAAATTTATTTGAGTCCACTTTGATCCAATCTAAGGAGACTTTAGTGCCCTTGAGGGAAGAGACTTCCGTTTTTGTTTTTTTTGTGTATGTGTATCCCTAGTGCCTAGCACTATACCTGGCACATAGTAGGCACTTAATTGTTGAAGGAATTGAAAACTTTGCACCCAACAGCCAGACTTATACTCAAAAGTACAATAGCTATAGGAACTATGAGGCAATAGGACTTAAAATGCAGGATGGTGAAAAAAATAAAAAATATAGATCTTAGTAACTTTTGATCTAAATCAACTAAGCCATGTTTCTAGTTTCCTTCTTTAGAGGGCATGCAATGTGGGGGAAGTTAGGCACATGAAATCCAGCAGTAGCATCTAATAGCACTCATCCTTACACTATCAGGCTGGAGAGCAAAATGGCACAGACAAAAATAAGACCAACAGAAAGGCATTGAAGGAAAGGGCATAGTTGATTTCCCAGCTCAATCCTGATTGACTCCAGGAAGTAATGGCATATTTTAACATAATGGCAATAGAAAAAGTTACCCCAGGGATTCCAGTTCTAAGGGCTTCCAAAGCATCATTTTGCATTTTAAAATTTTCTTTAATGGAATGATTGAAATTATTTTAAAATTAATTTGAGGGTAATTTTCTTATTGGGAGCTAAGTAACACAGTGGATAGAGTCCCCAGTTTGGACTCAGGAAAACCTGAGTTCAAATTCAGCCTCAGACACAGCTGTGTGACTCTGGGCAAGTCACTTAATCCTGTTGGCCTCTGTAAAAATGAGTTGGAGAAAAAAATGATAAAATCACTCCAGTATCTTTGCCAAGAAAACGCTAAAAGTCATACATGACTGAAAACAAAGACTGAAAACGTAACTGAAAAATTTTCTGACATAGCATGAATAAAAATGCATTGATTTTAGAAGGTAAATATATTGAAGATGACATGATATTGAAACAATCAAACGGGCTTAATAAATGCTTATTGATTGACTGAAATTATGCCAGCTTCTATTTCTTGTTCATTAGTCAAGTCATGTAGCCATATAGCCCCGGGCCCATGTGCCATTAACATTACCCAGTAGTAAAGGATTGTGGATGTAGAGTTAATGAGGAATTTAAAAATCACTGAATCATAGCTGGTCCATAGTCATGAGCCATCCAGTCCTACTTCCTCATTTTATGATTGAGGAAAATGAGGCACAGAGATGATAGATATTTGCCTTAAATCATAGCAATAGTAAGAATCAGAGGGAGAATTTGAACCTGATGGAAATTCCAAAGTCACTGAAAGAAGAACTGGAAATAAAATGGGTGCCCACTGATTGCATAATGGCTGGACAAACCATGGTTTATGAATATAATGAAATATTGTTGTACAGTAAAAAATTATGCTTAGGAGAAATTCAGAGAAATTGGAAGACTTGTATAAATTTGTGTAGGACCAAGATAATAATATACATATGACTTCAATAAGGTAAATGAAAAGAACACTAGCTGGTTGGTTGTTGTCCTTAATGCTCAAAGAGAACCAAAATGGCATCATTATGTTGGGGTCAACATTATGTTGGGGTGTGTCTGATTGTGATTGATCAGAGCAACACAAGCACAGAATGCTCCCATAGGTTGAACAAAAATAGTCCTTATCAACATTTGGAGTGGACGTTTCTCTAAATTTTTACATTTCATGTTCCTTTTGGGCTACTGCAATTCTGCTTTGTGTATAGAGTACAGCATCTTATTTGATGCAGGCATGCCATGCTGGATGGTCCTGTGCCAATATCTCCCACGTCTCACAATCGATTCCAAAGTTCTACAGAGACACTGAGAGTGTCTTTGTATCACTTCTTTTAACCTTCATGTGAGCAGTTGCCTTGTGTGAGTTCTTTGTAAAATAGTCTTTCTAAAATAGCTCTCTGAAGTAAGGTTTGAATGCTTGGCAGTTTAGCTCAAGAAAGGACCTCATGTGTCCAGTACCCTATCCTGCCAGGTGATCTTCAGAATCTTCTTAATACAATTCATATAGAAGCAATCCAGTTTCTTGACAGGGCACTGATACACTGTCCAGGTTTCACAAGCATTACAACAGTGAGGTCAGCACAATACCTCTGTACACCTTCAAGTTAGCAGACAATCTAATAATACCTCTTCTCTCCTACACTTTCCTGTGGAGCTCCCAAACACTAAACTAGCTCTGGCAATGCTTACATCAACCTCATCATGTATTTGTTCATCACTGGAAAATATACTGCCAAGGTAAGTGAACTTATCCACAACATTCAAAATTTCTCCATTTGCTGTAACAAATGGTTCTATGTCTGGATGGTTGTGGAGGTGGCTGGTGGAGAACCTCTCTTTTCCTGGTATTAATTGCTAGGCCACAATTAGCACAAGCAGAAGAGAATCGATCAATACTCTATTGCATCTCAGCTTCAGAGGCTGTATTGAGCACACAGTTATCTGCAAACAAAAAGTCAAGTCCAAACTCTCCCTTCACTTTAGTCTTAGCTTGTAGCCATTTCAAGTTAAATAATTTATCATCAGTGCAGTAACTGACCTTGATGATTTTGCTGTTTTTGTCCTCATTGAAGGTGTCCGACAACATTCCTGAAAACATCATGCTAAAAAACATGGGAGCAAGAATATAGCCTTGCTTCATTCCATTGGTGACTGGGAAAGCTCAAGAGAGCATCATCCATTATCCAGAACCCATTCAAGCATGAAACTAGTGTACAATGCTGATGAACTTCTCTAGGCATCCAAATTTTGATATGATTTTCTACAATCCTTCATGACTGACAGTTTCAAAGGCCTTGGTCAGATTGAAGAACGTTGTGCACAAAACTCTGCTCCTGGCATTTCTCCTGGAGTTATCAGGCATCAAATACCATATCAACCATTCCTCAGCCTTTTCTGAAGTCACATTGGTTCTCAGGCAGATGACCATCTTCCAGGTGAAGAATGAGTTTATTAGAAGAACTCTGGCAAGAATCCTAACAGCAATGATTAAGAGAGAGACACTGTACTCCCCACCCTCTGTAATTGTCACAGGACAATCTATTTTCTTTTCCTTTATAAAGATGGATAATGAAAGCATCCTTAAACTTTTGGGGGATAACCTCCTTTTGCCATATAACCTAGAAAATTTCAGTCAGCTTTTGTATGAACAGTGGACCCCCTGCCTTATTAATCTCAAGGGGAATAGAATCAGCATCAGACACTTTGTCACATAAGAGGAATCTAATGGCATTCTAAAATCTCTTCTTTAGTTGGAAGTTCAGCTAGAGAGGGATTGATTTCAACCTGAGGTATATGGTCACTGGCTTCAGCATTAGTTGATGATGGTCTGTTGAGAAGACTATGGAAGTATTTAGCTCCAGTTAGCTTCAAAGTGGCCTTATCAGCACTGAATAGTTGAGATGCATCATAGGTCTTTAGCCCATAAAAAACCTTCAGGACATCATAAAAGTGCTTTTGATTGGAACTTCCAGTGTAAAACTGAATTTCATCTGCCTTCTTACTGAGACAAGAACCCTGCATTTCTCTAGGCTGCATTTGCACTTTTGATGGAGTTAAATGCTGGCTTCTTAGAGATGGATGAACTATCCTACTGGTAAACCCTGTGGAATTCTTTTTCATTTAGCAGCTTCTGAGAAATTCCCCATCATTTTCATCAAACCAATCCTGATGTTTACGAGTGAGTGTTCTAGCCCAGATGAGTAAATGCAGTACTGTACACTTGTCTCTTAAAGTTGTCTACTCCTCTTCTGCTCCACTGTTGCCAACTGTGTTTTGGCTCAACTTTCCCTCCAAGTTAAGCAACAAACTGTTACACTCAGAGATGCCTCTAATCTGTTGGCATTAATTCTTCTGATCATCTTGCCTTGGGGCTGCAGCTTTTATTGAATGGGAATGTTTACCTTGGAGAGGCAAAGTGTGTGATGATCACCTTCATCACTCTTACATCCTGTCTTTCTCTTCTGTTAATTGCCAATGTTTGCTGCAAGGGTGCATCCACAAGGTTTTATTGCACTTGAGTAAAAGGAAGATAGTTTTGGTGATGAAGTCATGAGATGCACAAGTCTTCAGTAGCAAGTGATTATTATTGTTGCTGTTTCTGACTCCTTTTCTCCTAAGGACTCCTTGCCATGTCAGATAGTCTGTGCCTACTCTGGCATTAAAATCACCCAGAATTACAAGCTTGTCCTCTTTTGACAAATTGATGATGAGGGTCTCCAGGGTCTTCATAAAATTTTTCTTTGACCTCATCAAGATTCATCATGGTGGAAGCATATGTACCGATGATGGTAGCCTGGTGCTTTCTTGCAAGGGGCAATTGCATTGTCATTAGCCTGCCATTTGCTCTACCATGCCAGTGCTCCTCACCCCAGGACTACCACTCAAGACTGTGACCCATATCCAACTAGGACAAAGCAAGAGAATCCTGCCTCAGCACCAACAGAGAGATTCCTGCAATTTTCCTCTGGTCAGTCAGCTTGGTCCCCCCACCATCTGTGGGCCTGGAACACAAAGCAGCTGCTGCAACAGCAGCTGCAGCCACCACCACCCCGGCGACCTCAGAGGCAGGGGCTGGACCACACTCTTCTGACACTCAGTTTCAACAGAATTTTCCCACTTACCTTTTACCTTCTTTTTGACATTTCTCAGTTGAGAAGTCTGAAAACCACCACAGCTGCTAGGGATTCACTCCCCTGAGGTCTGCTCTGGCTGGTCTGTGTTGGTATGGCCCACATGGGACTGCACTCTGCTCCCAGCCCAGTGAGATAGACCCTTCCTTTTGGTTTGCCAGGCTGTCCTCAGCTGGAGACTTATTTCATTCTGTCATTTTGTGGGTTCTGTATGAGTGAGATACACCCTCTGTGAAGATTTCTCAGAGTGAGGAAAGAGGGAGAGGGAGATTATCTTGAAACCAGAAACAGACCTTTTGTAAGACTGGACAGACCTGAGTCCTGGGTTACTCCCATCTTGGCTCCTTAATTGGCTCCATTCATTCCTTAATCAGGTGAGAACACTTCTCTCTGGAATCAATCAAAAGGCTTGACCCAAATTTTTAAAAGTCCTTTGATCAATTTAAATTTTTTGAAAGCCACTGGATGAACCAGAGTGATCTGGCACAAAAATGTGTTCAGACTAGCTAAGGAAGTTAGTCATCCTCTGTTGTTCATCTATAAAGTATCAAGACAGTTTGGAATCTAGGGAGTTGAGTATCTAGCAGTAGAAAGAAACCAGCCAACTATCCTTCTCTGAGAAGGAATTACTTGGGAGTGCATAGCAGGGAGAAAAGTGCCTAAATTTTGGCCTTGGCCTTAGTTTCTTCTATAGCACTCCCTTCCTCCTCTCCCCACCTAACACACATACACACACACAGATACACACACACACACACACACACACACACACACACACACACACACACGTACACATCTTCGCTAAAGGAGAACCTCCTGAATTTCAGAGGACTGGAGGATTTTCATCTTTTCATTGACATCTTAGCACTATCCCCATGGCAGCAAGAGCTGACAGTAGTGTTCTGCATCAAGAGATGAGGATAGACTGAATGCAGTGAGCAAAGTCAGATTCAAGGCTCTAAATGGAACCCCAAACAAAAACTAAAGAAAACAGCTTAAGAACTCACCAGAAAACCTAAAAGGGATTTTCAAAAGCCACATGTTATCTAACCAAGAGCCCACTTCCTCCTAGATTCTGTATATACTGATCAGTCAATAGTCAATATACATTTATTAAGCACCTACAATGTACCAGGCACTGTGCTGACTGCTGGAGATACAAATATGAAAAAGAAAGACAGTCCTTGCTCTCAAGAAGCTTACAGTCTAATGAGCAAAGTATGGGAGAGCATGTCAGAGAATTTGAGAGGGATGTTTTGTTATAGCCATACCACTGAAGCAAATTACCTGCTTCTGAAAATGAATCAGGTCTGGCTGCTTAATTGATTTCAGTTAATAATCATGGGAGAGAAAACACGCTAGTTGGAGTACATGAGCCACAGTAGTAGAGAAGACAGCCCCAGCCCCTCAAATTTATCCCCAGGCATGTGAGGGGATGGCATCATAGATGTCCTCTGATAACCTACCTTGCCATTGACCATGAGTGTTGGCAGAGTAGCTCTAAAGCATGTCCTGTAGATGGAAAGAACTGAAATGTTTAAATCCCCATTCCTAGTCCCACCTCTGACCTCATTAAAGAATAATTTCTAGAGCAACAGGTTTCCACACAGGATATGTTATTTCTTTCCCATTTAATTCAAATTTACCTCCAGGTTTCTGAAGTTTTCTATTAAAAAAAATTCCAAATAACCCAGCAATCAATTCCAAACACTACAGTTTCCATTAATACCTAGACAAAGTGCAGACAGCATTATTAGGTACTTTGAAATACACTGCAACTAAAGCATGGTTAATTTATTTACAGCACATTTCACCCCCCAAAAAAAATCCATGGAAAGCTTCCACATTTTTAAAATGCCCAGTACTCTGTGGAATAAATTTAGAACATGAAGCAAAAAAGTCAGTGAAACTTAGTCATTCTATCTATGGGAAGGAAAAAAACCTGAGTCCTCCATTATAGTCCCTAGAATCATGTTTTGCTTCCCATTCTCTTCCCTAGACTTTGATACCTTCATTTATTTCTCTTTTGTCCATTAAGTGTTGTTGGCTTTTATGGTTATCTTACTGGAGTCCCATGCCTCTCTTAAAACGTCATATAAAAACCCACATAAAATTGTACATTTATAGAAAGCTTCATTTATTATGTATTATTATTTATACCAAATAAAAAACGTTTCTGCCCCCATGGAAATTTAGCAACTTAAAACACAACACAATTTGTGTACCGCGAATAGGCAGAAAGACCTCTGACCGTATAATTTTAGGGGCATCGAAGGTACCAAAAAGGGTAGGGGAGAATGGACACAGTCACAATTCTCATTACATGTGAGAATTAGAAATGAAAACCGGTGGGAACTACTTTAATCCCTTTAAAAATATTTTTGTGGGTAGTTGACGGCTCTCCTTGGCTTAAGAGTTGGATTAGCTTCATCCGGCAAGTTTGACAAATTGCCGTGGTATCCGGCCACAAGGTGGAGATTCCAGGGAGATTTGGACCTCGATGGGAGGGACCTCCCGAGAATGATGGTAAGATGTGAGGTTAGGAGGACCAAGACTAAGGGCGGGCCTGAGATAAAGCCCACCCACCACAGATGCTATCTCTCCCTCCCAGAATGTACAGGCTATGTCACAAGTCCTGAAGCAGATGCTCAAAATTCGACTCTCTGGTTCCCTGGGGGTAAGGCTGGCAAAGGCAGTGTTTCAGGCATTGAAGAGGTAGGTGAGAGTCAATCTGATGAAAAATGATCCAAAGCAGGGAAGAAGGAAAGAATTCACTTAATGCACTACACTGGGGCAGAAGAGAGAATGCACTAAGTGGTTAGATTTAATTAACTGTTGTTTGGGGGTTGGTTTTTTTCTGCAGTTTCCATGTAAGGGCACAGAAACAGTATTTCATAGCTCATGACTTCCGATGAATTGTGAGAGGTTTTGTTTAAACTTTAACTTAATAAGCATTTGTTTTCTACCTACCCTACCAAAAAAGAAATGAAAAAAAAAGAAAACAAAATTACTATAACAAATATACATAGTCAAGCAAAACAAATTCCCTCAAAATCGTGCCCAAAAGTGTATGTCTCATTTGACATCTTAAGTCTGTCAGCTCTGTCAGGAAGTGGGGAGCTTGCTTCATCATTGTTTCTGGAATTGTAGCTGATCACTGCAATGATCAAAGTTCTTAAATGATTTAAAGCTGTCTTCTGTTATTATTGCATAAATTTTTCTCCTGATTCTCCTCATTTCATGTTGCTTCGGTGGATAGAAGTCCTCCCAGATTCCTCCAAAAACACTCCTTTCATCACTTCTTACAGTGTAACGATATTCCATTATAATCATAAACCATAATTTGTTCAACCATTCCCCAATTGATGGGTAAACTTAGTTTCTTTGTCATTTCAAACAGAGCTTCTATAAACGTTAAAATATTATTTTCCTTTTTCTTTGATCTCTTTGGGGTATAGGCCTGGTAGTGGTATCACTTGGGCAAAGGGTATGAATAGTTTAGTGACTTTTGAGGCATAGTTCAAAATTACTTTCCAGAATGTGTGGACCAATTCAGAGCTGCACCATAAGTAAATTAATGTGCAGGTTTTCCCACTGCCTTTCTGATATTTATTACTTTCTTTTTTATCTATCTTGGCCATTCTGATGGATGTGAGAGAGAATATCAGAATTGCTTTAATTTTCATTTCTCTAATTTTCATTCACTCTCATGAGTGATTTGGTATTCTTTTTTTTTTCTTTTTGGACAGGGGAAGGTAGGGCAATTGGGGTTAAGTGACTTGCCCAAGGTCACACAGGTAGTAAGTGTTAAGTGTCTGAGGCCACATTTCAACTCAGGTCCTCCTGGCTCCAGGGCCAGTGCTCTGTTCACTGTGCCACCTAGCCACCCCTTCTCATGAGTGATTTGGAACAATTTTTTATATGTTGCTGTCGATAACTTGTTTTTTTTTTTCCTTCGAAGAATACCTATTAATGTCTTTTGAGCATGTGTAAGTTAGGGACCTCCAATGAATTGAAGCTTCTGAAGATTTTTTTTTTCCACCAATGACTAAATCACTCTGACTTAATAGAATAATTGTTACCTACTTTGATTTTGTAGAGAATTTAAATTCTATATTTTTAAAAATTTACTCATCCACATATTTTAAGTTTACATTTTGGTTTAACAAAGCAGACACTTGGGGAAAGCAACCTCCCACAAATACATACACACACACACACACACACACACAATTTCTAGAAAACAATTAAACAAAACTGCCTAAATAGTTTAATTGCATATTAAGTACATACCATTTCAATTTTTATAGTTCACTAATGTTAACAAGAAGGATGTCCACTTTGTTTTTGTCTTTAATTTTCTTTTTGTTAATTTTTTATTGTTTTCTAGAACAGAAAAAAAGGATTATACATGAAACTGTGAATCTCAATTATAGCTTTATTTTCTTTTTAAGTACATAAAAAATTCAGCATGTAATTTTGAAAGCTGACCAGTTTGTGTGATTTCTTCTGGTCTTCTTTCTGTTCTATACATTAAAAAAAAATACTTTAATGACGCTCTTTTATTTCTTTTCCTTTCTTTTTTTTTGTCAGCCTTACCATTAATACTCTTTTCCCTTTCAACTTCATCTACCCCTTGAAAAGAAAAAGAAAAACCAAAAGATTTATAACAAATATGCATTATCAAGCAAAACAAATTAAATATGTGTCATTCTTCAACTCTGTCTATCACTTTTCTGTCAGGAAGTGGGTGGCATGCTTCATTATTGATCCTCTGGGATTTTGGGTGACTGCTGCATTAGTTAGTTCTTAAGTCTTTCAGAGTCATTTGTCTTTATAGAATGTTGTTACTACGTATCTTGTTCTCCTGGTCCTACTCACTTCATTCTGAATCAGTTCATAGAGGTCACCCTAAGTTTTTCTGAAACCATCTCTTTCATCATTTCTTACAGAGCAGTAATATTCCATTTCAATCATATATATAATTTGTTCAACCATCCCTACTATTTGCTACAGCAAAAAGAGTTTTTCTAAATATTTTTGTACATAGAGATATTTTTTTCCTTCTTTGATCTCTCTGGAGTACAAGTGTTGCAGTAGTATTTCTAGGACAGGGGGGATGCACAGTTTAGTGACTTTAGGGGAAGAATGGAGACTATAAGTACCAGTCCTGAACAATATAATTATCATCAGTTTTGTTGCTTTTGAGTGTTTTATCTATTCAGACTATTGCAATCCTTGTTTATATTGTTCTTTTGACTTTGCTTTCTTTATGGTGAGTCTTCCCATGTTTCTATGAATTCTTTAGTTGTCATTCCTTGTAATATATTAATAAACTAAGGCTTGTTCAGCCATTTCCAATTTTTGGTTACACAACTTGTTTCCAGCATGTTATCATTATAAATAGTGTAACTTTTTATTTGTAAATGTGGGTCTATTTTTCTTTCTTTACTTTTCTTTTCCTTTTTTTTTGCTGTCATTAACTTTCTAGGGTATGATCTCAATAGTAGGCATTCTGGATGATACATATATGAAAAATTTAGTAAGTACTTTACATAATTCCAAATTATCAAACTCTCCATATTTTTTCATCTCCTTTTCAATTCTTCATGTACAGCCTTCAGTGTTGGGTTGTTTTTTTTTTTTTCTGATCAGAAATAACACTTGAACAAGATGGGGTCATCCTCAGGATCATTTTCAAAAATCAACAGACTAAATCCTCTGGAAGTTGGGTATTGTACATTTTCCATAAAGCACATTAGGTCTAATTAGATAATGATTAAGGAGAACTTTAAAGTCTTGAAGGGACAGTACTCAAAAGAGGAGAATAGAGGAGAAATGTAGATAGGCCTAAATATCTGTATTTATTTAAATTATATGTTCTCTCAAAGCAGGAAGCACAGCTCCTTGCTTTGTAACTCCATAGTAGTCAAATGATTGTCACAGAAAACACCTGGCAATCAATAGGACAGAATCATTGTTATTATTTTAAGTTTAGGGAATGCATGAAGCATACAACATAGTAAAGGGATGTAACACAACTATTTGTACTATGTGAGTGAATGAATGAAGCATTTAGAAAGCACTTACTTTGTGCAGAGCATTATGCTTAAAACTAGAGATACAAAGAAAAAAGCTAGATAGTCCCAGCTTTCAAGGAGCTCATATTATAATAGAGAAGACAATACCATGGAAGATTTTAGCTGCAAGTCTGTTGGAAAAGGCCCATTGCCCTTAGGGAGCAGCAGCAAAACAGATACTAACATCTCTTCTTTAATGTCATCTCTGTTGGTAAAATATCAGTTTCTGATGCTGAACCACTTAACAAAGCCAAAGACTTTGACAACAAGAACTTTCTTTTCTGGGTCTTCAGTAGATGTGGCAGGACAAGTTTCCAGGATGTATTTCCATAGTGGTTGCTTCCCAGAATGATGGCTAAGGGAACTTATCTAGAAGCATTGCTGGTCCCAAGGCTCTTGGGCTGTATCTCCTGGCCTGTCTCCACTGACCTTGAGGGAAGATGGTGGTCAAGATGGTGGTGGTAATGGTGGTTTAACTCTTCTGGTATATCATATATCAGATAATATGTTATGTGAGATTTAAAGAAAAATGAGGGCAGATGAACTGATTCAGAGTCAAAATGGAGAGTCAAGAATGCATGCTGGTGATAAAGGAAAGGGGCAGAAAGGAGTGAGAGTGAGGGCTCTTGAGCATGGAAAAGCAATGAAGAAAAAAAAAATAAAAGAAGCTGCATTTCAGTAGTGGGAATTTCCAGGTCTGTTGCCCAGATTTACAACATTTGGGAAAAGACAGAATTTGGCAAGGTGTATTAACTTCATAACTACTTGATTTTCCACAATCATATTTTTTTCTATCCTTGGAAGAGTCAAACTGAGATTTACCTGCTTTGCTACAGGATTTTTAGCTCAGTGTGGTGTCAAAACATTGTTCGGCATCCAGGAAATCCAAGGTGACAGGCTCCTGAGATTTAGGATTCTACAGCAGAAAACAGGCGGAGCAAAGATGGCGGCATAGCAGCAACAACATATCACAGCTCTCACATAGCCACCCCAAAATACCCATAAAATAGGACTCCAAACCAATCCTGGAACTCCAAAACGCACACAAAGATATTTCCCACTAAAGTCAGCTCGGCTACAAGGAACCATATCAGCACTGCAAACCGAAACCAGCCTGGCCTGAAGCCGCGGCTGTGCCCCGGGGGCGGCTGGACGGGAGTCGCTGAAGAGCCTCTCAGGTGAGCGGATTAGCAGCAGCTGCGAGTGGGAATTGTGAAAGGGGGAGATAAGCAGTCTGGCCGGAAGGCCTCCAGAGCGGAAAAGCAAAAGGCAGAGGTTTTGCACCCG
>CM053583.1:143561904-143581536 GCA_028627135.1 Pseudochirops cupreus
ATTTGATTGCTTGTCCTTCCAGTGGGGATGGGTGGTGAGGGAGGAGGAGAAAGAATCTGGAATCTGGAGTTCCATAATCAAATGTTATGAATGTGTATCTATCTATCTATCTTTGTATATATGTGTATATATAGATATATATATATATATACATATAAGGATATATATATGCAATTATTATTATTATTATTGACTACATCCAAGTGGAACTTGACATACACAGGCACTGCAGTTGGGAGATCCATTCTGCCCTACCAAAAAGTGACATAGGAGAGAATAGACTGGGGGAGGGGGGAAACACTGGGATGGCTGTTTGGGGGTGGTGGGCGGGGGAAAGACGGGGAGAAAATATGTAACTAAAAAAAATTTAATAAAATAAATTTTAAAAAAAGAAAAGAAAAGAAAAATGAGGGAGGCTATATGGTACCCTCTGTGGAATACTGGATTTGGCATCAGAGAACCTGGGTTTGCATCCTTGTTTTCCAACTTACTTGGATGTATGACTTTGTAATAGTCATTTCCTCACTCTGGGCTTTAGTTTTCTCATTTATAAAAACAAAGAGATTGCCTTTCCAGCTCTAAATATCATGGTTCTAAATTGGTACACTGAAATTTTTCTCAGTGAAAATTCAAAAGCTAAATTAATGAAGAAGAAATTAAAAACAAATGCAGCAAATATTATCTTAAAGCAGGACAACAATTTGTGTAATCAACTCAGGGTTTTATGAGCTAGCATGACCAGACAATGCAATAATATCTTGTTTGAAATTATTTAAAAAGCCTTCAATGTTAAAGCCCAATTCAGGCCCCAATGACTTTATATCCAAGGGAAGAAAATTTAATTGCAACAAACTATATATAAAAACATCTCCAGTCTTTAGTGTTAAGTTATATATTTACTCCATTTCAGAAGGCACATAGTAGGCACGAGTAATTGTAATAGCTAACATTCATACAGCTCTTTAAGGTTTGCAAATCACCTTATAAATATAATCTCATTTGATCCTCACAAGAACCTTGGGCAGTAGGTATTATTAATATCCTCATATTGCAAATAAGGAAACTGAAGCTGACAGATTAACTGAATTGCACAGGGTCACATAAGTAAGTATCTGAGACTGGATTCAAATTCAGGTATTCCTGATGCCAGGTCCAGAGCTCTATCTGCTGCACACACTGGTTTTGTTAGTTTTTGTTGTTGTTGCTCTTGTTTTGCTTTTTGGAGGAGGGAAGGCAGGGCAGTTGGGGTTAAGTGACTTGCCCAAGGTCACACTGCTAGTATGTGTTAAATGTCTGAGTCCAGGTTTGAACTCAGGTCCTCCTGACTCCAGGGCTGGCACTCTATTCACTGTGCCACCTAGCTGCCCCGACTGAACACATTAGTAATGAAGAACTGAAGTGGAAAAGGATAGAAAGGATGTTAGCAAAGAAATATATAACTACAAAATAAAGTCTATATCCCAAAGACATCCAAAAAAGGGGGAAAGGATCTATTTGTACAAAAAAATATTTATAGCAGTTCTTTTTGTGGTGGCTAAGAATTGGAAATTGAGGGGAAGCCCATCAACTGGGGAATGGCTAAACAAGCTGTGGTATATGATTGTGATGAAATAGTGTTGTGCTGTAATAAATGACAAGCAGGGGGCACCTCAGTGGCACAGTGAATAGGGTACCATCGCTGGAATCAGGAGGACCTGAGTTCAAATCTGGGCTTAGACACTTAATACATACTACCTGTGTGACCTTGGGCAAGCCAGTTAACCCCAACTATCCTGCCTTATCCCCTCCAAAAAGATTTTTTAAAAAATGACAAGCCAGATGATTTCAGAAAAAACCTGAAAAGACTTAACATGAACTGATGCATAGTGAAGTAAACAGAACCAGCAATATTGTTTGATGAAAAACTATGAATGACTTAACTATTTTTATCATTACAATTATCCAAGATAATCCCAAAGGACTAATGAGGAGGCATACTGTCTGCCTCCAGAGAAAGAACTGATATTGTTTGAATACAGACTGAAGAATGCTATTTTTCACTATCTTTCATTTTTTGAGTCTCCTTGTACAAAATGACTAATATGAAAATGTTTTACATAATTGCACATGTACAACCTATGTGTGATTGCTTACTCTCAGGGAGGGGTGAGGGTAGGAGGAAAGGGAGGGAGAGATAGAATTTAGAGGCCAAAACTTTAAATAAAAGTGATAAAAACAAAAAAAGGAGGTGGTCCAGTTACATAGTGAGAGCGAGAGATAACCAGTGGAAAGCCTGTGGGGACCACTGGCAATATGCAATGCCAAAAGATATAGAGCTGGGGTTCCTGGGGTCCTTGAATATGTGTATATGCACATGTGTGTATACACATGTATACATGTATATATTGCATACATGCATACATATATAGCTTTATTTCAATATAATTGGTTTCCTTTGTAATCCTATCTGTTTTATGCATTTAAAAACATTGGTTGAAGAGGGGATCCATAAGCTTCACTGCCAAAGTTGTTCATAACACCAAATTAAGAGCCCCTAGTCAAAAGCGAAGTCCCAAGCACATTGTGCAGAGCCCATGTGTATGACATATGGGAGGGAATAGACAAGGGAAGGTCTGACTACACTGAGAGCACCATTATTGGATAGGAATACCAACACCAATGTAATCATAGACCCATTTAAGTATAAAAGAAAATCAATTTAGAAAGAGCAATGGGTAAAAATTACAGAGAAAGATTTTTGTTGGAGATATGAAAAACTTTCTAACTACTCAAGCTATCCAAAAGTGAAATGGGAGAGGTACAGTGAATTACTAGAGGCTGTCAAGCAAAGACTGGATGACTACTTGCCAGATATGTTGTACAGTTATCCCTTCCATATCAAGTGAGTTAGGGGTGCTCCTGTGGTTTGGAAAATCCTTGTAAAATTTTTTGGTCCTCCCTTAATATTTTATGCCTTTTTGAGTTTCTAAACTTGTCAGCTGGCTTTTGTGTATTGTCTTCTGCTTCCATAGAACTTCCCCAAAAAAATCCCATTTAATTTCTTATGCTGACTATATGTCAAAACCATGATGGGAAAGTTGTGATGTGGAAAAGATAACTGTGGATAGAAGTGAATCCTTATTCGGGTATCACTTGAACTAGATAGCCTCTGAGGTCCCTTAAAACATGGAAATGTTATGACATTATGACCTTGTGATTCTTTCAGTCCTAAGAGTTTTATTACAGGGACTTCTAGGATCCAAGATGGTGGAGTAAGAAGTAAGTTGCTCTCATTCTCCCTTACTGACTTCTGAAAGTCAGAAAATATCACCCCAGGAAAAACCCTGGAAGAGCTGAGTCAGCAGAAAGATGGGATGCATTGGTCTTGCAGCCCAGAAAGCTTGGGGGATTAACAGAAAGGCCTCACTCACTCTGGGGGAGGGGAAGCAGCATGGGCCGGGAGGTGTCCCAGCAAGCTAGCAACAAGCCCCACCTCGGCAAACTAGGAGGAGATCCTGAGCCCTAGGATGGTGGAGCAAGCAAGCACAACACCAGGACTCCGGAATGCCTCAGCCTACACAGGGGAACCAAAAGACACCAGTTCATAAAACCACCGCTGGCACACAGGCATCCTCCAGCAGCCAAACCTCCAACCTTCAGCACAACTCCAAGAGGCATGGCTCCAGGCAAGCAGGCATCCTCTGGTGACCAAGCCTTAGAGTGCTTTAAAGCAGCCTGGCTGAGCAAGCATCCTCGAGAAGTCAGATACTTCACACCCCCCAAACCCTAAGAGCTTCAGTATTGCTGACCCCAGCTCAGAACCAAATAATCTGCCAGACCCCTACAGCCACCAGCTGCCAGTACCTGAGGCCCCAGAACACAAAGCTAGTGACCAGGTCCTGGGCCCCCAGCACGAGAAGCTTGGGTCAGTGCCCCCTGTGCTCCAGCAGGAGAACTCAACTTTAAAAGCCAGGAAATAGGCAAACACCATGAGCAAAAAGCAGAAATGGAAAATGACCATATACTGTTACTATGGGGACAGGGAAGATCAAGGCACAAATTCAGAAGAGAACAACATTGTCAATATATTCATATCCAAAACCTCAAAGGGGAATATGATTTGGTCTCAAGCCCAAAAAGACTTCTTGGAAGAGATCAAGAAGGATATTGTAGTGCCAACGTGATATTCACAGTGCCTATGGTGGCTATGAATATGATGGCATAATTCTGAATCAAAATATAACAAACTCTCCATATGAAAGACAAACTAAAACATTTATTCAAACACCAGAAAGCCAAATCCATCATAGCAACAAAGAAATCCATACACAATAACAATGCAGGGGGCATGACCATCCCCAAACCTTCCCCCTGCTAGATCCTTCCCACAAACCAACGATCACAGTTTGCTGCTTGCTTCCTCTCTCTCCCTCAGCTCTAACTGCTCTGATCAACTTCCTCTCAGCTCTCCTCCACTCTTCCTGATGCACCCTTTCTGCTCCACCCTTTCTGTTCTACCCATTCAACAAGCTCCTCCCACCACGGGCTTTATGTGACTCAAACTCATGTGTCTTAGGCTGCCACGTGATTTAAGCAGGTCACATGGGTCTATTAGTGGATGGGAAAGATCTTCCCATTTACATTACCATTATATTCAGCCCCAAAATCTTCTGTACCCATTACATAGGTTAATGGGAGTTCAGGGATAACTGGTGTCAAAAGAACTTTACAACAATATTACAGGGATAACACAAAATAAACACATAAAACAATACCTTAGGGTGGGACTTGAGCACAAGCACCCTGTTATTCCCCCCTCAAACAAATGTGACCCAAAATCTTGGGGTAAGGGGAAAAGGTCTCTTCTTTCATAACTACTTCCTGCTGAAATTGGACATAGAGCTGTCTCTGCCCCAAGAGGTCCCATTCGAGAGGTCAGTTCTTTAGCTGGCATCCAGAACCTGGTGGACACCAGGTCCAGGGGTGACATATTACAGTTGTGCACAGGGGATCACCTCTGGCTTAAGCAATCAGGCATCTGCAGGTGAAGGGTACTAAGCTTACAGGAAACAAATCTAACTAACAGGTTTAACAGAAAAAAAGCCAAAAAGAAACAAGGAGACAATAACCAGAAGGAGGGGAGATACAGGGTCAGCCATGCTTCTAGAGTACATGACCCCACTATAATAGCCTCATTCATGGTAGAATATGTGCGTTAAGGGTACAATTTGGTAATCATATTCTCCTGAATAAACAAGAGTTACAGTATTATCTTTCCCATGTGCTATAATTTCCGCAGCCTTTGGAGCATCATCTGGCTTCCACTTTACCCATACTTTACCTCCCAATTTTATTCTATCAGTAGAACCAAATCCTTCTGTTCCTCTGATAGTTACTTCAGAAGGAGGGTCAGTTTTCACAAGGGGTATTTTTTCATGAGGAATAATAATCATTTGAACCATTCTATCATTTTTATAAAACTATATAGGTTCTTCACCTAAATTTTGGAATGGCACAATAATTTTTCCTTTGATCATTAGAATCTATTACTCCAGCCAATACATGTATTCATTGAGCTGCTAATCCTGATTTAGGTAATATCCATCCAAAATTATTTTTAGGGATTCTTGTACATATTCCAGTGGAGATTTTTTCTTATTTCTTTTCTATCCAACAAAAAGTCCTCTAAATAAAGTAAATCATGTCTTGCTGAACTAGGTGTTCCTGAATACAGTGCTGAGACATCTTGCCTCACAGTCCCAACATTCAATATTTGGGATCTCATATGTCTGTTGTTTTCTAATTTGCTGATTTGGGGTCATCATTCTGGCTAGAGGTGTACTTCCTCCCAATAATCTATTATTCAAATTATTCTTTCAATGTTGATTTGAATTATTAGAACTTAACTTACTTAACTGTTCTTTCAACAATCCATTCATTCTTTCAATTGGCCCAGATGCTTGTGAATAATATGGAATGTGATATATCCATTTTATATTGTTTAATATACAATATCACTTCATTTCATTACCTTTGAAATGTGACACATTTTCACTTTGAATCTGCATTGGGGTTCCATAATACAGACTTATGAGATCTAGAGTTTTAAAGGTGTTTTTCTGGGTTGCATTCCTATAAGGAGCCACTAGTACACTTGAATAGGTGTCAGCACAAGCACATATAAATTTGCATCCTTTTTCTTGGGCAGAGGACCAATATAGTCCATTTGCCAGATATCTCTCCAGTTACTACCCCTGGAACAGTTCATTCCTTTTCCAGTTGACATATATGACATTCCTCTGCTATTTGTTTTAACAACGAATGACAGATACTAATACCTCGATCTTGTGCCCACCTATTTTGTGGCCTGGATCCCTAAATGGCTGGCCATTTGGTGGACCAATTTTGCTAGTACAAGATCATCAGTTGGTGTCAGGGTAGAAATAATATATTGAGTAGCAATCTTTGCTTGTCAATCAGCATGTGCATTGTACTCATGTTCTGGCATAGTGAGGGCCATGTGAGCATCTACATGAAAAACTAACAAATCAAGTAACCAAAGACATGTCTTATACATCTTCCCATAACTTTTTGCCCCAGACTTATTTACCATGAATTTCCCAATTTTGATTTTTTCACACGGGCATCTATGTAGCTAACCCATTAGCTATTGCCCATAAATTAGTGAATATATGACACTGTCTTCCTTGTTCTGTTTTGATGGCTTGATACACTGCCACAAGTATATTGACTACTTCCACCTATCCCAGTACATTCCAAAGTCCACCTATTACATGGGTTATAGGCTATTGCTTTCCAATGTCTCTTTTGGCCCAAATATTTTGCTGTCCCATAAGTAAACCATGCGTGTTTATTCTCTTCTCCAGTTAATCCATCATATCTATCATTCCATTTTACCAAGGACTCTTCCAACTGTTGCTTTGATTCAGGGGATGTATCATTTCCTTCAGTACTGATGTTTGCTATAGATTCATGCAGAGCAGAAACTCCACTTTTGTCTATTTTAGCTCTATTTTGAATATACCATTTCCATGTAATTATGCTGGCCTCTTGGGGATGTCCAATTCTGTGAGAAGCTGGGGTATTCATTACCCAGGTCATAATCAGGATTCCATGCCTTAGTATCACTTCATGACCCACAGTCAGGTGTTCAGTCTCTACAAAGCCCAATATGCAGCTAACAAATGCTTTTCAAAAGGTGTATGTTGAACTCCAGATGAAGGAAGTTTCCTAGACCAAAATACTAAAGGTACATTTCAGATTTGTTGTTTCTGCCATAAACTCCAGTTTGCATAATTGTCCTGTACAGTCACTTGTAATTCCCCTGGGCCATTTTGCACAGGGCCAATTGTATAACAGCCTTGGCTTCTTCAAAAGCTTTACTCTGCTCAAGTCCCTAATCAAATTCATATTTTTTCCTAGTAACTTTATATACGGGTTTCAAAATCTGTCCCAGGTGTGGAATGTGATGTCACCAATATCCAAATAATCCTATAAACTTTTGGGCCTCTTTCTTATTGGTAGAGATAGGAAAATCATGAATCTTTTGTTGAGCTTGTGGAAGAATCTCTTGCAGCCCCTTATTCCATTGTATTCCAGAAAATTTTACATTTTGAGCTGATGCTTGAATCCTTGCAGGGTTAATTTCCCACCCTTTGCTTTTTCATATGTTCAATCAAAAGTGTCACTTCTTTACTTCTTTTACATTTTTTCCCTGTATCATAATATCATCAATATAGTGAGTAAGCTATACACCAGGTAGCTTTAATTCATTCATTCCACCACAGTCCTATGACAAACAGTGGGGCTATGCAGATATCCTTGTGGCAAGCAGGTGAAAGTATATTGTCTGCCCTGCCAAGTGAAAGCAAACTGGTCCCACTGTTTAGAGTTTATTGGGATGATGAAGAAAGCATTGGATAAATCAAAAACTACATACCAAGTTCCATCGTATTTCTGGATCCTTTCTATTAATGTAACAGTATATGGAATAGCAGCATACAACGCAGCAGTCACCTTATTCAGTTGTTTATAATCCATTGTCATTTTCCATGTCCCATCTGACTTTCGTACAGGCCACACAGGATTATTCCATCATGTGGTTGTAAGGTTTAACACTCCTTCTTCAACATATTCCTTTACAATATTGGTAATTTTATCTTGCCCACCTGGCACACTATACTGCTTTAAAGTAATTACTTCAGAAGAGTGATTGGATCCATTTTAATTTTTCCCACTAAATCTGTATTAATTCCTATCTTCCTTACTGCAAATTGGTATCTTCCTTCAGGTAAATTCAGGGTCATACTTCTCAATACATCTATTCCAATGATGGATTTAAGAATGGGTATGATAACCACAGTATAGTCTTTCTTAGGTAATTGTCCAATTTTCATTGTTAGTTTGACTTGTCTGGCTGATATTCAGGCCCTCCCAGTCCTGTGATGGAATAAGAATTCCATGCTTGAACTTGTTGGGGTTCCCATAAATGAGGGAGGTTACCACCCTAGTATTGATCAATGCCCTGATAACAGTATTTGATCCATTTTTCCAATATATAGCCAGATGGATATGGGGTCAGTAATCCTGTTTGTGTATTTCTTTAATCTGAGTTGGGGTTTGCTCAATTTTCTATTTTCTCCGAAGATGTGATGAACTTGGATACAATGGTTCAGGAGTATTTGTAGGGGCAGCTTTCACTTGCCTACTCCATCTGACATTAAGCCCCTTACTTCAGTACATTTTATATAGTACATTAGTTGGAATACCATCAATTTTTTCTAAAATCAACCCCTGCTCTCAATAGAGCAGAAAACAGTTCTTTTCTTGTCAGTCTATTACAACTTTGAATACACTAGCTATTTACTCTTCTCTCTCAAGGGAATTTATCATTTTCCCATTCTCCCAAGTCACTTAGCTGTGAAATCTTATCTAGCACTTCTGAAAGAGGGTGCCCTATTTCACCAATTAGTAGAGTCAGAAGTAGGTGCTTATAAGCAGGAGGAGCTGTCTTCACCATGATATTTCTATGAGGAACTGCTAAAGGGACATCTTGATACATATCTGTATCTCCAACCATGATAGCACTTTTCATTACTTCTTTCAACTTTCTCATGTAGTCTTTAAGTGAATACCAGGGTCTGTCTCCACTAGGCCACACAGAATCAGTGGGATACATTCTATTTCATCCAGTGGCAGCTAAAGCTAACAGAATTGGCCATATGGTTACCTCCTGCCATATGAAAATCTCTAAAAGTTTGCTGGACAAAAGGATTCTGACAAATATATATAAATTTCAAGTAGTCCACCTGTCTACCAATACTCCTCTGCCTCCTTCATCAGAGATTCTCACCATCCAAAGCATTAAGAATTCTCCCTTCAGAGGTGTCTAGGTGGCGCAGTGAATAGAGCACTAGCCCTGGAGTCAGGAGTACCTGAGTTCAAATCCGGCCTCAGACACTTAACACAAAACTAGCCATGTGACCTTAGGCAAGTCACTTAACCCCAATTGCCCTACCTTCCCCCCTCCAAAAAGAAAAAAAAAAGAATTCTCCCATCCTTTGAGTGAATCTACTTAATATATCAGTAATCTCTTGCTAAGTGAAATCCTCAGTTATCTCCCTCCTGCTCATCTTCTCAGTATGGCCCAAGCTGCTGCCCTTCTAAAAGCAGGGTCATGAAACACTATCACTTAACAATGTATCATTTAGTACGAATGCACCGTCCTGGGAGTCACTGCCATAGCAACTAGGCTCAGCCTCTACCAAAACTGTTTGAACTTTCCTCCTGTTATTTTTTGCTTCTTTTTCTGAGCCAATTTCACAGCAGTCCTCTCTTCTATCACCTGGGACCCTCCAGCCCTCTCTTCTACCATCTGAGATCCTCCAGGTTGCTGTTCTATTACAGTAGAGGGAGAGGAACATTGTTTGAGGTTTACTCTCATTGAATTTGATTCAAGGACGGAGTAACATACTTTGTTAAGTATAAAAATCTATTGGGCCCTACAGGCAGTAGGAGGGGAAAGGGGAAAGAAAGGGGGTGGGATAGAAGGGAGAGAAAAAGTAGTACAGGAGAAGGGTAGGAAAAGGGAGGGGGCTGGTAGGGAGGGAATATTGAGGGAGGTGATGGTCAAAAGGAAAACTCTTAAGGAGGGGAAGGAAGAAGGGAGAAATAAAAGCATAAACAGTGGAGGGAATAGGAAGGAGGGGAAAACATGAATAGAAATTGTAACTGTGAATGTGAATGAGACTAACTCTTCCATAAAACAGAGGCAGATAGCAGAATGGATTAAAAACCATAATCCTACAATATGTTGTCTACAGGAAACACATTTGAAACAAGGAGATACACGCAGGGTAAAGGTAAAAGGTTGGAGTAGAATATATTATGCTTCAGCTAAAGTAAAAAAAAAAGCAGGGATATCAACCCTTATCTCAGACAAAGGAAAAGCAAAAATAGATCTAATTAAAAGAGATAAAGAAGGAAACTACATCCTCCTAAAGAGTACGTAAACAATGAAGTAATGTCATTACTAAACATACATGTACCAACTGGCAGAGCATCCAGATTCTTAGAGGAGAAGTTAAGGGAGTTACAGGAAGAAATAAACAACAAAACTATACTAGTGGGGGACCTCAACCTCTCCCTCTCAGAACTAGACAAATTTAGCCAAAATAAACAAGAAAGAAGTAAAGGAGGTCAATATAATTTTGGAAAGCTTAGATGTGGTTGCTCTCTGGAGAAAACTGAATGAGGATAGAAAGGAATAGACCTTTTTTCTCGGTGGTACATAGCACCTACACAAAAAATTACCACATATTAGGTCATAACAATCTCACAATCCAGTGCAGAAAGGCAGTAGTAAATGCATCCTTTTCATATCATGATGCAATAAAAATTACATGTAATAAAGGGCCATGGAAAGATAGATTAAAAATTAAGTGGAAACTAAATAATCTAACCCTAAAGAAGGAGTTGGTCAAACAACAGAAATCATAGAAACAATAACTTCATCCAAGAGAATGACAATAATGTGACAACATACCAAAATTTATGGGATACAGCAAAAGTGAGTCTTAGGGGAAGTTTTATATCACCAAATGCTTACACAAATAAAATAGAGAAAGAAGAGATCAATGAATTGGGCATGCAACTAAAAAAAGCTAGAAAAAGAACAAATTAAAAATCCCCAATTAAATACCAAATTAGAAATTCTGCAAACCGAAGGAAAGATTAATATAATTGAAATTAAGAAAACTATTGGGGGCAGCTAGGTGGCGCAGTGAGTAGAGCACCAGCCCTGGAGTCAGGAGGACCTGAGATCAAATCTGACCTCAGACACTTAACACAAAACTAGCCGTGTGACCTTGGGCAAGTCACTTAACCCCAATTGCCCTACTTTCCCCCCTCCAAAAAGCAAAAAAAAAAAAAAAATTAAAAAAAAGAAAACTATTGAACTAATGAATAAAACTAAGAGCTTGTTTTACCAAAAAAAAAAAACAACAATAAAATAGATAAATCTTCAGTTAATTTGATTTAAAATAAAAGAAAGAAGAAAATCAAATTACCATCAAAAATGAAAAAGGTGAATTCACCACCAATGAAAAGGAAATTTAAAATCAGACCACCACTCTTCCACAGGTTTTGCCCAACCATATGCCAATAAATTTGACAATCTTAGTGAAATGGATGAATATTTACAGAAACATAAATAAAATACATAAGTAATCCCATCTCAGGAAAAGATACTGAATAAGCCATCAATGGACTCCCTAAAATCTAACTGGAGAAAATACAGTCCTAAAAATAAAAACTGAACATATGGAAAAGGAGCTTCAAAAACTATCCAAGGAAAATAATTCACTAAAAATTGGAATCAGTCAAATTGAAGCTAAGGACTCTATGATGCATCAAGAGTCAGTCAAACAAAACACAAAGATTGAAAAATTAGAAGAAAATGTAAAATATCTCATTGGAAAATCAACTGACCTGAAGAACAGATCCAGGAGAGATAACCTAAGAATTATTGGTCTACTGGCAATCCATGATGAAAAAAGCATCCTGGACAACTTCCTCTGAGAGATTGTCAAAGAAAACTATCCTGAGGTCCTAGAATCAGAGGGTAAAATAGTAATCAAAAAAATTCACCAGACTCCTCCTGAAAGAGATCCCAAATTGAAAACTCCAAGAAATATAGTATCCAAATTCCAGAACTGCAAGGTCAAGGGGAAAATACTGTAAGCAGCCAAAAAGAAACAATTCACAAATCATAGAACTACAGTCAGGATTACACAGGACCTAGCAGCTTCAACATTAAAAGATCGGAGGGATTGGAATTTGATGTTTCATAAGGAAAAAGAGCTAAGACTACAGCTAAGGATCAACTACCTGGCAAAACTGAGCATAACCTTTCAGGCAAGAAGATGGTCATTTAATGAAATAAGGGACTTCCAGACTTTCCTTATGAAAAAGCCAGAGCTCAATAGAAAATGTGATCTCCAATTACAAGACTCAAGACATAAAAAAGGTAAACAAGGAAAACACATGCACGCACACACATGCATATAACTTGGGATTCAATAAGAGCAAACTGTGTACATCCCTATATGAGAAGCTGATACCTGTTAATATTGAAATGTATATAATTATTGCAACATTTAAAAGGGATATACATAGACAGAGGGTGTGGGTATAAATGAAATAATCTGATGATTAAAACTTTATTAAGGGATATAAAGGGACGGTAATGGGAGAAAAGGAAAGGATGAGGCAGAAAAAGGTAAATTATGCCACACGAAGAGGCATAAAAATATGCTATAGCAAAGGGAAAGGAGGGAGGGAGATAAACATAATATGAACTTTATTCTCATTGGTTCTGGTTCAAAGAGGGATCAACATAATCAGTTAAGTTTAGGATTCTAACATGAAAAGACCCAAAAACTTATTATAATAGAGGGAAAGGAAGGAGGGAGAAGAGCACTGTATAAAATTTACTCTCATGGGTTTGGGCTCAAGGAGAGAATAACATACTCCATTAAGTATAAAAATCCATTGCGCCCTATAGGCAGTAGGAGGGGTAAGGGGAGAGTAAAAGGTGGGGGGTGGTTAGAAGAGAGGGAAAGAGTAGTAAGGGGAAAAGGTAGGTAAAGAGGGGGGCACAGGGAGGGAATACTGAGGGAGGTGGTGGTCAAAAGGAAAACTCTTAAGGAGGGGAAGGGAGAAGGAAGAAACAACAACATAAACAGAGGAGGGAATAGGATAGAGGGAAAGACACAGTAATCATAACTGTGAATGTGAATGGGATGAACTCTCCCATAAAACAAAGGCAGATAGCAGAATGGATTAAAAACTACAATCCTACAATATGCTGTCTACATGAAATACATTTGAACCAAGGGGATACACACAGGGTAAAGGTAAAAGGCTGGAGTAGAATATAATATGCTTCAGCTAAAGTTAAAAAAAAAAAGCAGGGACAGCAATCCTTATCTCAGAAAAAGGAAAAGCAAAAATAGATCTAATTAAAAGAGATAAGGAAGGAAACTACATCCTGCTAAAAGACACCATCAAGAATAAAGAAATACCATTACTTAACATATATGCACCAAGCAGTATAGCATCCAAATTCCTAGAGAAGAAGTAAAGGGACAGAGAGGAAGAATAGATAGCAAAACTATACTAGTTGGGGACCTCAATCTCCCCATCTCTGAACTTGATAAATCTAACCTCAAAATAAACAAGAAAGAAGTTAAGGAGGTGAATAGAATATTAGAGAGGTTAGATAGGATAGATCTCTGGAGAAAACTGAATGGAGATAAAAAGGAATATACCTTCTTCTCAGAGGTACATGGCACATACGCAAAAATCGTCCATGTACTAGGGCATAAAAACCTCACAATTCAGTGCAGAAAGGCAGAAATATCAAATGCATCGTTCTCAGATCATGATGCAATAAATATCATATGCAATAAAGGGCCATGGAAAGACAGACTAAAAACTAATTGGCAACTAAATAATTTAATTCTAAAGAATGAGTGGGTCAAACAAGAAATTATAGAAACAATCAGTAACTTCATTCAAGAGAATGACAATAATGAGACAAAATACCAAAACTCGTGGGATGCAGCAAAGGCAGTTCTTAGGGGAAGTTTTATATCCCTGAATGCATACATGGATAACTTAAAGCAAATGGAGGTCAATGAATTGGGCATGTAATTGAAAAAGCTAGAAAAAGAACAAATTGAAAATTGCCAACTAAATACTAAATTAGAAATAATGAAACCAAAGAAGAGATTAATAAAATTGAAATTAAGAAAACTATTTAATTAATAAATAAAACTAAGATCTGGTTTTATGAAAAAAAGAATAAAATTGATAGACCTTTAGTCTATATGATAAAAAAAAAAAAGAAAGAAGAAGACCAAATTACAAGTATCAAAAATGAAAAGGGTGAATCTACCTCCAATGAAGAGGAAATTAAAACAATAATTAGGAATTATTTTGCCCAACTGTATGCACATAAATTTGACAATCTTAGTGAAATGGATGAATATTTACAAAAATATAAATTGCCCAGATTAACTGAAGAGGAAGTAAATTACTTAAATAAACCCATCTCAGAAAAAGAAATCGAAAAAGCCATCAGTGAACTCCCTAGGAAAAAATCTCCAGGGCCAGATGTATTTACTAGTGAATTTTATCAAATATTTAAAGAACAATTGATTCTAATACTATACAAACTATTTGGGAAAATTGGTGAAGAAGGAGCTCTGCCAAATTCTTTTTATGACACAAATATGGTACTGATACCTAAATCACGAAGAGACAAAATGGAGAAAGAAAAGTATAAACCAATTTCCCTCATGAATATAGAGCAAAAATTTTAAATAAAATATTAGCAAAAAGACTACAGCAACTCATCACAAAAATAATAGACTTTGATCAGGTGGGATCTATTCCAGGAATGCAAGGATGATTCAATACTAGGAAAACCATCAGTATAATTGATCATATCAACAATAAAACTAGCAGAAACCATATGATTATCTCAATAGATGCAGAAAAGGCTTTTGACAAAATACAACATCCATTCCTATTAAAAACACTAGAAAGTATAGGAATAAATGGAGTCTTCCTTAAAATAACAAGTAGCATCTATTTAAAGCCACCAGCAAGTATTATATGTAATGGGGATAAGCTAGAAGCATTTCCAATAAGATCTGGGGTGAAGCAAGGATGTCCACTATCACCCCTCCTATTCAATCTGGTACTAGAAATGTTAGCAGCAGCAATTAGAGAAGAAAAAAAAAATCAAAGGAATCAAATTAGGCAAAGAAGTGACTAAGGTATTACTCTGCAGATGATAAGATGATATACTTAGAGAATCCTAGAGAATCAAGTAAAAAACTACCTAGAGACAATAAACAGATTTGGCAAAGTTGCAGGATATAAAATAAACCCACATAAGTCCTCGGCATTCCTATATATTTCTAACAAAATCCAACAGCAAGAGATAGAAAGAGAAATCCCATTTAAAGTTACTGTATACATTATAAAATATTTGGGAATCCACCTGCCAAAACAAACCCAGTACTTATATGAACACAACTACAAAACACTTTTCACACAAATAAAGTCTGATCTTACTAATTGGAAAAACATTAATTGCTCATGGCTGGGTCAAGCTAATATAATAAAAATGACAATTTTACCTAAATTGAATTACATATTTAGTGCCATACCAATCAATCTACCAAAAAATTACTTTATAGAGCTAGAAAAAATAGTAACAAAATTCATTTGGAAGAACCAAAGGTCCAGAATATCAAGGAAATTAATGAAAAGAAATGCTAGGGAAGGTGGCCCAGCCATATTAGATTTTAATCTGTATTATAAAGCAGCAGTCATCAAAACTACTTGGTACTGGCTGAGGAATAGAGGAGTGGATCAATGGAATAGACTGGGTACACAAAACTCAGCAGTCAATGACTATAGTAATCTACTGTCTGATAAACCCAAAGACCCCAGTTTTGGGATAAAAACTCACTATCTGACAAAAACTGTTGGGAAAACTGGAATATAGTATGGCAGAAACTGGGCATAGACCATTATCTAACACCGTATACTAAAATCAAGTCTAAATGGGTGCATGATCTAGGTATAAAGGCTGATACTGTAAGCATTATGGGAAAGCAAGGAATAGTTTACCTATTATCAGATTTATGGAGAAGGGAAGACTTGATGACCAAACAAGAATTAGAAAGCATTATAAAAAGTGAAATGGATAATTTTGATTACATTAAATTGAAAAGTTTCTGTACAAAAAAATCTAACATAACCAAGATTAAGAGGGAAGTGGAAAATTGGGAAAGAATTTTTACAGCCAATATCTCTGATAAAGGCCTCATTTCTAAAATATACAGAGAATTGAGGCAAATCTATAAGAATACAAGTCATTCCCCAATTGATAAATGGTCAAAGGATATGAACGGGCAGTTTGCAGAGGAAGAAATTAAAGATGTCTACAAGCATATGAAAAAATGCTCCAAATGCAAATGCAAATCAGAACAACCGTGAGGTGCCACATCTCACCAGCGAGATTGGCTAAGATGGCGAAACAGGATGTGGGGAAACTGGAACACTAGTGCATTGTTGGTGGAGTTGTGAACTGATTCAACCATTCTGGAGAGCAGTCTGGAACTATGCCCCAAGGGCTATAAATAAGTGCATACCCTTTGACCCAGCAATACCACTTCTAGGGTTGTATGCCAAAGAGGCCATAGAAGTGTGAGGAAGACCTGTATGTACAAAAATATTTATAGCAGCTCTTTTTGTGGTGGCAAAGAATTGGAAATCAAGGGGATGCCCATCAATTGGGGAATGGCTAAACAAGTTGTGGTATTTGAGTGCAATAGAATACTATTGTGCTATAAGAAATGAGGAGCAGACAGACTTCATATTTGCTTAGAGAGACATATACAAACTGATGCTGAGTGAGAAGAGCAGAACCAGGAGAAATTTGTGCACAATTACAGACACAATGAATATGTGACAACCAGCTTTGATAGACTGGGCTCCTCTCAGCAATGCAACGGTATAAGACAATTCCAAAAGACTCATGACGGAAAGAAAGGTCTACATTCAGAGAAAGAACTAGAAAGAACAGAGCTTGAATGCAGACTGAAACAAACTACCTGCTCTCTTTCTTCGTTTGGTTTTGTTTCCTCTTTCCCATTGTTTATTCCATTGGTTTCAATCCTTCTTTACAACCTGACTTATGTCTAATGTGAAAGTATTCGCAGATCCTATGCTTGATTGCATGCTGCCCTGCAGGGGTGGGGGGGAGAAGAGGGAGGGGGAGAAAATCTGAAACTCAAGGGATTGTGGAACTGAATCTTGTAAACTAAAAGTAAACAAACAAATTAATAAAGAAAAAAAATGACAACTAGCATCTATCTAAAACCATCAGCAAGCATTATATGTAATGGGAATAAGCTAAAAGTATTTCCAAGAAGATTGGAGAAGAAGCAAGGATGTCCAGCATCACCACTGTTATTCAATATTATACTAGAAATGTTAGCTTTAGCAATAAGAGAAAGAAACTGAAGTAATTAGAATAGGCAAAGAAGAAAAAAAGTTATCATTCTTTGTAGACAATATGATGGTATAATTAGAGAATCCTAGAGCATCAACTAAAAAACTACTTGAAATAATAAACAACTTTAGCAAAGTTGCAGGATATAAAATAAATCCATAAATCATGGGCATTTCTATATATTACTAAGAAAACCCAAAAGCAAAACATAGAAAGAGAAATTCTATTTAAAATTACTGTAGACATTATAAAATATTTGGGAGTCTACCTGCCCCCCCCCCAAAAAACCAGGAAATATATGAAGACAATTATAAAACACTTTTCACACAAATAAAGTGAGATCTAAATAATTGGAAAAATATCAATTGCTCATGGGCAGGCCAACCTAATATAATAAAAATGATAATTCTACCTAAATTAAATTACTTATTCAGTAGCATACAAATCAAACTACCAGAAAAGTATTTTATAGAGGTAGAAGAAAATAACAAAATTCATCTGGATGAAAAAGATAAAGAAGAAAAAGTCCAGATTATCAGGGGAATTGATGAAAAGAAATGCAAGGGAAGGTGCCTTAGCTGTACCACATCTTAAATTGTATTATAAAGCAGCAATTATCAGGACTACTTGGTACTGGCTAAGAAATAGAGTTGTGGATCAGCAGAATAGGTTATTACATACGCAATAGTTAACAACTACCATAATCTACTATTTGATAAGTCCAAAGACTCCAGTTTCTGAGACAAGAATTAAATCACTATTTAGGAGGGTGGAGCCAAGATGGAGGCGTAGAAGCAGCAACATTTCACAGCTCACACACAGCCACCTCAAATACCCATAAAATATGACTCTAAACAAATTTCAGGGCTCCAAAACTCACACAAAAATACAGTAAAACACATCACCTGCTGAAGGCAGCTCAGCAAGAAGGGCTCATTGCAGAATGTTGGGAACCGAAACCAGCCCAGCCTGAAACCACAGCTTGGCCCTGGGGCGGCCAGGGCGAGCTGCAGCTGGAGCCTTCAGGAGAGTAGATCAGCAGCAGCAGTGGCAGTTTCCAGAATTATCAAGCCCTAAGAAACAAGGACTAAGTGAAAGGTCAGTGGAACTCAGCTAAATTTGGGGAAGAAAAGCGGTCCGACCAGACAGCCTCCAGGGCAAGGAAGCAGCAGAAGCAGCAGCCCTGTAGCCACCTCCACGTGGCTGCTTCAGACCCCCCGGCCTGCAGACTGCAGGGGGGCCAAGCAATTGTTCAGAGTCTAAGTGCTCTTGCGCTGAGCAGCCTGGATTCAAATTGTGGTCTCAGGTGGTGGTCCTGGGGTGGGTTTTCAGTGAGCCAAAGCTGGTGGGGGCTGCAGCAGCCTCTCAATAACTCTGGCAGCTGTGAAAACCCCAGCTATTTGGGACAGAGCTTTCTCCCCTGGAAGCAGAGTTCCACAGAGCTAAAAAATCAAGTAATTCACTGGCAACATGAGCAGGCAAAGGAAGCAAAGTAAAAACAGCAACTGAACTCTAGAATCCTTTTTTGGGGACAAAAAAGATCAAAGTATGGAATGGGAGGAAGACAACAAAGTCAGAACTCCCATGCCAAAAGCTTCCAAAAAATGTGAAGACTACCTATAAGCCATAGATCAGCTTAAGAAGGATTTTGAAAACCAAATAAGTGGAGGAAAAATTGGGAAGAGAAAAGAGAATGATGCAAGAAAATCATGAAAAGAGAGTCAACAACCTGACTGAAGAAAATAACGCCTTAAAAAATAGATTAACTCAAATGGCAAAAGAGGCCCAAAAAGCCAATGAGGAGAAGAATGCCTTCAAAAGTTGAATTTGCCAGATGGAAAAAAGAATCTCAAAAGCTCACTGAGGAGAATAATTCCTTCAGAATTTGAGTGGAGCAAATGGAAGCAAATGACTTTATGAGAAATCAAGATATTATTAAACAGATCCAAACAAATGAAAAAAATAGAAGGCAATGTGAAATATCTCCTTGAAAAAAACCACTAACCTAGAAAACAGATCCAGTAGAGACGATTTAAAAA
>CM053583.1:143582036-143625088 GCA_028627135.1 Pseudochirops cupreus
AATGCACAGCTGAAAGACAACTCTACAAGCCTCAGGATGGAAGGAGATACCTAAACTCAGAGAAAGATATAGAAAGAGTATAGTTTAAATGGATACTGAGGCAAAACATGCTATTGTTCTTTTTCATGTCTGGTTTTGCTTTTTTTTTCCCAGTGATCACTCATTGGTTACAACCCTTCTATATAACCAAACTATTGTACAGTGTGAAAGTATTTGCAGATCCTATACATGATTGCATGCCACCATGGGGGGGGGGGGAGGAGGAAGGGAGGGGAGAAAATCTGAAATTCAAGTGATTGTGGAACTGAATCATGTAAACTAAAAATAAATAAACAAGTCATTCAAAAGAAAAAAAGTTGCTTCTAATAATCACCTAGTCCTCTTATAGGTTAAAAAACTGAGACCCTGAGAGACAAAGTCTCAGCAGTGACATGGAATGAGGAGTTATGACTTCAGCAAAGTGGTCAATTTGAATTCAGGATATTAATCATTGTTCAGCAGCCCCAGTTTCCCCCCCAAATGTTAATCCCTTCTTAGACTAGTAGATGGGAAGTGTATATACATACATATTCATGCACACATATACACACACATATACTTATACACACACATATCCACATCATAGGGATTAGGGGTGGAGTGCCCCTGAGATCTGGAGAGTTTGAACAAAACTTTTTGGTCTTCCCTTCATATGACAGAAGAAGTCTGAATTTTTTTGTTCTTTTATAGGGTGTTTATAGTACCTTGTAAAATTTGGGTTAAGTATTTGGTCATAAGCTCTGTGTCATATGCTGGCCTTTGCATGTCGTCTGTGGCTTCCACAACCTCCCCCCCTCCCTCCCGAATTCCTGTTTAATTTCTTATGCTGACTCACAATATAGCAATACCATGATGGGGAAAGTCATGATGCGGAAGGGATAGCTGTATTTCTCTCTGTGTGTATGTATATGTACACACATATACATATGTGTATACATACATACACACATATGTGCGGTTGTGTATAGTTATTTTCATGTTGTCTCATAATAAGTACTTAATGAATGCTTGTTAACTATCTCATACATTGCCTCATCTTATTTCTCATCTTCCTTGTACAAGTTTGCACCATTAGGGCAGGGCTACAGTAAAATCAGGTTATTGGGCTAGAGAATTCTCTGCTGATTATTATCCACATTAGGATGTGGGTGTGTGTGCCCTGAGAGAGAACTCATAAAGTCATAGAATCTTAAGAGTAGAGGGGACCATACTTGAACAGGAATTTCTTATAAAATGTCCCAGACAATTGACTGCTCCCCTTTCCAGTTCTGAATCACAGAATTTCCAAGCTGGATGGGATCTGAGAAACCATGTAGTCCAAACTGCACGTGCAAGGAATCCTTGCTATGACATAGCTGACAAGTGGTCATGCAGCCACACTGCCTGAAGACAGACCTCCCAAAAGGAGGGAAACTACCACCTCTCAGGGCAACCCAGTCCTTTAATTTTCAGGAAGTTTTCTTAGCATCTGCCCTAAATTGACTCTTTTCCTTTTCTTCCTATTGCTTCTCATTGTGTCTTCTGGGGACAGACAGAGCAAGACTCATCCCTCAACCACATGACCATCTTTCAGCTATTTGAATTAAACTTTCATCTTCTCCTTTTTCTCTTCTCTGGGCTAAACATGGCCCAGTTCCTTAAACTGATACTCATATGACTTGGCCTCCAGGTTCTTCACTCTTCTGGTTGCCCTCCTCTGGACATTTTGCAGAAGTCCTTTGGATTTTCCATAGAAGACTTCCAGTGATGGGAAATTCATCTCAGAAGGTAGCAGTCTCCACCTTATACAATTCTAATTTCTGGGAGTGGACAGATTGGGAAAAACCATGAATTTGGAGCCCAAATTCCTCCTCTAAATCCCGCCTTTGACACTAGCTGTGTGATTATGTATAACTTCCTTCCATCATGGGATGATGTCTTGACTTATGTGAATTCTGAGTCATTGAATTCCAGTGGCAAGACAAAAGGCTGGCAATGTCTGGGGATTCAGTGGATGATCTTGGTGTCCTCAATGTCTGACCAAACTCTTAAGTTCTCCACAGCACCTGCTTCAGCCACATTCATGGCCATTGGAACAAATTGTTCTCATTTGCCCAATCCTCCAGGGAAAGTTTCACATACTTGGTGTAGACATCCCCTTGACTCACCAATGGGTTTGATTACTCTCACCCTGACTTAGCCTTTCTGCCTAGATGTTTTTTTACAAGAGTATGGACACTGTGCATGCTACAGTTCCTTGGAGCCACAGGAGAGAGTTGGGTGAAAGTAGACACAAAAGATAGGATGAACAGCTCTGAAAAGGTCTTGGCAAACCATCACACCAGAGGTGCTAGTTCTCATATCTCACAAGATTTCTGTGAGAAGATTATAGATTTGGAGTTGGGAGGGACCTTAAAGGTCACTGAGTCAAATTCCCCATTTTATAGATAAGGAAATTGAGATTCAGGGAGACTATGTGATTTTCACAGGGTCACATTTTCACAGTAAGTTTCTGAAGCAGGGTTTGAACCCAGGTCTTTCTAACTCCAAGTCTAGAGCTCATGATATAGACCCAAGTTAGAGCTGGGAGACATTTTAGAAGTCATTGAGTCTAACCCCCTCATTTTATGGATGAGAAACTGAGTCTTAGAGGGGTCATACAGCTAGTTCAGTATCTGAAGTAGGATCAGGTCTTCCCGACTCCAAGCATTCTGTAAATACAGTACTATGGAAGTGTGAATTATAGTTATTATCAGGATACATTCTCTTGTATCGAGTGTAAATCTGCCTCTCTACAACTCTGGTGTCATATAATTGATCTCCTATATTGCTTAATAGTCATCTGAGCTCCAGAAGGAGGGGAAGTTGAGTGTGGTTGTATTCTAAATGACTCCAGGTGGGCTGGCTGTTGTGTGGTAAATGCCAGGGTTGATTTTTAGTGTCAGATTGTATCAGCCATCGTGTGGCATGGGTGTGAAATAGGGAGTGACTGATGTGGTGGTGGAAAGAGCAGCTTGCTTGATCCCTGTCTGGTCCCAGGAGGGCCCATTGTTTGCATGCTCCTGTGAGCAAATGTAAGAACTGAACTGAAGGGGTCTTAAAACTAATTTTTCCTCTTGTTTTCCCACAGAGACATTTCCTTCCAAATGGAATTTAAAGGGAAAAAAAAGAAGAATAGAGACTAAAGCCATCCAAAGATTGTAATTCCGTTGTGGCTTACCACAAGTAGTGAACTTTGATTTTTCCTGGTGTGGTGTAGTTGTGGAGCCACAAGAAGGAATTTATTAAGGCAGTGTCATACAAGGGGGAAAAAGTCAGTGGAATCAGAGGACCTGCAGGATTAGGATTCTGTCTCTGTTACTTAATATCTATGTCACCATGGGCAGGACACAACCACTCTTGGCCTCAGTTTTCTCACCTGTCAATTTGAGGGGTTAGGCAAGATGGCTCCTGAAGTTCTTTCCAACTTTAGACAGAGGACTCTAAGAACTACAGGAAGCCTATCCAACCCCTCTTAAATATAATGCTGTAACAACAATCATGGCAGTGCACCTGAGGACTACTGCTGTGAGTAATTTTAAGGGTCTAATCACATGGCATAATGGAATCTCTATTCATTCAGCAATAAACTAAACATTGTTCAATAAAGCATAACATTCACAACAACATAACATAACAACGTGTTACTGAGGTGGTCACATAGTCTTGCTATCTTACAGCATTCCTCAGAATCCTCACACAGTATATATTATTGCATTCGGTAGTATTCCCAAAAATACTTGTTTACACAAGCAGGGGGTCCCAGGCCAGGGTCTTCCCTAGCACAGCATATCATCCTTAAGGGGTAGCCAAAAATACAAATACCATCTACCCCTAGGTCACAGTAAGTCACAATTTCCTCAATCAATACACAGCATCCAAGTAAAGTCCTCTCTCATCTTGACTTGAGGCTGACTTCCAAACCTCATGGGTCTTCCTCTGTGGGCTGACCACTCCTGACTGTTGCCTGGATTCACATGTAGGCAGCTCTCCACTCCTGCTCCATATCTCAGCTCACAGGGACTGCTCCACTCCAAGCTCGTGCCCAACAGCAGGCTCCAGGGGTTCCTGCCCACAGCTTCTGTTTCTAGGAAAACAAACCTTAACAGGTCTACAACAATATTTATACACATTACTAGCACTGTCATCTCAATTCACTTTAACAGTTCTTAAAAGGGACTTAAGCTAAACCTCCTTCCTGTGGGCAGATCTCTGTTCTTCAGCTCAATTCACTCATAAAGACCAACAGAAAGGGCTTCTGTCTGAGAAATTAACACAGACCAACAGACAGGGCTTCTGTCTGAGAAATTAACACAGATCAATGGACAGGGCTTCTGTCTGAGAAATGAACACAGAACAACAGAGAGCTGATGTCACAAACATTCTTTCTATTTGGCCTCCCCAAAAGCAAATTCCCCTAACTCACTTATGCTCACTTCTCTCTCTTAGCTCTGCTTCTCTCTCTACCCTGTCCTCTCCGTCTAAGCAATACAATATATACCATTTATAATCAAAGACTCTTGATTCAATCAATGGCAAGACTCAGATCAAAGGCACTTAACTGGCTAAAACCCAGTCCAGAAAAACAGCAAAAAATCTTACTTTACTTGCCTACTAGAAGTGTATTCCCTCTCTGTTAATTATCTCCTATTTATCTTGAATATAGTTTACTTTGTATATATTTGTTTGCACATTGTACCCTCTCTTAGACTGTAAGCTTCTTGAGGTCAGAGAATGTCCTTTGCCTCTTTTTTGTTCCCAGCCCTTAGCATAGTGGATGGCACATAATAGGCATTTAATAATATTGATTGGGAGGTTCCTTTATAGCTTTACTCTTAAATCCCCTCAACCACTTGCCTTCATGTTTTAGGCCCAAACCACTCAAACAAATGATCATGTCTAAAGTCTCTTCTAACTCTAGAGATATAATCCTATCATAAATATTGAAAGATCTGGGGCAGCTAGGTGGAACAGTGAATAGAGTACTGGCCCTGGAGTCAGGAGGGTCTGAGTTCAAATCTGACTTCAGACACTTAACACTTACCAGGTGTGTGACCTTGGGCAAGTCACTTAACCCCAATTACTCTGCCTTCCCCACTCCAAAAAACAAACAAAAAATATTGAAAGACCTATGGAGAAAATTCTACAACCTTTTTTGCAAACCCATTCTATGGGATCAGAGAAAGAACTTGAAAGGGCATTAGAGGTCATATAGTTCAACTCCATCATTTTACAAGGAGGAAAAAGAGGCCCCCAAGTGTTAATTGACTACCCTAAGGTCACCTAGAGAGAAAGCAGTTGAATGGGTTAAATCTAAAATGTCAAATAGAGTACCAAATTCCTCATTGGCCACAGGATTGTATTATTAACATCAGAAATATTGTGTTCCAATATGGTTGTGCTCATCATGTCTTCTAACTTCATCTAGTCCAAGTAAATTCTTACTATGACCCTAAATTATCATAACTAAAACTTCAATTTGAGTTTGTGCTCAGTAGCAAAGAAACAAATATGTGTTCCTGGGCCTGGAGATAAGTTCTTGGAGACTTTGGTGTGGCAGGAAGAGTGCTTACCTTGAAGTCAGTGGGGACTTGACTTCCCATACTTCTAGCCCTGGCTAGCTGACAAGTCAATTAATCTGGGTTCAAATACCACCTTTGCTACTTATTATCTGTGTGACCCTGGGCAAGTCATCTAACTTCTCTGGGCCTCAAATTCATTATTTGCAAAATGAGAAATGAGGAGGTTGGACTAGTGGGTCCATTCAGTCCCTTTCGCTTTAGATCTATGATGTCTGAGGCTTAGGCCTTGGTTTCTTCATATGTTAGAGTGGGAATAATAATATCTGAACTTCACAAGGTGGTTGTGAAGATCAAATAGGAAAATATTTTGTAAACCTTATGAAGATGGTGCAGTATGGCACATGTTAAAGGACTCGGGTTCAACTCCTACTTCTGTTAGTTAAATGTAATTAGATTCACATATGTAAATATGTACACATATACATATACATCTGCATCAATACACATACGTGCATTTACATAAGTGTATATATGTTTATGTATGTGTGTGTATATATATATATATATATATATATATATATATATATATATATATATATACATATGTACATGTGTATGTGTGTGTACACAGGTACATATACCTGTGTGACCTTAGGCAAATCAATTCACTTTTCAGGATGAGAGTTTCCTCATCCATAAAATGAAGAAGGTGAACCAGATGGCCAATGAGGTCCCTTTCAGCTCCAATTTGTTATTGTTTGGTCGTTGTAGTCATGTTCAACTCTCTGTGACCCCATTTGGAGTTTTCTTAGCAAAGATACTGGAATGGTTTGCCATTTCTTTCTCCAGCTCATTTTGCAGATGAGGAAACTGAGGCAAATAAATTAAGTGACCTGCCAAGGTTCACCCAACTAATAAGTGCCTGAGACCAGATTTGAATTCAGGAAGATGAGTCATCCTGACTTCAGGTCCCTCACTCCATTCACTATGCCACCTAATTGCTGTTCCAAAGGATAGTCCCATAAATATAGAGGATCGTATATTTATGAGAGATGAAGACCAATATGAGAGGGAAGGGCAATTCTGTTTAATTGAATGTTTAATTAACTTAAGTTTAATTAAATTTAAATTTTAATCTTTGGTAATTAAAATATAAAATTTAATTTAACATTCTGTTTAATATATGTTTAAGAGTTTGGATACTAGTCTTCTGTGTTGTTGTTTATTAAGTTAAAAAAAACCAGCCTGTTTCATATTTTGTTTTGTTAGTATGAGTGGTTGCATGAGAGCTGAGGGGCCTTTTGCTCTTCTTTAGAGATCTAGAAATGAGCTGAATTTTTATGGTCCCAGGGAAAGTACTGGACAGGGGCAAAAAGAGCCAAATTTTAATTTTCTCTGGGGAAGTCCTAGGTGGCACTGGGGAAAAATAATGAGTTAAAGATTTGTGTGAGAAGCTCCCAAGATTGACCCTAGCCTAAATGAAGTCAGAGCCTTGGTTCTGGGCTGTATCAAATATATGTCAAATTAGAGCTATTTTAATTGCCTGACATATCTTCTCAGCTCTATCCTTTCTTTTAATATGACATTGGTTTTGATCTTTGCTCTAATGTTTTTACTATCCATAGATAGCTGATTCTGAAATGACTCCCACATCCATAACCAGTCATTTTCTATCTGTTAAGATTATCATCAGTTTCATTGTTTTTGTGAAATTATTCAGTGCTCATCATATATAGCACCTTTGGACTCTGTTCTTGAAGAAAGTAGTCATGATATATAAACATGAAGCTGCTGTATAGGCTCTAGGCTAGGAGTTCTTAAACTGGCATGTATGAACCCCCAAGTAATCTGCTAGATTTGGGGTTGTCCACTAATTTGGTTTGGAAAGTTACATCTTTATTTTCACACACCTCCAATTGAAATTTAGCATTTCTTTCAATTATAAATTGTCAGAAGAAAAAAAAAACAACCCAAATCCAAAATATATTCTGAGAATGGGTCCCTAGACTTCACCAGACTGCCAAAGGGGTCTGTAGTACAGAAAAACTTAAGAACCCCTGCTCTAAGCCTTTGTTCTCTTTTTGTTTCTTGGTCTGGAAGTATATTTTCTAACTGATTTCTTCACTGATTTTCCCCTTTACCCATTTTTCATCAGTTATCAATTTAAGTTAAAGGTCTTGTAGAGTTCTTTGCCGAATTTCTTTGTCTCCTCAATGACTGCAATGGATGTTAGCACATAAGACTACCATTCTCTTCACCTGGTGCTCTTTTTGCGTGGGTCCATCATATATCCATAAGTGTCTGGCATAACTGTTGAAGATTCTATGTTCTCAGATGGTAGATACAGTGTGTTGCTGGAATATTACTTGAAAACATTCCAGCAATGGGAAGAATCTGAACTCTATTGGGCCTCTGAGAACCCTGGGTCACCTCTACTCCACCCTACCACCTATCATTGTATTGGAGCAGCGTTAGTGTGAAGGATATCATCACCATCACCACCGTCACTACCATCATGATTATGAAGATGATGATGATGGTGTTGTTGTTTACTCATTTCAGCCATGTCTGACTCTTTCTGACCTGTTTTGGGGTTTTCTTGGCAAAGATAGTGGAGTGGTTTGCCTTTTCTTTATCCAGCTAATTTTATAGATGAGGAAACTGAGGCAAACAGGGTGAAGTGACTTGCCCAAGATCATGCAACTACTAAGTGTCTGAGGCTGGATTTAAACTCAGAAGGGTGAGTCTACTTGATTCCAGACCCAGCATTCTCTTCACTTTATCTCAACTTGGAGGATGTGATGTTGTATATGCAACAAATCTACCCTGGTTTCAATTGTACCTGTTTTTCACCATATGAGTCACTCCAAGGAGGAAACATGTTTGTTTCTCACCAGTCTGGAGAATTTCAGATATGGGGTTCTCTAGAGACCTATAAAATCCTACTTCTCTCAGATAAGCTTATCCTTTTAAAGGATTTTTCATTGAGTGCTCTGCTACTATTTAAAATAAGGATTCTTAAACCTTTTTTGTGTCATGGACCCCCTAGTTAGTCAGGTGAAACCTTTGGAGGCTTCCCAGAATAATGTTTTGAAAAGTAAAAGCCCAAGGTGATTTGGGCTTGTCAAGTTGCCCCTTTGAAACACAATGAGCTGGTCCTGAGAAAGAAAAAAATACTGGGTATATTCAGTTCACTTAGCTTTTGGAAAAGCAAAAAAATTTCTCCTCCTCCCCACCTAATCCCATACTAACTTCCAAAGAATAATTAACCAAAAATTATATGCCTATAGACAGAGATCTCACTCGTAAGGAAAGAGCTGGAGGCTGCCATCATTGTGTGACTTAAAAGGAGGCAAAATAGATATCTCTAGCTTCTTCTCCCTTTCCTTCTCCAAATGAGACTTTCATTCTTTCCAGGAGGAGAAGCAGGAAGGTAGGGCCAGAGGTCACCCCTCTTCTCTCCTCAGAAAGAGGGGGATTCTAAGCTGGAAGTATATCTGCTACCTTAAATATTGTTCTTCTAGAGGATATGATCAGGATATGATCTATCCAATTTCTGATCACTTTGTCATTTTTGGAAGGTAAGGGGACACCAAGCTCTATGTCTCAGGCTTGAACACCTTTCCCACCTAATAGTGGTTCCACAATGAACATACATAATGAATAGCAAAATAGTCCATTTATTCAAATCATGGCAAAACAAGAATCGGAAGATATATGTAAGAGAATATATACCAGACACTACAGAATAAAAGAGCTCTTTCACTGGTAGCAAGGCAATTTAGTTCATCCAAGAGAAGATTATAGATGTTATTCAAGAGGAAATTCCCTCAAGTCTGTAGAGAGGCAAGCTGGTAATGGGGACACGATGGAGATTGCCTGCTCCTTTCATGTTGTTCCATAGTCTTTTCTTTCAGCACCCTGACATGGTGTTGACCTCTTCCATCTTCTCTCTTGAAGCTGGAAGCCAACTTGATGCTTGAAGAAGACTTGAAATTTGACCAGTCCCAAAGGGAATTGGCCCTGAGAAGTCTTGAAGTGGGATTCATAAGGGACTCTTGAATCAACTGGTGAAGGAATTTTCTTGCCTCTCACCAGTTCTGCCCAGCACCTCACACAGGGTAGGGAATTAATTTCTACCAGTAAGGAGAGAGTCCCATACTGAAGGACTTTGGGACATGGGTTTCAAATACATAACATAACATGTTGACTTGTGAAGGAAAAAATTTCCTCAATTACAAAAATATTTGAAAGAAAATTCATGGACCCCAAGTTAAGAATGTCCAATTGAAGATAATGCATAACTTTTTTTAAACAGGATTCAGATAGATACTTTTATTTTTCAATTAATTCTTAAAAGCGCACACTTGCTTTTTTATTCTTGCCTTAAAGAGCAGTGACATTTATTTTTGAATATTTTCACATCAATAAAGACCTTTTAGTGTCACCATTAATAATAGTCAAAACACCAGCAAGGGATAAGCCATTATGGTATACTCTTCTACATCCAGAGTCCGAATAGCAAGACAGTTCATAGAACTGGATGCTTTTACTTCAGTTTCTACTCAAATGAGAAAAAGATAATTGCCAAGTAAGTTAGCTGATAGTCAATAAAGCACTCCCGGTGTATAGTATAGGGTCAAATTCGACCTAATCCTTTTCATCCCTCCCTCTGAAACTACCTTGTATTTAACTACTTTGTATATGTATATATTTATTCACTTTATTTTTATGCTGTACCTGTTTTCATATGTACTTTGTATGTCTCCATCTTCAGAATATAAGCTGACTGAGTATAGGAATCTTTTCATTTTTTTAAACTTATATCCCAGCCCCTAGCACAGTGCCTGCACAATAATAAGCATTTAATAAACGCTTGTTGATTAATTGATGGGCAAAATCATTGTAGTATCCATTGGATTTAGAATTGGAAGACCTTAGTTTGTGGTTCAACTGTGTTGCTTATGAAATGTGTCGTGGGCAGGTCATAAGATCACAGTGTAGCATCCTTCTTAGTGTATGACCTTTCTGCAGTCCACCTCACTGAGTGGGAGGGATTGGGTCTGGGGACAGCAATAGGGGGTAATGAGAGAAAAGTTGGGGTGACAAAAAGGGGCTGTATTTAAACTGTGATGGGAACCAGGCAATTTGGCTTCTGAGTTCACTGACATCATTCCCTCATGGGCCAGTCAAGGTCAGCAGTCCCTGCCAGTGGCCATACATCTGAGACAGACACTTGGAGAAAGTACCATTTTGGTGAGTTCCAGATGTACAGAGTTCTATACTCCTGAGCTAAGGTTCACACAGTGCTTAGTACAGTGTTTGGCACAAAGTAGGTGCTTAATAAATGGTGATTGATTTATTAGACTTATGAGAAATGTACATTGAAGGAAACTGATGTTCTAGTCCTTTGCTAGATCCAGGGAAGAGTCAGAATCAATGAATCACAGAATGTGAGAGTTGGAAGGGACCTCAGATTTAATTTGGTTCAATTAATACATGAATCCCCACTATAACATACATACCTGACAAATGATCAACTAGCCTCTGCTTGAAGACCTCTAAGGAGTGGTATCTACTACCTCTGGAGGTGAGCCATGCCACCTTTTTCCTAACATCAAGTCTAAATTGTTCTCCTTGAAGCTTCCATACTATGTACCTGGTTCTGATCTCAGGGGCCTGCCACTTAGAACCCCTTACTTTCTTTAAGACATAGTTGAAGCACCATATTCTGAAGGAAGACTTTCCTGAGCCTACCATCTCCTAGGTCTTCCCTTTCAAAATTATCTTGTACTTATTTTAATATATTCTGTATTTGTTAATATAACCCAACTACCATCTCAAGTCTGGAATGATTTCCTGAAAATCAGCCATAAGACTCTGAGGGAGGTTCCTGATTGCCTAAGAGACCCTTGAACCCTTAATGCAAAAAACATGGAGAGATTTGGAGAGACTGGTGAGAGAAGCAAAGAGGGAATTCAAAAGATATGAGAGGGAGGGAGGGAAGGAGGAAAAGGTATGACTGGCTGAGGTGAGACCCTAAAGCTTCATACCCTGGAGGGGGATCTGATCCCCAACAACCCTTTAATACTCGTATGTGGGTGTACCTGCATATGGAGACGGATGGAGGGTGGTGTCTCAGTTCCTAAGACCATCGGAAATACGTGTTTTCCAATTGTCTTAGGTAACCCCTGTAACCCCTGTGAAAGGGTTGTTCGACCCCCCAAAGGGGTCGCAACCCACAGGTTGAGAACTGCTGACCTAGGGACTTCTAAGAACTTACTTCTCTGGTGATATTGTTCTCTTCTTGGTTGAGCTGAGATTTTTTTGTCTTGCCCCCAGTCAAAGAACTCATCTATCCTTATATATTATTTCCTCTGTTCTAATCTATATACTGTCCCTGATTTCTGTTTACTGTTTGGATAAATTTATTTGGTCAATATCCAAGATAGGTTTGTATGAAACTAGCTTTTGGTAAGAGAGAGCTAAGCTGTCCCAGAGTAAGCTACCTGTTATCCTCCTTTGAGAGTATCTAGGGAAAGTAGTGTTTAACCTAATCACCAAAAGCATCATGTCCCTAGAGTAACAGTATCTGAAGCTTAGTACATAGATGTAATTCTAGCCTGATACATGTCTTGGAGATAGTGGAGCAAAGAAAAGAGTGCCCCATCACGGCTATTTTGGATCTTGGCTGCCCTTTCCCCACCATGTTACAGGTGGTTCAGCTAAGGCTCTTTTCCTACTCTCCAAAAAGTTGGAAATGGCTGTCTTTCTAGATATGAGATGGGTCAGATCCCAGATGAGATATCTTAAAAAAATCTGTGCCAAACAGTGGAAAATTGCTCTGTATTAGATGACTAAAAACCTTTTTGTTGTTAAGTTGTTCAGCTGTGTTTGACTCTTCATGATACCATTTGGAGTTTTCTTGGCAAAGATAACTGGAGTGATTTGCCATTCCCTCCTCCAATTCATTTTATAGGTGAGGAAACCAAGGCAAATAGGGTTAAGTGACTTGCCCAGGGTCACATAGGTAGTAAGTATCTGAAGCCTGATTTAAGCTCTTAAAGATGAATCTTTCTTGTTCCAGGTCTGGCACTCTATCCACTGAGTCACCTGGCTTCCCTGACTAGCAACCTACATTTTATTTATTTATGTACATGTTAACTCCATGGATAGAATATAGACTCCTTGCAGGGCAGGAGCTGTTTTATTTCTATTTTTGGTACCCTAGCATATAGTAGTTTCTAATTAAATTATTGTCGATTCATTGAGTTATTGGTTAACTTCAAATATGCAGCAACATACAACCTTTTTGAGCCTCAGTTTCCTTATCTGTAACATGTGGATGATAATTCTCACTGGTTAGGAGGAAAATGTTTTGTAAATCTTATAGTACTATATGTAAATATAATCTATTTCTCTGTATCTGGCATTGTTATGAAATAATTAAGATTTACAATCATATTATTGAAAGGCAAAATGATGTAGTAGATAGAAGACTGGTCTTGGCATTAGGATGATCTGGGTTAAAATCCTAATTTAAAATAAAATGAATTAAAAAAAATTCTGCCTCTGACATATATTGGCTATGTGGCCAAGAGAAAGGCACTAAACATTTCAGTGCACTAGAGAACTTGCTGGGGCTATAAATTGAAGAATAGTTACTGATTTGCTTTGGAAAAGGAAATTTCCTCTTACAGAGTTCCCTGCCCTGTCAAAATGACAGTTCTGTACATAAAACCAAAACTCTTTAAGTAATGCTGAATTTTAAAAAAGATTAAATAGAAATAAAAAGATTAAATCATATTTCATGTAGTTTTACTCATTAATATTTTATTGTATTCTAATCTTTGAAAATTTGTAATCCACATGCATGGGAAGATTCACTATTAATTAAAATATTGGACCAAAAATGATATGCTATTTCCCAAGTCTGTCAGTAAAAGAGAATTTATTATATTTTCAAATAGGTTAACAACTCTGGTTAGTTAACTGCTGTCCAATAGAAACCGTGCTGTGCCAGCTTGCATGAACATATAGGATTCCTGTGTAAATAGTATAATAATGGTTCATATGTATAACAATGATCATTTTGACCCCCATTACCTGAAGGTCAGGTATTGTGCCATGTTACATAGGAATGGATGCTCTTAAAATACTTTAAAATATCTTTTTCTCTTAACTATGTCAAACATATTCCTAATCTCCAACAATCTTGTTTGTACTGTGAATTTGCTTGGCAAACCCTATCATTATAGACAAATTTCAGCTCAGATCTAATGATCATGTGTTCTGATTTAATCAAGTTCAAATCTCTGAATTTTGAAGAAGTCTGGTTAGCATGACTAGATTTGCCTTGCCCTCAGAACTTATGGGGTGGTGGACTGAATTTTTAAAATTATAGCTATTATAACACATCATTTTAGTTATTGCTATAGACCACAGCATGGACAGGGCTAAGCATAGGAAGTGGAGGACTTTATTATAGTCTCTAAAAAAGAGGGTGTAGCTTATGTTTTCATTCTAAGGTGTCTATGTAAGCTCTTTTTCCTTATTGGGACCCATCATATGCTGTACGGACGAGGTGGTTAGGTATTAATTTAGCTTTGAAAGTAACTTTTGAATAACATTAGAGTTGGACTGGAGACCCTTTAAGTTCCTTTCTAGCTCTAAATTTATGGTCGTATGCGAATGATTATGTAGGACTATATTCCTGGCTAAGGAATACAGTGTTCCCAAGACTGCCAAATTCCTTGAGGCAAAGCCTCCTTCACGATCACAGTCACAAATCAAAGTAAAGTTTTTACACGTTTTATTTGCCCTATGTATCTTCAGCACCCAGTCTCTCACCTTTCTGGATTTGATGAAATTGGATTCATTGTAATGTGAAGTAGATTGTTTGCATGCGTCTTTCCAGCCATGTTTACAGTAATTCAGTAGTAGTGCTATATTTGAATGGAAAGACAATCATATTCTTTCATTCTTCAGCAAACATTCAAATGAAACAAACATTTATAAAGCACTTTCTGAGTGTAAAGATCTACACTTTTCACTGGGGATGTGAAGAAGAAAAATGACAGTTGCTGCCCTCAAGAAGCTGAATTCTACTGAGAAGCTATATTATATAAAGAGTCAAATATGATATAATGTAGGGAATGATGAGAGATCTAGTCAAAATGCTCTAGGAACATTTAAGAAGTGAGTGAATCATAGGGTTTAAGAGACCAGCTTATCAAAACCATACCTCAATATCCTCCTCCCTAGCACAATTGCTGTAAGGTGCTTATCCATCCTTTTCCTGAATGCTTACAATTAGGGGGAAACCATGATTTTCCAATGCATCTCATTCCATTTTTGAATAACCCTGATTATTAGGAGGGCAGCTAGGTGGCACAGTGGATACAGCTCTGGGTCTGGAGTCAGGGAGACATCTTCCTGAGTTCAAATCTGGTCTCAGACACTAGTTGTGTGACTCTGGGTAAATCACTTAACCCTGTGCCTCAGTTTCCTCATCTGTGAAATGAACTGCAGAAGGAAATGGCAAACCATTCCAGTATTTTTGCCAAGAAAACCCCAAATGGGTTCACAAAAAGTCAGACAAGATTGAAATGACTGAATAACAAAATAAGTTTTTCCAGACATTGAGTCAAAATCTATACTACAACTTCCACTAACCCTAAAACCAAACAAAGCTCTATTTTACAAGATGATACTTCAGATGCTTGAGGACAGCTATCACGTCTTTGCTCTCAAGTTCTATAATCAATCTTTGGTGTGGCCTTCAGTTCTCTTAGGGAAGCAACATGGTGGAGTGGAAAGGTTATTGGAGTTGGAAGACTTGGGTTTGAATTCTGGTTCTAATATTTGCTAAGTGGGGGCCATAGAATGACCTTAAGGAGGATTGAAAGATGGGTGATATCCCATCCTCCCTGTGATAGCCAATTGTGGGGCTTGTCACTAACTCACCTACCTTTTTTGCCATTAGGAAAGATTCTACTCAACCCCTTTTCCCAAAATGCCTATCCTCTCCTTCCCAGATTACCTTGTAACTGTAGCAGATACACTTCAAAGGGCACCCTTCAGAATGAGTAAAAGGCCCACGTGACCTCTTTTTATTTTGGGCGGAAGAGCATGAGTCATACAAGATGAGTAGGCACAGATGGGTTGTGATTTGTATTATAGACCTTTTTAGATTATTTTCTCCCCCAGATCCACCCATCTTTTGACCTTTAACATTACTGTAGAAGGCACATCCCAGGCTCCAGATCTGAGTGTCATCCTCATTCCCCCACCCTTACTCATCCTACATATCTAATCAGTTGCTGAATTTTGTTGTTTCTGCTTCTACAGCATCTTTTGCATTTATCTTTTTCTCTCTATTCCCACATTCACTACCCTAGTTTAGAGTCCCATCAACTCTCATCTGAACTGGCCTCATAGCCTCCTAATTGGTCTCTTTGCCTCAAATTTCTGCCTTCTCCAATCAATGTAGCACAAAGCTACCAAAGTGATATTCCTAAAGTGCTGGTCCCATTGTTATGGTTTCATATGTGTTGTGGTGGAACAATCTCAAAGAATTCAGTCAGACCAACTCTAATCCAAGTATAGGCATTTATTGGAATGACATCTCCCACAGGCTGAGTTCAAAGAGGAAACAGCAAGTTAGTATGACAAGATCGGCAAATTTATAGCGTAATGATATTGACTACATAACAGAAATTATGAATAATATGAATTATGAATGTTATAAAGGCAGGAGGGATTTGTTTAAGGATGAGGTAATAGGGAGGAACTGTGCACGTGATTATCCATAATGCATATAGAAAAACCCATTTGTGGGGGCTTGTATGTATGGTAATGATATTACAATAAACCTCTCTACATCATAAGTTCACCTAAAGGACATACAGGTGCCTACTTATGGAAAGTCCCTTCTTTCATTTTGGTGTTTATGTCATGTTCATGCTCAGCCATCCTGGTGATGCTACCTTCTAATTGATTGGCTGTTGTGGGCAGGAGTCCACAGACAGGAGTCTGATTGTGATTGTAGCTGAGTGCATGGACACATTTGCTGTTCTAGTGACCAGTGTTCTAGTGACCAGTGTTCTAGTGACCAGTGAGACATATATGAGGAAGTTAGGATATTGATAAGGTTAATTAGAGTTAAATGACTTTTGCCCAAAGTCACATGACTAATAAATAATGGAGCCTTATCACTTCTCCCTGGACAACTGCAGTAGCTTCATAACTGCTCTTCCAGCATTCCAGGCTGTCCCCTGGTCTTTTCCTCTCAGTTTCCCCAGTTCCCTTCAAGATTTAATTCAGGTCCCATCTACTCTTGTCTTCTATTAGAATTCAAATTCCTTAAGGACTGGGACTGGTTTTGCCTTTCTTTGTATACCCATTATCACCTCACTCCTTCATTACTGCAATAAGCATAGGTAGGTAAGGTTCTCCCAACTCCAATCCATTCTCCACTCAGTCACTAATGTGATTTTTTTCCCCTGAAAGTGCAGGTCCAATCACATCACCACCCCCTACTCAATAAACTCCAGTGGCTCCCTATTGCTTCCAGGAGCAAGTATAAAATATACTGTTTGGCACTCAAAACCCTTCAATATGCCTTACTTCCCAATGTATACTCTTTGATTCAGTGATACTGGCCTCCTGGCTATTCCATGAACATGCCTCTCTATCTCTCTTGGCTCTGGTGTTCTCTCTGGTCATCCCCTGTGCCTGGAACACTCTCCCTCCTCCCCTGTGACTATTGACCTAGCTGGTTTCCTTTAAGTCCCCACAAAAATCCCACCTTCTACAAGAAGCCTTCTCTAACCCTTCTTAATTCTAGAAAGGTTAGAGAAGACTTCTGGTTAATTATTTCCATGTATTCTGTATGTAGCTTGTGTTGTATGTATTTGTTTGCATGTTGTCTTCTCCATTTGATTATAAGTTCCTTGGTGGTAGGGACTGTCTTTTGCCTCTTTTTGAATACCCAGTGCTTAGCACAGTTCCGAGCAAATAGAAGGTGCTTAATAAATGTTTATTGAATTGAACTGAATTAATACCTCTCTCATTCCCCTTAGTCATTCCAAGATTACTGATTTAGTATATCCTCTAATTTTTTCAGAATCCCTCCATGTCAATAACTTACAAAGTGAATGACAAGGACAGAACACTTTCATCTGAGGTGATCAGGTAAAGTATCATGGATTCATTGGTATCTGATGTGACACATGGAGGAAGAGGATGATGAAAGATGGAGTTGGGGAATCCATGCATGGGGGATAACATCTGCGAATGCACTGAGTCAAAAGATGGCATGTTGACCTACTCGTTTGGTTAGAACATAGAGGACATGGGGAAGAATTAATTAAGGGGTGGAAAAAAGGATTGTACTGGGAGAAGAGTAAAAAGGGAAATAGAATAGGGTAAATTATATCATATGCATAGGTCAATGACTTATTATAGTACAGAGAAGGAAGGAAGGGGGATAAGCATTGTTTGAACCTTAGTCTTATTGGATTTGGCTCAAAGAGGGAATAACATACACATTCAGCTGGTTATAAAAGTCTATCTTACTCTATAGGGAAGTAGGAAGAGAAAGGGGAAAGAAAAGGGAGGGGGGCTGTTAGAAGGGAGGGCAGATTGAGGGAGGTGTTGGTAAGAAGCAAAACATTGCTGAGGAGGAAAAGGGTGAAAGGAGAGAGAAAAGTATAAACAGGGAGGAAAATAGGATGGAGAGAAAGATGCAGTTAGTAATCATAATGTGAATGTGAATGATATGAACTCTCCCATAAAACAGAAGCAGATAGCAGAATGATTTAACAACCTAAATCCTACAATATGTCGTTTACAAGAAGTACATTTGAAGCAGAGAGAGATACACACAGAGGGCTGGAGCAGAATCTAATTACATTTCAGCTGATCTCAGACAAAACAAAAGCAAAAAATTGATCTAAATTAAAAGAGCTAAGGAAGGAGACTAAATCTTACTAAAAGGTACCATAGATAATGAAGTAATATCAATAGTAAACATATATGTACCAAGTGATATACCATCTGAATTTTTAGAGAAGTTAAATGAGTTATAGGAAGAAATAGCAAAACTATATTAGTGGGGAACCTCAACCTCCCCCTCTCAGAACTAGATAAATCTAGCCACAAAATAAAAAGAAATTAAGGAAGTAAACAGAATTTTAGAAAAGGTAGATATGGTAGATCCCTGGAGAAAACTGAATGGAGAGAGAAAGGAATATATCTTTTTCTCAGTGGTACATGACGCCTACACAAAAAATGACCATGTATTAGGGCACAATCCAATGCAGAAAGGCAGAAATATTAAATGCATCCTTTTCAGATCAAGATGCAATAAAATTATACATAATAAAGGACCACAGAAAGACAGACTAAAAGTTAATTGGGAACTAAATAATTTAATCCTAAAGAATGAGTGGGTCAAGCAACAAATCATAGAAATAATCAATAACTTCATCAAAGAGAATGACGACAATGAGACAATTTATGGGATGCAGCCAAAGCAGTTCTTAGAGGAAATTTTCTATCTCTAAATACTTACATGAATTAAATAGAGAAAGAAGAGATCAGTGAATTGGGCATGCATCTAAAAAAACTAGAGAAAGGACAAAATAAAAATCCCCAATTAAATACAAAATTAGAAATACTGAAAATCAAAGGAAAGATTTATAAAATTGAGATTAAGAAAGCTATTTAATTAATGAGCAAATCTAAGATTTGAAGATTTGGTTTTATGAAGAAACCAATAAAATAGATAAACTCTTGGTTAATTTAACTTAGCAAAAGAAAGAAGAAATCCAAATGACCAGCATCAAAAATGAAAAGGGTGAATTCACCACCAATGAAGAGGAAATTAAAACAATAATTAGTAGCTATTTTGTGCAACTGTATATCAATAAATCTGACAATCTAAGTTAGATGGATGAATATTTACAAAAATATAAACTGCCCAGATTAATAGAAAAGGAAATAAAATATTTAATGACTCCATTTCATAAAAAGATATTGAACAACCCATCAATAAACTCCCCCCCCAAAAAATCTTCAGAACCAGATAGATTTACAAGTGAATTCTACCAAATATTTAAAGAACAATTAATTCCAATACTGTATAAACTATTTGGGAAAATAGGCAAAGAAGGAGTCCCACCGAACTCCTTTTATGACACAAATATGGTGCTGGTACCTAAAACAGGAAAAGCCAAAAGAGAGAAAGAAAATTATAGACCAAGTTCCTTGATGAATATTGATGCAAAAATTTTAAATAAAACATTAGTAAAGAGATTATAACAACTTATCATGAGGATAATACACAATGACTAGGTGGGATTTTGCCAGGAATTCAGGACTGGCTCAATATTAGGAAAACTATCAGTGCAGTTGACCATATCAATAACAGCATTAACAAGAATTATATAATTATCTCAATAGATGCAGAAATTGTTTTTGATAAAATACAGCACCCATTCCTATTAAAAAGATTAGAGAGCATAGGAATAAATGGAGCTTTCCTTAAAATGATAAATAGCACTATCTAAAACCACCATCAACCATTATATGTAATGGAGACAAGCTAGAAACATTCCCTATTAGATCAAGGGTGAAGCAAGAATGTCCATTATCACCACTGTTATTCCACATTGTACTAGAAATGTTAGCTTTAGTTATTACTAAAGAGAAGAAAAAGAAATTGAGAGAATTAGAATAGGCAATGAATAAACAAAACTATCACTCTTTGCAGATGATATGATGGTATATTTAGAGAGTCCTAGAGAATCACTTAAAAAACAACTTGAAATAATTAAGAATTTTATCAAAGTTGCAGGATATAAAATATACCCATATAAATCATCAGCATTTCTATATATTACTAACAAAGCCCAGTGGCAAGAGATAGAAAGAGAAATTCCATTTAAAATAACTGTAGACAATATAAAATACTTGAGAATCTACCTGCCAAGACAAACCTAGGAGCTATATGAACACAATTATAAAACACTTTTCATGCAAATGAAGTCAGATCTAAATAATTGGAAAAATATAAGTTGCTCCTGGGTAGGCTGAACTAATATAATAAAAACAACAATGCTACCTAAGTTAATTTACTTATTCATTGCCATACCAATCAAACTACCAAAAAGCTATTTTATATGGCTAGAAAAAATAATAACAAAATTCTTGTGGAAGAACAGAAGGTCTAGAATATCAAGAGAATTAATGAAAAGAAATGCAACAGAAAGTGGCCTAGCCATGCCAGATCTAAAACTGTATCATAAAGCAGCAATCATCAATACTGTTTGGTATTGGCTAAGAAATAAAGTGGTTTAGTAGCTCTTTTTGTAGTAGCCAAGAATTGGAAATTGAGAGGATGCCCATCAATTGGGGAATGACTGAACACATTGCGGCATATGAATGTAATGGAATACTATTGTGCTATAAGTAATGATGAGCAGGCAGATTTCAGAAAACACTAGAAAGACTTGCGTGAATTGATGCTGAGGGAAGTGAACAAAACCAGTAGAACATTATACATAGTACTAGCAACACTGTGTGATGATCAACTATGATAGACTTAGCTCTTCTTGGCAATAGAACAATAGATCTAAGACAATTCCATGATGGAAAATGCTATACACATCCAGAGAAAGAACTATGGAGTCTGAATGCAAATCAAAGCATACCACTTTCTCTCTTTTCCCCCCCTTTCTCATGGTTTTCCCCTTTTGTTCTGATTTCTTCTTTCACAACATGACCAATGTGGAAATGTGTTTAATATGATTGTACATGTATAACCTATATCAGATTACATATTGTTGTGTGGAGAACAGAGGGAAAGGAGGGAAAAAAATTTTGGAACTCAAAATCTTTTAAAAGTGAACGTTTAAAAGAATTAAATTGAATTTAAAAATGGAGTGCTCAGAAAAAAATTAAATTATATAAAAGAAGAAATGCTAGGGAAGTAAAATTGATAGAATTTTGAATCTATATTTGAGAAATGAGAGAGAGAGTCTGGCTTGATATTGAGGTTATGAACCTGGGTAACTAGGAAGATGGAGGTGAACTCAACATAAATATATGTCTTTTTTTTTGTTTTTAAGGAGGGTCAGGTTTAGGGACTTGGTGATAAGTTTAGTTTTGAGTATTCGAAGTCATTCACAGGACATTTAGGAATAAAATTCCCTGCAGGCAATTAATGATGCAGAATTAATGTTTGCTTTAGACAGGGTGCATATTCTTTCAAAGTATAGGGACAAGATATAAAGCCATTAAATAAAAAAGGGCAGATTATTTAAAAAAAACACCAACTTTTCCTGAATATTCCATTTCCCAACTGGTTGTACTCCTTGGGACTTCATCATGCCTCCCAGAAACATCATCTTCCTTTTATATCATATCAACCCTGAAGCTCACACTTCATCTGTACCCCCTACTCCTCAGGCTCTTCCCTCCTTCTTTTTTTTTTTTTGTTTTGTTTTGTTTTTTTTTGTTTTGTTTTTTTTTATATGAGATTCTTTATTAAATTTTTTGAGTTACATCTTTTCTCCCCGTCTTTCCCCCGCCCACCACCCCAAAACAGCCATCCCGGTATTTCCCCCCTCCCCCAGTCTATTCTCTCCTATGTCACTTTTTGGTAGGGCAGGCTTCTTCCCTCCTTCTTAATGGAGAGCTTAGAGGGTAAAGAGCAAAGGGCTCCTCCATTTAAGGAGTGCACTCAAGCCAGTTCTCTTCATTTCCAACTGGATGCATTCTTCTGGATGTCTGTACAGCATTTTCCTGATACACTATGTCTCCCCTTCGTGGCTTCTTTTTAATATGTTTTCTTCCCCATTAGATTGATTTTTTAATTTAAATTTTTATCATTTTTAAAATTAAATTTTAAAATTTTATTTTAGATTTTAGATTTAGATTTAGATTCCTAGAGAGTAAGCATTGTCTTTTGCATTCCTTTGTATGCCCAGCACATAGTAAGCACTTAATAAATGTTTATTGTCTAACTGAATATAAACATTCAACAGATTTAACTATTGACAGGTCCTCCCCAACAGGAAACTTGCATTCAGGTCAATTGTAACAGCACACATGGGAATAAAAAGTCCATTGGGTCTGAAAATCTATATCTCCTTTCCAATGCAGATTTTTTTTTTTTTAGTACAGCAAAGATTGCATCTATGGGAATGTGCCCAGAGCTCTCCTGAAATGTTTTGGTGTCAATATGACTTAGCACTGAAAGTCTTTTGAAATGATGAGTCAGTCCTATTATTGCTTACTGAACAGGAAGAGCCACTGATTCAGTGGACCTTTAAAAGGCAGTGACTTGTCCTTGGCCACACTCTCTTCTTACTAGACACCAAATGAATCATTACCAAATGAGTCAGCCCAAATATGTGCCTCTCTCCGAAGGTGTGAGGTCAAGGCTCTCTTCCCAACATCATGATAACTTCTTCCATTTAGCAGATAGCACAGGAGGTGAGTTTCAGCCTGGCTGTCAAGCTGCTTCTTTTGCTTTGAATCTCTTTGCCTGATCGTAGGCAATCAAAGAGTAATCCTGAAATGGACCTTCTTGGAGTAGCTGCTATGATGCCCCAAGAGTTTCTGAGACCCTTGATCAGTACCACCTGTATTATGTTTGGTATTCCTTAAAGGAGAAGATGACCAATGACAGAAGGATAGCCTAAACCCTAGCCTGGTTTGCTGGAAAACATGGACTTTGGCTGCAATTAGAAGTCAGTCCTTTGTCTGTTCTTCTGTCTCTTCCTTTTTTAACTAAGCAAGAAGCAGAGAGGGGCTGGTAGCAAGTACCCCAGCAGGCTGCAGTTGCAATCCATCAGGATCCTGGAAGGGATGTGAGGACCTGGAATCTAGGAATCAGATGTGGCGTGATCTTGTGTGGGCTCTTCTTCCCAAATGGCACAAAGTGGAGAGTCGACTCCCCTCCTTCGGTTTTTTCCTCCCAGACCAAACAGGTGAAATCTGGAGTAGAATCTGACCTTGCCTTCTATAGTCTGATGTCTCCCTAGCAATGCTTATTGAGCAGGGAGCCCAGAAACCTAGTGTTAAATCTCATTTTATCTTGTGGAGATAGACAATGCAAGTACTTTTACCCCATTTTCACAAATGAAGGAAATAAAGTTAAGTGAGGTTAAATGACTTTCCCAAAGTCACTTTGGCAAGTAAATAACTGAGCTAAGACTCAAGCCCAAGGTGTTTGACTTTAAACCTAGTGTTCTTTTCCCTGCATTACATTTGCTCCCAACAGTTAAAAAAATTAGGTAGATTCGAGGGCAACATAGTATAATGGAAAAAGCATTGGATTGAGTTTTGGGAGACTGGGGATAGAGTTCTAGTCTATTCCACTAATCAGATGTCTGACTCAGTGCAGATAATTTCACCCCACTGGGCCTCAGTTTCCTCAGTTGTAAAATGAAGAATTTGGATAAGATGACTTCCTGGCCAACTCTCCTGGTCTATAATTTTGACTGTTTTGTCTACGTTACAACCATCAATGAATCCTGAATACCATCAACTATATTATGAATTTCATCTTGAGCCCTTTGATAACTCATAAATTCACAGTACTGAATGTCTCTTTAAGCCTTATTCAAAATCCCACCTTCTGTGGGAAGCCTTCCCTCACTCCTATTAATTCCAATTAATTATTCCCCATTTAGCCTCTTTAGAGCTTGCTTTGTTTGCATGTTGTCTCACCCATTAGGATGTAAACTCCCTGAGGGCAGGGACTATCTTTTTCTTCTCTTTGTATCTCTACCTCTTAGCAGAGTTAAGTGGCACATAGTAGCCACTTAATAAATGCTTATCGGTTGATTGATTTGTCCTCCAAGTTCTTAGAAATCATGCAATCATGATAATAATACTAACAACAACAACAGTAAGTATTTATATAGTGCTTATCATCTGATTTCATCCTCACAACAATCCTGGGAGGTAGGTGCTATTATTATTCCCATTTTACAGATGAGGGAAACTGAGGCAGACAGAAGTTAAGTCATTTGCCCAAGGTCTCACAGCTAGCCAGTGTCTTGACATCAGATGATGAACTCAAATCCTATTGAGTCCAGGTCCAGTGCTCTCTGCACTATGGCGCCATCTAGCAGCCAAAGGCAAAAATCCTGTGGGTTTCTGCCCTGTACCCTTCTTGGCTGGGAGATAAATAGAATCCAACCAATGAGTGCAAAAGGGCAATGAACAGTGAACTATATATGTATATTGGACAGTGTCAAATAAACAGGGAGGGGAAATGAGAAGCCATGAAAAAGAGACACTTCCTCCTTAACTGTTTTAACATACGATAACACATCTACTAAGTGATGAGAAAAACAAAATTTATTTTAGCAATTATACTCATGGGAAATGAGGGGAACAATGCACACCAATTTAGTAGTGATTGTTTAAAAAATGGAAATGCATTTTCAGCTTTTGGTTCAATTTTTCTCTTATAGTTAGAGTCAAGAAAACCTTGACTCAGTGAGAGTCAAAAAAACATTTATTAGTTGGGTAACCCTGGGCAAGTCCCTTCCCCTCTTTCTGCCTCAGTGTCCTCATCAGTAAAATGTTGATAATAATAACACCTATTCTCTCAGGTTATTGAGGCTAAAAATGATACATTTGTAAAATGCTTTGCAAGCCTATATATATGTATCTCTTCCTCCATATACATATACACACATACATATAATATATATTATACATACATATATACACACATAAACATATACACATACATATACTCATATATACACATATACAAGCACATGTTATGGGCAGTTTGATGGTGCAGTGGACAGAGTACTAGACCTGGATTCAGGAAGATTCGTCTTACTGAGTTCAAATCTGGCCTCAGACACTTAGTAGTTATGTGGTCCTGGACCAGACGCCTAACACTGTTTGCCTCAGTTTCCTCATCTGTAAAATGAGCTGAAGAAGGAAATGGCAAACCACTCCATAATCTTTGCTAAGAAAACCTCAAATGGGGTCACAAAGAGTTGGACATGACTGAAAACAAGTGAATGACATATAGGTTATATAAAATCCTTGACATTATTATTACCATCTCATGTGTAAATAAGGGAAATGATTATAAAATGTCAAGAATATCCTATCTTGGATATACAACGAAAATACAACAAACTGATCTCAGTGTCCATTGGCTAACAAGCCAACAGACAAGAAACAATCTAGAAATCAGTCAGGAATGATTAAAATCTCATTTTCTCCAATATATTACTATACAAAAAGCTCAAGTCTCTCTTCCACCCCTCTCCCTGCCCTATTTTCCCTACTGTCCTCCTATTCTCAAAAGTTTATTATAGCCGAGGTGGAAATAGCCCTAAGTTATTATGACATGTACCCCTCTGGAGAGTAATGTAGTTTCCAGTTTGACTTCTTGTGTTGACTGAAACTGCTTGCACTGGAGTCACTATACCCATCAGTTGGTATAGGAATATTTGTTTTCTGGATTTTTCCTTTATAGGAGAATAGAAATTTATGCTGATCTTTCACTTTATGGACCATTTTGGGTCATGATGGGCTAATTCCTCTGCATGGTAGGCATGATACACACCCACTCCCATCCCCACACACCCTAAGTGTCTCTACTTCCCCTGTCCTCTGCTAACTAGTTTCCTTGCTATCATGTAAGCAGCAGGAAAACTCTCCAATGCTTTAAAATTCTTTTGTTTTATACTTCACTTTTTTTTCTGACACAATGGGGCTACATTGCCCTTTGAGTCACTCTCATTTTCAAGGTCTCTTTTACCGCCAGACACAGGTTGAGTCTTAAACTTTAGCCCATTGATTTGCTGACTAATGGGCACTGAGATGGGTTTATTTCATTATTTACCTTGTGTCTGTCCTTTTGTACCTCATATTAAACTTTTTCTCCTTTAATAAAAGTGGCATAATAGGTAGGGAGCTGCTTCAGGGTCAAGTCCTGCCTTTGATAAGCTAACTTTGTGAAGTTGGGCAAATCACATACACCCTCAGTTTTCCAGGCTTCTCTCTAAGCCTCTAAATTGCAGAGTGGATGCCCATGTGCACTGGTGAAGGGACCTCCTCACCAGAATGGTATGAGAGCTCTCCATACCAATTAAATTACAGGTTCAGACACACATTAAAACTGAACAGTTACTTAGAAGTTTGTTATTTGGACATATTAGGGTGAAGGGGGTGCCTTTGGGAGCTCTAGGAATACTCCACAATTTAATATGAAAGTAAATCTGGTTTTCATTATAGGGACTTTTTATCAACTTATAGACAATTTTCATGAAACTGAGTCTTTTCCATATAAGGAGGCATGGGTAGATATACTATTTGGTGGGGGTGGCCTCACAATTGAAATTCCCAAGATAAAATGACAATACAGATATTAGAACTGAAACTACCTAACCTGACTTCAGGCAGTGATAATAATGAGTTTGCACCAGGAACTCAGGGGAGAAAGGTTATTATTGTTTTTAAATTTTAAATTTTCAGTTCTAACTTCTCTTTCTTCCTTTGCCCTTCCCCCACCCATGGAAAAGCCAAGAAATATAATTAAAAGGTTATATTTTTCATTATTAATTCAGATCTGTGTGACCTGAGGGCACAGTACAGGACTGCTCAGTTCCTCTATGGTAGTGGAATGGTTGGAGTAAGAGGGACAAGACTGGGGGAATTTGTTGCTTTTGACCCCTCAGTTTATGCATCCCGTGTTTGTACATGTTACTAGAGATTCTATAAATACATTTCCTGAATCATCAAGATTATCCCCTCCCCCACTTTTTTTTTTAAGGCCAGAAATTCATTATGTGGGATCTGGGTGAATCATGCCACCATTTAAACATGTTAACCTCTTTTAAAGAGAAGAATTCTTTATATCCAATAGAATCCTAGGTAGTTCATATCATTTGAGATGTTCTGTGAGAGTCACTAAATTTATGTTAGGACTTATTCCTAATAATTCATTACATGAATCAGCCTCTGAAATAAAATGTTTCTGGAAGCCTGTCTCACATAGCTTGATGGCTACAGAGCTAATTAAAGCCTATTAGAGGATTGGAAGCGGAACAGAAGGTTGCCATTTGAGTTGTCATCATTAATATGTTCTGATGGCCAGTTCACTGCTTTTTATTCTGAGATTATATTTCTGCTTAAAGAACCCTTGCCTTTCCATGACCTCCATGCTTAATACTACTCTCCTGCCTGAAATAATGCTCTTCCCCTGAAATCCCCCAAAGTAGCTCTGGAATCATGGGGCATAGATTTAGAACCAGAAAAGATATTGAGTCAAACCCCTTCATTTTATAGTTGAGGAAAACAACACCCTGAGAGGTAGTCACTTAAGATCACCGAGGTAATAAATGACTAAACCAGGAATTAAATCCAGGTCCTCTGACTCAAAATTCAAAACATTTTCCACTTGCCCCTCAGTAAGTCTTTTGTATTCCTTGATCCCTCTCAAGTGAGCTGAAGGCTTGGAATTGAAACTGAAGTGTCTTGAGACACATTGGGAAGTATGTCATCCTAAGTGATATTGATTCTTTTATTAACAGCTGTCTTCAATACTATTGACCCAGTAGAAGGACATCACAAAGAGTGATTCTGTTACATTTTTACTCTGGACTGAACCCTTATCTCTGGTCTAGGGGAAATAGGACTGCTAGGGTGTGACTTGTTCAATACTGGTGACCAGAAATATGTACTACCTCCTTCAGTGGCTGAGTAATACTCCTATGAAGCCTCAATTTGGACTGGAAGACCTTTACCAAATGATATGGAGGCAGAAAACTCTTTGGGTGATAAGATCAATTCTTTGAAGATTAAGCTTGATGTGTAAGAGTCATCTTCTTTAAGCAATCAGAATTTTTTGCTAAGGGGGCAGAATTGATAGGCAGACCACTGTTCAGAGGATGAAAAAAGCCTTAATAGTCTGTCTTTGTAAGAGCAGTTTCTTTCCTAAGGAGCAATCTAACCTATCTCTCTAGGGTCTGACTCCTTTCCTTCCTTGAATGGTGAGTCATATTTGGACTCCAAGTTAAGAGGCTGTGGACTGAAACACACTAGTCTATGTCTTGTGTGATTTCAAGCATTGATTTTTATAGATAAAAATTGGCATATTAAAAAAAAACTCCATTAATTGAATGGGTCTGTGATTTCTTTGATTGTGGATAGTTCCCGTACTGGTGAAGACTAACAAATCCATCCTTTCTCATTGTGTACCATCCCTCACCATAATTCCTCTATTCCCAATCTAACCAACAGTGGCCTATAAGACTTTCTTAACTTTGAACTTTACATGGAAAGAGTCAATACTTGGGGTTATCCACATGTTATCTTTCACCTTTGCTACATGACTAACCCATATTCTTTTCTGACTGTGTATTAGTTGGAGGATAGATTTTATGCTACTTCTTGTGCACAAATCATCATTGACATTATGCTGTAGACTTTAGGCATCTGTCATGTTTTTCTGCATTGTCTCTTTGAGTTACCCCCAATTTTGATTATTTGGAGATAATGGCATTTCATGAGTCTCATCCCTGGTATAAAACTACAAGTTTGACCCCTTTCCCCCTACCACTATTCAATAAACTACAATGGCTTTCTATTACCTTAGGATCAAATATGAAATTTGGATGAGTTTTCAAGCCTTTCATAGCCTAGACCCTTCCTCCCTTTTCAGTTTTCTCATGCTTCATACTTCTTTTCATGTACTTTTCTGATCCTGATAAACTGACTTTCTTCTGATAAGTCTTTCTCACATAAGACATTCCATCTTCCAACATGAGTGATGCATTCTCACTGGCTATCTTCCTTGATTTGAATGCTCTCCTTCCTCCCTTTTATTCCTTCTTGGCTTCCTTTTATTCCTTCAAGTCTCAGCTAAAATGCCACTTTCTTCAAGAAGACTTTCTTGGTCCCCTTTCAAGTCAGTGCCTTTTATCAGAGATTAACTCCAGTTTAACCTGGATACGTCTTGCATGTACATCATGTTTGTGAGTTATCTCCCCCATTAGAATGTAAGTTCCTCAAGAGTGGGGCCTTCTTTTGTTTTTGTTTTTTCGTATCCTCAGAAATCAGCACGATGCCTGCCACATAGTAGGCACTTAATAAATGTTTGTTAACTGATTAAAGTTATCCTTTACACATTGTGGGGAGAGGAAAGGAAGGAGCTAGGGATGTGGCACTCTGTGGTCTGGAAAATCCACATAAAATTTTTTGACCTTCCATTTGTACCAAAGAAGTCAGAATTATTATGGTATTAAAAGATAAAATATGTTGATATTATACAATACTATACATATATTTTATGTATTTCTGAGTTTCTAAGCCTTTTTTAAATGTCATCTGCTAGCCTTTGTGTGTTGTCTCTAGCTTCTGCAAAACTCCCCCAAAATTCCCATTTAATTTCTTATGCTGATACGCTATATGTTGAAACAGTGATGGGGAAAATTGTGATGGGGAAGGGATAACTATATTTGTTTTCTGGAAAAATTACTTCTTTGTGCAACCAAAAATCTTTTAAAGAGAGTGATTCAACAACTACAGAAAAAACACCCTGTATCTATCATTGTTGAAGCATTCAATGAGATCTATTAGTTTTATATGAGGCCTTCATAATAACAATTCCGCTCCATGAAATAGGCATTGAAATTAGACATCCATTTATTGTTTGAAATCTGATTGTTTCAGTTACTTTGAGATCATCTCAATTCCTATAAAACTTAAAGATATTTATGGCACTCTTGTAAGACATTTTAGGCTTCATATGCAAGTGCTTGCAGGGAAAGATCCTAGCTTAAATTAAAATTCAACCTTCATTATATATGTACTAAGTAGAAAACACTATGCTAGGTAATAGAGCAAGTATGGAGTTCAGGTAAGCAAACTCTTCTTCCCCAGGAAAGGAATTTACAACCTACCATAGAACACACAATGAACTTAAAAAAAAATTCAGACTTTCTGGCAAAATCTGATTGTTTGACTTAAAAAAAAAAACAGAATTAGCTTTACCTCTTTTAACTAAATTTTCCAATAAATTATTTAAAATTTTCTGGACCTATTGGAATCACTAAAAAAAATTTAATTCCCAGCACATGTTCCTAAGTACTAGATAGCTGAAAGAGATTTTAGTAGAAGCTAGCCAAAGATGCCTTGCATATTAGGTTCCATTTAAGCTTTTGTGTCTAAATGGAGTGAATTTCCTGGGGAAAGTATTCTTACAAACTCATCCCAGGAGACTATCTTCCTTCCAAGATAATCTGGGGGCAGAACTGGGCCAAAAGGTCTGTCTTAGAATATTTATGAATCTCTCTCTCTGGGTTAGCTTCCTAACTTCTAGACTGTTGCAATATATTAAATAAATGCATAATAATAAATGCATAGACTATTACAATAGTCTGCTGATGGATCTGCTTCCTTCAAATCTCTCACCACTCCAATCCATCCTTCATTCAGTCACCAAAGTGATTTTCCTAACATACGGGTCTAACCATATCGCTCTCCCTACACAATAAACTGCAGTGACTCCCTATCATTTTGAGGATCAAATTCAAAACCATCTATTTGGTGTTCAAAACCCTTTATAATCTGATCCCTTCCTACCTTTTCAGGTTTCTTGTACCTTACTCCTCACCATGTACTTTTTGGTCCAGTGACTCTGGTATCCTTTTTTGTTCCACAAACTAGACACTCCATTTCTTGACTCCAGACATTTTGCCTGGCTGTCCCCAAAGTTTGAAATACTCTCTCATCATCACTACCTGTTGACTTCCTTGGCTTCTTTTAAGTTCCAATTAAAATCCCATCTTGTACAGGTAGGCTTTCTCAACCTCTCTTAATTCTAGTAACTTCCATCTGTTAATGATTTCCTATTTAGCCTGTATGTAGCTTGTTTCTATATATTCGTTTGCTTGTTGTCTCCTCCATTAGTTTCTGAGCTTGTTGAAGGTAGGGACTATCTTTTGCTTCTGGCACAGTGCCTGACACATATTAAGTGCTTAATAAATGTTTATTTATTAAGAGAGTGTCTAGCAACAGAGGAATGACTGAACAAGTTGTGGTATATGTAATGGAATATTATCATGTTTATAAGAAATGATAAGCTAGATGATTTCAGAAAAACCTGTAAAGGCATACATGAACTAATGCAAAGTGAAGTGAACAGAACCAAATGAACGTCGTACATTGGTAAGAGCACTATTGTATGATGAAGAACTGTGGATGACTTGGCTATTCTCAGCAATACAGTAATTCAAGACCATCCCAAAGGACTCATAGTGAAAAATTCTGTCCACCTCCAGAGAAAGAACTGATGTTGTCTGAATACAGATTGAAGCATATTTTTTTTGCCTTCCTCCCTCATTCCTTCCCTCCCTCCCTCCCTCTCTCCTCTCTCCTTCCTTCCTTCCCTCCCTCCCTCCTTCTTTCCTTCCTTCCTTCCTTCCTTCCATCTTCTTGCATAAAATGACCAATATGGAAATGTTTTACATGATTGTGTACGTATAACCTGTATCAGACGGGAAGGAAAGGAAGGATGGAATTTGAAATTCAAAACAAACAAAAACAAATGAAAAAAAAAATAATTGAAGGAAAATAAAGTAGTATTAAAATAAATATTTATCGATTGACTGACTTCTCAGTAAAGATATAACTTGAGACAACTATGAATTCTAAGACCAGGGATTGGATCCAGCTCGGTTATGGCACTTGGTGGCAGAGAGACGACCAAATTCATAGGGCAATTATGCCACATGTAGCATTTATATCATTTGATATTAGACTTCTGCTAACCTCTCAACTAGATGAATTGTAAATAAGGGCCATCAAAGAGGAATTCTAGGTAAGGAAGGAAGCATTCTTCATGACATTTTATTCAACTTATTGTGAACAAAGAACAAAATAGGTAAAAGTGTCAGTTCTTCAAGTTGTTTGCAAAACAGGGTATTCCAGATGGAAGATAGAGCTTGATGGAAAGCAAGGAGATTAAAATGAGGGTAGAATGTTCATAGAACAGAAAGTAATCTTGTCAGGCTGTGATAGAAGAGGCATTATGGGGAGTAGCAGGATTTCTTTTCTTTTTCTTTCTTTTAAACCGGATGCATGATTTAAAATATATATTAAATTCTCAGTGGGGAAACATTCTCCACCAATGTACATTAGCACTGCCTCTGCCACTCAGAGTGGGAAGGAAAGGAAGCCTAAAACATGGACTGCTGCCTAAGAAGGACATACCTAGGTGAGAGTAATGAGGATGGAGATGGTGTCTCTGGACAGCTAGGTGGCAGAATGAGAATATGGCATCTAGGGGAGGGAAATACCAGCAGGGAAAGAGACCAGGAAAAGAGAGCTGGAAGAGAGCTGAAGACAATTTCACCTGGTATGCAGTTTTTCCCATTGGTAGGCCTACCTTGAAGCTTCTTTATTGCTGGGCAGCATCAAAGGAATTATTTTTCTGTGTGAAGCTGAAGCTTCCTGAAGGGATTTTCCAGTCCAAGAGAGCTCAGTATTTATGTGCTTACACAAATGCCAGTGGTGCCTGTGCATAGTAGGTACTTAATGTTCATTGAATTGAATTCAATGACATACAATTTCAAGAAACTATTCTAATTCACCATTCCTTCTTCTTTTTAGACCCTACCCACCCACCATAAAGTGTAAGTTCCTTGAGGACAGGGATCTTCTCCATCATCTAGCAGAAGTATATTGCACATAGTAAGGACTCAATAAATAATTAGTTATTATTAATGTTCAATAAACAATTAGTTATTATTTATAAATATTATTTAGATATTAGAAGGATGATAAGATGAACTCTACCCTATGGTTCTCTTATTCTTCAAATATTTTTTCTAATTTATTTCCCTAGCATTTATATTATGCTTTATAGTTTACAAAGTGCTTTACATTGACTATCTCTTTTGATCCTCACAAAAACTATGAGGCAAGGTGTATTATTATCCTCATTTTTACAGATGAGGAAGCTGAGGCTAATAGAGGTCAAATGATTGGCCCAGGGCTACACAGATCGCATGTATCTGAGGAAGAATTTGAACCCAGTTAGTACCAGTGCAATATTTATAGCACCCATGATCATGATAAAGACTGTGACTATAAATATTGCATGACCTTGGATTGCAAAGTATAATGAACTCTCCATATAGAGGACAGAACTGAAGCATTTATTTAAACACCAGAAAACTGAAACCCAAAACCAGTAAGCCAATTCCATCATAGTACCAAAGACATTAAGAAGTCATAATAACACTGAGAGCCACAGCATCCTTCAGCCTTCCCACAAACCAATACAATATCAATATTTGCTCACAAACCTCTATCTCCTTGCCTGAGATCTCTCTCTCCCACCATCTCACTAACTCTGACCAGCTTCTTGTGGGCTCTGCTTCCCTTCAGCAAACTCCTCCCACCACAGGCTCTATATGACAATATTTAGCCTATTAGGGGACAGACTTTACTTTCAAAGCAGGGAAGCTTCCTGTGGGCTCTGCTCCACCCTTTAGCAAATTCCTTCCATCACAGACTCCATGTGATTACATTCAGCCTATTAGGGGTCAGAGTTTACTTTCAAAGCAGAGAAGGTCTTCAAATTCACCTGTAGGTCTATTAAGGGCCAGGGAAGATCTTCAAATTCCCAGTCCCATTGCAAGAAGTTAAATGGTTGGCCCAAGGCTACACAGATAGCATGTATCTGAGGAAGAATTTGAACCCAGGTCTTCTTGGGCCCAAGTCCAACACTCTATCCATGGCACCACCTGGTTCTCTCCAGTTCCACAAGAAATAACAACAACAGCAACAATTTCTAATTCCAGGAAATCTCTATTTGTTTTTTTACATAATGAAATTTAGCATCTTGGACCTAGAGTTGGAAGGGCCCTCAAAAACCAAATAAGATCTCAAATTGCAGGAGTAAAACTGTAAATTTGAGCACCACTTATAATTGTATTATCAAGGGGAAGAGTCATTTTATTGTCTCTACTTTTTTAAAAAATGCAACAATAGGAACTTTTGCAAATACACATTAAAAAGTCAGATTTCATTTCTTCCCCTTTGCAATGATGTAAAAAATTCTTCTGAAGGTGTGCCTTCTTCTGGATTAATGCAATTTCTTAGTTGTTTAATAAAATGGTGCCATAGTGCCATTTAAACTTTTTGTTAAGTGGGATATATACATCACATGTGGGGTAAAATTCATGAAAACATGGCATAAATAACAATTATTATTCCTTTAACATTATTAATGATCAGTTTATTATAGCTTTGAGGAAAATCAGAAAGGACAAAAAATGATCCTGTTCATGAACTCGGGGTCATAGGATGGCAAATTAGAAAGGGACCTTAAAAATCATAAAGTCCAACAATCTTATTTTATAGATGAGGAAGCTGAGGCCCATGGAAGTTAAGAGTGGTCATTCAGCAAATTAATGGCAGAGCAGGGCTTAGAACTCAGGCCATCCAGTTCTTAGTTCTGTGTACTAATCACCACACCATGCTGCTTTTTCTTTTCTTTATATAGCTTCAGAGACTTTTTGTCTCCAATGATCACTCAGTGAGAAAGGATGAAAAACAAAGCAACTAATTGCTTTCTATTCCTCAGACACACATATCACTGACAGAGAGATTTTATTGAAGAATGTCATAATTAGATTTTATTTGGTGCGGTCTTTGGAAGAGAGAGATCAGAAATTTGCCACAAACTCAATAAAGCTCAGCACATCCCTCCTCTGAGTATTTAGATGTTGTCTATGAAATTTCCCAGAGCAGTGTGGGAAAGTCAACTAATAGTCTAAAATTCCTGATCATGAACTTTAGAGTTTTCAACTAACAGACTCTTTCCTTACTAAACTGTCTTCTGCTTTCACTCCAATCAGGCTTTGACTCTCTGACCCAGCCAAACAAAACTTCTGGGGTGATTCCTCTATGTGCTTTGTCTAAGTTCAGTTCCATTCAGTTCAATTATGTTCATTTCAATTCAATTCCATTCAGTTCAGTTTAGTTCAATCCAATTCAATCCAACAAACATTTTTTAAAGAGTCTATTACATGCCAAGGACTGGAGATACAAAGACAGAAAGGAAATGGTATTTCAAGGACCTTATATTCTTATGGAGGGCAAAGATGTATACAGATAAAAACTCTCTCTATGTATTTAAATACATACATGCATATGTACACACACACAGATATATATATATATATATATATATATATATATATACATATATGTATATATGCACACACACACACCAGTACCAATATGTATGTATCATACACAAAGTAATGTTTTTTTTTGGTGGGGGGGTTAGAGTACTAACAACACGGGACATCTGGAAAGATCTCTTGTAGTACTTGGGGTGCACCTCAAACCTCAGGGTTTTAAGATAGAATGTTGGAAAAGTAAGTGGTTCAATTTAACTAGACTATAGAGTGTGTGAGAGAAAGTAAGGTGAGATTATTCTGGAAAGAGAAGATGGAACTAGATTATGAAGGACATTAAATGCCAAGCAGAGTTTAAATTTTATCTGAGAGACAGTAGCGAACTTCTGAAACTTCTTGAGTAGGGGAGCGACATTGTAAGAATATGCTTTGGGAATATAAAAATGGATCTTCAGAGTTACTATGACTTTAACTATGTAGCCTCCTCCCTCAATAGAAGAGCCATTTACTCATTTGCTCTGATACAAGGTAGTCAAAAAATGCTTTGCAAGTTTGAACAAATTTTCACATTCCTGAGAACATCATTAGCATTTATAGATGGAAGACAAAGAGAACTAGCAAGTATGGGGGGAGGTGTAGGTAGGGAAGGGAATAAGCATTTATTATTATTATAATTATAAGATCTTTTCAAATATTAGAAATACAAACTAGGAAGATGAAATGGTGACTCCAAAGGTCATACCACCAACTAGTAACAATATTGGGAATAGAGTCTGGAATTATAAATGTTCAATGTCTAATCATTTTGGGGGAAAAAATGAAAGGGAAATAAAAAACACATGTAATGGGCAGGAATAGTTAATATCCTCATACCAAACTCTTTTTTTTTTTTAAAGTATAAGTTATTCTGTCACCTTGGCAAAAATACCAAGGCACTTAGAAAAGTGAAAGATATAGACCAAGGAAATCCTTGATATTTACCCTCTGTTTATATTAATTTGACTTTACTATTGTAGTACATCTCTCTCTCTCTCTCTCTCTCTCTCTCTCTCTCTCTCTCTCTCTCTGTCTCTGGTTGGTTATATTATTGCAAATCTCAAATTTTTTTTCTAATAATACTTTTGCTAAAACAAATGAAGCCTATAACCACAAAGGAACTTCAAGGATGAAAAGGAAGAAATGATGCCATCAGGGAAAGGAGTGCAAAATAGAAGATGTGCTGGTCACCAGTAACATGGATAGGAGTTGCCAAGTGTGTGCATCTTGAGTATTCCTCTAGTATCTGCAGGATTTTAGGAGGAATTGAGGAAGGCCTCCAGCATGTCAGTGGACCTCCTTTGGTAAACTTATGAGAGGATATGAATAAGAGTCACACAAGTTGGGCAGCCACCGATGGCATATGATTTTTGGAGGAAATATCAAAATCAATAACCTCATTGACCTGTTTCAGGATCTTAGAGAAGTAAAAACTGAGCAGTTTAGTAATCTTGATGTTTTAGGATAACAGTGATAGAAATCTGTCAAGGATTTGTGGCTAACTGGAAAGGAATAATAAAATGTATTTCAACATTTCCATTTTACAGATAAGAAATTTGAGACCCAGGGAGATTACATGATTTGCTTAAGGTTACAGAGGCAAAACAACCAAAATAGCAGTTATGTCTCAAAGTATACACTTACATCTATAAACTTCCACCTCTCTTTCAAGAAGAGGAATGTGTATTTCATCACTTGCCCTCTGGAACACATATTGTTTATAGACTTAAATTTGAATTCAGTTGCTTCACAGTGTTTTTATTACATTGTCAGAATCATTGTGTGTATTGTTTTCCTGGTCCTATTTTCTTTGCTTTCTATCACTTTAGAGAGGTCTTCCTATATTTTTCTTAATTCCTCATTTCTTATGGTAAAATAAAATTCTATTATATCAACACAACTTGTTCACTCATTCACCAACCAATGTGTACCCACTGCCTTCCTTCCTTCCTTCCTTCCTTCCTTCCTTCCTTCCTTCCTTCCTCTTCCTCCTCATCTTCCTCCTCCTCTCTCCTCCTTCTCTTCTTCCTCCTCTCTCTCTTCTTCTTCTTCTTCTCTCAACAGTGCTACTGTCAACATTTGGTAAACATGAGATCTCTCTTTCTTTGATCTCTGTGGGGTTCATGTCTAGTGATAGAATCACTGGGTCAAAGGATATGAACAGTTTAGCAACTTTCCTGATGCATTCCAAGGAGTTTTCCAAAATGGTTAGTACAAGTCTAAGCTCTACAAACATTTATATTAGTGTGCCTGTGTTTACGTAATTCCTCTATACTTGACTATTGATGACTTTTATGATCTTGATCAATTTGATGGGTATGTACTAAACCTCAGTATTTTAATTTGCATTTCTTTTATTGGTGATTTGGAGAATTTTTTCATAGTGCTATTGATGGTTAGGATTTCCTTTTAAAATTACAAAACATCATTTCAGAGAAACATACATTCTCTTTTCTTTTTAAAAAATTGGATAACATTAAAATTTAAGATTGTATATTAACACAACTAAGCTCATTTAGGAACTACTTGCATTTAAATGAATTACTTTTGAAATTTAAATTATCATAATAATTTTTCATTCATACACTTTAGGTCTTTTTGTAATCTTTATACTCAACAATCTTGATTCCCTTACAGTATCCAATTACATTAATGTACTGTGATTTATTTAACCAGTTTTCTATTCCTGGGCATTTAGAATGTTTTCTTTCTAGATTTTTTTCCAATTACACCTAATTATTATTTTTTAATAGATTCTTGTTGTTTTTCATAAAAATTTCAGGTTATGTTCTTCAAAATGAAATTATTGGATTAAAGAATTTGTTCATTTTTATAACTAGATTTCTATCAGATTGCTCTCCTATTCTGTATTTGCAATTCTATATCTGTAATGTAGAAAAATTCTACATTTGTAGTGTCATCAGCAATTTCACCAGTTCCTCTCCAATCCTACCAATACTGAGTTTTGTTCTTTACAATTATTTTTGCCAATTTGTACAAGGTACTACCTTACAGTTGTTTATTTTAATTTTAATACCTGATTATCAATTAGGCTAAACATTTTTCAAGTGATCATTAATAATTTATGTTTCCTATTTTGAAAATTACCTGTTCATATCCTTTGATCATTAACACATTCTATTTTCTGTATTGACCAGGAATAGTACTGTGCAAATAATTTCGTATTTCCTTTTAAAGTGTTTGTTATTTTTGATTAACCTAGTATTTTTTTCTGGTTAGTAATCACTTTAATATATGCTATCACTGTTTTTTTATAATAATTTATTTTCTTTCCATTGATAATCTTTTTCTTTTCCTTTCTGGTATACTCAATATTTCTATAGCATAGTGGGGAAGTGAGAGCCTCTTTCCCTCCCTCCCTCACCTAACATCCTAAAAAAAGGGAAATAGAATTGTGAGACATCACAAAGAAATGATGAGATTTCTATGCAGGAATATAAATCTCGGGGTTCCTTTTTTCTCTTCATATGCCCTTGAAAGTCTGTGTGGGCTGTGGTGGGCCTAGGTTTTCATTGTTATTGTGACCTGGTATGGAAGCCACACTTTGTGTTTTGAATGCAAGTTGCCACAATGATGGAACTAAGACTTTTGGATGGAGATTTTAGTGTTTTATTGAAAGCTAACTGCCGTTGCTGCTGTGCTCTGTTTCTCAGCCTGCCAGTAGCAGGCTTCAGAGAGGGGCCAAGCACCCAGACAGGCATTCCTAAATACACCCAAAAGCACCACAGCAAAGATAAGATCAGAACAGGGAAGATTAGCAGCTATCGAAAATCCCATAGGTTGGTGAGACAATATTGATAGCAATAATTTAAAAAGCTAATGTTTGTATAGTGCTTTAAAATTTAGAAAGCACTTTGCATAGACTTTCTTAACTGGTCCTCACACAACCCAGGGATATGTAGGTGCTATTATTATTATTACATTTTACAGATGAAGAGATTATAACAGACAGAGGTTACAGATGACAACACTGATGGTTTTAATCCTGTAACTCACGGTGAACAACTTAGATACTACATTCCCTCTCTGGATAATTAATATGTTGACATATCACTTATCCATAGGCTTAGAGAAGGCAGAATGAGACACGAATTGGGTTAAATAAATTGCATTGCAGGGGCCCCAAGGTCATGAAGTTGTCACTCACATATCATGAGCGTTGAAGTCACTCCCTTTCTTCAAGGCCAAATTCACATCCTCCCTCCTGCATTAAGCCTTCTGGTCAACAGCGAAGTGAAAAAAGACTGTGCGCTCCACCACTTTCTCTGAGCACTTGGCCTTGACCTCTTATTTTGCACTTCTCTTGGTGTCTCTGGTATCATGATTATTTGCATAGCTGTCCTTCTTCCCATTAGACTGTAAGAAATTTGAGAACAAGGTCTGTTTCTTGTCTATCTTTGTATCCCTAATGTGTAGCACAGTGACTTGGGAAGTAGATACTTAATTATTGTCTATGTAATTGAATCAGTGAATTCAATTATGAACTTATTCCACAGATACTGAGATTCACACTTAAGTGGTTGTGGTAATTGACATAATTTTGGTGGAAAATGTGAAAAGTTTGATTTGAGAACCTCTACACAAAGCTTAACTTGAAATATTTTAAAGTGACAGAGAAATTGCATTTGCTTCTTCACAGTAATAATGATAATATAATATTAGATAGTACTTGTATAGCTATTTAATGTTTACAAAGTACTTCACAAATATCTCATTTTATCCTCACAACAACTCTGAGAGGTAAGTGACATTATTAATCCCTATTTTACAAATGAGGAAACTGAGGTAGTCAGGAATGAAAGGACTTGCCTAAAGTTGCACAACTAGTAAGTGTCTGATACAGGATTTAAACTCAGGCTTTCCTAACTCCATATCTGACACCCACTGAGCACTAAGACTGGTGATTTAAAAGCATCACTCTTACATTAAGGAAGAGCCATACTTCTATGTCCAGACTGGAAATGCAATGGGTAGTGATAGGTCTGTACCTGGAGTTCTACATGATATGTCATGGTGAACAGTCTTTTATTACTCATTATAAATAATTTGTTCCTTAAGGAGATGAATTCCTCGAATTGTGCAGGAGCATGAATGGCCTTGCTCAATGAATGTTAACTGATATTAAGTAGATACATTTTTGTGGCTCCTGCTAAAAAGCTGCCTTCCATATTACTTAGTCCCCATGTGAGAAAGCTTTCAGTCTGACCACTCAGAAATTCCCTGGAGCTCTGTACAACGACTTCAGGTCAAGAAAAAGGCACTCAGGAACCACCCAAAAGTATATCTAAAGTTCCTCAAATGTCAATCAATAAATCGCACCCTCAGTCTAAGCAAAGGCCTTTTTCATTTAGAAATGTAATGGGCATTTACAATAACTTACCCCCTTTTGTTTTCTCCCAGAAGATTCTTTAGGACCACAAGTAAGCTCCATGGGGTTTGACCTCTGTCTTATTGAATCTTCATATATCCTCTAGGACTTGGCACAGGTCCCTCCATAGAGTAGGAACTCAATAAACATTCATTGAATTGAATTGCTTGGAATGCTTCTCTATTAAGGCTTCTCTACCACTACTATTTGGGGAAAACAGGAAGGGTTTCCCTAGATCAGGGCTTCTTAAACTTTTTCCACTTGTGGCCCTTTTTTTTCCCAAGAAATTTTTACATGACCCCAATACATAGGTATATAGAATAGGTACCCAAATCAAACATTTACTTCATAAAATCTTCATAAAGAAACTTATTTTAAAACAATTCCTTGGTATACATATAATTTTACTATTAAGGACAAAATAAATTTGCATACTAATGACATGAATGTATTTATTTTTTACATAAAGAATTAAATCTTGGCAGAATATTTGATACTACAGGACACAGGGCATCTTCAACATTTGTCAGAGTTGATTGATATTTTGATTTTATAATTGTCGATGCTGAGAATGCTGCCTTGCATAAACACATAGTACAAAATGGCAGAAGTATGTTTAAGGCCATTTCAGAAATTGTTGGAAATTCAGTCCTAATCCCAAACCAAAATTCAATTAACAATTTTTTAGAAAACTCAATTTTTAAACCTGTGTTGCTTGATAGCTCAGTAAATTCTTCTTTAACTTTTAATAGCAGATGGCTGACAATTTTTATTTCAATTGAGTATGATTTAGGAATCCAACTTAGTTTTGTAGAATCAAAATTTGAAGGGAAGAACTTCCGAAACTGTGTCTCCAGGAACTTCAGATGATCAGTTATAACTCTTACAATTAAATCTTTGGGAAGATTATTTTGAATTATAAAGTAATCTGTAGCTGTAAACATTTCTAAAGAAACATTTTCTACCCTCTTCTTCAATATATTAACTTTTTTAGTAAAACTTTCAAGTTTATCTTTTAGCTAAATGTTACAATTTTTTCCTTGAAAAGACATCATTGTTTTTTTTTAAATATTTGACAAATAACACAGTTTTGAAAGCCAAAAGTCATTATGAAAAAATGAACTAAACTGGATTTCTGCTCAGTCAAAAATATAACAACTTCATCTTTCAATTTCTTTTTTTTAAATTAACTTTTGTTTATTTTTAGTTTACATAATTGATTTCCACAAGATTTTGAGTTACAAATTTTCTCCCCGTCTTTCCTCTACCCACTCCCCAAAATAGCCATCCCGCTGTATAACCCCTCCCCTAATCTGCTCTCTCCTATATCCTCCCCCGTCACCCCTCTGACTTTCTGGTAGAGCAAAATGGATCTCCCTATCCTAGTGCCTGTATATCTTATTTCCCAGTTGCATGTAAATTATAATAATCATATCTCTTTCTATATATATTTTTTAACATATGATTTTAAAACTTTAAATTCTAGATTCTTTCCCTTCCTCCCTTATCACCCACCCCCACTGGAAAGACAAGCAATTCAATACAGGCCGTACATGTGTAGTTATGTAGAACATCTCCACAATGGACAGATTGTGTAACACTGATGATATTTTCCTCCTTCCTATCCTGCCTTCACCTTGTTCTTTTCTCTACTTTGTCCCTGTCCCTTTACAGAAGTGTGTGCTTCTAACAACCCTCCCCCCCAACGTGTCCTCCCTTCCATCATCCCCCCTCTCATCTCCTTCTCCCCTACTCTCCTGAAGGGCAAGATACCCAATTTAGAGTATATGTCATTCCTTCCTTAAGCCAAATTCAATGAGAGTAAGGTTGACCCATGCCCTTTTT
>CM053583.1:143625588-143643157 GCA_028627135.1 Pseudochirops cupreus
CTAAACTGGGTATCTTGCCATACAGGAGAGTAGGGGGGATGGAGATGAGAGGTGGGATGATGGAGGAGAAGGCAGGGTGGGGGGGGAAGGTTGCTGGAATACACACTTCTATAAAGGGACAGGGACAGGGTAGAGAATAGAACAAGGGGGGATGGGATGGGAAGGAGGGACATATAATCAGTCTCCCACAATATGTCCACTGTAGAGATGTTCTGCATAATTACACATGTACAGCCTGTATTGAATTGCTTGTCCTTCCAGTGGGGGTGAGTGATGAGGGAAGAAGGGAAAGAATCTAGAATTTAAAGTTCTATAATCAAATGTTAAAAATATATATGTATATATATTATTGTTATTATTAACTACATGCAACTGGGAATTAAGATATACAGGCTGTGGGGTAGAGAGACCCATCATGCCCTACGGGAAAGTCAGAGGAGGGATGGGGGAGGACATAGGAGAGAGTAGATTGGGGGAGGGGCTATCCAGTGGGATTGCTGTTTTCGGGTGGTGGGTAGGGGAAAGATGGGGAGAAAATTTGTAATTCAAAATCTCATGGAAATGAGCGATATAAACAAGAAAATAAATTAATTAATTAAAAAATTCACTATTTAACAAAAACTGCCAGGAAAACTGGAAAACAGTATGGCAGAAACTAGGCACAGACTGAGTTATTACACTATATACCAAAATAAAGTCAATATGAGTATATGATTTAGATATAAAGGCTGATGCTATAAGCAAACCTATGAGAAGGGAAGGGAAGAATTTATGACCAAACAAGAGATAGAGAATATTAAGAAATGCAAAATGGATAATTTTGGTTACATTAAACTGAAAAGGTTTTGCGCAGAGCCAATGCAACCAAGAGTAGAAGGGAACCAGAAAGTTGGGAAACAATTTTTATAGCCAGAATCTCTGATAAAGACCTCATTTCTAAAATATATATAGAATTGAGTTGAATTTATACGAATTTAAGTCATTCCTCAGTTGATAAATAGTCAAAAGATATGAACAGGCAGTCTTAAGAGGAAGAAATTAAAGCTATCTATTGTCATATAAAAAATGTTCTAAATCACTACTGATTAGAGAAATGCAAATCAAAACAACTCTGAGGTATCACATCTCACCTATCAGATTGGCTAACACGTCAAAAGAAAAAAAATGATAAATGTTAGAGAAAATTTGGGAAAATTGGAACACTAATGTATTGCTGGTGGAGTTGTGAACTGATCCAGTCACTCTGAAGAGCAATTAGGAACCATGCCCAAAGGGCTATAAAAATGTGCATACCCTTTGACCTAACAATACCACTTCTAGGTCAGTATCCCAAAGAGATTGTCCAAATGGGAAAAGGACCCATATGTACAAAAAATATTTATAGCAGCTCTTTTTGTGGTGGCAAAGAATTGTAAACTGAGGGGACACCCACCAACTGGGGAATGGTTGAACAAGTTGTGGTGTATGAATGTAATGGAGTAAAAAATGATGACCAGGAACACTTCAGAAAAATCTGGAAAGACTTATATGAATTGATGCTAGGGAAGTGAGCAGAACCAGAAGAACATTGTAAACAATAACAGGCCCATTGTGCGATGACTGACTTTGATAGACTTAGCTTTTATGAATAATGAAAGGATCTAAAACAACTCCAAGAACCATGCTAGAAAATGCTGTCCACATCCAGAGAAAAAAACTTTGGAGTGAATGCAGATGAAAGCATACTATTTGCTCTCTTTTTCTTTTGTTTTGTTTTGTTTTGTTTCTTCTTTCTCATAGTTCCTCCCATTAGTTCTAATTATTTTTTACATCATGACTAATGTGAAAATATGTTTAATATAAATGTATTAGTAGGGCCTATATCAGCTTGCACACAGTTTGGGGAGGGGGGAGGGAATAGAGAGGGGGGAAAATTTAAAACTCAAAATCTTATGGAAGTCAATGTAGAAAACTAAAAATAATTTTAAAAAAAGAAAAGGAAAAAAGTTTTATTACAGCTTTATTACCCTATGTGATTCTTTTCTATGTCCTCTCATAAATCCTCTATAGATGGCACAGGTTGCCTTACACTAGATCTTTTTAATATTCTAGTGCAGCTTTGGGGCTTATCTTTTTGTTATCTCTTGCTCTTCCTATATGACCAGCTCACCAACTTTTCATACCGTTTGTTTCCTGAAACAAACGTATCACATCTCATGTGGAACTCATCCTTGGAAACTGACCATGGCTGACTTACATAGAACATTCTGTTCTTTGAACCATCTGCAATCTCTTTAAACAGAACATAGCAACTTGAGGGCAAGGATTGTTTCATTTTCATCTCTGTATCTCCAGTGCCCAGAGCGGTGTCAAGTACATGGTAAGTGCTTAATGAATTATGATTGATTGGCTGATCCTTTAAAGAGTCTCAGTTGAGAAGCATTTATTGTCTGCTCTTTGCCAAGTACTGTACTAAATGCTGAGGATATATAAAGGCAAGAAACATTCCCTCATCTCAAAGAGCTCACAGTCTAATGGGGAAAAGATTATAGGAAAAGATTACACATTATTTTTATCCAGATAGTATTATTTCTACCTATATAGGGTTACTAGAAGAACATGGATTTTTTTGAAAGCTGAGGTTTTTTTGTCAGGGATCAAGCTAGGATTGTAGAAAGTACTGAACAGCTTCCCAAATGTAGTTATAACCTGCCCTCTTCCTCCAATTAATTTATGTCTTACCTGGCATTGGTAATTAGAAGACCTTTGATCAAAGTTATCTTAGTTGTTGTATCTAATCAAGGATTCTAGTATGTCTTAACATATGCATAGAACCAGCCTTGTGGAGGAGAATCTTTAAGGTAAAGAAGTTTAATCTGGGTTACATGTACGTGTTTTCTTAAAACATTTCAATGACTATACTTCAATATAATTGGTTTCCTTTGGAATGTGATGTGCTTTATTTTATTTATTTTAAAATGTTATTCCAAGGCAGCTAGATGGTACAGTGAGTAGAACACCAGCCCTGGAGGCAGGAGGATGTGAGTTCAAATCCAGCCTCAGACACTTAACACTTACTAGCCATGTGACCTTGGGCAAGTCACTCTCCCCAATTGCCCTGCCCCCTTCAAAAAGCAAAAACAAAAAACCAAAAAAAAATATTATTCTAAGAAAGGGTCCAGGGTTCCCCAGACTGACTAAGGGGTCTAGAATACAAATCAGGGTTAGGAGCCCCTGATGTAAGAGCATATTTTGTGGCACTAGATCAGATCTGTTGAAAATCAACCAAGGTAGGATTTTGTATTCCCTATAAGTTTCAGTACATTTTGTTAAAAGACGTTGAGTGTGCAAACATGGTGGGGTTGGGGGTGGGGAGAGAGAATTCACATTAACAGAGTAGCATCAAAAAATATTGCTAAGGCTTTTATAGTCAGTTGTTTTTAACTATTCTACTATGGGAACAAGAATGAAAGTAAAAGACATTGCCTAGCTATCTTTTTTTTTTTAATTTGGCTTTTTGGAGGAGAGAGGACAGGGCATTTGGGGTTAAGTGACTTGCCCGAGGTCACAGGGCTAGCAAAGTGTCAAGTGTCTGAGATCACATTTGAACTCAGGTCCTCCTGACTCCAGGGCTGGTGCTCTATTTACTGTACCACCTATCTACCCCTAGCTATCTTTTATTGCTAGAAAGAGTCATGCAGATTATATCTCTCCTACAAGACAGAAGGAGTGAAAAATTAGCCTTAGTGACAGGCTGGGTGACAGGCTAAGCTTAGAGCTGCTGCAACAGCTGAAATCATTGCCCTACTGCAGCTTTTGCTGAGTGGCCTAGCTTGCAGTTGTTTTTTTCTCCCTCAACCCACTGGGCCTGTGAGGTCTGGGTATAAATGAATTAGTATGCTATTGATAGCTTTCTTTCCATATCCTTGTATATAGCTTTGCAAACATTTGTCTGCATGTTGTCTCTCCCGTTAGACTGTGAGCTCCCTGAGGGCAGGGGCTGTCTTTTGCCTCTTTTTGTATCCACATTGGTTAGCAGTGCCTGGCACATAAGGTGCTTGACAAATGGCTATTGATTGATTGATTAGGTACCAAGGAGTGCCAATGCATAGCAGCTCGGGATGCTTTGGGGGTAAAAGAGAGGATAAATGTAAGAAGGTGTGTGATTTGGGAGGGGCTGTGCTTGAGAGGAAAATGAATTAGGATAAACTACGTTTTGGTGTATATCTCTGACAGAAAATCAAATGAAATAATTATGGAAATCACTGTGTTTTTCAGTCATCTCTGATCGACTTTACAGGGTTTTCTTGTCAAAAATACTGGAGTGGTTTGTGTCCCCATTTTACAGATAAGGCACTGAGGCAAATAGGGATTAAGTGACTTATTCAGGGTCACATAACTAGTAAGTACCTTAGACCAGATTTGAATTTGGAACTTTTTGACTCCAAGACCAGCACTCTTATCTACTGCACCACCAAACTGCCCTTATGTTGTTTAGTCATATCTGACTCTTTGTTACCCTATAGACCTCTGTCCATGGGGTTTTCTTGGTAAAGATACTGGAATGGTTTGCCATTCCTTCTCTTTGTAGAGGTTAAATTACTTGGCCAAGGTCACACAGGTAGGAAGTTTCTAAGGCTGGATTTGAATTCAGATCTTCCTCACTCTAAACCCAGTGCTCTATCCATTGGATCATCTAGCTGCCTCTATGTAAAACAGTGGGCAAACTTTAAAGCATTACATAAATGCTAACTATTATTATTATCATGTGTGTAGAAGTGGGTAGAATTGTCTCAGAAAGGGCAAGAAGCAAGGATGGGGTGGAAAATGTGACTCATAAGGATTTTGTCATAATCTAAATACTGGCAGAAAGAGAGAGAGGCAGGTCCAGGGACACAGCCACCCAGGGGACTGGTAAAACCTCAGATTGGGCTCCCATAAGACCTAAGTGTTATTGGTATTAAATGATGGCCAAATTGATGTGAATTAGGAAAGAGAATCTTATCAGACCTCAAGGAAAAAATCTGGGTACAGTCTTGCCTGGGGGCTTTAAAAATGTAAAAATGTGCCTATTGGGATCTCCACTCGAAATTGCTGAGTAAAATGAAAGCAGGTTTAAAAGACTCTAGCTCAGTGGTTCTTAACCTTCTTAATGCCACAACCCTTTAATACAGTTCCTCATGTTGTGGTAACGCCCAACCATAAAATTATTTTTGTTGCTACTTCATAATTGTAATTTTGCTACTGTTATGAATCGTAATGTAAATATCTGATATGTAGGATGTATTTTCATTGTTACAAATTGAACATAACCCACAGGTTGAGAATCACTCCTTCCATGGCCTGGGAACACCTAACTGCAGATTTAATCTGAACTCACATTAAGAGGGGTATGGTGGGAGAAGAGTTAAGGTCAGAAGCAAAATTGGTTGGATAAGAAATAGATACTAACTTGACTGTGATTTTGTTGGTACAGAGCAGTGGTATCAAATTCAAATAGAAAGAAGAGCCACTAAACCATACATAAGGATCCCTGTAAGGGCACGTTGACTTAGAAAACTACCTATTAACATTATCTACATCTTATTGTATTCTTACCCATTTTTGCAAAATATTTCCCAGTTTCATTTTAATCTGGGCACACTTAGGAGTATTACAGGCCACCTATAGGCCGCTGGTTTAACATTGCTAGACAGGGAACTCCTAGGTGAGGAAATTCCCTTTACCAATATAAGTAGGCACCTTCTCTACAACTTAAATGATTAGGGAGTCCCACAGGGTACTGAGAGATGGTAACATGCCTTGATAATTTATAGGTGAGTTTAAAAACTTGGCCAAGAAAAGTGTGTGAAAAATATACATGCATACATATAAAAATATATGTGTAAGAGTGTTTCTAAATGTGTTAAATAACCAATTTTTAAAAAAAGAAATTTTGGACCAGCTCTGTGATTTCATTGGCCAAATAAATTCCACATGAAGAAATGCCCTCTCTCCATATAAACACCTGCTCTCCAACCTAAAGTAGGAAGACTGATCATGGGCCCAAAGACAGAAGGGACTTGTTCAGAGACATACAGCCAGAGAAGTAAGTGGAATCCAATCTTTCTGACTCTGAGGCCCACTCTATGCACCACTGCAAGGCTATCTCTCAAATAGGTGAAGCCTGGGTTCAAATCTAAGGTCTGAGGCTCACTACCTATAGGACTTTGTGCTTAACCTCTTTAGGTCTCAGTTTTTTCATCTATAAGTGACCTTGGATTAGATGATCTCCTTCAACTCTAGAGCTATAACTCTATGATTCTAAAATCTTTGTTGAAACCCTGACAAAGAAAAGGCAAAGGCTATAAAATGAAAAGATGGGAAGAACAAACCTCACCAGCAGGTGGCAGGGTTCCTTTGGGACAAAAAAAAAAAATCCAGTTAATTCAGATTTCCTGAAACAAGCTTCAGAGACAGAAATAATATGACAGAAAATGTTCCAGTCAGAGTGATATCATCAAGAAAGCCAAATATAGTTCACATTTAGGGGAAATGATGGGGGGGGAGGGGAACCAATGCTTAACCTTGTGGCATGGACCTATATTTTATAACAGAAATTGACCAAATCCAATCACTATAATCTGGTGATTCATTTAAGTGAAAGAAGGAAGCATTAGTATCCACAGGTATCTACAGAAGGCATTGTTGTTGTCAAGAATAATAAAAAGTGATTGAGTATCTCCTGTGGAGGAGGTGTCCCATTTGCCTCTAGAATTGGCCCCACCCTCCTTGAATTTCCTCATGCTATTCTATTTGAGCTTTCATCTACATTTACTATATCCTATCTGCAGTTTATTGTCTTATACACTTATGAGATTATAAACTCCTTTAAGGTAGAGACTCATTTCTTTTCATCTTTTTACCCCCAAGGCATAGTTTAGTGTCCTTCTTAGAGGGGGCACACAGTTATTTCTGTGAATCATAAATATAAAAACACAGTCCTTGAAATGATCATAGAAAAAGCAAGTTCCTGTATTCTACTACGGTTTTCCAGTCTGATACAATATTACCATCATGGAAGGCAACGGGGTATATTTGAAAGTGTCCATGCTTGGAAGGAAGGGAGAAAAAATCCATAAGCATTTATCAAGTACCTATTATGTACCAGGCACCGTGCTTAGCACTCCACAAATATTATCTCATCTAACAATCCTTGGTGGTAGGTGCTAATGATAAGCCCCACTTTACAGTTGAGGAAACTGAGACCCAGAGAGAGTAAATAATCTGCCCCATGTCACAAAGCTATCCTAAGAAGCAGGGTTAGGATTCAAATCCACATCTACTCCAAATCCATTACTCTTCCATGCCTGGGTTTAAACCCTGGCTCTACTACTAACAATTTTATCAGGCAAATAAATGGAGAGTACCAGATGTTCTCTAAGCTGCCTTCCAACTTGAAATCCAACATGAGATTTACTTTACTCTTCGAAGCCGGATCTTGTTTAAAAGTTGGTTCTGGTAAATTGATGAAAATGTATTATTTTCACTAAAAATAATAAACAGATACTCATTCATAGGTTAATATGTACATTCTGAGTTATATGTCTTTTTAAAAAGATTTTTTATGGATATCTTGTTTTTACATCACTTATGTGTCTCCATCTTACCTCCTCAGCCATTCCTTATATAACTATAATATTTATAATAATAAATAGCTAGCATTTATATAGGATTTCAAGGCCTGCAAAGCACTTTACACATGTGACTATATTTGATCCTTACAACCTGTAAAATAGGTGCTATTATTGTCCCCAGTTTACAGGTGAAGAAACAGAGGGTAGAAGAGGATAAGTAGTTTGCCCAGGGTCACACAGATATTAAAGGTCTGAAATAGGATTTGAGCTCAGCTCTTCCTAAGTCCAAGTCCCAAATGCTTTCTACTGAATCATTTAACTGACTCTAAAAAGAAAAAACCCAAAAGGTGAGCAAAACTAGCCTACAATAAAGGTGAGTAGGTGCATTCTTCTATCTTTTGGGGGGGCAGGTGGGAGGGAGAAATAAGGTTGTTTAATATCACTTATAGAATTCAATTTCAATTTCTTTGCTGCTGTTGTTTGCTCCACCTGCATTGTTGTAATCACTGCATATATATTGCTTTCTTTTTATTTCTGCTTACTTCACTTTGTACCATATTAGTTCCAGTAAGTCATCTTATGGTTCTCTATAGTCTTTATATTCATTATTGCTTTTTTTTTTTGAGGGGGGAAGGCAAGGCAATTGGGGTTAAGTGACTTACCCCAAGGTCACACAGCTAGTAAGTGTGTCAAGTGCCTGAGGTCACATTTGAACTCAGGGTCCTCCTGACTCCAGGGCTAGTGCTCTATTCAATGTGCCACCTAGCTACCGCCCCCCATTATTTCTTAAAGCACATACATATGCCACAATTCATTTAACCATTCCCTCAATCAGTGGCCATCTACTTTGTTTCCAGTTCTTTGCTACTACAAAAAGTGCTGCTAGAAATGTTTTGGCACATATGGGGCCTCACTTTTGTTATTGACCTCATTGGAATATATGCCAAGCAATGGGACCTGTTGATCAAAAAATATCGACATTTTCATCCATTTCTTTGTATAATTCCAAATTGCTTTCCAGAGTAATTGGACCACATCACAGCTCCAACAGCATGCTAGTCTTTCTACAACTCTATGCATCAGGAAGGCTAGGTTCTATTACTTGACCTGAATTACTTGAGGGAAGTCATTTTCCTATTTAATTTCCTCTTCTTTAAAAGGAGGGAGTTGGACAAAAAAGAGGGGGGCTCCCATTTATCAATGAGATATGGGAAATATTTAGTGAATAACTACATCATCCTATGGAAATAGTTTAGAAACTTTGAATTTATTTCCAATCAATGAAGTTAAAAATATTGGCTGTATCTTTAGAGAAGAAAAATGAATCTATTTTAATTATGTGTACATGGTAAACTCTGGACTTTATTTACTTTCATATTAAATAGGGGGTAGAGGAAGATTTGCCAAAAATCCAAGGAGTACAGAGACCAAAAAAAGTTGACTTCAAGCTAAGGGCCTAATATAGCCCCTGTCTATTTTTGTACAGCTGGTAAATTAAGTTTTACACTGTAAAGTACAATTTTATTTAAATACAACTTTATTTAGAAGTGTACAACTTTATTTAAAAATGTAAAAGTCATTCTTAAACTCTCAGGCCATATAAAAACAAGCAACATACACTATTTGCCAGCTTTTGGCCTAGACTAGATGATCTACAAAGTCTCTTTAATCCCTAACCTTCCATTACTAGAAATAGAACAAGATGTCCAAAAGAGGAGAAATCACAAGAGTAGTAGGAATATTTAGGAAGGATTCAGGAAAGAAGCAGTATTTGGATTGAGTTTTAAAGAGTGCAAAATATTCTGGGTTTAGGTAGAAACAAGAGGGTAGGAAATAAAGCACAGATGAAGGACAATCTTTTCAATTTCTCATCTTAAAAATTGTTTTTTCAGTGGGCTCACAACTGTCCCCTACCTTGGTAATCATACACAAATCCATTAACCACATGATGTCTTCTTACCACTATATATTGGGTATGCTATGCAGTTAGAGAAAAAGGAAAAGCAAATAAACACTTGACATCCTGTGGTCATTCATTCTCCACCTGTATCCAGTTATTTGGAACTTTACAGCAGTAAGCATTATTTCATTCAGGTCGACTGACTGCATTCCAAAACATCATTGGTTATTCTCTTTTGTCATTTAATATTAAACATGGCTCATGACTGGAGCTCTTGAAATTGCCCAAGAAGCTTATTAGGGTAACAGATCTAGGTTTTGCACCCACAAAGATGGTTAGATACTACATTTCTCTGTAAATCTTCACACTGGCCTGGAGTTTAATTCATACTTCTTTGAAGGCCAGTTTTCCAAAGATACATATGGCCCTTTTCAATTCACTTTTCATCTTCCTGAGTCATACAACTACATGTAATGTGTTAGGTAGCAAATTTCAGTGATACTCTGAGGTATTTCCATGAGAAATCTAGCGAATGGGGTTGGTTTCTCTGGTGGAGCAGGGTTATGGCCTCCATCTTTTTCAGACATACCAATCTTGATATGCAGATTCTACAAAATGATCCATACAGAACCACAATGGCAGAAGCTTAGGTATGGGTAGAACCTTAGAGGGTATCTAGTCCAAACCCAGACCCAAACCAAAATCCTGTTGCAACTCTAAAAAGTGGTCACCCAACTTCTCCCATAAGACCTCCAGGGAAAAGAAACTTGCTGCCTCCTAACATGGTCTAGTTCACCTTTGGAAAGCACTAGTAATTAGGAAATTTTTTTCTTACATTGAACACACATCTGGTCAGATAGTTGGTATGTTATCTATAGCATTCTTCTTTTGTAGTTCCTGTCTTTAAAACAACTCCATGTGCTTAGAAATCACAAACTGTGTTTCAACTCTCCTGGATAGCTCTCCTATTTTGCAGCAGGATAATCAGAAATGAATATAACAGATAAGTTCTTAGTCAAGTAAACAGAGCAAATAAGAACACTGAAAGGTTCTCGTTTCCAGCTCCTTATTCTTCTGGCCATGTTTCATTAAGATATCCTTGGTCATACAATACAACCTTATGTAGAAAAAAAACAGAATTTTATGAAAAATACCCCAATAGATGGTTTCCTGTTGTGTCCTCTACCCTGTCCTTTGTACAATTTCTGGAAACACTGGGACTTCACTGGAACTAAAAGGGTGCATTTTCAGAGTCCAGTGCATCCTGGGAAAAACAGGAATGAAGGGATACAGAAGCAAAGAGGAATAAAAAATGAATAATGCCAAGTGTATACATATTAGTTTGCTTGTCTTTAGGGAGATAAACAGCTCTGAAGAAAGCCGCAACTCTGAAAAATGGTTCTGCCATATAAGAAACCTCTGTAATGGAGGTTGGAGGAGGAGGAGAGGGAGAATGGGGGTGGAAGGGAGCACAGAAGAGAAAAACATAAATAAAGGAAGAACAAAATCAAATTTGCCCAAGGGAGGGAAGAATGGTTGTTACCCAACATCCCCTTTTTCAGGAGGCAGCTATATAAAGGAACTAGAGCTCTTATTTCATAGAAGACAGTGGCTTCTCTGTAGAGATTTCCTGAATTTAACCCAAGCGTTACAAAACTTCAACAAATCTCTCTAAAAGAAATGATTTATTATATTTTATAAGATTATATCTGAACAGCATTTCTATATGTACCACTTAAAGCCTATAGGGATGTAAACAACAAAAGCACATCCTATACTAGTGTTCTTTCACTTTAAAAAACAAACAAAATTGGTTGGTCCTTTATCTTAATATATTTCATCAATTCAGTGCTAATGTTAGCTCTTTCATAAACCTTCATTCCCTACTAAAGCTGATGGTGAATATACAGGAAGATATAGGAGACAGGTGAAAGATGAGCTGTGAAGGATGATGCTGAATGAATGAAGGATCATTCTGGGGTGATATTTTATGCCAGCAAGCCCAAATTTTGATGTTTTACCTCTCCCTCTTAATGTTCTAATAACAACTACAACAGGGATTATCACAAACATATATGCATATGTGCCTGCACACACGTGCGCACACACGCACGCACACACACACACACACACACACACACAGAGCATTCATACCAGCCAGTATACCAAAGTATAGATGCTTTTTGAATGCCATCCCAGATTCGATTGATACAGAGATCATCACATTTGCGATGATACTTTGTCCCTTCCTTTTTTTTCATTGCAGTTGTTCCCAATTATCTCTAAGAATTTAGGACTCTCTTTTAGAGTCCCAATCCCTTGCAATCATCAGCAGCTTCCTCCAGCTCTTTCTGCTGGACCCCGTTGGCAGTCTATGGAACCCTTCTCAGAATACTGTTTTTAAATGCATAAAACAAAACGTGTAGGATTGCAAAGCAAACCAACTGTATTGAAATAAAGATGTAACTTTTTTTCCCATCCAAGTGCACAGATGTCCACACTAAGAATTCTAGCCTTTGGATGCTGATCTCAGCAGCAGGTTTTCACATACCCTTTCATCTTCTGGACCTTTCCTCCAATGAGTATAATAACCAGAGTGTATTATCCATGATCCATCCCCATACACCCAGATCTAAGATTCAGTCCTCATTAAGCAAACCTTTAGGATGCCCAGGGGTACCCAATTAAAAGTTTATTCTGTTGAAATGAAAGCCAAGCTTTTGATGCGCACCAGAAATGACCGTTTTGTGGTATGGACCCAGAAGTAAAGAGTTTGTCTTTGTCAGTTTCTTACCTCTTGCCATACCTCCTTAGTTTCCCCCTCTCTTCTCATCCTTACTTTAATTAGAAATTCCTTATTTTTAAAAACTCCAAGTATGGTCCCTGTCCTAATTTTTTTATCCAATCCAACAAGCATTTCTTGACCAGTTATAGCCCATAGTCCAGCTCCACTTTCCCACACACAAATGGCTCTGGGCTCACGCAAACTCAGTTCATACCCAAGGACTGATCCCCAGAAGGGCCATTATCTTTCTTTGGCTTTTTACTTCCATGTGGAGTTTCTCCAGGAAAATCCCTAAATATAAATCTCTATAAATATAACTTAGTTTTGGCTCATATCTAGGTTTTCCCAAGTGTCAGTAACAAGGTCTAAGCTCACAGGTACTCAAGGCAGTAATGCACAGGGGTAAGACAGACTTTTACCCTACAGAAAAGAGAGAAAGCGTGAAGGACTTGCAAGAGTCTGTGTTCAGAGAAACATATAAAGCATCGATAGCCCATTGGCTCCCCTCATCATTTTGACATTTTAAGGGATCTTTAGTCCTCTTATGAGGTCCTACACATTTTCTGCCACAATTGTGCTGTCACTCTATGGTTTGGTTTCCCACAGAAGGCAAACATACTTTAGGGTTACTGAATAAGCAGTCTTTTTCCTATCAAATTTATACTCTCCAAATAATTCAGTAACTTTTTCCTCCAAGGAGGATGCTATTCAAGAACTCTGGAAACCAGCTTTCTTGTTTCTCCAAGAAGCATACATAAAGAAGTAGGCAATTTCTTTCTCTTTGTAAAAGGCCTGATCCCCAAACTCTCAAACTTGGGAAACTGAAGTTTTCCATGGGCAACCCCCAGTGTTGGGACTCTCCTCTCAGGTCAAGTGGGTATACTCATGTCTGATTTGGTCATGTACTTCTAGAGGAAACTGTTTGGTGCCCTAGCTATTACCCTCTCATATGTTGGAAAAGTCCACTCTTAAGGTCTCTCCTCTCTCAGACCACTTGAAAGCATACCCATCTCCCACAAACCTTCTGCAAATAGGCAACCATTTCTAGTTCCAGGGGAAAGAAAATATGTCCATTAATGGGCACAAATCCTCACCTTCCCAAAACACAATTCAGTTCTGTTGCATGCTAATCTGTCTCCTGAATGGATGAAGGCAAAAAGGAAGTCCAAAAGAGAGAATGAGCTGGTCTGTCAGCTCACTTTTACAGACCACATTGAAGGATGGCTCCTTAGCCAAGGGTCCATTTCCTTGAATCCCAGGCCATCAATCATCTAAGAGATAGCCCTGGTCACTGGGAACCAAATAAGAATTCTGTGTCTTCTCAGCAAGGTGCCACTCCAATCCATCTTCAATTTAGTCACTAAAATGATTTTCCTAAAGTGTAGGTTACACACACACACACACACACACACACACACACACACAACCACCCCACTCCACTCAATAAACTCCAGTGGCTTCCTATTGCCTCGAGGAACAATTACAAAATCCTCTGTTTGGCATTCAAAGCCTTTCATAACCTAGAGCCCTCCTAAATTTCCAGCCTTCTTAAACCTTACTCCCCAAAATGTACTCTTTGTTATGGTGATACGGGCCTTATCACATAAACAAGACACTCCATCTCTTGGCTCCAGGCATTTGCTCAGTCTTCTACATCTGGAACATTCTCCCTCCTTTATTCCATTTTTTTTATTTGTTTGGATCTGTTCTATAGTATATTGATTTCTCATAAAGTCATTAGCTTCCAATTGCTTCAATATAATTTTGAAGGAATTATTCTCTTCAGTGAGTTTTTTTTAATTCTTTTTCCATCTGGCAAATTTGGCTTTTTAAGGCATTCTTCTCCTCATTGGCTTTTGGGGCCTCTTTTGCCATTTGAGTTAGTCTACTTTTTAAGGCGTTATTTTCTTCAGTATTTTTTTGGGTCTCCTTTAGCAGGCTGTTGACTAGCTTTTCATGATTTTCTTGCATCAATCTCATTTCTCTTCCCAATTTTTCCTCCATTTCTCTTACTTGATTTTTAAAATCCTCCTTGAGCTCCTCCATGGCCTGTGACCAGTTTATATTCCTCTTGAAAGCTTTTGATGCAGGAGTTCTGATTTTGTTGTCCTCCAGTTCCATGTTTTGATCCTTTTTGTCCCCCAAAAAGGATTGTATGGTCTGATTGCACTTCCTCTGCTTGCCCATCTTGCCAGTTACTTGATGCTTGAGCTATTTGCTGCAGTAGAACTCTGCTTCCAGAATGGAGAGAGCTTTGTCCCAAAGCACTGGAGTTTTCACAGCTGCTGGAGCTATTAGAAGGGCACCGTCTCTATAGCTCTCACAAGCTCTGACACACTGGCCACACACCCCAGGACCACCACCCAGGACTGTGATCCAGATCCGAGCAGGTCAAAGCAAGAGTGATTATCCTCTGAATGGATAATGGTGATAAGAGTGATAATCCTCTGAATGGTGGCTTGGTCTCCCTACAATCTGCAGGCAGGAGCTCTGGAGGCAGCCACGCAGCAGCAGTTGCAACCGCAGCACCTCTGCCACTTCCTGCCCCGGGGGCAGGGGCTGGACCACACTTTTCCTTCACCCTTCTAACAGAGTTCCCCACTGAACTTTTATTTTCTCTTTAACATTGATAGGTTGAGAAATCTGGAAACCACCCCAGATGCTGGTGATTCACTCTCCTGAAGTCTGCTCTGGCCAGTCTGGGCCACCCTGGGGCCAGAACTGTGGCTCATGGAGGACTGCGCTTGGCTCCCAGCGTGCTGTGATAGACCTTTCCTGTCAGCTTGCTAGGCTGCCTTCAGTGGGAGATCTGTTTCTCTCTGTCACTTTGTGGGTTCTATAGCTTTAAAATTTGTTTAGAGTCATTTTTTTTACAGATATTGGAAGTTGTTGGAGCCAGGGCCCATGCCAAATTTGTACTTTTACTCTGCCATCTTGGCTCCGCCCCCCCCCTTTATTCCAAATACTGACCTCCCTGGCTTCCTTTAAGTTCTAAATAAAATCCCACCTTGGACTGGAAGCCTTCCCCAAACTCCTCTTAATTCCAGGGCCATCCTGCATATAGCTTGTTTTGTATATATTTGTTTGCCTGATGTCTCCCCCATTAGATTTTAAGATCCTTGAGTGCAGGAATTATCTTTTGCTTCTTTCTGTATGCCTAGAGCTTACCACAGTGCCTAGCACATAGTTGTGATTGTTTAGTCATTTCAGTTGTGTCTAACTCTTCTTGAATCCTTTTGGGGTTTTCTCTGCAAAGATACTGGAGTGCTCTGACATTTCCTTCTCCAGCTCATTTTACAGATGAGGCAACCAAGGTAAACAAGGTTAAGTGACTTGCCCAGTGCTGTCCACCTAAAAGTACCTGAGGCCAGATTTGAACCTAGGACTTCCTGATTCCAGGCCCAGTACTCTATCCACTGTACCACCTAAATACTGATTGTTAGTCTCATCACATTGATATGGGACTCATTCACACCTACTGTTCTTAAGGCACTGTGCTAGGTTCTGGGGATATGGATGCAAAGCTAAAAGAAGAAAGAGTATCCAGAAGAAAGAAGCCAGTAGTAACAAAAAGAAAGGTCAAGAAGGATGCTAAGGAAAGACCATCAGACTTACCAGTTAAGAGGTCACTGGTCACCTTTTAGAGAGTGATTTCAGGAGAGGGGTGGGGGTCATCAATCAGACTAAAAGAAGTTGAGGAGGGAATAAGTGATGAAAAAGTAGAATCAGTGAATATAGATTATTCTTTCCAGAAGTTTAGCCAGGAAGGGGATGAAAATTACAGGATGACAGAGGAACAGACCCATGACCCAAAGCAAATCAAGGAGAAAGATGGCAGGGTTTAGGTAAAGTTTTGTATTGTTTTTTAAAGAATAGGTAAAACCTAAGAAACTTATAAAGAGTGGAGAAGAAGCTAGTCGATGGGAAGAGATTGAGAATGATGTTGTGTCAAACATTTTTATTATTATTTAATTTTTTTGTAAAGTCCATGCAGAATAAATATAAAAAGAATAAATACAAGGTGGTCAAATACAAGGTAGTTTGGGAAACAGGGCATTACTAGGTGAGAGGATCAGGAAATGTTTCATATAAATAGTGATGCTTGGGCTAAGATTCAAAGAAACAGAGGCAGAGTAAGAAGTGCTTTCAAGGAATGATGAAGGGCCAAGGCAAAGGTACAGAGACTGTGGATGGATCATTGTGAATAAAAAGAACAGAGAGAAGACCAATTTGACTAGAACACAAAGTGTGTGGGGATGAGTAATGAACACTGAGGCAAGAATGATAGGTGGGACTATGTTATGATGGGCTTTAAAAGCTAACAAGAGGAGTTGATATTTTGTCCTAGTAGCAACAGAGAGACACTGAATGTGACTGAGTTGGGGAATGACGTGGTCAGATCTATGCTTATCAGATCACTTAGGCAACTACATGGAGGATGGACTAGGGTAGAGATAGGCTCAAAACATGGAGACCAATTGGGAGGCTACTACAATCATCTGAGCAAGAGGTAATGGGCACGTAAACTAAGATGGCATCTGTGTCAATGGCAAAAAGAGGTCCATTGCAAGAGATGTTGTAGAGGTATAAACAGCATGATTTGGCAACTGATTATATATTCTGTGGGAGTGAAGTGAGGAAGCAAATTATAAAGTCCATAAGAGATCAAGTTTCTGGAGTTCTTGGAATCATCTGGAATACACTTGGGTTCACTTATTGTACAGATCTGGGTTTTTTTGTGATTCGGATAGTTAGGGCTCAAGTAAAAGTTAGCAAAATTGGCATAAAAAATCAGGTTGCGGGGGCAGAGCCAAGATGGCGGTGTAACGGCAGCAACATATCGCAGCTCTCACATAGCCACCCCAAAATACCCATAGAATAGGACTCTAAACCAATCCTAGAACTCCAAAACGCACACAAAGATACTTCCCACTAAAGTCAGCTCGGCTACGAGGAACCATATCAGCACTGCGAACCGAAATCAGCCTGGCCTGAAGCTGCTGCTGAGCCCCGGGGGCAGCCAGACGAGAGGAGCAGTGAGCAGATTAGCGGCAGCTGCGAGCAGTGAGACCACTAGGTCAGTGGAGCTTGGGAAGTTGGGAGAGAAAAGCAGTCCAGCCGAAAGGCCTCCAGAGCGGAAAAGCGAAAGGCAGAGGTTTTGCACCCACCTCCGCATTGCAGCTTCCTGCCTGCAGCCTACAGACAGCAGGAGGACTAAGCGATTGTTCTGAGGCCAGTGCTCTTGCGTTGAGCAGCCTGGATCCGGATCGCCATCTTGGGCCTCAGTCT
>CM053583.1:143643657-143666098 GCA_028627135.1 Pseudochirops cupreus
ACTGGGGGAGGGGGGACACACTGGGATGGCTGTTTTGGGGTGGTGGGTAGGGGAAAGAAGGGGAGAAAATATGCAACTCAAAATCTTGTGGAAATGAACGATGCAAAGTATAATAAAATTTAAAAAAAATAAAAAATAAAAAATAATCTTCTAACTATAGCTTTGAAAAATATGGTCCTTTTCTAGTTGTCTTTTAATGGCATGATGTTTAATATTCAGGTCACTGATCTGTTTTGAGATTATTATTATATATGATGTAAGCTATTGGTATAAAACTAATTTCTGCCAAACTTCTCAGTTTTTATAGAAACCTATGCTATTTCATCAAGTGTTTTTACTTTGAACCAACTCCAAAAATAAAAATAAAAAATACTTCAAAAAAAAATCAGGTTGCTAATTGAAAGTGAGTCTCAAGGAGATTACTGAGGTTCTGAGAAGATTGAGTAAAAGTTCTATGGCCTACATCAAACACTGAAAGAGGTGAAGATTTCCTGGAAAGAAGATTAGAAGAACACACCTTCACAGAGGAGTCACCATTTTCATTTCAGAACATTATGCTGTTCTTCATATACAAAGAAGAGACAATTTACTGGCCATCAGGTGGGCATACATTTCTTTTCTAATCATATGTTTGTGTGGTAGGAGCAGAAAAGTATAAAGTGCTAAGCTTGGAGACCTGAGTTCAAATCCTGCCTCAGACACTTATTCAGATACTTTGGAACTTCATGCAAGTCACAGACACTATAGGTCCTAGGTAGGGTTTGAATGCTTGACAGTTCAGCTCAAGAAAGGACCTCATTGTCTGGTACCTTGTCCTTCCAGGTAATCTTCAGAATCTTCCTAAGACAATTCAAATGGAAGTGATTCAATTTCCTGGCATGGTGCTGGTACACTGCAACAGTATATGTTCACAGGCATAGAACAATGAGGTCAGCAGAACTGACTTTGTAGACCTTCAATCTGGGTAGACAGTCTAATACTTCTTCTTTCCCACACTTTCCTTTGGAGCCTCCCAAACACTGAGCTAGCTCTGGCAATGTGTGCATCAACTTGTGTACAACCCTGAAAAGTATATTGCCAATGCAGGTGAATTTATCCACAACATTCAAAATTTATCCATTTGTCACAACAAATGGTTACAACTATGTATGGATAGTGTGGTGCTGACTGATGGAAAATTTGTGTTTTCTTAGTGTTGTTAGGCCAAAATTAGCACAAGCAGCAGAGAACTGATTCATACTTTCTTGCACCTCTGCTTCAGAGGTTGCACTGAATGCACAATTATTTGTGAACAAAATGCACACACCAGATCTCCCCCCACTTTAATCTTGGCAGGTTGCCTTTTCAAGTTAAATAACTTACCATCAGTGTGGTAGCTGACCTTGATGCCATTTTCATCCGCGTTGAAGACATCTGACAACATCACTGAAAACATCATGCTAAAAAGAATGGGAGGAAGAACACAGCCCTGCTTTATTCCATTGATGACTGGGAAAGCTTTAGAGCATTTGTCCATTATCTGAAATCTGTTTAAGTATGCCATGATACTAACAAACATCTCCAAGCAACCAAATTTTGCCATGATTTTCCAGAAGCCCTCATGACTGACAGTATCAAAGGCCTTGGTCACTTTGGTCACACATAAAGACCTCTGTTCTGCACCTGGCATTTCTCCTGGTGCTGCTGTTGCTCAAGCACCAAACCATGTCAACTATTCCTTGGCCCTTTCTAAAGCCATACTGACTCTTGGGTAGATAACAGTTTTCCAGGTGAAGGTTCAGCCTTAAGGACAACTCTAGCAAGAATCCTGCCAGCAATTATTAAGACTCTCCCCTTCCACCCCCATGATTGTCACAGGAAAAGCTATTTCCTTTTCCTTCACAGAGATGGAAAATGGAGGCATCCTTGAACTCCTCGGGGATAACCTCCTCTTGCCATATACTCTAGAAGATTTCAGTCAGCTTTTGTATGCACAATAGACCCCCTGCCTTAAAAATCTCAGCTGGAATAGGATCAACACCAGGCACTTTGCCACACAAGAGGAGTCTAGTGGCATTCAAAACCTTTTCTTCATTTGGAAGTTCAGCTGCAGAGGTATATGGTCAATGGCTTCAGCTTGATGACAGTAGGTTGAGAACACTATGGATACGTCTCAAAGATCAAGTCCTTATGGCTGAGTTTGTGTCTTGGTCTTCCCTGCCATCATAGTAGCTTTTTTATGGTCAAGTTCTTTTTTTATTGTTTTCTCATTTTTCCAGTCTATTTATTAACTTTAAATGTTATGTTAAAGTTGGGCTCTGCTCATCTTAGGAGAGGGAGGCCCTATCCCAAGCTTCAGGCTTTTTTGTAATACTGTTTTCAGACCTAGTTTTGTGGATCTGCAAGTTTTCTGTATTTCCAAGGCGGCGTGATCAAGGGAGAGGTGTGGTCACTGTTCTCCTGGTCTATGCTCTGGTCTACCAAAGAAGGGTCCCAGTACCCCTATGGCCACAAATACTAGCATTCTTCCTGGCCCTAAAACTGCTATGGGCAACATAGTTGCCAATTAGCACCAACTTACTCAGTACCAACAAGAGGTCCCCTATAATCTCTTATGGAGCAAATACCCAACCCTCCTACTGTCTCTGGACTGAGAGCTCTGGAAGCTGCTGTTGTAGCTGCCTCCAAGGCCCACCACTAGTGCTGGTGCCATTGACACCATGCTCTGGACCAGCCTCCACCCCAGTGTCACAGACCTCTCCCACCAGCCTCTTAAGTTTTCTTCCTTTTCAGGAAAAATTTTTCAGCCTAACATTTTCTTGACTCTATCCCTCCAAAATTTAATTTGAGGCATTATTTTAAAGTTGCTTGGAGGGGAATGTTGAGAGTTCTGCTGAACTGTTGTTTCTAATTCACCATCTTGCCTCTACCCTATCATGTTTCTTTGAAGATAAAATATAGACTCCATTCATAAGACTTGTGATTTTCATTTCAATAATGAAAATGCTGGTCTCAAATTGATGAAATTATAGATACTTTTGAGGGTAAGAGAAAATCTTAGAAGGGAAGACACTAGCAAACTGGGGGTGTATTCAAGAGATCTTACAGAGTAGAAATGACAAAAATTTCACAAACTGGATATGTAGAACAAACAGGAAAACTTCAAGATGGCATCAAGGTTGTTTTAAATCTGGGCACTTAGAAGAAATGGTGGTGCCATCTGGACAGGAATGGGAAAGTTCAGAAGAGAGATGAGTTAGGAGGAAAAGATAATGAGTTGTTTTGGATATGTTAAGTTTGAGGAGCCAATGAGACATCTAATTGGAAATGACCACTAGGATATCAAATTGCTGGCCTTGTCTACTAGGATATAAAATTGCTTGCCTTCTCAAGGATGGGGGAGACAAGGGAGGGAGAAAATATGGAACTCAATTTAAAAAAAATGTTAATTTTTTTTGTTTATAAGTAATTGAGAAAAATAGGAAAGAAGGATGGAAGGAAGGAAGGAAGGAACCTAACCAGTAAAACCCAAGTTAAGTGGACAGTTTTCAGCCACCAAAATTTACCTTCTTTGGACAGGAGGAGAGGAAAAGGGAGAGGGAGAGGATAAGCTGCATTACCAAAGCGGCTGGGTCCCCATTCAGGCAGCTCAGACTGCTCACAGGTTGCATTTGTCCTTTGTTCCTTGAACCAAGGTATCCACTAGACACTACTTTCCTGAACCCATAGTGTCTACTTCTCAACATGGCACCAGTGGCCTCACAGTCTCTTTGATGGGTGCCTTTCCACCTGCCTGGTCCCAAAAGAATTCTGAGAAACATGAAATAATACAGAATGAAATAAGCAGAACCAGGAGAACAATACCCATGACAACAGTATTGCCAAGACAAAGAACCTCAAAAGACTCTGATCAGTTCAATGACCAAGCAGTTCTCAAGGGGACCCATGATGCTACTCACCTCCTGATAGAGAGGGTAAGATAGACCGAAGACATAGTAAAAGACACAAATTTTTGGTCATGACCACTGGGACTGTTTTCTTAAATATACTTATATAGCCCATGTAAGTTCAGAGCCACCTTATCTAAACTTCTGCTCTCATGGATGAGTCAGGTATCCAAGGGGAAGAGCAAGGCTACAAATGAACTTTTGAAACCATTCTAAACATAGGCCACCAAAGAATAATAACAACTTACTTTTGTACAAACCTTCAAGGTTTTCATACTGCTTCCCTCCCAACAATCTAAGAAAGCAGGCAGACACTGTAGAAGCTACTATCCCCATTTTACTAATAAAGGAGCTGAGGCTCACAAAGATTAAGTGACTGTGTGTAAGGCTCCAAAACCAGTCAGTGTCAGAGCTGGGATCTGATCTTCTATCACAAAACTAGCACTCTCTTTCTATGACTTCCTGCTTCAGTTTATAAGTCAGTGAACCTCCTGAGGTGGGAGCATGGATGCAAAATAATATATGCTTCATTTTTATTGTCACAGATGGGTTTAGGGTTTGTTTTTTTTCAGTAATCATTTCACTAAAAAATTCACACATCATGTTTAATTATTTTTAAAAAATTCCCACTGTAAATAAGTCATAGAAGAAGAGTGACTAATTTGTTTTCTTGTAAAAACTCAGCATTCAAGTTTTTTCATAAATAAACTGTCATGACAGATTATAAGATGTTTCTAAAATTGTATGGCAGATTTGGCACATTTATTCTATAATAAATTAACTATATTCATTAGTCTTGATTTCCCCTCATTCAACATGGAAACTTCACTGGTCTGAGCTAATGCCATCTAATTCATCCTTGCATGAATTATTTGGCCACTTTCTGCCTATGACATAAAAAACAAATTGCACCAAAGGTCATGCACCATGCCTGGTTTGCCATTCATTTGCATACACAGGAGTGATTTATTGTGTCTAAGATTTGTTTCTGTGATGACACTGCTTGATTCTTACATAATGTAACCTCCTTATCTAAAGACCACATCAATATTCATTCATTTAACTAAGATGTCAATTTCATAGGAAAAAAAGATATCTTTTCTCAAAATTCTGTCTCCTAATACTCTTCTAACAAGCATGCTGCTGTCCCTGGAACTGAGCCCCTAGAGTGATGAGCGTTGTACTTTAAAGATGGTGGAAGGGTTGATCTTATAGGGAAGGAAGGCCAGGCAGAGAAAAAAAGGCTGAATACGGAACCAGAGGACATGCATTTGACTCCTGGCTCTGTCACATGTGTGACACAAGGGAAGTAATTTCATCTCACCTGGTCCTCAATATCATCTCTAAAATGGGGAATTAGATAACCTCTGTAATCTTTTCTAGTGCTAAAATCCATGATCTAATGATTCAACAAACTCTAAAATTTCACCTCTAAAATGAATTACCTTAGAGGATTCTGGATGAGGGCATTACAGCCAGATAGAAGGCACTCACAGGAATTCTAACTGCCCACAGCAGGGCCAAAACAAGCATCTTGGGGCACAGCAGCAACTGGAGTGATTAGGTGTTATGGGAATGGGAATGTGAAGATTTTCCCTGCCCCTTGGTCCCTTGATAGGCTTAAGTGACTCTGAGAACCTTCCCTGATTTGAAAATATACTCTGCCCCCTAACTGATTGAATGTGGTCACATGGAGCTTGTGGTGGGAGGCTTGTTTTTCAGGAATGCTCACACCTTGTTACTTTGTGATTGGGCAGCGGGTCAAGAGGGTTGTGACATTCTCTGATCCAGGAGAAGACTATACATATCCTGATATGAGGTTTTGCTTTGGGGCTCACTTTGGGAAGAGTTGTGTGATTTGGCCAGATGAGACTCTGGGCAGCCATTGCCCCCCTGCCCCAGGTTTTGAAAACCCAGATGTTGGTGCTTCCCTCTCTGGTAACTAACTAGGTATGGATGTAATGGTCAGACAGCTGGAAGCCCTGTCTGCGTATCTGTTTCTGTCTATGTTTTTTTGTCTGCTTGTAACTTCTGTTTGTATTCTTTGAAGTTCAGGGTGCTGACTTTTTCCCCTAACTAGGTAAATGATATGTTTGATTAAAGTAAGATTGTTAACTCATTTTGAGTTGCTTTCCTTTAGAAAAGCAGATCTAAGAACCTGTGCTAGCAGCCATCCTGGGTATGCTAGGGTGCTTGCTACTATGTTAGGGTAGGCCCAATATTACAGGGAAGAATATAAGACAGGACAATAACAGGGTCATTCTCCATTCCTATGATTGCTAATCAACTACATCTTTTTATAACTCCTAATCAGGACAAATCACCATTTTTGTACCTATTGCTTAAATATGATGTGTATACATGGGAGGAGGTAGACAACAATTACAGTGTAATAGTAATGAAATTTGAAGATCCCTTTGTATTGCTAAGCTAAGAGGTACTTAGCCCCTAGTTTCAAATTAAGTCTCTGTTAAAGATACAGAAGGTATGAGCCCCTGTTGCTGACATAACAGGAAGGAGTTGAACAGGAAACCCCTGTTGCTGATGTGACAGGAAGGGGCTCAATAGGGAGAAGCAATACTGTATATAAGGAAAAACACTAGCTGGGAGAGTCAGAACTCTTTGGGATAAGTTTCGTGGAGACAGAAGCAGCAGCTGCCAAGGAGGCTGAAGAGGAAAGACCCAGGCTGGAGAGAATGATTTTGATTTTGGGAACCTGGGTAAAGTAATTTTGATTCTGGGAATCAGCTGAAACTTTTTCTGGGGAGCTACCAGTTTCTCCTGAGAGCTGCCAAAGACTTCCAAGGACCAGCTGGAGCTGCCGCAGACTGAGGAAGCATGACTATGATGCTGATACTTTGTATGAACCTGTTTATGGCTTTGTCAAGCCTTGACTTCCCAAGAACAGAGACTGTGAAGGATTTTAGGCGGACTGGATGCTGTGAGTATTGGCATGGTATAGGAACTGCACAACCCAGGTGACAGTTTCGTGAATCCGGGTAGGAACTGGGACCATGGAAGGGGATCCAGGGAATCTGAAAGCCTATCCCAAGTCAAGATGAAAAGAACTCTCTGTGAATACTGAGTAATGACTGACCCTGATGTGAGGTTTTGCTTTGGGACTTATTTTGGGAAGAGTTGTGTGATTTGGCCAGATGAGACTCTAGGCAGCCATTGAGCCCCCCAGCTTTGAAAACCCAGATGTTGGTGCTTCCCTCTCTGGTAACTAACTAGGTATGGATGTAATAGTCAGACAGCTGGAAGCCCTGTCTGCTGAACTGTGTTATTTTCTGTTGAATAGTAACTGATGGAATTGTAATTTATTTGTGATTGTACTTTGTGATTGAATTAAGAACTCTGTGATTGACTAAATGAAGATATTACCCAGAGGTGGAATAGTTTGATTTTGTATTTTGTGACCTCCTTAAGGATGACTGAATGATTGAGTTGATTGAATGATTGAGTTACTAAGTGATTGACTGACTAAATGATTGTACTTTGTTCAAAACTATGTGACCACTGTGGTGAAAACTATGTGGTCATTTTAGTGATAAGTTGTTGTGAATGCTGTATTTTAATTTTCTGTGATATGTTGTAACATTGTGGATGCTGTACCTTGATTTTCTGTGAATGTTTTGCTCTGATTTGTTATTAAATAAATAGTGTTCATTATACTGCATAATCAGAACCTTGAAAAGCTGTTCACAGTAGCATTCTTCTGGAAAGCTGCTCATGTGTGGCTTCACAACCAGTCAGTCACCAAGCATTTGCACAGGATGTTGTGAAAGACAGGAAAACATGGCTGGGTTGCAATGTTCATCATTGAATGGAACTCCTGAATCCATGAGCAGATTCATCTGAATTGAGTATCTGAATGATTAGAATTAAGTATCTGAATATACAGAATTAATCTTTGAATATAAAAGGTAAACTCAGAGTAAAAGGCACAAGAATTAGGGGTAAAAAGGAAAGGCCCTCCTCCAGTAAGTGGCATTTCAGCTGAGTTTTGAAGAAAAATTATGGCTTCTAAGAGACACATAAAAGGAAGGAGAGCCATATAAGCATGAAGACATCCAGTACAATGACTTTAGGGTGACCATGCTCTTTGTTCTAAAATGATGATAGGCCTTAGTGGCCAAGACTTAGAAGAAACAGGACAGGGAAGGTTTCTGCTGCTACTAGGGGAAAACTTTCTGCCTTTTCTAAAAGAGCTGGGGAGGAAAAATCTATGTATATGTTTCAAGCTAAGAAAGCATGCCAACACCCCCTCTTCCCTGAGGAAAAGAGGCAAGGATTTCAGCTTCATTAGAAGCTAGAGATAATGGTTACTACAGTAGAGCAGTGACTGGCAAAAGCCAGTTGGTTGAACAGCATCCAGCAGAGACAATGAGGTCAGTGGCGCCATGTTGAGAAGTAGAGACTACGGATTCAGGAAAATAGTGTCTAGTGGAGAACAGAGCAGCACAGCAATATTGATGGAACCCTAATAAAGCTGTCCTCAGCCCCAATATCCTAACTTCATTACAGGCCCCACAGTACCTACCGCCCACACCCCACCAATGTACTAACTTCTTCATACGTGTCTCACTGTTCACTGGAACAGGTGTATCCCTGAACTCTTAGTTCCCACAGAAACAGCGGGTGTGTCTGTGTGATGGGAACCTAGCTACTGCCTCTACCTAGTTACTGCCCCCAGACCCATTCCCACAGAAACAAGTGTGTACTTGTATTCAGTCACAATCACATCATCCATCTACCCAAGACAGGACCACAATATCCAACTATCTATCTTGACCAGACAGGACCACAATAGATAGCCAACTGGAGGGCAGCATGACCAGAATGTTTAACCACTGAACCATAGATGGACCCTGTCCTCCATTACCTAATCCCTTAACAAACCCCTCCTGCCCTTTTAATATTCATGGTTTCTGTTATGTTATTGCATCTTTACCCTATAAAATCCATCTTGTTTTCTCTGAAGTTGCTGGTTCCTCTTAGAATTTAGCCTGCTCCATGAGAGGTGTCAATTTCAATAAATGCCTATACTTGGATTAGAGGTGGTCTGATTCTGAATTCTTTGGGATGGTTCCACCACAGAACATCATGAAATCACACCGGTTTTTGGGTGGGCACAGCTCCCATGAAACAGTATGACTGAAAGACATCCACTGCCCTCAAAAAATTGGAAGCATGAAGTACTATTCTACAATAGGTTCCATGTCCATATGCCACATATGCCACTTCATGTATATTCCCTATGTGTCCACTCTTCTAAATTATGCTGTGTATTTGTATGTATACACAGTTTCATATGGCAAATGTTTTGTTGCTATTCTTCTTACTATTTCATTTAATTACATACCTATGCTTGAACAAGTTGTTTCAATTACTAAAGGTGAACACAGTGGTGGGGCCTTGAGTTTATGCAGACTCACAGAGTAATTTGGATCTGCAAGTTGTTGGGTTACCACCCCCCCCCAACAACAGCTATACATATACACATATATAGATTCTAAGTAATCTTCATAATAATACTATGAAGTAGATAGTGCAAGTATTATCATCCTCAATTTAAAAAACAAGAACACAGGTGCTCAGAGACCAAAGTTGAATGAGTTTCCAACAGTCATAGAAATACTCAGTGTTGAAGGCTAGAGTTCAAACTTAGGTTTTCAGATTTCATGTTCAGTAATCTTTTCATGACAACACATGCCTTCTCAAATAAAATAAAATCCCTGCTTATAAATCCAAATAATGAGGCAAATAGTCTTTAGATGCAGATATTTTTTTAAAATATCACTTGGTAGTAAGGTTTTGTATATGATACATACACAACTGGCCTAGGCCTATACTTTCAGGCCTTTTAGTATGAATTTTGTTTCTGATTTGTTTCTAATTCCTTCCTCCTTACCTTTTTAATCAGTGAAAATTAAACCATTATTAAAGGTTACCAGAATATTATCAGAAAAATAATGTTAAATATTGTGGTAAAAAAATTTTAAGGTGATAATTATTATCTTATATATGCAAACATATGTATGTATATGTACATGAGCATATACATATAACCACACACACATACTTTGGCTTAGAATGAATTTGTTATTCAACCATTTCCCTCATGGATAATATGCAACAATTCACTTTTAACACAATTAAATGTAATATTCACGAGAGACAGTCAATGGTTCTTGAAAACTACCAATGCCCCTGCGCTGATAAGCTCTGTCCATTTTCAGGAATTAGTACCCCAGGCTGTAAGACACACATAAGCCTCTAATATTAGAAAGGAATCAATCAGTCATGTTATCTCTAAGCAGTCACTGTATACTATTACTCTATTTTCTTCTTGATTGATATATTCCATTATTACTTCTTTCCTTCAAAAAGCACCAAGACCAGGGTCTTGTACACAGCAGAAACTTAATAAACAATTGCTAATTGAATGAATGAAGCACCTACTACATGCAAAATACCATGCTACTTACTAGAGCTGTCATTGCTAATTATTTATTAGCAATTAGTGAGTTCTACCTATCCTTCATTCCAAGAAACATGAGTCATTGTCATGTAAATAGTTTAAGAAAGCTGCCATGTGTGTTCATAAATATAATCATATTGACATTCATCCTGTTATATGAATATTAAACTTTGAGAAATTGAATTTGTTCCTATTAAAGTAGCACTGTAGCCTTGTAGAATTTAATGGCAGAGGTGGGAACAAATTACAATAAGCAGATGAGCCAAAAGAAAATGTACTTAAATACTGTATTGCTTCCGTGTTACTATATTAATTCATTCATTCATACAACAAGCCTTGATTAAACCTCTTTGGTTTCTTCTGCCTCTTGGTGGATGCCAAAAGTGTGGAAGAAAATTTTACAAAAGAGCTATAACATTTCAACAAATATAAATACAGAATTGATAGCCAAGCAGAATGAAGTCTAAATTCTAAACAGAGTTCCAGACCCCAGAGGCAAGGCAACACCTACATTTCAAGATGTTTACATCAAGAGCTGTATCTAGGGCCAGGCAACTCAGTTCAGGTTCTTGAAATTCAGAAGGAATGAAGAAGAGCCCTTGTGCTTCTTCAGCAGTAGAAACAAACAAGTTTAACACTTAGTTAGCAAGAATAATTAGTTAAAATAGAAAGCTATGAAATGGACAATTTCCCCTACCAATCTACTCCAGTAGACATAGACATATCCTAAGTGAATTCCTCCCCGGTCTGAACCTACTCTGTTCCCTCTTCCCTAGAAGCAATTTCCCAGTGTCCTAAGGTCTCTATATCCTTCCCTGCAATTTAATTTTTCTTTAAAAAATTGGACTAAGAGCTTGCCTAGTTGGAACTCTGCTTGCATTTAAAGATTTCTTATTTCATCCCATCAGCACATTCTGTCTATAAAAAATTTAGGTGGAGGCCATAAAGCTTATGTGATCCCAGAGGTCAGAACAGACAAGGGCCAAAGGTGACAGACAGGTGTTTGGACAACAGGATAAGTGCAAGCCTGTTGAGAATGATAGACTTCACCATCCTAAGGCTGAGGGCTAGAGTCTCAAAGAGTTATTGGATTGTCAGGTCTCATCATTACAGATTGTTAGGTAATTGAAGGCTTATGCTCAATCACCAGAGAGGTACAAAATGTAAAACAGGAGATGAGAAACAGATAACACACTTAGCTCTCCTGGCTACCTGCCCAAGCACCAGGTTAGCAGAAGAAGCTGATCCTAGGACAACAGTCTATTACTGGGACTGCACTAATATTGTTTCAATTTGGCAAGAACTAGAATTTGGGATCAACTGGGACAACCTTCCAAAACCCAGGGTAATCTCTACATCATAATGAGGCATCAGGATAGTATTTGAAAGGAAGACAGTTTTGTTCTAATGTGGATCAAATGAGCTTTTGTGATCTGGTTTGGAAACCTAACTCCTCTTTTGTTTCTATGAGAAAAATTCATGAATTCCAAACAATTAAATGTTTGAACCTCATTATAAATTAGGGGTTGCCTGTGGAACCAACTCTCAAAAATGCCCTGGGGAAGTTCTACCACATAATCTCATACTCTGGGCTTCTTCTATGCTCCTTAGCCCCATATCTACCTATTGCCCTACAAGTTGTTGCAAGAGAGACAGAGAGCTTTAACATTCACAAAATATTTTACACATACAAAGACCCTCTAAGGGAGGAGCTATTATTATTTACCATTTTACAGATCAAAAAACTGAGGTTAATTGACTTGCACAGAGTCACACAGGTAGTGAGAGTACTTTAGAAAGATAGTGTATAAGAAAGAATTCAAACTCAAGTTTTCCTGTCCAAGTCCAAGTCCAAGTCCAAGTCCAGAGCCACCTAGTTTCCTTAAGGCATCCTCATCTACCACCACACCTTCACTCTAACTACCAATCACATTCAAATTCAGGCATCCTAGGTACTTGATAAGCACCTTTCATTTCTTTTGGACTACTCCCCACCCTCACCCCAAGATACAATGTACCCCAGAATCTCATCTTCAGAACAACCTAGGAAACCATAGTTCTCTACAAGAAGCATGCAAACTGACTGATAACGAATTAAGTCATCTTTTGCATAAAATTCATTTTGTTATTAATAATCAGTGACAATAATGGAATTTTAAGTTTATTTTCATCTGAAATTATTAGGTCCCATTGAAATACTATCTCATGATATCAGGTTTGCAAATTGTTACAATGATTAGACATAAAATAACATGTCTTTCTCAGATGCTAGTTCATTTCTTAACCACCACCACCACCCCCTAGACGTGATTTGAACTAAGGATACAGATCCAAAAGCAATTTCACAAAACAAAGTTTGGCTCCAGGTCATCAGTGCCCTCAAAGCTAGAGGAGGGGGTTCAAGGTGTCCACAGAATAGTCCTGGGTCCCAAATTCAACCCCATTCCTAAATTGTTCCTTTGCCTTCCTATATATACATCCTATACACATATCACTTTGGGGGGAAGGCTTTGGACCAGAAACATTAGACGTTTGAGTCTAATTCTGAGTGGAAGCTCATCTAACATCTGGGTTGGTATGAAGGAACTAAGGGTCTTTTTTTTTTTTAACATAATGATATCATTCTCCATGACAGGTGAAAGCTGATAAACCAAATAGTAAATGCAACAAAATTAACCAACCAAAATGAAGAGTGGTTTTCTCCTAACAAGCCCTGTAAGGTAGGCAATGCAAATATTCTTATTTCTTTCTTCTCCACTTTTTTTTTCTTTTACAGAATTGCAAACTGAGGCCTAAAGAGGACAAATATGCTCACTCATGATTACAAAGCTAGAAACAGAAGAAACAGGTTAAGTCCAGGGTTCTTTGTATTTTTTTTTTGGAGGGAGATGAACACTTGAATAATTTATTGATGAATAAGATTATGCATATGCACATACAATGCATATGTGTGCTTACATGTGTGCATATGATCACAAAAGACAATGCATCTATACACATACACACTTATATATATATATATATACACATATACATATATGTGTATATACTCATATATATGGTTTCTGTATGTACTGACACAATGCATATATTCCCATGTGTGTGAATGTGTATACATATATACATATGTAGGATTAGATAGCATCCCGGGCACAGGAAGTAGCTGAATTTTTAAAATTTATTTTCTTGTTTACATCATTCATTTCCACGAGATTTTGAGTTACAAATTTCCTCTCCATCTTTCCCCTACCCAGCCATCCCACTGTATAGCCCCTCCCCCAATCTGCTCTCTCCTACGTCCTCCCCCGGCCCCTCTGACTTGCCCCTCTGACTTTCCGGTAGGGCAGGATGGATCTCCCTACCCCTGTGCCTGTATATCTTATTTCCGTTCTTTGTATTTCTTGAGAGACTACTTCCAGCTCATCATTCTATAAATTAATGAAGTATTTCCTCCTCACCTCTTTAACTTCCCCTTCCCTAAAATGTGATTTAAAATACCTTTTCCATACATATCGAAGATAATTTGCAGCATTTGTATTAGACTATGCCTCCATAGATTGTGAGTTCTCTGAGGGGCAAAGACAGACAGCTTTTTGCCTTTCCCTACATCCCCTAGCCTTAACATAGCGCCTGTCTGTGGAAAATGAGGGAGAGAGGGGAGTGCATACAAGATTGCCCAAGAAAAAAGAATAAAATATAGTATTGCATTCAAAGGGTAAAGCAGCAGATTTCATCAAGAAATTCTCTTTAGGACAGGAGCATGACAACACAGCTTAAAATATCAGGGTATTTATTAAAATAGCCCTTCCCTCGGTGGAATGTAGTTAGCTCCCTGAGGATAGGTACTATTTAATGTTTTTAGTCTCTGCATCCTCAGCTCTTTGCAAATAGTAGGCACTCAATAAACGTTCGTCGAATTCACCTTTGTTTTTAAAAATGCAATCGAAGGCCATCGAAAAAGGTCTCAATTTCTTGAGGCTGAAAAAGGAGAAGGCTGGGAAGTTCTCGTCGTCGATAAAACTTGCGTTCCAGTTCCAAGGACGTAGCAAAAAAAAAAAAAAAAAAGAATGAAAACGTTTCCCTACTTCAGTCTCGCACCAGGGTGGGCTGGTCTGGGGTGCGAAATGAAGTCCTGGAGGTCTTTTGCCAGCCTCGCGTGTTCCGCAGGTGCACGGCCGCGGCCCTAGTCGGCACCCCTCCTCCCACCTTCCCAGGGCCGGCTCGAGATCCCTCCCTTGACCTTCACCGCAGCAATTAGCTAAGAAAGACAGCGGAGCCTGGCCACGCCGGGAGCATGCTCAGTGGAGCACTGACCTACTTCCGCGCCTCTCGGCGTGGGGAGACCAAGACTACATTGGGCCACTTGTATTTGTGCGGGGGCCCATAGAGATAGAGGGGAAAAGAAATCTGCGGTGGAGGAGCATAGCTGCCAGGGAAGCTTCCTCCGGTTTAGCCAAACCCTGACCCAGAGACGGAACATGCCCAGTGCGTCCTGGAGGCTCCGAGGAGAAGGCGCGATGGGCAGGAATCGGCTTCTCCGGGTCTTAGCAACGGCTGATGCAACCCTTAGTAGGAGTGGGGCGGGGAAAGAAGAGGGTATGGGAGGCGGGGATGAGCTAGGAGGAAGGGATAGGAGCTTGGGATTCAGTCCTTACATACTAACACCACCAACCCCCCTTACTCTTAAATCTCGGCTAGGGCACTCTAGGTGCAGTGTTACTCTGAAGGACTGATGCACATGCGCATATACGAACGATTCTCCCAGCGGAATTTAGGAATGTGGCATTACAAGTGGCAGCAAACAAACCTGGGAACACATTGAAAAATAAGGTTACATCTTATGGGCTGCTGGGTGGCACAGTGGATGGAGCACTGGACCTGGAGTCCGGAAGAGCTGAGTTCAAATGAAGACTCAGACTTATATGACTATATTAAGACTATATGACCCTGGGCAAGTCACTTAACCAGTTTCTTCATCCATAAAATGAGAATAAGAATAGTACTTACCTCTCAGATTTGTTGAGGAAAAAATGAGATATTGAAGTGCTATTATTATTTTCTGGGAAGCACAGAAAAGCAAGCAGGACGCTTTTTGAGAGCTTTTCCTTTCTATTATCCTTAAACCTAGCTCAAATGCATTGTGAATGGAAGGGGAAAAAAAAGCTGACCTGTTTAAATACTCTATTCTCCCAGTGTCCAATTTTCCACCTACCACCAACGTATTCCCAGCACCACTTTCTCTTTCTTGGAGTTCTCATTTACCCAAGCAATCAGTCACCAGTCCCTAAAGCATATGAAATTGTTTGATTCCCAACCTGCAGCCTGGAATCCCCCTCCTTTTGCTTCTGGATTTGAAGACAAATTTCATCTGCTGTGTTCGGAACCTTTGGGCAAAGGTAATCCTCATCAATCTGACAAAGCCTCAGTTTTCTCAACTGGAAAATGTTGCTAATACCACCTACCCCACTGAACTGTTGCGAAGAAATGACAGGAGCATAGATTTGGAGCTGGAAGGGACCTTGGAGGCCATCTCATTCAACCCCTAAGTTGTGTAAATGGGGAACTTGAGACCCAGAGATGTTAAATGGCTTACCCACAAGCTAACGGAATAGAACTCATATTGGAACCAGAGTCTTACTTCAATTGCAGTGTCCTTTCCAATGGATTATACTGACTCAATTCAGATCATGCATGGAGTCGGGATGTGAACTCAGGTTCTAGATGCTGTGCTTGAGAACATTCTGAACAACCACCTATGTTACTGCTGTTATTAATCAAGACTTAAAATAAGCTTGGGTATAATAAACCATGCATTTTAAGAGGCTGGAGTCCTACTTTCTAGAAACTTCCAACCTGTTTAGGAACAATTTGGGCTGCAGATATTTTTCTCCTTGCCCATTGACCCGCCACCCTCCTTCCTTCCCTTCCCTTCCCTTCCCCACCCTCCCCTCGCCGTTTCCTCTCTCCCTCTCCCCCTCACCTTATTCCTCCTCCTCTTCCCTTTCCCTTCTCCCCATCTCCAGGGAACTGGGTGGTTCCCTCTCTCCTTTTGACCCCACCCCCGGCTAATCTTCCTCTGGCTGCTGGTAAAATCCGGAAGAGTGGAGTTGCTTCCCTGCAACTCCTCCGTGCCTCTGGCAAGCCAGACTGGGCATGCTCAGCAGTCAGGCAGGTTTTTTTTTTTTTTTTTTTGGTTTGGGGTTTGTTTTTTTTTTTTTTTTGGCTGCCAGTGGGTAGGCGGCTCTTGCTATCCCGCAGCCTGCGGCATGCAGCCAGTGCATCCCTGAGGAGGAGGCGGCGGCGCACCAAGGAGGCGATTTGGACACTGGCCGCTCGCAGTAAGCACTGCTCTGGGGCTCGGGTGCGCAGGCGAGGGAGCCAGCCAGGGATGGAGGCGCTCAGCCGGGTGTCGCCGGGCTGGTGATGGCGCGTGGCATACGCTGGCTACCTGAGTGGCAATATTCAGGTTAGCGAGGGCTCGCTCCGAGGGGAGGAAGGAGAGGGGTGGGGAGTGAAAGCCGGCGGCGGCGGCGGCAGCGAGCGCCCAAGGCGCAGGGACCTGGAGACACTGGGGCTGCGAACCGTCAGGGTAGCTAGCGGGCGAGAGTGGGGGGCTGCACCCGGCGTTTTGCGCCTGCTAACTTTGGGCTGACCAGCCCAGCGGATGGGAAGGCTGCGCGCTAGAGCGAATACCCGGCATGGTGACGAGCAAGCGAGCTTCTCCGAGGGGCTCAGAATGCCGCAGAAGCCAATGGAGGGATGACTGGGGAGAGCGCAGCAGTGGGCAGCCCGCCGGGACCCCAGACCTCGAAGCAGCCGGGCACCGGGACTAGAATACTGGGACTAGCAGACAGCCTTGGTCCCGCAGTTGGATGGACCATGATTAACCTTCGGGGGGGGGGGCGCGGGGGAGGACGGTTGTTCACCTCTGGGCGCCAGGACACCGCTTTTCAGTGGTCAGAAGAGGGCGGTGGGAATTTGGATTTCTTGCAACTCCTGCGGTATGTTGGTTGGCTCCAGTGCCTCAGTTCCCTACCCTCGAACAGAGGTGTGTAATATGCGTTAGGGGTTGATGCCTCATTGGGAAGCTCTGGGGACCGTTGAGGCGTGAGTGTGTGGGAGGCCGCCGAGGGCTGGGGGCGGGGGTTGGGGGGTGTCTCTTGATCAGCGATGCTGCAGAAGCACTCGGAGCTGAGCTGTCAGTAAGAAGTACGGAATGACATTACCGAGGGTGGGCTCAAGTTTCTACTAGAAGATGAAGCTCGGGCAAGGTGGCATCGGATTGTTTCATAGGGTGAAATGTGGAAATATACCTCATCTGCTTTTAAAATACACCTTTCTCTGATTTAAAAACATAGAGGGTACCTGAACTTATTTTTTTAAAAGCTCTTACCCCAAGAAAAGACTATATTGAGTTTACAGTTTTTGAAAACAAGCCAGCAAGAAGAAAGTTAAGATTTTTCGGTGCCATTATCTGCCCACACTGCAGAATTTAAACTACTATTAGAGCCAAGTTGTCGATGTATTTAAAGGTGCCTGGAGTGAAGTTATGGTTGTTATGACAGACTATACTTTGGGGTTTTCTTTTTTCTTATGTTTAAATTCAACACTTGGAAATTTAGGACACTTGTAATGTTTAACGTATAATGAAATGACTAAGGCAGCTTGGTAGGGTGGAAACAAAAGTAGTTTTGGAGTCCATGGAGTCCAAAGCCTGCCTTTCTCCCTTGCTTTAAATGTGTAACCTGGGCCTGTCATTTGACCTCCGTGCTCACCAGTTGACCTCTCTGGGTTGTTTTCAGAAAAACACTCTGTCTACTTTAAAGCCAGTGATATGTAAATGTGCATTTTTATATAGCTATAGGGACTGGATCTGTGAATTTATTAGTTTTGGAAATCCATTCTACCAGGACAGAATTACCTTCTCTTCACACTGTAGTCTTTGAGTGACCTGGAGCCCTAAGGGGTTAAATGACTTGCCCAGGGTCTCACTGCCAGCTTGTGTCAAAGATGGAGCTCCAACACAGGTCTTGCTGGCTTCAGAGCCAGCTCTCTATTCATTATGCCAATCTGCAGCTCACATTATTTTATTATATTACTTATGACATTTTCCGGCTTTTGTCTGTCCATGAAACACAGGGGTATTGTTAAGCAGAGTAGTGTAAACTGACAAGTAGATGCTTTATCTTAAATAGAGAGTATTGTAGTCTGTAATCATTTTACCTTCTTAATTGTTAACTCATGCAGTAATTGACCCATTGGAAGATTTCTCCTTTAGTGGCCCCACTGGTCCTACTCCAAATCAGAATAAATATTTACGGTTCAAAAAAAAAAGAAAAGAAAATACTTAGGGTCATTTAAAGCCAAAGGAATTATAGTAAAGGCCAAAATTTCAGCTGAGCAAAGTAAACAAACCCTTGCCACTGTATGAACTAATTAGTTAGTGTTTCTGTGATTTTCTAATGCTTAAAATCTAGATTCTCAAAGTCTCAGTAGCATCTTTGACAACAGTTCTTTCATGCCTGCTGTATACAGCAGGCTTGTGCCTCTAGAATGAGTTTGCCAGTTTTACTGCTGTGTTTATGAGAACTTCAGGGTTCTTGATTTCGCTGCCCTTCACAAACCATTGCTTTTGAGTAGGCTCACAATTGTTCCACATTTGTATGGGTCTGATCATCCTTCTTGCTAATAGGGATAAGACAAATCTACATGGCCACATGTTTTCTATCCTATTTCTTGGTAAATACCATATCTAGGGAAAAAACCGTAGTAACTGAGGAACTAGTTACTTTGCCTCAGGTGTCTTTGGATTTTTTTTGAGGAGCAATTTGGTAATTTCAAAAAGCTTAACATAGCACAGAGAGTTAAGCTAAGTTTTATGAAACTGAGAAAAAGTTTCTGTGCCATTAACAGACCAACACAAAGACCTAACTCTTTTCCTTCCAGAGCAGAATTTGGTAAAAGGTTCTTCTAGAAACCCCATTCCAACAGCATCCAGTTGGTTAGAGAGTAAATGGACTTTGTGGCAGTCCCTTGGTTGCTCAAGATCCAACTTCCATACAAGCATAGTGTTCTTTAAGGCATGTGATTTTTGAAATTCAAAGATTATGCAAATAGCACCAGCTTCCAATTTATTTAGTTCTCTCCAGATTAGAAGGGTCAGTGAATGGGACTGTTCAGTACATGACTACACTCTTTTCAGAAGGAAATAATCTCTATAACAGAGGGTAGCCCAAGGAAAAATTGAAAATAATTCAGTTTTAGGAATTCTGATAACAGCTCCCTAAAGTTGTCAGAAAATTCTCCCTGGCACAGATGGTTGTTAGTTTTTACTAGTTTAATAAACCCTCAGATTAAAAATAAGAGAAATTTTGTTAATTGTGAATTAAAAAAAAAAACACTTCATAATTTAAAGCTGCCTAATAAACTTCAGCCATCCCTAAGGACACTCCAAAAAGGTTGTCCACTGAGGTTGTGTCTTCCTGACAGCTGCCACTACCTGAAGGATTAAATGGGAGTCTCCTCTTTAGATCTTGTCCTTGGAGATAGAGCCCAGTGCCCTAGTTTCTTCATGGTATTCAGAAACATCACACTCAGCCAACCATTTTGAGTTCAAGAAATCACTTCCCTACAGTATGAAGAATCTTAGGGTCCACAGTACATTAAGATTGGTAAGTATACACCATGTTTATGGAGGTCAACTTTTAAAAAGAGGACCCTTTTAGGGACATGTTTTTCATTCTGGACTCTATTTGGTTCCCAGAACTAGGGTCTTATTCCAGTTGAGGGGGCCATCTGAAAAGTCTGTCTTCTTAGCTCTTTCTTGCTTATTTATATTAACAGGCCAAGCCAGAGCTATAATTTTTATTGCTACCCTCAAACCCTGAGAAAAGAAAATGCTTTTGTCTGAATTCTTAAGGTAATAGGTCTGTCTCCATTCTGAGAAGTCAAAATTAACTTGTTGGTCAAGTCAGTCTCTCAGAGATTTAAATCCTCATCTGCAATGTAGCAAACTGGGCTAGGGGACCTCTGAGATCCCTTTCAGTTCTTAATCTATGATTCAAATGGATTATCCACTTAATTCCTCTCTTTTTAATCTCATTTTCCTAGCCTCTTGTTTCCTGCAGTTTCCCCTCTGTGAGAACCCTTCTCCCTGCCCCAATCTCCTACACATTCTTCTAGGCCCAGCTTAGATCCTCCTTCCTCTACTAAGTTTTCTTTGTTCAGCCCAACTGGGAGGGGGATACCTTTGAACTCCACACTACTAATTGTCAACAGCATTCATAAACCATTTAACACAGACTGGTTTGTATCTGATGTGTCTAAATTTCTTATCATTGTGTAAAGACCTTGTCTTGTACATTGCAAGTAGATACTTGGATAAACATTTATTGAATGAACAAGCAAGTGAAGAGGATTCTTTTGTCTTTAATAGATTCTTTCCCCTGTTATTCTGAAGCACCAGTATCTGCTCCCCTGTTTTCAGTCTCCTGCCAATGGTTATAGCTTTAGTGTCAAAAGTACATACTTCTGCAAAACAGAAGTACTGCTTTATAGGCATTTATGTCACACTATACATGTCATATGAATGATTCAGTCCTCCTGACTTCAGTCCCAATGCTCCATCTACTCTTTCATACTCCCTCACTCTACACGAGCTTTCATGTTTCTCCTCCATTTAAACCTGTTGGTTCTCTCTTTTTGGAAACTTTGCACTCTTGGTTTCTAGGACAACTACCTTTCTAAAAGATCCTTCTCTAGCTAATCTCTAATATTTTCTTCTCTTCTTTCCTAGATGCTATCATTTCACCAGGGTCTCCACTTAGCCCTTATTGCTCTAGAAAGACAGTGTGGCATAATGGAAATAACCCTGAATTTGGAATCAAAGAACCTGGGTTTAAACACTGGCTCTTTCATTTGCTAGGTCTGTTGGCCTTAGTCCACACCTAACTCTCTCTTTGGAGATTGGGATAGATGATTTTGGAGGTTCCTTCCAGCTCTAACTCTTTTAACTATATTCTCCCTTGAAGACCTTTGTCCATACAGGTGATTCTCAAATTTATATCTTAAGTTTTTACCTACCTCTGCCCCAGATTCCACACCCACATTTCTACCTACTTGCTTTGGCATATCCTGTCAGTACTTCAAACTCATTCTGAACAAAACTGATCTCAACATATCTTCCTCATATTAAAAATAAACAAACAAAAAATTAAAACAAGCAAAAAACTCCTCTTCCTTCTGACTTTCCTGTTTCTGTTAATGGCACCCCTATTCTCCTAGGTTTAAAATGTCAGCATCTATTTTAATTCCTTTCCATTTTTTGTGGGTTACCTCACCTTCCCTTGCCCCTAAACACATATCCAGTCATTACATCCTATCACTACCTTCTTATCAGTGTCTTTCCCATCCATCTCATCCTCTCCATCTTCACTATTACCATCCTCATTATTTCTAGCTAGGTCATTTACAATAATTTCTTAGCCCATCTCTTGGAGTCTTTTCTCCTATTCAATCCATCCTACATGTGAATTACCAATTAGTTTTCCCAAAGCATAGCTCTGACTACAGACACCACTTAAAAACCTTCAGTGGTTCCCCATCACCAACAGAATAAAGTTCACATTTAGTAGATGTGGTGGCATTCAAGACCCTCTAAAACTGAACTTTAGCTTATTTTTGCAGTCTTCACCTCTCACTACCTGAATTCACACGTCCTCTGCCCCAGCCAAACTGGATTTACTTGTTCCCCAAACACTTCCTGTCCTTTTCCATCTTCATATCTTTGCTCTTGCTGCTTGTGGTTTAAAATTGCTTCTTCTCTTCTCCTGTTCCAAAACACTCTGACCAGTTTCTCCCCTTATTGTTGTATCTTCCATGAAACCTTCTGTATCGGCAAGCACCCTAGCATACCTAGGGCGGCTACTAGCACAGGTTCTTAGATCTGCTTTTCTAAAGGAAAGCAACTCAAAATGGGTTAACAATCTTACTTTAATTAATCAAATACCATTTACCTAGTTCAGGGGAAAAA
>CM053583.1:143666598-143686338 GCA_028627135.1 Pseudochirops cupreus
GCGCCACAGGCTCCACGTGACCACATTCAGCCTATTAGGGAACAGAGTATACTTTCAAATATCCAAGGGTCCTCAGAGTCACGTAGCCACTTTAGCCAAGGGCCTAGGGGCAGGGAAGATCTTCAGATTCCCATAACACCTTCCTTGACCACTCAAGTGGGAATTTTTTTCTTTTTCTCCCAAAATTCCTTAGGACTTTGTTCATAACTTTCTGATTTCACTTTCCCATTATACTATGTGTATACTCTGTTTCTCTTTCTCACTATCTCATCCTGCCCACATCTCACCACAAATACATTTTGGGTAGCATTAAATATTTGTAAAATTGATCAACAAGCATTTATTTTTTTTTTAAATTTATTTATTTATTTTTAGTTTTTAGCATTTGCTTCCATAAGATTTTGAGTTTTAAAATTTTCTCCCCCTCTAGAGGCAAGGGCCTGACTGCGCTCTTCTTTCACCCAGGTCCAACAGAGTTTTCCCTCTGACCTATTACTTTCTCTTTGGTACTTATGGGTTGAGAAATCCGGAAACTGCTACAGCTGCCAGTGATTCAGTCTCCTGAGGTTTATTCCATCCAGTCTGTGCCAACGTGACCAAAGTGGGACTGCTCTCTGCTTCCAGACCAGTGCAATAGACCCTTCCTGTTGGTCCATCAGGCTGCCTTCAGTGGAAGATTTGTTTCACTCTGTCATTTTATGGACTCTGTTAGCTCTAAAATTAATTTAGAGTCATTTTTTACAGGTGTTGGATGTAATTGAGGGACAAGCTCAAGTAAGTTCCTGCTTTTACTCCACCATCTTGGCTTGTAGCCTCCTATGAAATATTTTTTAATTAATTCAGTTGTTTCTGGATTCCCAATCCTGAACTTGGCTTATGCAGTACCTCCAACTTGTAATGTTTTATAAGGCTGGAAACTAGGTCCCAGAGACATTAAAAGATTTGCCCCAGGTCTTGCTGGGAATAAGTGGCTAACTATGTCTTTTCTGCTTAGCTGCAGTTGACTAAGTCCTCAAGTTCTTCTTCTTCCCAGAACCTATATCTAAGCCCTCCTGATCACAGAGTACAGATTTATCTCTCAGCTTTCCTACTCCCATAGCTCTGATTGTATACTACCTTTCCTTGAATACTTCCTTCATACTGTCCTGACTTGTCTTTGTTACTTGTTCTCAAATTGGAAACTCCTTAAAGACAGGGAATGGGCCTTATGTTTCTGCATTCTCAAGGCACCTAGCAAAAAGTTGTGCATATTAAGAGAGGCTCAGTATATACCCTTTCAAATGTAATTGAATCGATATTAGAGCAAGTTCCAACTTCACACAAATAAGCATTTTATTAACCATTTACTGCTAAGAAGGTAAAAATACATTAGTCCACAATATGAGATCATAGAGCACACTCTCATAGGCATGGATAAATAAAAACAAATACATATAAAGTAAGTTTGGGAGTGGGGAGGTAGGAGGGAATACTGACAACTAAGGTAAAGGCCTCTAAGATCCTTGGTAAATATGGAGAGCATTGCAGGCTTGGTGCACAAACCGTACCAGGTCAGGGAGGCAGAAGATAGAATGCCACATACAAGGAATAGAAAGTAGGCCCATCTACCTGACATGTATGAATGGGAATAATGTGGACAGTAATAGGGAAGATTGGAGTGGCAGAATTTAAGAGGAAAGATCATGAATTCAGTTTTGGACGTATTGAACTTAAGATGTCTACTGGACATTGAGTTTGAGATGTGTGAAAGGCAGTTGAGGATTTGAGATTGGAGGTCAGTAGAGAGCTTGGGACAGGACAGATAGAGATGACTGTCATCAGCATAAAAATTATAGTTAAATCCGTGGGAACTGATGAGGTCATCAAGTGAAATCAATAGAGGGCTCATGTCAGGACCCTGAGGGACCCTTACTGTCAGAGTAGGCCTGCACAACCTGTGGCCTGCCAGAATCCTTTCATGGGTCACAAGAGACCCATGGGAGGCTTGGCCCACAGCCACAGGTTGTGCAGACTTAAGTAAGAGGGTATGATCTGGATGAGGATCCAGAAAAGGACATTAAGAAGGAGAGGCCAGTGTAATGGTAAGCAAAGTAGTACTTAGTTCCTTGTTTCAGCTATTCAAGTGCCTTTGAGTGCCCCCTATGATTATATCAAGTCTTTTTTGGAAACGGTATAGTTATGTTGCCCTAAATAGACCTGAGAGAGTTTGGAGACCTCCCCTGCCCTTAATAGGCCTAATGTCATCACATGGAGCCCACAATTGGAAGAACTTGCCAAAAGAGAAGAACAGGAAGGCCACAACAGGAAGGGTGGACAGGAAGGAGCAGAGCAGATAAAAGCTCAAGCACATGCTGGGACCAAGCAGAACTGAGAGTTTGTGATTTTGGCACTCTGTAGCACTCTGTCTGTTGGTTTGTCAGACAAAAGCATTTTCTGTTGTTTTTAGACAGAAGTCCTGAAAGAGGACTTTACTGCTGACCCAGAAGTCCTGAAAGAGAGCTTTACTGCTGTTTACAGAAGTCCTGGGACTTTACTGCTGATTTGTGTTTGATTTCTCAGACAGAAGTTTTCTCTGTTGGTTTGTGTTACTTTGTCAGACAGAAAGTGAATTGAGATGATAGTGCAGGCAATGTGTGTAAATATTGTTGTAAACCTGTTAAGCTTTGTTTTCCTAGAAATAGAAACTTCGAAAAGCTTGGGGTAGAGCGGTCCCTGTGAGCTGCTGTCGGAGAGCTGCCTACCTATGAATCCAGGCGAGAACTGGGAGCATGGAAGAGGAGCCATGGAGTCTGGAAGTCAGCCTGGAGTTAAGATGAAAGTACCTTTACTTGGGTACTCAGTGCTGACTGATGACATTTTAACTTACTGTGACCTAGGGTGGATGGCCCTTGTACTTTCCACCCTTTAAGGATGATTGGCTTAAGGATGACTGGAAGCCAGCCTGGAGTCAGGATGAAAGGAGACTTTGACCTGCGTACTTTGTACTGATTGATGAGATTGTGATTTACTGAATTTTTGTTTAAGACTGTGGCCACCTTAGTAAGTTGTTATATTATATTGTTGTGAACATTTTGCTTTAGTTTATGGCTTATTGTTGAATAAATAGAGAGCTCCCTATATCATGCCATCAGAATCTTAAAGTTATTTGCAGCAGCAGTCCTCAGGAGAACTACTTGTGATTGGCTTTATAGTCTTATAGGTAGAAGGACAACCAGGAGAGTATAATCTCCTGAAAACCTAGAGGGAAGAGAGTACCAAGGAGGAGAGAGCAATCAAAAGTGTCAAAGGCTGGTATTCTTATTTGAATGTGAATAAGATATTAACATCAATAGTTATAACACAATACATAACATTTCCTGATGACTCTAATGGATCTAAGATTTCATCATCCATGATCTCCCTCCAGTGATACATGTCACAACCCATTAATGCTTTTGGAAGATTTTTTAGGTGAGTGGCAGAGGAGGCTTTTGGGAAGAGGTGATATTGTATTTGGACTTTAAAGGACAGATAGTTAGTTCAGATTTTAATAGGAAGAAGAACTACCCCAGGCATAGGCAGAAAGAACTTCAAGTAAGAAGAACATCCACTCTGGAGTCAGAAAACCTGAATTCAAATTTCATCTGAGACACGTTACCATATGACCTTGGGCTTCCCTGAGCTTCAATTTCCTCATCTGTAAAATGAGGGTATTAGACTAGATGACTCTGAAGTTCCTACTGGTTCTAAATCTGGGAACCTTTGAACAATCTGAACAAAGGTACGGAATTATGTTTGTGTTCAAGGGGAAGCAAGTTGTATAGTTTGGCTGGACCATAAAGTGTGAAGGGGAGAAAACTGGAGGGCCTTGGTTGCCAGACAGCAGAATTTGAACTTTGCTCAGAACAGAATAAGGCCAGGTGACCCAAAGGACAATGGAAAGATGACCTAAGCTTAAGAATCATTGACAGCTTGCTCTTGAAGGGTACTGTAAAATGCATCACTGGAAACATGAGTTGAAAAGACTGTGGGTTGATTATGTATTTCTGGAAAGGGATAAGAGATGATGCGCTAGGTTCTGAATTAGTCTCTTTGAAATGTTAAACCAGAAAAAGATCTCCTGATCAATGGGTAGGTATCATGGAGGACTTATGGAAAGACATGGACAAGGATAGCAAAAACATAGAGCCTGGTTGCAATTTTCAATAGATAATATTGGTTGGTTGGTTGTCGTCCTTCCTTCTCGAGAGTACCAAAATGAACGTCACTATACTAAAGTCAAGTTTCAGTGTGTTCAGCTATGGCTGATCACACCAATGCAAGCTTGGAATGCTCTGCCACAGGTTGAGCACAAACAGTCCGTGTGAACATTTGGAGTAGATTCTCTAAATTGCATATCCTGCATTTTCTTGGAGCTGTTTCAATTCTACTTTGCTCACAGAGCACAGCACCTTCTCTGAGGTGGGCACACCATCCTGAGCAGTCCTATGCCAGTGTCTCTCATGTCGCAGTTAATTTCAGAGTTCTTAAGAGAGACCTTGAGAGTGTCCTTGTATCACTTCTTCTGGCCATCATGTGAATGCTTGCCCTGTGTGAGTTAGCCATAAAATAGTCTATTTGGTAAGCCTACGTTTTGCATTCAAACAGCGCAGCCAGCCCATTGGAGTTGCACTTTCTGAAGCAGTTTGAATGATTGGCAGTTTAGTTAAAGGACCTCAGTGTCCTGCCAGGTGATCTTCAGAATTTTCCTAAAACAATTCAAATGGAAGCGATTCAATTTCCTGGGATGGCACTGGTAGACTGTTCAGGTTTCACAGGCATACAACAATGAGGTCAATACAACTCTGTAGACCTTCAGTTTGATAGTCAACCTAATAACCTCTTCTCTCCCGTACTTTCCTTCAGAGCCTCTCAAACACTGAGGTAGCTCTAGCAATGCAATGCATCAACCTCATTATCAATGTGTGCAATCCTGCAAAGTACATGACGTCAATATCCTGGATCCATTGGAAGAAGTCTTACAGAATGAACTAAAAATGTATCATTTGAATCCCCAAAAAATTCAACAGCTAGAGATGGATGAATGTCTGTGTTCTTTTCCACCCCAAAGACAAACGCAGTCATTTTTCTTTCCAAGTTATCCATTTAGAAGATGGTTAATCACAATGGTCTCTACCTTTCTCCTAATAAAGTACAAAAGTTAACTTTTAATCTTCTATAATTTTTTAAAATATTTATTTATTTTTAATTTTCAGCATTCACTTCCTTAAGATTTTGAGTTTTAAATTTTCTCCCCCTCTTTACCCTCTCCCCTCCCCAAGACAGCATGCAATCTGATACAGGCTCTACTTATATATTCTTATTAAACATGTTGTTTAATAAGTCATGTTGTAGAGAAGAATTTGAACCAAAGGGAGGAAACATGAGAAAGAAGAAACAAAACAAAACAAAACAACAAAAAAAGAGAGCAAATAGTATGCTCCTATCTGCATTCAGACTCCAAAGTTCTTTCTCTGGATGTGGGTAGCATTTTCCATCATGAGTCTTTTGGATCCTTGGATCCTTGCATTGCTGACCAAGTCTATTAAAGTCAGTTATTGCACACAGTGGCTGTTACTGTGTACAGTGTTCTCCTAGTTCTACTTACTTCACTAATATCAGTTCATATAAGCCTTTCCATGTTTTTCTGAAGTTCACCTGCTCATAGTGTCTTATTCTATTACGTTCATTTACCACATTTGTTCAGTCATTCCCCAGTTGATAGGCATCCCCTCAGTTTCCAGTTCTTTGCCACCACATGGGTCCTTTTCCCATTTTTATGATCTCTTCAGAATACAGACCTAGAAGTGGTATTGCTGGGTCAAAGGATATGCACATTTTTATAGCCTTTTGGGCATAGTTCCAAATTATTTCTACAATGGCTGGCTTAATTCACAACTCCACCAGCAATGCATTAGCGTTGCAATTTTCCCATATCTTCTCCAACATTTATCATTTTCCTGTTTTGTCATGTTAGCCAATCTGATAGGTAGAATGTTGTATCTCACAGTTATTTTGATTTGCATTTCTCTAATTAATAGTGATTTAGAGCATTTTTTCAAATGACTACAGATAACATTAATTTCTTCCTATCATTTCTGAAAAACATTTAGCTTTGGTTTATCTTAAGTTAGACATCTAGACTAACTACAAGATAAAGGAGTAAGTCATCTACCTTTCTTGAAAGCAATACTTTTGTCTTAAAGTGACTGTCATCCAAGTATTTAAATAAAATGATTATGCAAATGTAGCCAACTAATCCACAAAGGCTTAGTCATTTATCACCTTAATAGAATGGTGGAAAAGACATGGTTACCAAAATTAATATGAACTATTTGTTCCTGACCTGTTAGAACCTGACGAGCTCATAGTGATCCGATTAGTTGGACACACTCGACTTTGATCCCAGCATGGTGATGTCATTTTGGTTTTCTTCCAGAACAAAGGACAACAACCAAACAGCCACCCAAAGAATTACGGTGACTACACTTTGAAATTTTGAACTTTCTCTCTGCCTTTTTGTTTTTTAATATTTGGAGAAGACCAAATATTTATTATTTTCCTGTGACAAAAAGTCCCTAAAAGTTTTCACTTCAGTTTCAGAGAAATATTTATGGTGCAGTATTTAGTTGTGGTAATGGCCTTGTAATAGAGAAAGAAAAGAAATAATTTATTCACTCACTTCAGATATTCGACATATTTTTACAAATACTGAAATATTTCTCAGCTGATGGGTGAAGCAGTTCCTATTCAGTGTGTGTGAATTATCTCAGTCAAACTCCTACAGTAAAATTCTCTTTACAATGGTTTGGGGTTTTTTGGGGGTGGGAAGGGGCTAAGAGTAGAAACGGGGGTGGAAATTTTTGTAAATCTTAGGAAAGGGTAAGCCGAAAGCAAACAAAAGAATTAGGCTATTGCTTTTTGTTCTTTAAGATCAATGTTAAGAACAAAGCAGTTGTTGAAGTTGAATTAGGTACCTAGTGAAGTGGTCATTATAGACGTCTTCATTGCCAAGCAACTCCAGAAAGGCAGTTTTCTTACTGTTCAATGTTAGCCTAAGCATCAGCCCAGAAATCATAGAATCTTAATACTGGAATACTTCAGAGATACTCTGATTCAGCTCCTTCATTTTATAGAAGGGGACACCGAGGCCCAGAGTGGAAGAAACTTTCCCAATGTCACCTACTTAGTGCCAGAGGGATCTTTAAAGACGTTAAGCATTTAGTAACATTTTATTACAGGGTCTTCATGTTTGGCATGATTGTGGGAAAACTATGAAATGGTTCATGAACCACTATGTAGCCCCAATAGGACTAATTTCATGGGAGCCATCTCTGTGAATTCATCAAATATTTCTGAAAAGTAGGTGAAAGTTACAGGAAATGCTAGAAAAATGTTCTAGAATTCAACTTATTAAAAGTGTATGATATTGAAAAAAGGAGAATGATAAAAATGACAGAAATTTAAGGGATCTTAATTGTTTTGTTTAATTGCTCTTAGAGGTACGTAAGTAGTTCCATAATTTCATATATGTGGGTATTCTAGGTGGAAATTGATCATAAATTTTCATCCCATAAGATGCTTATCCATGTTTCCCCATAAATTTTCCACCTCACATTCTGAGAGTCTTCCTGTAGGTTTCTTCACGTTAGATAATTACCAGTTATGTGCACAGACTGTCCATCCATTATCCATTACTCTAACTACTTGATTGGCCCATGTCCTTTGCCAGTCACACTTAGCATTCTTTAAGACTTTCTTGAACTGGTGACATATTGTAGCCTGCTTCTACCCTCCATGAACCTCTCCTCGGTAATTTATAATTTTCTTTGGTAACTACAGTCGAGTCAAGTTCAACAAGCTTTTATCAAGCATTTACTAAGTGTTAGGTAGGCTAGAAAGATGAAAACAGTCCCTGTCTTCAAGGAGCTCACAATCTAACAGGGGAAACAAATGTGCCAACCATGTACAAACAACATATATGCAGGATAATTGGGAGGTGGTTGTTATCATCTCTCATTTTTGAAGAAGACAAATGGCATTGTGAGGGTGATGTCTTAAGACTTGTATGTGAATTTGGAGGTAATATGAGCCACGAGGCAATAGTATTAAGGGGGACAGGGAAAGGCTTCTTGCAGAAGGTGGGATCTAACTGTGACTCAAGCAAGCCAGGAGAGCCAGTAGGCAGAGATGAAGAGGAAAAACATTCCGGGCATGGGAACAACCAATAAAAATGTCCAAAGTTGGGAGATGGAATGTGAAGAACATCAAGGAAACCAGTGTCATTGAATCAGAGGATGTGGAGAGAGGAACAAAATTATAAGAAGTCTGGAAAGTGACAGTCTTTGGAATAGTGTTGTGACCTCCAGCAAGCTACTTAACTTCTTTGGCTTCCTCACCCATAAAATGAAGGATTGAACTAAAGGATCTCTAAGGCCCCTTCAGGGGGTACCAACTATCTATCAAGAAATCTTCACGGGTCTAGAGATAGAAGGGATCACAGAGACCATCTGATCCAATACCCTTATTTTACAAATGAGAAATCTGAGGCCAAAAGGCAACTGTCCAAATTCATGCATCTGGTGACTGAGGCAGAATTTGAATTCAGCCTCTCTGACTCCCAAGTTTTGCCCTCTTTCCACTGTATATATGTTAGATGCGCATTTGGACAGATGTGGGATTAAATAGATTCTATGACATATTGTTTAACTCTAGAACCCAAGGAGAAAAATCTTTGAAGGGTCTGCTTATGCTTCATTACGTACTGCAGTACGGCATGAACAAACCACTATACCCCCCTTCCCCCAAATTCTGGAGATGTTCTGGTTGCTTTTTTTCTGATAGCCATCTCTTCTGGCTAATAGAAGACATCACACTGAAACAATAAGAAATTCAGAGAGATGCTCAATTAGTTTTTTTTTAAATAATGGTAATGATTTTATCTAAATGACAAACTTCAATATAAATTCACTTTTCAGGGGCGGCTAGGTGGTGCAGTGAATAGAGCACTGGCCCTGGAGTCAAGAGGACCTGAATTTAAATGCGGCCTCAGACACTTAACACATACTAGCCGTGTGACCTTGGGCAAGTCACTTAACCCCAATTGCCCTGACTTCCCCCTTCCAGAAAGCAAAATAAATAAATTCACTTTTCCCTCTAGCAGGGAAGGATAAGAGGGAAGGAATATAGTGTCATTTTCTTCAATGAATTATAGCAACAATTAACTCATCTAAATGAATCTCTTCTAATTCTCAAGGTTACCTGGCTCTTATGCTTCGTAACAGATAAACAGTGTAAAGCCTTTGTTTGGGATGACTGCCAATTAAAGTCACCTTTTGGGTCTGTCCCTGATGGATGGGCAAAAAGCTGCTTCTTTGAGCTCCATCTATTAATAGAATGTTTATATGAAATTAACACTGAAATCTGGGGACCTGACCAGGCAGAAGAATAAGATGAACAACTTCAGGGGCAGCTAGGTGGCACCGTAGTGCACAGAGAGCTAGGCCTGTATTTGAACTTGAGTGAACCTGGGCAAGTAACTTAACTTCTGTTTGCCTCGGTTTCCCCATCTGTAAAATGGGGATAATAATAGTACCTGCCTCTCAGGGCTGCTGTGAGGATCAAATGAAATAATTATAAAACACTTAGTAGAGTCTCTGGCATATAACAAGCACTATGTAAGGATTAGCTCTTATTTTAATTAACACCTGAGAAATTGTCCTGGCTATGTTTCACTGGGTAAAAATTAATTTCTGTCTTTTAAGTTGAGGCTGTTTAGACTCTAACTTTGATAGGTTCTTATTTCAGAGGTAGCTAAGTAGTACAGTGGATAGAGCGCTGGACTTGTTCAAATTCTGCCTTGGATATTTACTAGCTGTATGGCCCTGGACAAGTCACCTAACCTTAGCTTCAGTTTACTCAGTTGACTTCAGTTTACTTATTAAAATGGGGATAAAGATAGCACTTACCTGATAGGCTTGTTGTGAGGATCAAATGAGATACGTAAAATGCTTTGCAAACCTTAAAATAGATGCTAGTTATAATAAGAAAACATATTTTTCTTCCTGACACACCCACTGTTGCTGGTCCTTTTCCCTCTTTCTCACCGACGAATGCTGAATGAGGGCTGCTCATGGTTACAGTAAGAGTGGAAAGGACACAGTCAGTACCTACCTATAACTCCTTTGGGTCACTGTGAGCCTAGAAATCACAGTTTGTGCCTGGTCAGTAATGAGTAAGTAGGCCAGATTGTTGCATAAGTGAATTATTAACCAAAATTGTTACCTTAGCCTCCATTAATACTCTATTCCAATACTTCATTGAGGCATGGAGGTGACCCTGGACTCTCAAAAGGTTATGCCAATAAAGGACAAACTCTTGGTAGACCATACCAAGATGGAAAGGTGTTGATAGAAGCCTGGCAACAGGTTGTGTATCTGTCAGAAAAGCTTATCACCAGAAGCCTGGCTGATGCTTAGATGATCTTTTTTTTTTTTCTGTCGTAGCAACTCACAGAAGACCATCTAAAAAGAGTAGAGGGATATGATCTCTCAGTGAAAAAAAATCATAGTTCCTCCAAGTACTGGAATTCGTGACGTATAGGAGAGGGCATAGCAAAGAGAAAGAACTCTGACTCTAGATTCAGACAGTTTGGGTTAAAATCCCACTTCTGGTTATTCCTACCCATGTAACCTAATGGAAGTCATTTAACACCTCCCTGGGCTTCAGTTTTCTCACCTCTAAAAGTTTCTTAGGTGCTTCCAGCTCTAAATCTGCAATCTTATGATCTTAACTCTTTTGGAGGGATACAGAGATTACTTTAACCCACTGGCCTATGATGAGGGGAAACCATTAGATCACTCCAATCCCTTCACTCAGCACCCCAAACTTGGTGTGTTATCTGGGTGGTAGGGATATTCCTTTTATCACTCCAGGCACTGAGAAACCTATGTACACAGACACGCTCTTCAGAACCTGAAAAAAAGAAGAGTGGAAAAGACCATCTATGCCATACCCAGCAATTTGCCCTTGGAAGCTGAGATAGTAGCCTATTTAATTTGGAAGCAAAGGGTTGGATGACTTTGTTTCTGGAGGCTAGAGTAATGTCTGTGGGAACATGCTTGTTCTGCAAATTACCCTGGCAAGTGGATTTGAGTTTCCATTGTCCTTGCTCAGAACTGACTATAAGTATTTAAAACTGAGCATACACGCATGGAAAAAGGAGCAGGAGGGAGAAGACTAAACCCATGGGGATTAATTTTATTTGTGGCTTTTAAAAGGATTATAGACGCTAAAATGTTTGCTTACTTAGATCAATCTATGATCTTATGGTTTGGAGGATTCTCTCCACTTGTGTAATTTACAATCCCCTCCCCATCTTACCCGTTGCAGTTCTTATTCATGTTTAAACCCGTGCCTCTTATCAGTGGGGGAATTGGGGGTGGGTGGGAATTTACTCGTTTAAAAATTATTTGATATTTGCCTAATTTTTCCTATCATTACTAATCAACTAATCAATCAATAATCCCTTATTAAGCATTTAAGCAGTACCAATGTTAGTATGTATTTAAGACAAAATAACATAAATAAGGATACAAAATCAAAATAATAATAGCTAGATACAGTGGGGTTTTTTATTTGATAGGTTGTTTGGCATGTTATCTCACTTGATTCTCACAGATCTGTGAGGTAGGTACTATTCTTGTCACCACTTTACAGATGAGGAAACTCAGACTAAAAGAGATTAAGTGATTGACCCAGGGCCGCATAGCTAGTAAGTATTTGGGCAGAATTTGAGCTCAGGTCTTCTTGAACCTGAAGTATAGTGCTTTATCCACTCTGCCCTTCAACTGCCAGAAAATGGAACAGTCTCTGTCCTGGTGGAACTTGGAGTCAAACTGAAATGAGAGGTATCATTGGAGCGGGCCTTAGAGGCAGGCAGAATGGGATTCAGAGCTGCCCTCTGACGCTTACTGTGTGGATTCATCCACTTTGAGGCGAGGTGACTGACTAGCAGGCTATTACGCTAGCCTGGGAGAGAAGTCATGAGGACCAGTACTAGAGTGGTCGCAGAATTAGAAGTGGGGGAGGGACACATATACAAGAGATGTTAGGAAGGTAAAATTCACAGGCTTTGGCGACACATTTAGCAGAGGAAGGGAGTAGAGAATGAGTTAAGGATGACACCTAGGTCATGATCCTCTGTGACTAGGAGGATGGCGGTACCCTCCATTGTAAAAGCAAAGATAGAAGGAAGAGAGAGGATGATGAAGAATTCAGTTTTAGAGGTGTTGAATTTAAAATGCGTCTAGTACATGTGTCCCATAGGCAGTTGGAGATAGGAATCTGGAGATCAGGAGAGAGGTCAGGGCTGAATAATAAAATCCAAGCATCATCATCATAAAGATGGTAATTGAATTCAAGGGAGGAGATGAGATCTTCAAGCAAAATGGTATAGAGAAAAAAGCAAAGAGAGCCAGAACAGAGTCATAAGGGACACCTATGGTTCATGGATGAAAATTCATATTCAGTTATAGGAGTATCACTGGGAGCACCAGACTTGCATATGGTAGCTATAACCACCATATAAGTCAAAACATTTTCTTTTTAGTCATGCGAAAGAATACTCAAAGGCTTCAGTAATTATTAGAGCAGTCATCCTGGGTATGGAGAATAGGACAGAACATAACACACAATTTTAGGTAACTTCTAGAATCACTTAGTATTGTGGACAAGGGGGAAATCAAGAGTCAGTGTGACCAAGAAAAAGATAGTAATGTATATGCACACAATTCTAAACGCTCTGGAGCTAGAGTCGTCCTCCACCCTCCCACTGTCTCACTCCTCTTTCCCCACCCAGCTCCAGAGAGCATATAGGCTAGACAACTGCCACGTTTACTCATAGGTACAAGAAAATAAAGTTCATTAAACCCCATCTCTTAATGGAATTTTTATGTAAAATTATACCATTGAAATGGGGAGGGGCCGTGTGATAGAAGGGAGATCAGCTGCTTGCTCAATCTTTTCATTTCAGTATTACTTGTAGAAATAAGCTAACCTCAAGAAGTTTTCCCAGAGGCTACAGGTAGTCACGTGAAGTTTAACAACTTACTCATTGTGCTTTCTGCTAAATCCTGGTTTTGGCACAGTTGGGCATGCATGTTCTTTGTTCTTATGCTTTGATGAGCTTTATTTTAAGCAGCTAGATCATTTGTACTCGTGATATATTTCTTAAGTCTTGAAACATTATCCACAGTGGCATGGTGCAATTCCCTGAACTGGCCATGTGGCTGTCTCTAAGGTAACAGATGTGAACTGACATACAAAACAACTTTTATTGCATTTGTATAGGATTTTTTACTGTCTGAATGCACTATAGGGAGATGGTGCTTCCTGGAGGGTGAGAAGTCAGCTCTCAACCCTAAATGTTTTCTGCCTTTGGGGAAGCTACTGTTGCTGAGTATCACCAAGAGCATATATGTTTCTAGATAGAAGTAGGGCTCATTGCAGAGGGAAGGACATTCATCTAAACTGTTTTAAATTTGGTTTTAAGCCCTTTGTGTGTTGCCTTTTCTGTAGGATGAAATAAAGACTTTTGTATATATAGTTATTGGATTGTCAGCTTGAATGCTTGCATGAGAACTGAGGACTCCTTTTACTTTTTCTCTAGAGACCTAAACACAAGCTGTATTCTTTTGAATATATGACTCTGTGTGTGTGTGTGTGTGTTGTGTATGAATGTCTATGAAAACAAACCTAGTTTCCTATAAAACCAGGGTTTGGATTTTCAGGCCATTTCATGCTGTGTTTTCCCAAAGCCCTTCAACCCTTGCTTGGTCACTCTGGTCTAACTCAACCTGTTTTTAAAATAATTTTCACCAATTGGTGGTTTCTGTATAGATGCAGTTCCTTAAATTTAAGTAATCATTGAAATTCATTGAATTAAAAAACCTTAGAGATTACTTAACCCTTGGAGTAATTTTTAGCAGAAAATCTTTTCATTTCAGGAAAAGGAAAAATGGGTACTTTTTTTTTTAAACTTCACAACTGTCTCCTGTGGCAATTCCTGAGGTCTAGGACTAGGTTATCTTAAAACTTGATATTCCTAGAGCCTAACCCATAGTGCTTTGCACACATTAAGCACTTAGTAAAGTTTGATAATTGAATTGCACTTAATGACTGCTAGTCTATTTTGGAGCTTGAGAAGAATATTTCTTTGTTTCACAACACTAATAATAATAGCTAGAATTTATTCAACTTTGAGGCTTGCAAATATTTTATAATTTAATACTAATTATATACATAAATTAATTATATAAATATATTTATATAAATATTAATAATATAAAAATATTTTAAAATATTATCTCAAAACAACCCTGGAAGCTAGGTGCCTATACCTTGTACAAAGGAAGAAATAGAGGCTGAGAGAAGTTAGGAGACTTGCCCAGAATCTCATAGTTGGTGAGTATCTAGGGCCACATTTGAACACGGGTCTATCTTGACTCCAAGCCCACTCTGCCACCAACCCCTGCCTTTATGTTTCATGTGTAAGGCTGTCCTTGGAAGACGGAGTATAAGTTTCTTGAGAGTCTCTATCATGTACTTCTTCTGCATCACCAGAGCACACATCACAGCATTAGGCACACACCTGTCCGGACTGTCACTAATTTAGTAACGTGCTGTCTATATTTAGTAACATATTCTCTCTCAGCCATAGTTTCTTTCTCTGTCAAATGAGGAATTTGGACTAAGTGCTCACTGCAATTGACTCTGAAATCAGCAAGACTTCACAGTTGACTGGATATAGGTAAGGTTAAGGGAGTGTGAAGAATTGATAATGCTGAGGTTGCAAGCCTCACTGACTGACAGGGTTGGGGTGCGCTCAACAGAAATGAGGAACCTGGGATGAGAGGAAGGAAACACAGTAAGTTCTGTTTAGGTCATGTTGAGTTCAAGGTGTCTACAGATATTCAGTTCCAAATGTCCAATGGCAGTTGGTGATACCATTTTGATCCAGGCCCTCATTGCCTCATAGCTGGGCTGTTACAGTAGCCTGCTGGTTGGTCTCTCTGCCTTAAGTCTCTCTCCACTCCAATCCATCCTTCACTCATCTATCAAATTGGTCTCCACAGATCTGACCCCATTACCCCTCTATTCAGTAAACTCCAGTGGCTCCCCATTATTTCCAGGATCAAATATAAAATCATCTGTCTGGATTTTAAAGCCGTTAATAAATGGGTCCCTTCCCAGTTTTCCAGTCTTCTTATACCTAACTTCCAACCACATATGATCAGTGATACTGACCTCCTTGTTGTTCTTCACACTCAACACTTTCCCAACCATGCATTTTCACTGACTGTTCTCCATACCTGGAACTCTCTCCCTCTTCATATCTCGCTCCCAGATTCCCCAACTTCCTACAAGTCTCAGCTAAAGTTCTTCCTTCTACAAGTGGAGGCAACAAGTATAGACAGCTTTTTCTAGATGTTTGACTGTGAAAGAGGAGACAAAGATATAGTGTGATAGCTTAAAGGGATATAAGTGGGATCAAGCAAAAGTTTATTATAGATATGGTAATGGTGGGTATGTAGGCAGCAAGGAAAGAGCCGGTAGAGAAAGAGATTGAAGATGTAGATGGGATGAGAGGAGTATGATTGCAAGTGTAAGCTGTTGGAGGAGAGGGGAGGGTTCAGGAATGAAGGCCTGAGCAGGTGGATTAGTCATGCTTGATGAGGAGAGTAGCTACCTCTTAGTCAGAGGCTAAAGGGAAGGTGGAGAGAATTGAGGATGATGTCAGGGGATCTTGAGATACAGAATTAGGGAGATATTTCTTAGTAGAGTAGGTCCTTTACTGAGTGAAAGAGAGAGGGATGGTGTGTGAGACTTGATGAAGAAGAAGAGATTTGGAAAAACCACTGTATGATAGAGAGTAAATTAGGGAAGAATAAAAGGGCCCAAATTTTTAGTGGCCCCAGACAATATTGTAGTGTTCAGTGACTCCAGCATTGGTTAGCAGCACATGAATAAGACTGGAGAAGGCAGATGATAGGGATAATCCAGATTTGGGGTTTGGTAAGGTATAAATAGGTAAGGCAAGAGATTTGGGGAATTGATTATATATGCTTAAGTTGGCGAGCTGTAGGGTCAAGATTGGGAAGTAAGGAGAATGAAGCTAGAGCAAAGTGACTGCCTCGGAGAGCAGTTAGGGTCAGAGACTAGAGGTCATGGTGAGAATGAAGGATACATTTAGGAAGAGTGAGGAACAGTGCGAGATGGAAAGGGCAGATTATCATCCAATACAGGTTGGTTCCGTGGAAAGAATGATGAATTTAGACCTAAAGAGCATGGATTAAAATCCTGCCTCTCTTATTCCCTATGACCCTGAGCAAATCACTCAACCTGTGTGGGCCTCCAGTTCCACTTCTGTAAAATGAAGGGACTTATTAGATGGCCTCTAAGGTTCCTTCAAGTTCTAAAACTATGATCCTGTGGGTTTGTCTTCCCATGTTCATCACTAGATAGAGAAATTTCAGAGTTCTTGATCATGCAAATAGAACATCATGGGTGATGGTAAGATCAAGGGTATAAACATCCATGTAAGTGTCTGAGTTGGAGTGAAGGTATAAATGGTGTAGGTTTAGGAGATTGATGAATTGGGAGGAAAGATCTTTGATAAGGGGGTGTAGTACCAATGCAGTATTCACAGTGCCAATGACAACTGTAAATATGCCAACATAGTTCTCAATCACAAAATATAATAGACTATGCATATAAGAAGACAGAAGCAAAAAATTTATTCAAACACCAGAAAACCAAATCCCAGAACCAGGAAACCGAATCCATCATAGCAACATAGAAGTTACCGCACCTTCCCACAAACCAACACTCACAAGCCTAGCTGTCTCCCTGGGTGCATCCTCTCTCTCTCACATCTAGTTGCTCTGACTTCCAGCTTCCTGTGGACTCTGCTCCACCCTTCAGTAAACTTCTCCCACCACAGGCTCCAAGTGATTACATTCAGCCTGTTAGGGGGCAGGGAAGATGTTAAAATTCCCTTAGGCTTATTAAAGGGCAGGGAAGATCTTCAAATTCATATTACCATTGTAGTGGGAGGGGCAAGTGTTCTGAAGTCCTCAAGTATAAAGGCAGGAGTTGGGATAGACACTTACTTCAAAGAATTCATGTTCTGAATTGTAACTCTTTTAGTGAGTTGCAAATGCACTGTGTTATGCTCTATAAGCATCCAGTTGGTGAGACATGCAGAGGAGGAAAAGTTGCTGAATTGGTGGAGAGAGAGAGAACATCTGGAAGTGGGAACTTCTGGAAGTGTATCAGAGGACCTGAGAGCGTGTGGCTAGTCTTAGGTGTGGTATGCAGGTATGGACAACATGTATTTTCTCTTAAATGGAACAGGTGCAGCTGTCCCCCAGAGGGTATGGTAACAGACACAAGCATATTAAGACCTGAAGCGTGCAGCAAGTGCGTTTCCTCTGTCAAACTCTGGACTGCCTTATTGATTCAGAACCAGCATCCTTCAAGATTTTTCCTTAATGATCATTGGGCTTACCCTGGCTTTGTTTCTGGCACCACACTAACTGACATTGCTTATAGTCTGATTTGTCTGGTTGGCGCCTCTTTAAGAAGGACTTGGTAGCTTAATTCCTGTGGGCTTTGGTGCTTAACCAAAAAGTAATGGACTCTTGACAATTAAAGTGATGATAAGCAGTTCAAGAGACAAGGAAATGTGGCACTAAAGAAGCTTCCCGTGTGTATATGTAAATAGAATGAGCAGTTCTTATATGTGTCTAAATCATGATTTTATTTTTGCACATTCCAGCCATTTGGTGACAAATAAATTGATTCCAGTATGAAGCAACAATAACAATAAAGTTGCTTGTAGAGCATAACATGGTGCATTTGCAACTCACTAAAATCCACAAGCTGGTTTCTTGTTAATCAGTTCAATACTTGATTTGAATTATAAATTAGCACCAGCTTAGTATTCATACTCAAGGCATTCTTTGTTGCAAACAACCTGTGAATTAAACAATCTGTGCCACGTGTGCCATTTGAAAACCAAAGCTCTTTCTCTTCTTATGAGGGGGATCAATCAGCTTACCCAAGGAACTCGTGGCATTGAAATGAAAATCACATCAGAAGGCCTCTGAAGAGATGGCGTGTTGCTGCAGAACAATAACTGCGTTTTTGGCTCAAAGCAACTACAGACATTTTAGAACATAATAGGAGAATTGTTCCCTTCCCATGGTTTTGTTATTGTTTTTGTTGGGTTTTTTGCTAGTGTAAAGAATTTTCTTTTTTTAAATATATTTTTACTTATTTTATTACATATTTCCCAATTAAATGTAAAAAAAAAATTCTTACCATCCATTTTTCCAAAATATTGAGTTCCAGATTCTCTCCCTCCCTTTCACTCTACTCCTTGAGAAGGCAAATAATAAAGCATAAAAAATTAATAATGGAAAATAGATTCAGCTTTTAGTAGCTATATACTCTTGAAATACTTGTCTTCTTCCACTGAATAACCTCCCTCAATTAGTTACACCCCCTCTATCACCCATTTCCTATTTTTGATGTGCACGTTTGTAAGAGAGACAGGATAGTGTAGTGTAGTAAATGGAGAACTGGGCTCAGGGTCAGAAAAAAAAAACCTGAGTTCAGGTTGTGTCTCAGACATACTTAATGAATGCTTATGGATTGACTTCATGAAGACTTTCAGACTTTGCCTTCTCCCTCCACCCTTCCAGCCTCCTCCTACTTGGGAATTCTTCCCAGAACCTCTATTTGGAGGAAAGGTCTAGAGTAGACTTTATGTGTTTTCTTTCACCATTAGTAGGAGGAAATTCCCTTTTGTTTGTATATATATCCCCAGCACTTAGCATGGAGCTTGGTAAGTAAGTGCTTATTAAATGCCAACTGACTGACAAACTGGTTTTCAGTGCCTTAGGAAACATTGAAGACCATTAAGAGTAGTTGCAAAATTGAATGGGTAGAGAGAATTCCCCCCCCATTAGTGTTCACCACACTAATGAAATAATAAGTGTGGTGTACACACACACACACACACACACACACACACACACACACACACACACACACACACAAACACACGTTTCCAGGAAGAAGATCTTCACAGAATATCACAGTTGGAAGGGACTTCAGAGATCCTTCCCTAATCCAACCCATCTAGACCTGTCCTTTTTAATGTGGCCAGTAGTTGTGAAACATAGGTCACCTAGCCTTTGCTTCTTTGAGACACTTCATTGCTCTCGAGAACATCTGTAATTGTTAGGAAGTTTCCTTACAGCAACTTGAAATCTGCCTCTCTGAACCTCCTTGCCACCACCATTACTCCCTCCTCCCATGTCCCTAGTTCACCCTGGTTATTTTCTTAGATTTTGTCCTTCCCAGATTAGGTGCTCTGACCCTTCCCTGCCTTTGTCATTTGACCTTTAGGGCCACTGAAGGAGAACCATATTATTTTGGTTTTTTTTAAATATGTTTTTTATTGATTTGTTTCTTTATTTTTAGTTTACAAGATTCAGTTCCACAATCCCTTGAGTTTCAAATTTTCTCCCCTCCCACCCCCCATGGGGGCATACAGCCAAGTATAGGATCTTCAAATACTTTTACATCAGACATTAGTCTGGTTGTAAAGAAGGGTTGTAACCGATGGAATGAACAATGGGAAAGAGGAAACAA
>CM053583.1:143695607-143731943 GCA_028627135.1 Pseudochirops cupreus
TAGTAGTTATGCTATAGTAATTATACTACACTATAATAATAGTATGACAGTATAATATAGTCATTATACTATAGTGTAGTATACTAAATTGTACTGTAGTATAATAACAGTATGGTAGTATAATATCCATAATTGCAATATAACTTGTAGTATATAGTAATGTTAATAACAATAGTGATTAGATTATTATACCATAGTATAATATGGTAGTAGAAATATATTTTATAGTATAGTGACGAAATACAGTATTATAGTATGTTATGGTATAAAAACAATAATATCCATCTTAAAAAGTTTTATTGATACAATTTATACTTGTATCATGGTCATAATCTGGATATTACCTGGGCTGGCCAAACACCTACCCAGATGCCCCCCAAAAATCTGGCCTTTCTTATGACAGTGAAGGGAAACTATGTGGTACAGTGGACAGAATACTGGGCCTGGAGTCAGGAAAAGTCATCTTCCTGAGTTCAAATCTGGCTTCAGACACCACCCTGTGATCCTGGGCAAATCACTTAGCCCTATTTGCCTCAGTTTTCTTATCTGTAAAATGAATTGGAGAAGGAAATGGCAAACCACTCCAGTATCTTTGCCAAGAAAACTCCAAATTGGGGTCCCAGGAAAATGACTGAAATAAAGAAAAACAACGAAGCAAAATTTATTGATATGTACCTTTCTGGGAAGTATAATTGGTTTTTTGTACCTGATCTTCTAGGAGAAGGGGAGTTTCTTCCTCCTTTCTTTTCCATGGCCAAGATTGGTCACTACAGTTGCTCAGTGTCTGGTCTTCTTTTCATAATTCATATTCTTAATAGCTCGCTGTTTTTCCCTTGATGTCTGCAGATATGATTTAATTAGTCATTACCTATTTGATTTGCAGTTTGTGCCCTCTTTTCACTATATATAAGAGGTATTGTGGGAGTTTACCAAGTAGTTATCCCTGATTAAACTGGTTGGTAAAGGTCATCATTCTTCTAGGAAGAATTAAGCGTAATCTCTTCCTGCTGGGAAATAACTCCAACTGTGCATTTCTGTCTTTCAAAAGGGCATTTGTCCCAGCGAAACATTGGTATGTTGTAAATAGGATACATTTCTAGATTACTAATTCTGGAACAGTGGCATGAATGCAGTTATCACTACTAAAACTGTAACTTTTGATAGGACCATTGTTTGGTGCCCTTGGCACCGCTCCTCTCTTGCATCCTTTCCTGCCCCACCCTCTTCATGCTCTCATTGCCCTCTATCTTCACCCACACAGATTGTTCCCGAGAAGAGAGGAAACAAACTTGACAAGCAAACCTGTCTTTCCTGGGTCCTAACAGAAGCATGAGGGGTGTGTAATCTATGCCTGAAGAATCTATCCCATACTCTCCTTCTGGAGGGGAAGGAAGAAGGAGGGGAGAAAAGCATATAGGGCAAAGTCTGAGTTGTCAGTGATCTAGAATGAAATCTTTCCTGGGCCTCCTATGCCCTGTAAGAAGATCAAGGACCAGACCACCAACTACTATCAGGGGCAGCAGAGTGCAGAACAGCACCAGCCCTGGGTTCAAATCCTATTTTTGATACTTATACTTTGGGCAAATCACTTAACCCCCATGGGCATCAATTTCCTTAGCTGTAGAATGAGGGACATGGATTAGATGGCCTCCGAGGTCTCTCCTACCTCTCAGTCTATAATCTCACAGTTTATTCAGATGAATAATGTCTGTCTCATAACTCAAAAAAGTTAGCACACATTCAAACAAACATACTTTTGCTCCACTGTGTTGTTCCATGATCATCTATGTCCTGAGAAGGATGAGGATGGACCAGCCATCCAAGGAGACTTGCCCAGACTCTCTCTGGCAGATTATTTCATTCACTAGTATTTATGAATTTATTAGTATGTATTACTATTTATTTGTTAATATTTATTAGTAGCATTTAAAGGATTATGGGACTATAGATTTAGTACTGGGAGGGACCTAAGAAATCATCTGTTTTATAGGATACTGAGGCCAAGAGAGTTTAAGTGACTTTTCTAAGACTCAGGTCATGTGGCTCCCAAGTTTAGACCTCCTTCCACTGCACCAAGTTGTGCCCAATCCAATCTTAGCCCTATCAGCTACCCATCCGACTTCCTCCCATGTCTTCCCCAAACCTAATACTCATTTCTAGTCCAACTCCCTTAGAGATAACATACTGGCATAACAGACAGCCCAACCCCCTATGATTGTGAAACTTGCCAAACCTCAGTGACATGGAGGTATCCACTGTCAAAACTGTAGGTCACTGGAAAATGCCTCCCAGGTCTCAAAGAGAACCCTTTAAAAGGAGAACCTAGAAAGAAAGGCAGGATAGAGCGACAAGTCTTACTGAGATGATTATGAGACCAGCCCCCATTGTCATGGTTACAGGATCCCATGACTCACCTAACCATTGACCCCTACCCACCACTACTGCCACCAACATCATTAATATATTACAACTGAATGCCATGTTAGTGTATCTAAACCCAAAAGAATATGATTCACTTGCCTGGCCCATTTTAATGTTATATTTATGGAATTTACCAAAATAAGGGGCACAAATAATGTTTCCCATAGTTTTATGTAACCTGTCAGTCCCCTGTGCCACTGAAAAGAAAAAGAGATTCCCCCCCCAAAATGTGAAACTTCCTTGAATTCCACAATTGGGACACAAGAATATAATTAAGGAAAAAATGGTTAGAAATCACAAACAGCAGAGGAACTAGTTAAAGTGGCTTGCATAGAGTTCCACGCTATTAAATGTGCTTACCCCTAGCTTCCTCCTAAGTAGAAGATAATATGTACCAGCTCTGCCCCAGGGTGACCAGCACATACTCAGAATATACCTGATTTTTGAAGTATCCCTAGGAAGTTTATCTGTATCTCTTTATGGGCCTTCTGGCCGTGTGATGCTTAACATATACCAAGGTCTTTCTGAGTCTCACCTGGATTCCCTGTTAAGATCCTCCCAAATGAGATTCTTAACTTTCACTGTGTCATGGATGCCCTTGGCAGTCTGCTGAAATCCATGGATCCTTTCTCAGAAAAATGTTTTTAAAAACATAAACTACGTGAGATTACAAAGCAAACTGAAGGTTAGTGAAAATAAAGATGTCATTTTTTTCCCCCATCCAAGTTCATGGACCCCTTGAAAATTAGAATCTTTGAACCTTAGGTTATGAATCCCTTACTTTACAGGGTAGACAGAGGCAGGTGGTTGCACAGTGGATAGAGAGCTGACCTAGTCAGGAAGATCTGAATTCTAACCCAGCCTCAGACACTTAAGTAGCTGTATGATCCTGGCCAAGTCACTTAACCTCTGTCTGCTTCAGTTTCCATAACTGTAAAATGAACAATAAATACCACCTACTTCAAAAGGTTGTTGTGAGGATCAAACATAGTACCTGGCAGAGAGTAGTCACTAAATAAATGCTTGTTCTCTTCCTTTCTACCTTCCCAAGTAAGGATTCAGAATCAGACCAAACTCCCAAGTTCAGATTCAGAACCATGGAATCACTTATGGAGCCTGTGCCCTAGAAAGAGGCGCAAATCTACCCATGACCTGTTCCAAATACAAGAAGATACTCAACCTACAGCCAGTCCAACGAACATCATAATCTTAGGGTTAGACTGGGACCAAACTGGCCCCTTTGGAGAGGGGGGGAAGGGGAGGGAGGGAGGGAATGGGGGAGAGAGAGATACAGACAGACAGAGAGTGTGTGTGTATTAGTTCAGTAGGGTAGGGAGAGGAAAGCAAGAATATTCCTTTCAGATTTAGTGAAGGCTTTCTGAGTTCTTAATATATTTGCACAGCTCAACTCAATGGAGGAAAATCAATGCCAGCCTTCAAATTTCTACATTGGTAGCAACTTACATGAAAGCAACCAAGGAATTTCAGGTTGTTTCAAACAACACAGAGATTTGTGTGATATAAGTGATATAAGCAGAACCTACAACAGATAAATTAAAAATGTGGATTGCAAGAAATTGAAAAATCAGTTCTGGTGCTAGGGAACAGATAAGGAACTATATTTCCCTCCCAGGGCTGTGCTTGAGTCAGCTCTTAAAGATTCTCAAGAGATGATTGTTAAATTTTCAGTGGGAACATTTACCCCTGAGAAATAAGCAAGCGCTACAAATTGGGGCTTGATGTATTGTTTTGTTGAATGTGTAGACTTAAATAAGTGATGGAGAAAATGTTAATAATAGCCAATTAAACTTAAAAGTGTGTTCTGTACATTTCTCCCCCAGAGAACTAATTGTTAAACATTACACCCCTGCAATCAGTGTTTTGGGTAGTTTTGCTTAACTTTCCTTTCTGACAAAGGAGAGTTCAGCTCTGAGTAGGGGAAGGGGGAAGACAAATAATAGAGGAGGAACAGCTTTCCTGAAATGACTGATGAAAAACCAAAATCACTAAAAGTTTTTCTTTCTTTTAAAATGTTTCTATTATTTTATACTTGACAAACAAAACTTGAAAAAAGCCACTTAAATAATACATGACAAGTTACTGTATTTTAATGAACTTTCTGGTCCTCAGGTTTAAAATCCCTGTTCTATGAAAGTAGTCATATGGGAAATCCAAATTTTTTTTTTAATTCTGAATCATTCTAGGTTTTAAATTGACCCTCCACACACATCCCTTGGATCCTTTAGATCAGAGGTTCTTAACCTTTTTTGTCATTGGAAAAATTTGGTTAAGCCTATGAACCCTTTTTCAGAGGAACGTTTTTAAGTGCATAAAAGAAAATTCATGGAATTACAAAAGAAATCAAAGATTTCCTCTGACAAATTTTAAACTGCCTCAAACCTGAGAAAAAACACTTTGGTATCTCCAGTTAAAGATGTATGAAAAACAGAAATTACTTTCCTAAGTGCTTATTTCTGGCATAAACATTTCAACCTTTGATTTGAGAATATCTTTGCAGGAATATGTTAGCTAGCCTTGCACAAAAAGTGCTGAAATATAGTCATTGTACATCCTTGACTGAACTTCTTTTCTTCCTTCCCAATAGGAAAATGGTGGATTCAAGACAATGGACTACTGAATATAACCCAGGTGTCATTTTCAGACCGAGGTAAATACACATGTGTCGCTTCTAACATCTATGGCACTGTGAACAATACAGTGACATTGAGAGTCATCTTCACCTCTGGGGACATGGGCATCTACTACATGATTGTCTGCCTGGTGGCTTTTACCATCGTCATGGTCTTGAACATCACCAGACTCTGCATGATGAGCAGCCACCTGAAGAAGACAGAAAAAGCAATTAATGAATTCTTTAGGACGGAAGGAGCAGAGAAATTGCAAAAGGCCTTTGAGATTGCTAAGCGTATCCCAATCATCACCTCAGCCAAAACCCTCGAGCTTGCCAAAGTCACCCAGTTCAAAACCATGGAATTTGCCCGCTATATTGAGGAGCTGGCCAGGAGTGTCCCTCTGCCTCCCCTCATTATGAATTGTAGAACAATAATGGAAGAAATCATGGAAGTGGTGGGCCTGGAGGAGCAGGGCCAGAACTTTGTGAGGCATACCCCTGAGGGCCAGGAAGCTGCTGATGGGGATGAGGTCTATACAATCCCCAATGCTCTCAAGCGGAGTGACTCACCCACTGGCGACTCAGATGCCTCATCCCTTCATGAGCAGCCTCAGCAGATTGCCATCAAGGTGTCTGTTCACCCACTGTCCAAAAAGGACCACATGGAAGACCAAGAGGGGGTACAGGTAGAGATCAAGGATGAGGAGGTGCTAGAAGCAGCTGTAGTATCAGAGGGGCCAGAACCACCCATTGAGCCTTTGGCAGAAATTGAGGTTTCTGGGGAGGTAGCGCCTTCAGAGTTAGCACCCCCTTCAGAACGTGTGCCCCCTACAGAGCAGCTGGCACCTGCTTATCTGAAACCTTCTGAGCCAGCCATGACAAATGTAACAAATACCTGTATTATTTATGAAAGCCATGTATAATACTTAACTCTGAAAAAACTATGCATATCGAGACTATCAGGGGCTGCTCCTTGTAACACAGATATAGTATGTACTTGCCGCTAAAGCCTTACCAGTAGACTTATCATAACATACATAGGAGTGATGCTCTTTTAAAAGGGAAAAGATATCAATGCAGTGTGTGTGTATGAGCACATGTGTGCACGTGTGTGTGTGTGTTTGTGTGTGTATGTGTGTATGTGTGTGGGGGGGCGTGTGTGTGTGTGTGCGCATGTGTGTGCACGCGTGTGTGTGAGTGTGTGTGCGTCTGGAATCCCTTCCCCCTGCTAGCAAAGTGCACCAGAGATATCAGGGTGTGGAAGAGATGGCACTGGGGGGACTATGGCCCATCAAGTCGTGGGCATAGATTATTTAGGCCGCGTTCTCTTCTGGGCTGCTTGACCTGGCGGCAGAAGGCACCCCTATGCCACGTCATCCTGAGTTTGCGGGCCCCCTTCGCTCTCTGCTGCCAGAGATCCCCCTGGCCTCCCCCAGGAATTCGTATGCTGCAGCCCTTTTCCCTTTTAGAAGCTCGTCCGCGGGTTATCTGGCACTTTCTCCCCCGTTTCAATGCTGTTCGGTTATGACGGAGTAATCGTTATTATATTAATATCAATTGCTCTTTCTGGCTTAGTTGTCTTTGCCCATTTCGTCTCTCCATATACATATATTATTTTTTTCCCTTGAAACATTTACCTCAGAGGCTTTTTGTGTCAGCCCCTCATTCGAGGGCTGGCGTCTAGTAGCCATTTGTAGTGCTGCGAAGAGTGAGCAGACTTCCAGGATAAGAAGTCGTGTTTCTCTTTCTTTCCCCACCCCTTCCCTACTTTCCTCTGTTGAATTTTGTACAGTGACATTGCTGTTGTGAACGTGAGGCTCCTGCCCAGCAAGCAGCACTTTAAGAGCCAAATAAAAACTTGTTTATCAATTGGATCCTGAGGGCCTTTGGCGAGTCACACTGACGTGTGGAGGGAAACTCCACACTCCGACCCAGTTTTGTTCACAATTAAACAATGTCATCCCCCATAAGCTAAGATCCTGGAAACAGACATGGCTTCAGAATAGAAAAGCATCAGGCATAATCTCTGAGGAGTCCTTTTGGAGAAGCTCCCTGGAAATTGCCAGTAGGTGACTTCGACAGAAGAGGAGATTGTGTGCCATGAAGCTCTGAAGGTCTAGGCCTAGGTGTATTGAAGGGAACATCTAAACAACTCCTGGCCTAAGAAATGAGATAGGAGCCTCTTATTCAAAAGAATACTCATACCAGATCTCCTACCAAAACTGTTGTTAGAGTCCGTAGGAGGAAAATAGGCACCTGAGGGGCAGAGTAGTTTAGTGTCCAAAACAAAAGACTAGAGTCCTGCTTCTGCCACTAACCAGTTTAAGTAAGGCACTTAACTTCTTAGTCTCAGTTTCCTTATCTGTAAAATGGGGAGGTCAAGCACAATCTCTTAAGGTACTTTCTAGCTCTAAATCTGTGATCCTATGAGGATCTTTTTGTGGGAAAATTGGATTAAATCATCTCTAAAGGTACTTTCAGCTCTAAAAAATTCATGGAATTGCTAACTAGCAGAAAAAAAAAGATGCTGTGGGTGGTAGTGGAAGGAAGGGGGGAAATAAGCATTTAGCATTTAGCATCTGCCAGGCACTACACTGATGGAGGATTTCTTTGAGTTTCCTCCTTGGAATCCTAACATTTAAAACCAAAAGAACTAAAATCAAAAGCAACAAGAAGGAAATAAGCCTTTTTTCTCAAGCTTTGGAATGTTCTTTGAAAAGGAACTAACAAAGAATTAACATGACCTGTGCTTTGCTTTAAGAATGAGTAAAGCTGTTGCCTTTCCCTGTTCTGAGCAGTAGATGACCACCTCCTTCAGAATGTTCAGAGTGTCCAAATGTCACCAAATAATGAGTTGGGTGGGAATAGCAAACTAAAAATAAGTGGGTTTCAGTAGTCTGATCTCCAGAATGGAGTGTTTCACTATACAACCTACAGCCACATTTGGGCAAAAGCAGAAAACACACACACGCACACTCACACACACACACACACACACACACACACACACACACACACACACTCTAAAAAAAGACCCACATCTGTGATTCCCAGATGCTTCTAGTTTTTGGCATGTCAGTGTGTCACTGCAGAAAGTGACTGATTCTGGTATCCAGTGACCTGAGGTCAGATCCTCCCTCTGACACTCACTAGCTAAGGACAATTAGAAATCATTCAGCCTCCATTTCATTTTCTTCATCTGGAAAATGAGGGTGTCCAACCAGATGGCTTCCAATGACCCGTCCTGCTCTGGATCTGTGATCCATTTTTAGCCGAGGTAATTCAGTATCCTTAGTTTGTGAAGGGCCTTTGGTTTAGGGATCACCTAGAAGGCATGAGAGGCTTATTGGTATGACAGTGCTGACATCATACCACTGAGTGAGCATTTCATCTGCATGAAAAAAAGATATTTATTTGAACACAGAAAAGCATATCCATTATGGATTTATCCACAATTTCCAGTACCTCTGCAGAATTACAAAAATGTCTAACAGATGTATGGATTTCCTGCCATGAATAGTGAGCAAAGTGGTATTCCTCCCTAGGAAGACAGAACCATGATCCCATCCATTTGGATACTTCCTCTTTGGGTGCAGATCACATCCACAATTTCTCATCCTGTGCTATTCCTTTCCCATGTCATCTGACAATTCCTCCCAAGGAAATATTACCCAGTATCAGTTCACCATACTGGAGGCCTTCCTAGGTCTTTTAACATTTCATGGTGATGTGAGATCACTAAGAATTAAGATATATATATTGAGTAAGAGATACATTTATTAAGTACACATTATCTACATATGAACATTAATTCTGGAGTCAGAGAGACTAGTTTCTAATCCAACCTCTGATGTTTATTACCTGTGTGACCTTAGGCATGTCCTTTAACCTCTCTGAGTCTCAGTTTCCTCATCCATAAAATGAAGGGGCTAGACTAGATGGCATCTGAGGTACCTTCCAGCTGTAGATCAATGATCTTGTAATCCTATGATTTAGAATGTATTCTTTCTGATTCTGAGCTTCTCAACCCTTGTCTCTCACAACCATGTGTATGTTTCCTTTCAGAGGCATCTTACTCCACATTGGTTCTTATTTAGCAACAGGTAGCTAATTAAAGATTTTCCATGAAGCGGGAATAGAGATAGGTACTTGGAAGAGTGGTTTTCTTCACTTCCAGCTAAAGGAGATAACTTGATTCCCCTAACCTACTAACTCCTTAAAACATCTAAAATGCTCCTTTGTAACGTAAGGTAAGAGGAGTTCTCCCTTCATCAATACTACCTACTTATCTCCCATCTTGGTGGCTTGGTCTGGGTCCTGTGGAGCCTCTCCTGCTGGAGTCTGAGATCTGAAAAAAAAACCTCCTTTTTCTTGACTGAATTTTCAAAGATGTCTGAAAAAGACGTACAGAAATTTAGAGCAGTCCAACTGAAGTGCACCCAGAGTGTACATGTTTTTTAAAGCTTAACAGCAAATTAATTCCAAGCCATGTCCTTTGGATCTTAGGCAGTCGCCCTAAAATCAGGCAGATGCTCAAGTTTCTGAGTGATGCTTGTCTTATCTCTAAAGACTCCTTGTTTGTGTGCTTCTTAAAAGACTGTAGAAGCCTCAGAAATATGTGCATATTTGGTCCATTTAAATGACCTGTCAGCTTGGTTGACCTTTATTGGAAAATACAGAATTTTATATTGAAAATATATGTGATTTATAATAGTTCTGTTTTATATATTATATTTTCATATGCTTAGGGCACATATGCTATTGTCCACATCCTTTTGTACATCATAATGAACAGAAATAGATACCAATACTTGACTTAACTTTCTAGGAACCAAATGTGGTACAAAGGTGTATCAAAATCTCTCAAATATCTGAATGTTCTTCACCGTCCTAAGTACTCTTGTCCTGTGATTTTAACATCCCTAGGAATGTGTATGGGTTGCTTATGAACATCCTATTCAGGACAAAAGTGGAGGGGTCTGATATCCTGTACAAAGAGGCAGATCCTTAAAGGGGAAAGAGCACTGACTTCGGAATCAGAGGACCTAGGTTCAAATTCCTCCTCTGATGCTTACTACCTGTTCCTTTGGGCAAGTCACGTCTCCTCCCTGGGCCTCAGTTTTCTCAAATATAAAGTGAGGTTAGACTATAAAGCCTCTGAAGTCCCTTCTAGCTCTGGATCTTTGATCCCTTCCTCTATTGGAAATAAATTTTGTTTTTTGGTAGAAGTTCATACTCTTTCACTTGGGAAGATGAGTGATTATAAGTATACAAATGTATGTCTCTTTCAATCGTGTAGATGTTTTGATGGAAAAATAACATGTCTTAAGTGAGTGCTTCAATTGTTACTTCATGATTGTAGGATCAGCACAGGCTTCCTATTTCTAGTGATCAGGGTGAGGTGCCAAAAATATTTGGGGGTTATTGATTAGGCAACAGAAACAGTGAGGTGTTATGGAAAGAATTCTGGCCTAGTAGTCAAGATACTTAAGGTGTTGTAATAATGGTCCTTCTATAAATTTGTGTGACTGTGGGCACCTCATTGGGCCTCATTGCCTCATCAGTAAATTGAAGGGAACTGGATTTTCTCAGAAGTAGCTTCTAATTTTAACATGGTATGAATAAAAAATCTAGACCAACATCAACTAACTTATATGTAGAAGCTCCAATCTAAATCACTGAGGGAACCTGATTTTAGAAATGGAATTCAGGCACCTTTTTATTTTTTTAACTCTAAACATATGTCAGACTAGAAAACAGGACTCAATCAGTGCTCACACTTTGAAGTTACAATCTGTGATTGACTGGATACCTACGGAGGTTTCATATTTTTCACCCCAAGTATTTCATTAATGGGAAGGCAATGTTTTGGAGCCAGCTTTCTGAAAATCTACTTTCTGAATGCAGTTTAGCTATTATTTGATTCAGTCATCAGACAGGCTTTTGCTTTTGTTTGTAAACTAATTCCCCTATCTCTGGTCCAGCTTCTATGCTCACTGATAAGTTGCCTTTTAAAACTTTATCTTATCTCATTGTTCATTCAATAATTATTTACTAAGCACCTTTTGGCTTTGGGATACTCGTTACTTTTACAATGATATATTAACTTTAAAATCAACAGAAAACATTTTGTTGCTGATGTTAATGCTAATGAAAGGCAGGGTAGTTTAATGGATAGAGAACTGCCCTTGGAGTGGGAAAGACCAAGGTTAAAATCCTGCCTCTTGCATATACTGGTTGTGTGACCCTGAATCAGTTAACTTTTTAGTACCGGGCAACTCTCTAAGACTAAGTTGTTGCTGAGTTTTAGCTCTGCAAAGGTAAAGGGGGTTTCCACGTTGGGAGTTCTCATGTTTTCACAGGGTCTATACATCCTTCATCCTCCACCCCACCCCCTGCAAAAAATGTTGATGGACATAGGTTTGGATTAAATAAAGCATTATGTGGGGACAGGGGAGGGAGATTTGGATTTTAATGAAGCTATTTTTTATCTTATCCGAAGGCATGAGTGTCCTGAATATTATACAAGTAAGTGCTATATAAAGACCATAATGAACAATGAGCTTTTAATTGAGACTTTTAAAGGCCAAGGAGTAAATGGTGAAGTCCCAGAGAGTATTACTATACTCAAAAAATGAATAGAGAGCATAAAAAATTCTGAAGCAGCATTTTCACTCAAATGCTATCGTGATTGCCTTCCATCCAAACAAAAAATCAGAAGCCTTTCAAGGTATCGCTCAGACATCACAGAGTGGTTAAAAGCTCATTAGGCTCAAAAAAAATGACACTGGTCTTATTTGTTATATTTCAGTCATTCTGGAAGTCCTTTGTTGCCATGTAATGGGTATATAAGTAAAAAAAAAAAGGGTTTCTTTGAGCAGGAATATCATAAAATTGTCCGGTGATTTTGTGAACTGTGAATGTTCATTTTTGAAGTTCGCAGATGTAAACAAATGGCAGCATCTAAGAGGATGTAATGACAGCCCAAAAAAGTGTGATCCGTCCTGTAAACTGATTGTTGCTTAAATAAAGAATTTGCACAGGGTTGGTTGAATGTGTATGTGTCCCTCCTGAAGGGCAGTTTTTCAGAAAATAAGTGGAGGCCTACTGTGGATTTTTCCATACTTTCCCCAACTTGTGAATCTGTCCTCAACTAGTTCTGTGAACACATCCTACATTTGTGCAGCCTTTTGGAGGGAGTAGTAAATTAGAATAACTTTCATAAAACTTCTCTGTATCTGAATTAGGAAGTCTTAATTCTCCTTTTGACATGATTTATATGCTTTAATCTACCTTAGAATTTAATTTTGGGGACAGGACTCTACAAGACAGCAGCCTTAGTCCTCTACCACCACCACTACCCGTCCTTATTCCACCCCACCAAGTTTGACTCTCTTAAGCCTAATATATAAAATCCCCCTTTATCCAGAAAACTAAAATAACTGAAATATTTCACTGTCAGTGAGAGCTGGCCCTACCAAGAAGCCCTGAAGTGGAAGCAGATTTCAAGGGGATGCTGTGATTGTTCAATTAGTCAACCGAGAGGCTCTAGTAACTGACTGCTAATAGCCCAAGAATGAAGAAAACAGGGAAATGAGGATAAACCAAGGAACAAGGAAAGCAGTAAGGAGAAAAAATGGAAAACAAATAGAAGATGAAGAAGAGAAAAATCAAAATTATTATAGTACTGCTCAATACATAGGCAACAGAAGAAAAGTAATACCTATAACTTGAGTCCCATAGCCCGTTAAGTAATAGTGATGTGGCATTTTAAGGTCATCGGTTCAAATCTTGGCTCTACCATTTAATACCTTTAGGATCTTGGATTAAATTCTCTAGGCATTAGTTTCTTCATCTGTTAAATGAAGAGATTAGACTAACTGACCTCTAAAGTTCCTTACAGCTCTTCAATCTATGATCCTAAGGTAAAGCTAGGTTCATCTGAAGAAGCAGAATACAAAATATTGTTACAGAAGAGATCCATTTTGATTATCAATGTAACACCTTCAAAAATGGAATTTTTAAAAGTTTCTCATGCCTGTAATTCTATGAAAAGTGAAACATTAGGAGAAGCCTCAGTTTCCTCAGGCTAACAGTTTGTCTCAGTTTTCTCATCTGTAAAATGAAGGTAACAATGGTACCTCCCAAGGTGGTTATGAGGATGAAATCAGATAATACTTATAAAATGCTTTGCAGAGCTTAAAGTGCTAAATAAATGCTAGTTATTTTTTTAAACTATTATTAGTATTAAGACTAGATACTTAAAGTGTTGACTGATTTACTACCACTCTTCCAGTTTACTGTGGCCATTCCCAGAACCCACCCCACAGAAAAAGGAGTGGAAGAGCACCACATGTTAGGAAGAATAGGCTCCCTAAAAGGTGGATTTGGCTGGTTTCCTGCCTCTGATGTCCCAGGAGGAGAAATGACAGTTAGCCAAGAAGTTGAAAGTTTCTGGCCAGATATTGAGAGGGAGAAAGTCCAGAGAAAAGACAGAACAGGAATCCCAAGGGGGAATACCAGGGAGTACCCAGGGGTAAGTATATCTAGAGCAGACGTTCCTCTACATTACCACAGGGGTCTGTTACAAGTTATGGGCCTCCTTAAAGAGATTACAATCTGCTCCCAACCCCCCTCCCCATGTGACACACCTGGAATTCAGTTGTTCAGAGAATCAAACTTTTAACCTAGAGCTTACAAACTACTTTAGATTCATGTTTGAAAAAGTTCCAGAGTTTCTCAAAGGTCTTTGATGATGATAGTAAATTGACTTCTCAAGAAGTTTTAAATACTCTTGTAATTGAAAGTGAAGTAAATAAAATCTCTCCGTTTCTCTTCCTTGTATTTCCCACTGTTCACTGGTCACGGGCTCATAGACCTAGAGTTGTAAAGAACCTCAAAGCTCATCAAGTGCAACATCCTTATCTTACAGAAAAGGAAACTAAGACCCAGAGAGGTAAAGCAACTTTGACACTACCAGTAAGTGTATGAGGTGGGATTGGGGTCCACATCTTCAGGTCTAACACTTTATCCACTGTAAGCCTTAAACTCTATACCATTGCTTTCTGCTACTCTAGTCTTTAAAACTTCCTGCTCTGATTCAGAAGAAATTACTCAACACAGCTGGGTTAAATAACACTGGAGGTGGCATACATGGTTAAACTTCAGGATCCAGGAAAAAAATGAATGAGTGCCCTCGAATCATCCCTTATCCCTCAGAGCTGAATTCTGATATTAAAATCTAAAGGGAAACTGTGTCTCCTTATGTATTCCTAGATCCTAGTAAGCAAAATTTGTAGGAAGTCTTTTCTTTGAGTTACATCTTCATTTCTGAGATCAAAACATTCACCGTGTTGGTATTTGCTTGCTGTATACCATTTTACTATTATATAAATGGAAGGAGCTGACTGGCATTGAGCAAATTGCCAACAGTCACAAAGCAAGTAAGAATAAGAGCCAATACCATAGGCCCCAGGCTTTGTGTTTGAATTTTCTTTTTCATATTTGAAGGAGGATGAGTTGGGGGATGGGGAGGGATTTGAAAAACAAATTAATTCCATGGCTCAGAAGTTACTACAGAAAAATGTGTCAACCTCAGAATATTTTAAATGCCTAAAATAAAATATATAACATCACAAAGGACACCAATCACATTGAAACATTTATCAAAAACTCATCAGAATATTTTTAAAAGTCAAGTTTCTGGCCCTCAGATTGAGAACCCTTTACTCTAGATGCAGTATCCCTAATAAGTCATCAGTTGATTTTAGAAATCTGTTTAGATTTAGTTATTTTTTAGAAATTTGTTTATTTTTTTAAGTTTAGAAATTGTTACTATTGTAAGATCAAGACCTAATTTGGTTTTGTATCAGACTCATTACCCAGGATGTCTTGGAAGCTGGGTGAACTCAGTAGAAAATACCTTTTCTTCATCCTGGCTATCCTTCTAATCACTGGGAAGGACCTCTGACCTCTAGAGTTCACATCTAGCCCATGACATAATAGGGTAGAAGGATCCAGTGGCTGACCCTCAGCAAAGAGAAACCTGACCTTTGGCTGCTGGCCCAGGAATCTCTTTTGCTAATTAAAAAGATTCATGCACATGTGCAGGTCACTTAATACATTTCTTTGTGGTTTGGATTATTGACTTATACACACAAGCACTATTTTAGTTACACATCAAAAATTCACAGGTCACAGGGTAGAGTGGTGACATCTCTTCTATGCCCTTTATTCTCAAGGAGGCAGGAAACTGCATTCTTTATCACTCAAAGCTTCCAAGTGGTTGGTTGCTCTGGGCCTTCTCAGAAAGAAAAGAAGGTATTGGGTAATCCCCACTGGCAGTCACCAAGTGAGACTCTCATATTACCTTTCCATCTCAAAGCAAGGAAGTATTCAATATCCAGAGCCCAGCAAAGATTGGATATCAACTTTGATGCTGTTTTAAATCCATTGTGGAAGGAAAAAGGTGAGAACTACAGGATTAGCATCATTTATCCTCTAGCCAAGAAGAAGCAAGAAGGAAGAGGAGAGAGAATGAGCATTTATTAAGTGCCTACTCTGTGCCAGGAACTGTGCCAAGCATTTTATAAATATTATCTCATTTGATCCTCACAACCTCAGGAGGTGGGTGCTATTCTGATCTCCATTTTACAGTTGAGGAAACTGAGGCAGATAAAAGTTAAGTGACTTGCCCAAGGTCACACAGATATTAAATATCTGAAGCTACATTTCAACACAACTCTTTCTAGGTACAGAACCAGTGACCACTATGCCAACAACTACCTCCAAGCAAGGAGTTAGTGTTTGAGCTCAGGTCTTTCTCTCTCTTAGAGAAGTATCCCCCCACTGTGCTGAGAGGACAGGGTACCATCCACAGCTGAGTTTCTATTGGGAATGGAATATAATATTGGAGACAAAAGCACTTCTCAGGCAGGGCAAGACTAGGTGGAGTGTTCTAGTGGGAGGCTGAAGTGAGCACTGAAGGTCAAGGAGGTGGTGGAAGAGATGCCCAGGAAGGAATGTGGGAGTACACTAAAGCTAAAATTCTCCACAATTTTGCCCATGCCCAACAATATTCCTGAGATTAGTGAATTTTTGATGTGTAGCTAAAATAGTGCTTGTGTGTATAAGTCAATCCAAACAACAAAGAAATGTATTAAGTGAACTGCACTTATGCATGATTTAGTAAAAGATTCCTGGGCCAGCAGCCATAAGGTCAGGTTTCTTTTCTCTTTGCTGAGGGTCAGCCACTGGATCCTTCTACCCTATTCTGTCATGAGCTAGATGTGAACTCTAGAGGTCAGAAGTCCTTCCCAGTGATAGGAAGGATAGCTAGGATGAAGAAAAGGTATTTGCTACTGAGTTCACCCAGCTCCCAAGTCCACTATTTATGCCATGAATTCTAGGTCCAGAATCTCTCCAGAGTTTTGTGTCAGCATCTTGAGGAACAGTCTGAAATTGTGAGCCCTGCATCCTTTAGAAATTGTGTTACTTGTACTCTCTTACCTACTCACAAGTACCACAGTTATAGGAGAAGTTAACAAATTCATACTATGGATTTCCTAGGACACCAAGGTCCAGATCAATCATATGTTTAGAGGGAGCTTTTGAAATCTGGGTTGGTGGCAGGTTCAAGTCACTTGGCAGATTTTTAAAAATTATTACATGTGCATTATTGTAGTATGCAATAGCGTAATGGAGACGGCATGGAATTTTGAGTCAGAAGAACTGGGTCTGAATCTCATCTCTGCCTGGAGATAGTCACTTCAATTCACTGGACCTCAATTTCCCCATCTGTAAAATGAAAGGATTAGACTTGATTCCCAAGATCCCCTTCCAACTTTAAATCTAGGAGCCTAGTTTAAAAAAGGAGTAGAAATCACCCCACCTTACTTAGACCGAATACGTTTGCTAAGTGAGGACATATCTCATGATTTGCTGCCTGGAATTTAATTCCGCTAATCTCACCTGCTTCCAAGAGAATTTTGTCCGTTTCAAATCAGTTTCACAAATTTAAGAAGTAAAGATTTGGAGGCCAATGGTGGGCATGCGAAGATAGATACAAAGGCAGTCAGTGGGAAAAGCTATAGCTTACAGAGAGCCAGAAATCAAATGCATTATTACAGCTAAACAGAAGAGATGATCGAGGTAGGGTTGAAAGGGGCCCCCTTGTTCTTACTGACTATCCATTTACGTGTTGATTCTCAGTCTAGTAAATACTGTATTCAGAACTCAGACTTTTGTGTCTGCTTCTGTGGAAAGAGAACTCCATTAATGGAGGGCTAGGGCTCATTTAGAGATAGAAAATTTAGAAATGGCAGAGGATATGGCCACTATGTGGGGGATCAGACTTAACTCTTTCCATGTTGCTTTGAATTGCTCATATTCACCATTTCTTATAGCACAGCAACATTCCGTTGCGTTCATAGACCACTGTTTATTTAGCCATCCCCTTATTGATGAACATCTACTTGGTTTCCAATTCTTTTCCTGCCCCAAGTGTTGGAATGAATATTTTGGTAAATACAGGGGATCTTTCTTTTCTGTTTTTCTATATTGAGATACATAAGAAAGTAGTGGGATTTGGGAGATGAAATTGGTTTTTCGTTTTGGGGTTTTTTTTGGTGTCCTCTTTGCCTAGCATATAAAATGCCTTGCACATAGCAAGAGCTTAATGAATGCTTGTTGGATTAGATTGGATTGGATTGATCCAACAGCAAATATCAAAGTTAATGTTCTCTAGTATAAAACCTAGGTTGTTAAAAATCTAAAAATTTCAAAGAAAATATACCCTCTCAATGAGACCAGATGGCAACCTCTGAAAAAAAAATCCCCATTCCTTCTCTGAAAGTCCAGGCCAAGATTCTAGTTAAACAGAGGTACTAAAATATCTTAAAATGCTTCTTTGTTCATTAAGTGTGGCACATTAAAACAACCCATTATGATCAAGTTCTTCTTACTCTCTCAAAGTGACATTTCATTAGTGTTCCTGATATATATCTTTCCCCTCAGAGCTATGCCAGTTCTAATGCTCATGTTATTTATATATACTCAGAGTAGATTTTCCACTTAACTGAAAGTTCAACCCAAGCTCTGTCAAATTGCCTTGGAATGAAAGTGATCTACTTCTCAGCCTTAGAGAATGGCACTGCTTTGCCAGGAATAGGGTCTTAGCAGGTTTCCTCTGAATTGAATTTCCCTAATCTTGTCTAAAGGCATTTTAATGGGTCTTATTCTTCCACTCTTGAAGGATCTGTGATTTCCTCCACTGTTCCTCCCTCTATCAACAGAGCCAGACCCCTCCACTGCTCTTCAGAAAGTATCTTGGAGTGACTCCCAACTGGAGAACTGAACATTCTTCAGCCAACCTAGTTGTGAATCTCTGGACTCAGTTAGGTTGGCTGTCAAACAATAGATCTGTACATCAATCTCTGAAGTTTGAAGCCTTCCCTGATTGGCAGGACCTGGGAAAGTTTACGTTCTGATATGTGTACTGTTGTGAGAACCAAAAGAGAGAATATTATAAGGCTCTTGTCACAGTGCCAGGCACAAAATAGGTGTTTAAGAGATGCTTGTTTCCTTCCTTCCTTTTTGACAACCGTAGGCAGACACAAGCACTTTGAGCTTTGGATTTTTATAACTCCCATCTATCTCATCTCCAGGTTGCCTTCTTTAATAAAAGAGTTGAACTCTTTAAATAAAAGAGTTGAATTCTTTTACAGTTTTCCTCTTTTTTTGGCCCCTTTCATCCACTAAGAAAGGGCCTTTGTCCACTTTTCGGTTCTCATTGTCAGGCAATTTTGAGTATTTACAAATCAGCACAAAATCCAAAAGAAAGAATTTGTGATGTTGAAATTACTTTGGTTGCATTACACCATCATGTTCTCGACAAGTATCTGAATTTGGCCAGGGGAGTAAAAATGCACCCTTGCCTGAACACAGTATCTGCAGCCTCAGCAAAAGGATTACAGATAGTCATTACTTCAGTGAATTGTTTTGGCCAAAAGGCTTTGGCTTTGCTTCAGATTTCTTTTTCCTTTGGAAAATAAAAATAAGACTAAAAAAAAAAGCAGGAACACAGAAGTCAGCTCCTGTAAGCCACAATTCCCTCCCTGAACTATAACTTATACTATATAGATGGCTTCACTATGCCTGAGTCTCATGGCCATATGAAAATTGTGTCAGGTTTTGGCAAAGATAGTCCCTGCTAAACCCAACTCCCTCTAAATCAAAGCTTCCTAACCTAAGGTCCAACAACTCCCAAGAGGCCCGTAGATAGATTTCAAGGGATCCATGAGCATGTATGGGAAATAAAAATTTCATATTTATTTCAATATGATTTGGTTTTCTTCGTAATCTAATGTATTTTATTTTATGCATTTAGAAACATTACTCTGAGAAGGGTTTCATAGGCTTTACCAGATTTCCTAAGAGGTCTGTCATACACAAAAAAATTTATGAACTCTTTCTCTGAAGTTACCTCCAGGACTACAATCAAGTGCCAAATGAAGCAAAAGATTAAGGAATGAAAATGATGAAAATGAAGAATCCTTCTATGAGGTTATTTCCTAACAAAGTAGATATTGGTACTATGGAAAGCCAATCCATGGTTTCTCATGAAGTGTTCTCTAATTATCCTATCTCTTCCTTTCATTAATTTTACTCTGCAAATCTTCTTTGTTATCCTTTTCAGGGCACAAATGATGTGGGGAATAACTGAAATGCCACTTTTACACAAAAACATATTTGTGAGTTTTAGTGAGCTGCACTGTAGGTTGGAAAGCTGCAAATGAATGATCACCTGGGCCTAGATTAGAATAAGAGAAGGAAAGTTAGCTGAACTGCCTTGGGGAAACTGTGAAATTCCTTTAATGGCCCCTAAATCAAATACTCAACTTTTTAATACTACTATCCTTCCAGTGTTGTTGCATGGCTGTTCTATGAGTAACGAGACTCTGTAGAGTATGAAGAATTGAAACTAGGGATCCTCTAGAGTGGTGGTTCTCAACCTTTCTAATGCCACAACCCTTTAATACTCGTATGTGGGCGTATCTGCATGTGGGTGGACCAGCCTGGAGTTGGATAGAGGAGCGGTGTCTCGGTTCCTAAGACTGCTGTAAATGTGTTTTCCAATGGTCTTAGGCAACCCTGTGACCCCCGTGAAAGTGTTGTTCGACCCCCAAAAGGGTCGCTACCCGCAGGTTGAGAACCACTGCTCTAGAGGATAATGGAGGGGTATAAAGTGTATGTGATCAGGCTACAGCTCCTTACAAGCAAGCATACTATCAAATATAAACAATGGCATAAAAAAAATAAGTGAAAAAAGTATAGTCAGTCAGTCAAAAAGCATTCAAGAACTTGCCATGTAGCAGGCATGCTGCTGCATATTAAGGACTGAAAGAAAGAAAAAAGCAGTCCCCACTCTCAAGGAACTTGTCTGATTCTAATAGAAGGGGCCACATGGAAGTAACAGCAATGTGCAAAATATCATCAAGGAAAAAAAATGAGGAAAAAAAAAGAGGCAGGCTGTCCATGTGGTGAGAATGAAGGATAATTGATGGATAACTATTAGTATCCTAATTTCAAGAATTGAGGAAGGGCTCCAGTATGTTGGGTAGATATGCTATAGCTAATATATGGGAGGTCACTGACAAGAGTCATACATAATAGGCTAGAGTGTTCATGAAGGACTAGCACTTCTGGTGTGAGGGTTTGCCAAACCCTTTCCAGGGATGCTCATTCACCTTTGGTGTCTACCTGGCACTCAACTCTCACCTATGACTCCAAGAAGCTGTAGCACATGCAAGGGCCACACCCCAGTAAAACCGTCTTATCAGACAGACTAAACAAGATTGAGGGTAATCAATGGCCTTGAGTCTGTTGGTGAGTTAGAAGGATGTCTACCCTAAGCATGTAAAGACTTTCCCAGGGAAGAATGGTAAAGGAGAGCAATTTGTTCCAATGACCATGAAGATGGTTGAAGCAGGCTCTATGGAGCACTTAGAGCCTGGTCAGATATCTAAGATGCCAAGGTCATTCACTACATCCCAGGCCTTCTCCAGTCTTCCTGACTTTTGTCACTGAACTTCACTGACTCTGGAAGAGAGAGTGAGACTTTGTGCAACTTTGCCTCACTTAAATGAAGACATAATCCCATGATTTCATTGATCCTCTTTGAAATGAAGAGCAAGCAACTTAATAGGCAAGGATAGATGGATTGTGAGCCACAGCATTGGAAAGAATGCTCACATTGTGGGGATTAAACATTCATTTGAACAATAAATATCCTGGGGTGCTTCAAGCTCAATATGAGTTAAGAGTATGACCCAGACAAAAATAGTTAGTTGATCATACTTTGCCCCAGCCAAACCATAGCTGGAATATTGTATTTGTCCTGAGTCAGGAAGACTTGAGCTCAAATCTGGCCTTAGACACTTATTATCTGTATACACCAGGCTTCTGATTATCTGACACTCTCAGTTTCATCAGGTATAAAATGGGATAATAATAGCACCCACCTCTCCAAATTGTTGTGAGGATCAGATGAGATATTTGTAAAGCACTTAGCACAGTGCCTGGCACAGAATAGGCTTTCTATAAATTCTACAAATTATTCTAATTACCAATGCAGATACAAGATACATATACAAGATACATGCCCCCTTCTTCCTCCTTCTCTCTTTGGCAGTATATTCTTGACTTTCTCCACTCTGACCACCTCCCATCATCTCCTGCCTTCCATACCCACCATCAATAAACACACTATAACAATATAACAATGACCTGGGCTGGCAAAGAGGAAGAAGCACTGATAAGGTTGTGGTCATCTCCATAAATGGAGAGACAAGAAAAGGACTAATACTGGGGAAAGATACTGAGGTACTGTTAAGGAAGGCAGAAAATCTGAGTTCAAATCATATCTCTGGTATTTACTTGCATAATGACGATGGGAAAGTCAGCCTTTCTGGGAGGGCTTCACTTTATTCATTTACAAAATGCTGGGTTTGGATCTGATGACTTCTAAAGTCCCGTTTTCAATTGAATCCTGTAATCTTAGGATGCCATGCTGTTGGTAACAAACCACAACCTCACACATGAATGTTGCATGAGTAGTATGTGACAACATGAAACTATGGTCCTTTGTTCACACATCATACCAACTGCAACCCTGAATAATGCTTTGCCTTAGCCCTCCCACTGATCTATCCTCCTGAGCATGTACATTTAATTAATACCCTTAGTGAGGAAGATGGAGATGGATTCAGAGCCAAGATGCAGATGATTAAGCTTCCTCCTGAGCCATCTTAAAACACCCTCCTGAGCTGTTTAGCTTAATAGTTACTTTCAATAAGAAGCTGGGCTATTCTGGAAAGCAATTTGGAATTATTATGAAAGTGACTGAAATGCCCTTGCTCTTTAATGCCGAGGTTTCACTGATAAGCATAAGCCAAAAAGCACAATAACAGTGAGTAAAGGGCCTATATCCACCAAATATTTATATTAAAACTTTTTGTGGTAGTAAAGAACTAAAAACAAAGAGCATGGCCATTGATTGGGGAATGTCTAAACAAGTCGTTATAGAATGTGAAATAATGAACATGATGAGTGAATACAGAGAAGCATGGGAAGACTCATGAACTGATGCAAAGTAGAGTAAGCAGAAATGGAAAAGCTTAATAACAATAATAATAATAATAATAATGAATGTAATAAGGCAAGTGGAAATAGCTACAACCAAATAATTATAAATGAATGCTGGTTCAAGTCTGACCCCAAAGAAGACCTGCGAGAAAGCATCTTGCCCTGGTTTCTTTGCAGAAGCGAAACATTACAGATAGAGTGACTTCACCTATAATGTCAGATTTTTTTATATATTAGTTTTGCTGAATTGTTTCTTTCCTCTCTCGCTTTTTATAGGCTCCCTAGGAGAAATGAGGAAAGTATATAGGGAAATGTAGGTGATATAAGAGCAAGAAACAACAATTAAAATGTATTTTTAAAGAAAAAAAACTCTGGAGGCCTGATTTAATGGAGATCAGTATTCAAGGATGAGTTGGACAAAATGGCTTCTGAGGTGCCTTCCAAATCTGATACTGTAATTCTTGGCAATCAGAGCTCTCCATCAGTCTGGTGCTGAATCTGGTTCCCATTTCCTCAATCAACAACAGCCCTGACCAGCCTGTGGGTGAATCATTTTTGTCCTATTTGTAGATCCGAAGGAATCTATGGCCACTATTTTTTTTTAAGGCAGGCATGCTTTTGAACTTCCTTTCATTAATTAGTCCCAGTTCTACTCTGTTGTTTTCTCTGCTTTTTTTCACCTGTCTACCAGGAACCAGGACAAGATATTTATCCTCTCTGACCCCCCATTTCCTCATCCATAAAATGAGAGCATGGATGTGATGTCCTCCAAGTTCTCTTCCAACTTTAAATCTATGATCCTATAATACTATTAGCATGAGCCATTGGATTTGGATGCCCATAAAAGGCAGCAATTTTATTTTTCTTTCAGGGGGAACATGGTATAAATTTAAAGTCATTGTTCCTGCTAATTTTCCTAGAATTCAACTTTATTAATTACACAAGTGATTGCAATGTGACCTGCACTTCCATTTGCTTAGAAAAAAAAATCATTCATTGAGTTCCTTTTCCTTCCTTGCCAATAACCATGGACATCTTTGGAATCATAATCATGACTCAAATTTCTATATCACTTTAAGGTTTGCAAAGCAGTTTCCTCTCAGTGAAACTGTGGAGTAGGTGGTGAACACATTTCTATGCCTATTTTACAGATGAGGAAACTGAGTCTCAGGTTTATTGACTTGCCCAGAACCATACAGCTAGTATCACTTCCAGGATTGAAGCCAGATACTTCTAATTTGAAGTACTTTTCAGTGGTGGTAAATAGCTATGAATTATGGAATAACTTGATCAGAAGAATCAAAATGGCAGAAACTCAAAGAGCTATGGAGAGATGATGGGACTGTCATAAGTAGGCTATAGCATTACTATTGATGACTTGTATGTCAGAGCTTACATAGAAAATACCATATAGGGCATGTAGTGTAAAGAAAGTGCCACAGGAGATGAAAACCCTGCCCTGCATGAGATACAGGAGTTGTAAGAAGGGAGAACTTCAGTTCTCAGATAGTCCCCCTTTGGGGACTCATCATTACAGCATTTTTGGATTCTAGCTTTGAGAGAGAAGATGGAAGAGCCAATTCTACTTCAGATTGCTGAAGGAAAAAACTCTGGGAAGACTTAAGAGGAGTGGGCAGTTTCCATCGTGTCCAGATTCCCAGCCTTGTTTTCTAGAGACTTCAGGGAGTTTCCTCTTGGGTGAAATCCAGGTCCCTCTCACTTTGTTGAGCTAAGTTACCTCACTCTCAATGGGAGTTTTTGTTTTACTACCAATTTGAATAAATAGACAAGAGAGAAAGGAAGGAAAGGAGGAAGGAAAGAAGGAAGAAATGAAGGAAGGAAAGTAGGAAGAAAGGAAGGAAGGAAGGAAGGAAGGAAGGAAGGAAGGAAGGAAGGAAGGAAGGAAGGAAGGAAGAAAGGAAATATACCACAGGCTCTGAAGGCAATTCAAAAACCCTTTCAAGTGACAAGATCACTGGGAAGAAAGAGACCAGTGGAAAGAATACTGGACTTGTAGTCTAAGAATCTGGGTTCAAATCTCATTTCTATCATTTATTACCTGTGTAACCTTAGTTAAGTCACTTAAATCAATCTAGACTTTGGTTTCTTGAACTATAGAGATAGAATGGCACTGGATGACTCTTGAGGTCTCTTCAAGTTGTAAATATGTGATCCTATGACTGCCCGGTTCTGCATGAAAATGAAGAATATTTTCTAAATATATTTTTCTTTAGAAGCATTGCAGCATTATGGCTAATGTTTGAGTTGGTATCAGGTAGACCTGGGTTCCTCTGATACTTGTATGACTATAACAAATTACTTAACCTCCTTGCAACTCAGTTTCCCCATATGTAACATATGAAAATGACACCTGGACTGCCTGTTTCACAGAGCTGTTATGAGGCTCTACAGAAATAATATACTTTGACAACTTTAATTGGGCCTATAACTTCCTTGGTATAGGGAACTCCCAGTTGGCTCTACCAATTCAAGTTGGCTCCTTGTCTGCCCTGAGAGATTAGGTGATTTGTCCTGGGTCACATAGTCACTACATATCAGAGGTAGTGTTTGAACCTAGATCTCCCTTGCTTCAAGTCCAACCCGCAAGCCACTATGCTATACTGATTCTCAAATTTTTTTTTGAGGATTACATCAGTTTGTAATTATTATATATGTTACCATAGGGAAATCTCTGATTTGCCTCAAGGCCAGTTCAGATTCCTATTATAGATTCTCCCATATATTTGCCACATTGCTTATATTTGGATCCCTGAAGTTTCCTATTGCTTCTCTCATGATAATTATTCCAATTGTTAATGAGGTAATTATACATCTTATCATGACACAGGTAAATGAACCACAGCATACTAAACATGATGCAAAGAGAATGAAGTATTTCCAGCACAGGAAAGAGACAGATTTCTCAATTCTCAAAGAAATCTTTGTCATTCTGCTAGACAATTACATGTAATGCCCCCAGTCTTCTATAGACAGGGATATTCACTGGACCAAAAAAATCCCACAAGCCTTTTGTGGTGATGAAGCATGAGTTAAATAGGTCAGAGGTCAGAAAAGAGAGTCATGTCTTGGAAAGTGTTGCATCCAGGAGAAGTTCAAGTGACCAGGAGAGGAGTCTTGGGGGACCTTGCAAAAAAGAATGAACCATCCCAAATATAGTTGCTCCAGGAGAGGCAGAAGCCTATACCCCAGAGAGTCTGGCCTGAAACCTTGCAGCACAATTAAAGGTCCTAAATGCCACAAATCCTCAGAAGAAGACTGGAGGAGTGGTTGAACAAGGAGGGATGATGGGCCCACAAAGAGGCACACCACAGAATTGGGCCCTGGGTGCATGGGCTCCAGAACAGGCAAATGGCAGGGGTGGTAGCCCTGGTGGAACAACAGAAGACCAAAAGACATGGGCACAGCTGGCTGGAAGATTGTCTTAGGCATAAACAATCCCCTTTAGAATGTCATTACACTGAGGTAAAGTCCCATTCATTCTGACCTATTTATATCTCTTTAAACAGAAGATCTGGAGGATAAATTCTGGGGCATAGCTGTCATTCAAATTCTCCTTCAGATGTGGAATAACTTCATAGCCCTCCCTGGAAATATATGATTTATTTTTCAGGTGACAGCCTCTAAACAAATATCTCAATATCCCTTCCCCATGTGTCATTGCAACATAACTATAAATTCCTTTTTGTTTGTTTGCTTTTTGTCTTTTTAGAGGGGGGAAGGCAGGGCAATTGGGGTTAAGTGACTTGCCCAAGGTCACACAACTAATAAGTGTTAAGTGTCTGAGGCTGGATTTGAACTTAGGTCCTCCTGACTCCAGGGTGGGTGTTCTATTCACTATGCCACCTAGCTGCTCTTCCTTTTTTTTTTTTTAACAGCCCTCTAATTTTTTTAAATGTCCTCTCCATTTTGTCAAATTTTACATGGTGAGAGCCTTCCAAGTTTTGGCCTCAAACTGGGGCCATAAATGCAGATAATTATGTGGCAGGTAGGTCCAAACTAAAACTGACAGATAGGAAACACACAGAGGCTTAACTTGGCATAATATTGATAAGACAAAAACACTCCACTCATATTTTTCTTCCCATATGACAGGAGCTAACAGATGTGTCTCATTGTCAAGACTCTTGCTCTCTCATGGTAGTACCTTTCAAAAACACTGGATGAGATTTGGAAATAAGCAGGAACACTTCCTAACCTCACGATAAAGACAGATATAAGCCTAGCAGGCCCCAGAGTTTATGGCCATGAATCAGCACTTCTTTCTCCATCAGATACAGTACCTCTTTGGCATTGATTTAGGGTTGAGGTGTCATATATATATATATATATATATATATATATATTTATATGTATAACCTTATATATATATATAGCCACAAATTGCTAGGTGTGGAGCAGAGCAAGAGTTGTGTCAAGGCACAGAAAATGACTCTTCAGCCACCCTGTCAGGCTGCTGTTCTTCATTTTTCAGCTGCCACAAGAGACCACAGCTCACAAGAGAACAAACTTTTCAACTTTCTGTCTCACTGAATTAAGAAATTGAGAAAATCAGCCCCTTTTAGCCATGGCTGGTTCAGGAGGAGTTCTGTAGCCATAGAAACTATGACTGATCAGAATAAACTTCTTGGCCACTCTAAGCACAACCCTCAGTTGGAAAGAACTTGAAGTTGCCAGAGATCTGAAATGTATTCTCTAGGGACTGTGAAAGGAAGGTCTTCCCAGACTGCCAAGCTGGAAGGAACTTGGCTCTGTCTGTTCTTTTGCAGATGAATGGTACATAATAAACAAGCGGAGAGAGAAAGCTTAAATTCTAAATACCCTCTTGAGGAAAACCAGAAAGTAGTTCCTGGGAACAATGCACAAAGGCTGTCATAAAAAGTGAAGTCATTGGTTTCTATCATGAATGACTTATGATCATCACAGTGTGGTTAGAATAGAGATTCAGCATCCACTGCCTAAGGAATTGCTAGGTTCCATTTATACTCACTTGATAAAAGCATCCCTATAAATTAGACTATCTCTGGTTTGTTTAAACCTGTCCTTCTCAGGCTCATGAAAGTAGTTACCCATGAATCCCATGCCCATTTATGTGTGCCTTTGAAATTTTGTTCACTCTTTTAGGAAGGCGTGATGCATGTTGAAAGTTTGGGGTAAGATAAAGATTGCATATTGCCCAGCTTTTGATATTTTCATGTCAATATATGTGATGCACTAAGCATGAAAAATAAAGAGTTCTGTGCAGCATGAAAGCCCGGAAGTAATTCACTGCATGCCAAATGCATCCCAATCCAGTTGATTGGCAATCGGATCCTGGCACTGAACTGGCAAGAGAGTTAGTTAAAATATCCAGGATATCAAGTTTATACATGTCTAACAAAACCAGAGTTGGTGAGCCTAAATTATCTAAGCAAGTGAATGGCCACATCCCATTTTCTTCTAATCATATTTCAAATAAAAATAAATGTAAGCTTATCTGTGAAATTCAAAATTAAATCTTTTTTAAAATATTAAACATTAAATTTAAAAATTAAGCATTAAATATTATTACCATGAACAATGATAAAACAGGACCTTCTTATGCTCATAGAAAGTGATATAAAACAAATTTAATAACATAATTACAATAGCTAATATTTATTTAGTGCCCACTATATATAGGTCACACATTGTACTAAGTACTTTATAAATATCACCTAATTTGATCTTCACAATAACTCTAGGAGGTAGATGCCATTAATAGCTCCATTTTATAGTTGATAAAACTGAGGCAATGCACACACTAAAATGTACTATGCTCCCTTACCCTAGTGTGGAAACTCCTTCCACCAGCATATATATATAATTATATATACATATATATATATATATATATATATATATATATATATATACACATATAGACTCATCTATATTTCCAAATCCAACAGAGTTGCTTAAGACACTGAGAGTTTATGACATCTTTAGCTTATGTTAGAGTCAGGACTTGAAATCCAGATCTGTCTCTGAGACTGGTCTTTTATTTGGTACTTCATGCTTATACACACATGTTATATATGTGTGTGCATAAATAAATACATGTACATATACAAATATATGTACTGTGTGATATGTGTGTGTTCATGATACTGACTATGGCTGTTATTAATCCATGATGCTAAAAAGTACCTTCATCCCAGACTTACATGGAATGTTTGAAAATCAGTAAAAAAAAATTTTGATTTATGAATTCAAAATATTCCAAGAGCTGAGAAATATACCCATATTTTATAAAAAAAACAAAAGCAAAAGCAAAAGCAAACTACATTAGGCTTAATCATTTTTTACTAATTCAATAATTGGGATTTGTGCCTCATCATACAACCAGACAGGTTAACAGTTTTCGATCTTAATATGACCATAAATCCATTTCTTCTCTTGTTCAGAAGGTGTTGGTTGCGTCATTTGGAGACAGCAAACAGTGCCTGCCTGGACTATTAGATCAAGTTCTCTGTGAGTCACCTACACAACTCACCCTAGTTAGGGAAAAGCTCTTAGTGAAATTGAGGCTGAAAATAACTTTCTGTGTATGCTAATGGAAACCATACTAGTGAAGCAAATCTCTGGAGATTTATGAATTTATATTAAGTATATCCTTGACTGCAATATTATGGAGTAACATAACTGCATTCTGCTTTTCAGAGTGAGAAGGTCTTTGAGATCTCTGAAGTCACTTTGGGAAGAAGACAAATGGGAGAGTCGGGCAAACTGGTCTTATTACGTTTTCTCTACCTACCTCCATCTCAGTGTGCATCCTCAAGCCTCCGCCAAGCCTATCAAAAGTGAAGAAGTAAACATAGCTGATATTATTGCAAAGTGGGCTCATATTGTCTTTGAGCTGTCCTCAAGACTCCAACTCTGTTCCAGACATGCTCACCTTTCCCAGTTGCCCCTGTTTTCAAATCTTTTAATTTAGTCAGCTATCAACTATCCTCAATTGTTCTCTGCTAATATTTGGATACCTCATCATGGTGGTACAGTGGGAAGAGTTCTAGACTTTGAAATTTTCAGAAGACCTGAGTTTGAGACCAATGTGATCTTGGGAAAGTCACTTAACCCCTAGTAGCACCAATGCAATATTTACAGCACCCACAATCACAATAAAAACCATGACTATAAGTATCACATGACATTCAATCACAAAATATACCAAACCCTCCAGATAGAGGATAGAACTGAAGCATTTGTTTAGACACCAGAAAAGTGAATCCCAGAAGGATGGGGTGCTTGTGCCCAAGCCCCCACCCTGAGCTATTGTTTTATGTGCAAAGTTTTTTTATTATCTCTGTCATATTGTTGCAAAGTTCTGTTGACACCAGTTATCCCTAAACTCTCACTTATTGTTAATGTACTTTTGCTATGTAAAAGACATGAAAGATCTTGGGGCCAAATGTAATGAGAATGGAAATTTGAAGATCTTCCCGGCCCCTTAATAGACCTAGGGAGCAGTTTGAAGACCTCCCCTGCTTTGAAAGTAAACTCTTCCCCCTAATAGGCTGAATGTAATCACATGGAGCCTGTGATGGAGGGAATTTGCTGAAGGGTGCAGCAGAGCCCACAGGAAGCTGATAGAGCAAGCAAGATGGTGGGGGAGAGAGGATGCTCAGGCAAGGAGTCAGAGAGGCTCATGAGTAGATATTGATCTTGTATTGATTTGTGGGAAGGCTGAAGGATGCTGTGGCTCTCAGTGTTATTATGGCCTCTTAATGTCTTTGGTACTATGATGGATTGGCTTACTGGTTTAGGAATTTGTTTTTTTGGTGTCAAAATTAATGTTTCAGTTCTGTCCTCTACCTGGAGAATCTGTTATATTTTGTAATCGAATGTCACATGATATTTATAGTCACAGTCTTTATCGTGATTGTAGGTGCTGTAAATAGTGCATTGGTGCTGCACCCCTTAATCTCTTACATTTCTAGTCCTCAGATGTTAAATGAAGACAGTGGACTAGTTGATCTCTAAGATCTTCTTAAACAACCAACATTCTATGTTTGAATAACTGAATAACCTTCTTAGGGGTTAATGCATCTTAGGGGTATTTTCATTTTTAAGAGGTGATTCTTGAAGCCTATAAATATCTGCAAAACCAAAAAGCATCATTCTCTACTCTGTATAGGTAGTGTTGGTTAGTGAGAGACCTTGTCTGGACTAGGGCACTGCCCAGAATCCCTCAATTCAAAGCATCAGGTGTACCCCTACAATTCTTGCTCCTAAATTCAGACCTTTCCAGCCCTGAGGCTGAAAAAGTTAGGAATCAGGAATGTTGGAAGTATGAGAGGGAGATAAGGGGGACAGAAAAAGAGAGAAGTGCAGGGAAGAAAGAAGAGGAAGAGAGAGGGAGAAGCATGGGAAGGATAGAGAGAGGGGGAGAAGGAGAAGAGAGATGGGGGGAAGAGAGAAACAGAGTGAGAGAGATACAGAGAGAGAAAAAGAGAGACAGAGACAGAGCCACAGAGAGAAAAACCTGACATTCTGATTTTTCCCTGTCGCAGGTTCTTCCTTTAGAATCCCCACACAGAGCTTTGAAAATGGGCAGGCATTAGACCTAGACATCACTTTGACCATCCTCACTCTGCCAATAAAAATATTTTTAAAACTATAAATATCATGGGAAGCAGTTCCATTTTATAAGACAGAGATAAAAGCAACTATTTAAAATCAGATCACATTGAAGCATTGACCAAAGCTACTTTCTAAGCAACAGGGATGGAGAGGTGATCAACAGAACTGGTATCAATAAAGAGCAAAAAGTAATCCAAGAATAGCCTGGATTTTTCATTGATAAAGGATTCACTTTAATAGTAAGCTTGAATTCATTCCAAATATTTGAGACTTGAATAACAATCTCTTCCTAGCCCCACTTATTCCACAATAGTTTTTCGCATGGAATCTCCATGATTATCAACATTTTTTTTAATCCAATATAATTTCCTCACTTTGGAATACCTACACTGAAGATGTCTGCCTACCTGGTGCCAGAAAAAAGGCATAAATTTGAGTCATTTGGCAATTCTGTACACCAGCATTTGATGTCAACATAACTAATCGTTTGTTTCAATTCAATTTTTTAAGGATCTACTGGGGCACAACACTGTGCTAGGCCCTAGGGATTCAAAGAGGAGATGACACAGTTCCTGCCCTTAAGAGGCTTATGGTGTAATGTAATATGCACAAGTAAGTATAATACACCATAGAATGTGATTAGGGCAAAGGATAAATTCATTCAAAATACTTTAAGTAACTAATGAAGTAAAGAACAATTTAATATAGGGGAATAAGTTAAAACTTCACATTAGTCAGTCCTAAAAGGAAAAAAAAGAATATATGGAGATCAGAGAGGGCCAGATGTGATCAGGGAAGCAACAATATGTTAGGATAGAGAATTGATTTCTTTTAATCTGTCAAGACCTCAGGATACACTCTGTTTTCCTGAGTTAAGACCCAGCAGGCAAGCTATGCCTTGAGCTTGACATAACAACAATCCCTTGCACTCATCCTCTGGATGGTCTCGCCCTCTGGAAAAATCACATAACGTTTTGCTTTGACCAGGCCAGGTGTTCTTTGAGCTCCGACATGCACCAGACAAGCTTGGACGAGTTCTGGTCATGAAGCCCTGGTAGGAATCAAATTTGACACATTGTTGCTATTTATGCCTCATTGTCAGGGCTACAACATCAGTATAAGTATTGAGATTTCTCCACACTGCCTTGGTCCCCCCATGAGAGACAGGACCCTGGAACATTTGTCCTTGCTTGCAAGCTGTTTCCCTCACTTTAAAATTAAACTTCTGTTTGATTCCTGACTCTCTGGTCTCTAAGCTGCTCTGTTTGGCTAGCCTCAGGTTAGAGACCAGTTTGGTCCAGTTGACAAATCCTATTGCGACTGGGTCAAAACACACAGTATTTCTTTTCTTTTTTTTCTGGAAAACTTTTTGTTGTAGGTGGAACGGGACACAGCTGGACACAGTAAGTTAGATGATTCCAATTTTGTTGGCAACATCTAATGCATCATAGTCGGGAACAAGACAGACATAGGCCTTCTTCTCTCCATCAGGCTGTATCAGTGTGTTGACTTTGACCACATCGATGTCATACAGCTTCTTTACGGCCTGCTTGATCTGATGCTTGTTGGCCTTGATGTCCACAATGAAGACTAGGGTGTTGTTGTCCTCAATCTTCTTCATAGCAGACTCGGTGGTCAAGGGAAACCTAATGATGGCATAGTGATCAAGCTTGTTTCTCCGAGGGGCATTTTCTGAGGGTATTTGGGCTGCCTTCGAAGTCTTAGTGTCTTGGGTCACTGGAAGGTGGGGGATGTTCTGATCTGCTTCTTTTTGTGGCTATGGACACCCTTCAGCACCGCCTTCTTGGCCTTCAAGGCCTTAGACTTGGCTTCTGTCTTGGGGGGGACAACAGCTTCCTTCTTCGTCTTCAGTGCCATCTTGGGGGAAAGGCACAGTATTTATTTTCATAAATACATATTTTATGAGGCAGCTAGGTAGCACAGTGAATAGAGTGCTGGACCTGAAGTTAGCAAAACTTGTGTTCAAATCCCACCTCAGAGATACTTAGCAGTTGTGTGACCCCAGGCATCACTTAACCCCTGTCTCAGTTTCCTCATTTGTAAAGTGGGGGACCTCCCAAGGCTATTGTGTGGATCAAATAAGCTAATATTTGCAAAACACTTTTCAAACCATGAAGTCCTATAAAATGTTAGCTATCATTATTTTTTATGCCTATGTGATTTTCTCAAATGGAAAAGTGATATTCTCTGGCAGCCAAATTCATCAATAAGAGAGCTATTATATTTTATTTTTTAATGTTATTGATGCTTTTTGTTTTTTATAACACAATAATTTCCTACCATGCATCTAGTCACCCCACACTAAAATGAACCATCTCTCATAACAAAAGGGAAAAAACGTCCATCGAGTAAAACCAACCAATACAGTCTCATTTAGCACTTGTCTACCAAGAGAAGGGAAGTGTGTTTCACCATCTGTAAGATACCTAATTTAGAGGAACTTCTGGGCACTGCAAGACAATTAATATCTATTGACCTGATTAGCAATCTTGTAGAGAAAAACATTGGGAACCCCGGTGTGTTTTATTGAAGTTATACAAAAATCCTCTAAACTCTTTTACAGCTCTTTCCGTTGGATAATAGCTTGGGAAAGAATCTCCAAAATTTGAAACCAATTTATCGGTGATGGGTGATGTGGAAAATACACACTTTTTCAGTTAAAAAAAATCTGAGGCAAAAGCATGAGACCTATACCTTTGTGTTTTCAGCCTTCTTTTACTAAAAATAACAAATCACAAAATAAGATATGGGTGCTGGAGGCGGGAAAAGAAGAATAGTCCTAGGTAGAGGATCCTTTATGCCTAAGAGAGTCAAAACTAAAACAAAAAAAAAAGCAATCTGTGAATTTTCATCAATGAAAAGCAATCAGTTTCTGTGATCAGACACCAGCCAAACCAAGCAAGTAATGGCTAACTGTCAAATTGTCAGTCTGTTTAGCTAGAAAGCTATACACTAGGAAATCAAATTCCAACTTCTCCCAGTCAAATAAAGGAACAAGTAGAGTTGATTTCCAAAAAAAAGTTAAGTAAACATAGAATGTGGTAAACAATAATTGCTTACATTTATAGAATTCTGAGAGATTAACAAAATATTTTGTTCACAATAACCTTGAAACAAAGACAGTGTAAACGAATTATCTTACTTTCCAGATGAGGAAAACAAATGTCAGAAATGTTAAATAACTTGCCTACTGTCCCCCAAGGAGCAATCGTCGTAGCTGGAATTTGGACCTGGGGCTCTTGACTACAAGCCCAACATTTATAAAGTTTGTAATGACATGGTTCCTTTGCAGAGTGGTGTAACCTTTTTTTTTAATTGGTAATCTATTTGAAGGGTACCTCATGACTTGACAATTGACACACATTTTAGGAATCATCAAAACAATTAAATTATCACTTACAGCTTTTAAACACCATGGGATACTATTTCTAGGGTCACAAGTACCAGGCCCTGGCTCTCACCAAATATCAGCGTGTGTAGTTTCATTCCTGGGAATGAAACTAGTGCTGACCTTTTAACTCTGTGTTATATTTTTATCTACTTCACATTTAAATTATGACCATGTTGCTTTGTTTTATTAAACTATCAGTGCTTTGCTTTTTGGAAGTCACTGGCCGAATTTATTACCATCTGTTGGAACTTTTCTGAGTGAACTTTGAAAAAATGAAGACATTATATTATTTTTGTTGTTGTTATTATAGCTTTCAAAATGATTCCTACCACTTATTACTCTTTTGACATTCAGAAGGTTGAAATTATAGTAAAATAAAATGTTCTGAGAGGTTTTTTCCCTCCTCCAGAAAATGCTTAGCATAAAGGTCATTGTAAATTCACCTCACACCCTTAAATTAAGCTGCCAGGCCTTCCTATCATAGCTTCTGAGTTCTTCTGACATAATAAGAATCTTCAGTTTTGCCATGAACACCAACGTAGTTAAAGAGCTATAATAGACAAATTTTTTAAAGAATCAAGTGAGGGATTGATATTCTCTTACTCCCCCAGTCTGCAGCACTAATGTTCTCTTTGCTGATATAGCTATCTTTCATTTTAATAATGTAACAGTGTTTCATTCAGACATATAGCTTGCCTTAATACTGTCTGCCCTAACATGAGTATGTATATTTAAATGGCACCAAACCATGTCAGTAAAATACTATGGTGGCCACAGCTCATGGCTGATATAGAGGCTCTGGACTGATAAAGACACGTTTTAAACCCTTTCTAATTGTTTGCTACGTTATAGCTTGATGAATCAAACTACAGAAAAAAAATTTCTGACAGGCAAGATTGTTCTTGAAGCTACTCATTCAGGCAAGTAAGTTGATATGGTCTAAGCAAATAAAATCATGTGGACAAAATCTGAATAGTGAGATTGATAACCCTGACCTCATTCTCCATAGGATTATAGTATCACAGATTTAAATCTAGACAGAATCTCAGAGACCTTTTAGTCCTGCCTCCTCATTTTATACATGAAGACACTTAGGCTCTGAAATGATCTAGATCAGTGGTTCTCAACCTTCCTAATGCCGTGACCCTTTAATACAGTTCCTCCTGTTGTGGTGACCCCCAACCATAAAATAATTTTTGTTGCTACTTCATAACTGTAATTTTGCTACTGTTATGAATTGTAATGTAAATATGTGATATGCAGGATGTGTTTGCATTGTTACAAATTGGACATTAACCCACAGGGTAAGAACCGCTGATCTAGACAAAATCCACCAGGCATTAAAATACAGTGATATTCCAAAAGACTGCTCTGCACTCATAAGAGGGACAGTATAGGACATCCAGGTCATTGTATCGGCAAGCACCCCAGCACAACCAGGGTGGCTGCTAGCACAGGTTCTTAGATCTGCTTTTCTAAAGGAAAGCAACTCAAAATGGGTTAACAATCTTACTTTAATCAAGCATACCATTTACCTAGTTCAGGGGAAAAAGTCAGCACCCTGAACTTCAGAGAATACAAACAGAAGGTACAAACAAACAGAAAAACA
>CM053583.1:143732443-143755682 GCA_028627135.1 Pseudochirops cupreus
TAGATTTACTTCATATGAATATATTCATATTATTAGCTATATTATATATGTAGTGATATTTATATAGTACCTCAAAATTCAGAAAGCATTTTCATTTGAGTCTCTCCCACAAGTTAGGTATTACAGGTATTATCACCATTTTACAAAAGGAAAGAGGAATAACCATTTCTATAGCACTTACTATGTGTGAAGAAGTTTTTCCAAGTATTACACAATTTGTTCTTTATAACAAATCTGGGAGGTAGGTGTTATTGCTATATCTATTTTACGGTTGAAGAAACTGAGACAGACTGAGGTTAAATGGTTTTCCCAGGGTCACACATCTATAAGTGTCTAAAGCTGAATTTGAACTCAGGTCTAACTGACTTTTGGCCTACCATTCTATTCACTGTGCCACGAAGTGCTCCATTTTACAAACTTTATGAATGAAGAAACTACTGCTTAGAGAGGTTTAGAGCTTTGCCCAGGGTCACATAGATAAAAATTAAACCTAGGGTTTCCTGATTCCCAATTTAGCAATCTATCCACCACACCATAATGCCTTTCATTCAGTGTCACAGGTTTATTTCCAGACATGTGAGCTGTTTAAGACTCTACACATGGTTGTTCACAACCTCTAGTAGCCATGACTGTAATATGACATTAGCCAGTATTCAAAAGTGTAAAGTCCAGATACAAGATACACTGGGGCAAATACCAAACTAAGTGTCAACCTTGACAACTCCCCAGTGACCCTCAGGATAGTGGTTCTGCAATCACTGACTACCCAGGGAACTAGTAGGACACCCGTGACGACTTGTGTGTCCTCAGCTGAAATAGGGAATAAACAGAGGTTGTTCGTCATCAGACCATTTCAGCAACCTTTGAATATGAGAACCAGGCATGTGGATAGAGTACTGGATTTAGAGGCAATATTTGAATCCTGCCTCAGAAATTAGCTAGATATGGTCATCATGGACAAATCTTTTATCCTTTGAGATTTTCTGCAGTATAAGGATGATCGTAGCAGTGCCTACTTTGTAAAGTTTTATAGATAAAATGTTTTGAAAAATTTAGATTAATTTTTTTTTATTATTAGGAACTTGAACAAATTAATATCCCCTTATACAAAGAATGGAAAAAAGGATTGCGTATAAACTCATGAATATCTATTATGTAGAGATTAATTTGAAAAATGTGTATATTAAAATCAATATGACAGGAACAATATTACCCTGAATTTTTATGTCCACTTTTTAGCTTACTTCTGTTCTATCTATATTGTTTTAAAATTTTCATTGACATCCAAGAAAACTCTGAAGAACTTATGATGAACACCTTGAGAGAAAGAATTGATGGAGTCTGAATACATATTGAAGCATACTGTTTACTTTCTTCATTTTGTTTTTGATTTTTTATTTTGATCTGTTTTCTTTTACAACATGACTAACACGGAAATATGTTTTTTATGATGATTTATGTAAAACCCATATCAATTTGCTTGCCTTCTCAGTGAGGGGAATAAGGGGGAGGAGAGAATTTAGAACTCAGATTTAAAAATGATTGCTGAAAGTTGCTTTTTTCATGTAACTGAGGAAAATTAAATACTAAATCAAATAAAATGTAAAAAAATATTCATTGATACTTACAATTTTTATATTTTTTTTTATCATCTTGCTCCCATAGGTCCCACCCAACAAAATCCCACCTTTTAATAAATTAGTGAAGTTAAGCAAAACAAATCCACACATTAGCAGTATGCTGAAAACATGCTTTCTTCTGCACCTCTAGCTGATCACTTTTCTTCTGAAAGGTGGGAAATATCATTAGACTTCTATTTATCGTGCTAATTACAGTTCTTAAACATTTCGTGAATTTCTTTGAGGAAGTTGTATTCATTGTTTAAATTGACCTCCGGGTTTTTCTCAATTCACTCTGCATTGGTTCATACAAGTCCTTCTAGTGTTCTACAAATCTCTCTGCTTTGTCATTTATTTTAGCTCAGTAATATTTGAATATTGATATAACATAAAAATCATTCTCTAGTTTTTTGGTATCTACTTTTTTTTAGAGTTCTTTGTTACAATAAAGTGATTTTATAAATATGTTTTGTATATATGGATCCTTTCCTTCTTTCTTTTATCTCTTTGGGTGTATCAATAATAAGAATAATAACATATTTATAACAGTATAAATAACATATAGCTCTTTAAGGTTTGCAAAATGATTTAAAAATATATTTTGTTTTATTGTCATGTCAACCCTGGGAGGTAATGGCCATTATCATCATCATTTTTCTTATGAGAAAAATGAATCAGATTGAGGTCAAATGACTTGCCTGGAGTTACACAACTATGAAGTATTTGAGGTTAGATTTGAACTCAGGTCTTCTTGACTCTAGGTCCAGTACTCTAGCCACTATGCTACTTAGCCTTCATTATTATGATTATTATCTTCACATTTAATTTTTAAGTTTTGCTGGCATCTAAATGGGCAGAATAATTTCTACTACTCATTTATGAATGAATTCTTCATTTTATAATACTGGCAATTTGCTTCTATCCTTTTAATCTGGAATCTAATGGTTTATCATTTTTATTTTCAAAAACTGGCTCTTTCAATTACATTAGTGAACTGTTGGTAGAGGTGTGAATTTTGATTTATTTCTTTTGAAAAACATTTGAGAACTAACCACCCTAAGTAATTTTGACTCAGTGATATTACTGTTAAATATATACCGTAGGTAGGTCAGGGATGGGGGAAAGAACCCACATATATAAGAATACTTGCAGTAGCTCTGCAATGGTCAAAGAACCAGTAACATATAGTTAAACAAATTGTGGTGTGTGAAGGCAATAGAAATTTGTCAACTCATATAAATGAGGAATATGATAGATTAAGGTAAATACACGTGAAGAGACTGGAATCAGTAGAACAATTTGTGCAATGACCACAGAAGTTATGTGATAGGAAACAACGCTTAAAGATCTGAGATTTTTGCCTAATCATGACCTCCAAAGATGTATTTTCCACCTCTTGATAGAAAAGCAATGAACTAGAGGCACATAATCAGACACATATTCTCAGATATGGACAATGTCTTAATTTGTTTTTCTAGAATATACACATTTTTTATAAGGAAAATCTTGGTCTGCAGGAAGAAGGCATATGGCATGGTGGGTAGAGATAAATATGAAAAAGTATGAATAAACACTTAAAAAATTACATGAAGGGTGATGTAGTGAATAGAGCACCAGCCTTGGAGTCAGGAGGACTTGAGTTCAAATTTGGCCTCAGACACTTATTAGCCATATGGCCTTGGGCAAGTCACTTAACCCCAATTGCCCTGCTTTACCCCCTCCAAAAAACGACAAAAAACATTACATGAAGGGAAGGAGGGGAAGAAATGAAGGAGACAAAAATAGGGAAATTTGTTGCTACTTGGTTAAGGTCATATGTAAAAACTAGAAACCTGAAATTATTATGTGGGGAGGTAGAAGTTCATTTTTTTAGTAGTCTTCTTCCTCGTTCTTGATATCTCGAGTGATTGTTGACTGTGGAATTAACAATGAAAAAGAACATTTTGAAAAAGAGATCTTCAATTTTATTTATATTCTTTGATTTTTAAGGCTTTCTATTTTGGAATTGATATTTTTTGACTTGCTTCTTTCCTAGATTTTTTTAGGTGCATGTTTAACTCATTGATCTATTCTTTTTCTCCTTTGTGTTGAAACCATTTATCTATCTGTCTATCTAGTTTTTCCTAAGAACTGCTTTGATTACACCTCAAAAGTTTTAATATTTTTTGTTACTATTTCTTCGATGACATTATTTATCTTTTCTATGATGTGTTCTTTTATCTATCACTTTCTTAGGATTAAATTGATCTTTATATTAGTCAATCCTTGCTTCAAAAACTCTTTATTAATAATTTTTATTATTTTGGTCTTATTATTTATTATAATTATATATTATATTATACATTATACATTATTTATTATTTCAGTTAATAAATAATAAGGTCAATTTTTTTGTTTTTCCGAATTTGTTTATGGAGTTTTTAAATGTTCTAAGAACATATTCAAATTTTGTAAAGGTGTCATACGTAGCTGAAAAATGAGTTTATTCCTTTCTATTCCCCTTAAATAATCCACAGAGATCGATCACAATTAACTTCTAAAATTCTTAGGATCTTATTTATTTTTTTTAAGATTTATCTTGGTATGAAATGAACTTATTGCTGTCTCCAAATACTACAGTTTCATTATCTATTTTTCCCTGTAATTCACAGCCAGTAGAACAGCCAGGAATTGCACCCAAGTTCTGTGATTCCAACTCCAGAACAGAACGTCTCCTACACCATGGCCTTTCCCCAAGGTGCAATTAATTAATTAATAAGAGGCTTAATAAAGTATTATTAATTAATATTATCATATAATTAACACATTGCATATAATAGTCAATATAATTAATTGATATTAGGAATAGTAATTATCAATTAATAACAAGATTTTTCTTTAAATAACAATATATTACCTTATTATTTGAGATACTAATACCATGTACATCAAAGAGACTGCTGCCTCTTTCACATGACAATGTTGGCCAAGGAAATGTTTTAGGCTGAAGTACACAAAATTCTTCACTCTAACTTTTTATTCACTAGCCCTAAGACTTAATTAATCACTAAGTGGGTGTTTCAGGACTTTGGGGTGGGGAAGATAGTTTGGCAATTATAAGATTATTTTAACTCTTTGGATGCTGATATTTGACACATGAAATGTCTTTAAAAAAACCCCATCTAATGATATTTCATTTCATATCATAAGAAACTGTGTTACTTAGAGGGTAGCAAGTTAACCTCAGAGTTAAGAAGACCTGGGTTTACACACAAGGACTGTGTGTCTCTGAATAGCTATTAGTTCATCTGAAAATTCTCTATGATTATAAGTGAGAAAGAAGGTGCTGATCTTCATTGGTAGAGAGAGGTTCCTTTCTGGGAGTTCCCTACACCAGTGAAATCTCAAGGCCTGGATTGTATATCACATAACCAAAGCAAAAAAATACTATTGTTTTTTGGTTAAAACAGTTAAGATGTGTAATGAGCTGACAAAAATTGAATAGGATTTGTGGTTGGACTAAAGGTCATTTTATTTTTCCATTGTTTATTGTCTTGCTAATATTTTGTATTATAGACAATATTTAATATTTTATTTTTTATTTAAAAGGATAGAAAAGGAAATGAAAGACCTTTACCACGTAGTCCAGTAGAATTTATTATGTGACCCAAAATCTGCTCAAGACAGGATACAAAAAGGAGGGTTGGATTGGTTCTGGGATCTTATCTCAGAGTACATACAACTCAAGCATTAGGCAGACTGGTAGCATTGGGAGAGAAATCTTGGGGACCAGAAAATCTATACAATACTACTTAAGAGGCCAACAAATATTAGCCTGGATAGACTATGGATATTTGTCATTCTCACATTCTTTTTAGTTCCCCTCACACCCGCCCCCCTCACTGTCCTTTGCTGAGGAAAATGTTTATGAAAGACTAGTTAGAGCAGTGGTCTCCAAACTCTATTGTACTTTCCTATCATAAGCATTATTTTTATTATGATACTCAATATACTTATTTATATGACATATATGTAGATTTTATTAACATATTATATGTTATAAAATGCACACAAATACACATTTAAAAGGATGAGAAATGGAATAAACAGTTTAAAATTTTTAATTATAATTTTTAGAACAAAAATTTTTATTCTCACTAAAATATCAGTTCTAATATTCTGAATGACAGCTCTGTGTTTAAGGATGCATTGTTATTTTTGAGATATATATTCTGAAGGGATAAGGGGATTTATAAATAATACTTCTAATTAGTTATTCAAGTAATTTAGTCAATGCATCTGATTAATCAAGTAAATATTATTTAAAAATTATATTTTTATTAAAAGATGCACAATATTATCAGACGATAAGCCATGACCAGTGAGTAAATACCTTTCAGTAAGAGTCATGTTTCTCTAGGTGTAAATATTTACCATACACAATGCAAAACCATGTGTGAATTTTATCTATTTTTAACCCACCAGGACGTTTTCAGTGTAAATCTATTGCTTATTCTTTATGTGGTTCTCACTAGTGAATGGTATCATACTTTTGTTTCCTACTCATGTGTTGAGTTTATATTTGGGTTTATATCTGATACTAGAGGTAGTTGGGAGCTATTGGAGTTTATTCAATAGGGGGTGATAGAGCTAGAGCTAGTATTTAGGAAAATTAGGCTCTAATGGAGAATAGAGAGGCTTGAAGCTAGGAGATAAATTAGGTTATTGCAGTTAGAGGCAGCTAGATCACACAGTGGATAGAGCTCTGGGCCTGTAGCCAAGAAAACCATGGCTCAGACCCTTATTAACCATGAGGCCCTGGGTAAGTCACTTAACCTCTGTTTGCCTTAGTCTCCTCAAGTCTCAGAGTTGTTGTGAATGTTGACTGAAATAATATTTGTAAAATACTTAGCATGGTACCTTGAAAAAAAACAAACGCTTGTTCTCTTCCTCTTCTTATTGTAATAGTCTAGGGTAGAGGTGAAAAGAACCTGAACTCAGTGCTGGCTGAGTGGAGAGAAAAGGTCAAATGGAGAACTGTTGAGATAGAAATGACAAGATCTGACAACTGAGCGGATATGTTGGGTGAAGGAGAATGAGGATTTGAGTAATTACATTGAGATTATGAATCTGGGAGACTAGAAAGATTGTGGTATCCTCTATAGTAATGGGTTAACTCAGAAAAAAGCAAATTTTGAGGGGAAAAATGATTTAATGAGACCTTTGCTGTAAACTGCAAGCCACATTATATGAAACTCCTTCTGTCCCATCCAAAATGAAAAGGTGGTAGAGTGGAGCTTTTATTCAGCATGTGTGGGGCAAGACAGAAGTGTGCTGTAAGTGGGGGTGAGGCTTTTCTCAATGGCATTTAAATAGCTATTGTTGTGGTTGCCTAGGCCATGGCTAGGATATAACTGCCATATGAACTGATGCCTGTAGTAGAAGGGGAGTGTATCAGGGGAGAGGAAAGAAAGCAGCAGTCGGGGGTAAGATTAAAGGGTCTGATGAAAGTGACTGAATTGCAGGTGTGGTTGTATTGGAGACAATCTCTGTAAATGGCTGCCTCATGGAGAAAGAGATGTGAGCCTCAGAATGGTTCTTTGAGAATGTATCATGAACCACTGCTTTGAAGACCACAGACTTAGAGAGCAGATCATTTCTGTGTGATACAGTAGAAAGAGCATAGAGTTGAGAATCAGGCTTTGTTCAACATCATGAGTAGAAACAATTTAATGGACACCTGCTATATGAGTTTTATATATTTATGTAAATAAAATGAATATTGGTCATATATAATGGACTTTGGGGGATCTAATTCCAGCTCTACCAGGGCTTCTCCTCTTTGAGTCCCACTTTCTTGTCTCCGAAATAAGAGGATTGGGCTAGATCAGGAATTTTGAACCTTTTTTTGTGTTTTAGCTATCTTTGTCAGGCTGATGAAGCTATGGATCCTTTCTGAGAAGAACATTTTAAAAAACTGAAGGAAATTCTAATTTTCTGTTAAAGGGTAGTGAAAATAAGGGTGGTTTTTTTCACTTAAAACCCTCTTGAGATCTATCTATAAACCCCTTGGGGTTTGGTGGAGTCCTGGTTAAGATCTTTGGCTGATCATAAATTCCTCAATGTTATAACTAATTTTCACAATTTTTAAAATAAAAAACTGGTCTCACAATATGGAAAACTCAGGGGGTTTAAATAAAAAGAAAATTTAAATATGATTAAATTAAAAATAATTTTATTGAAATAAATTGTTTATAATATATGTAACATTAGTTTCATTTCCTGCATTTAATATAATCCCATTGTAACATTTCTTCCCTCTGACTCTAACCACTCCCCTCCAGAAAAACACCCAAACTCTTTTATTGCTTTCTTTTTTATATGGGAGCATTCATCCCATTCCTCAGATTCAACTACCATATTATAAGATTATATACCTCTATAAATGCCAAATATGACTTCAAGGTAAGTCAGACCCATTTTTGTGTGGCATAACAGATAATGGTTTGTTTCATGGTTGAAGAGGAATTGGAATAAAGGATATATGTCACCAAGGAAATGTAGGAACAACAACAAAAAAATAGGCTAAGTCACATGCTGATAGTGAGAGATAATCAAAGCTCTCATTGTGTGTTTTACTTGGTAGTTTTGGGATGTCAGGAGAAAGGGCAGAAAGTCCCCAGCACATTAGGTGTACCTCATGTGACAACTTGTGGAAGGATACAGGCAAGAGTTTAACAGGTTGGCCAGGCATGGCTGAGTTTGGATAAGCATCTTTGGAGGGAATATCCAAATCATTGAGATCATTGATTCATTTGAATATTCAAGGATAACAGATAAATATCTCCCATGGTTCAATGGCTTCTTTATTACTAGAATGATTAATTGCTGTTAATCTATTGTCTCTTCTAAATCATCAATAATAAAAAATATGAAAGTAATTAGAAGTATTGTACTAACAAAATTCATTGTAATGACATATTTCATGAACTGGCAGATTATTTTAAATTTTCCATTGTTTCTCCAGTTCTTTCTTTTACGTTTTCCACTTTTCCTGTCAGTCCCAAAATTACATCTCAGAATATCTATGCCAGTTTTCTGCGTAATTTTGCCATGGCGTTTTCATTAGCTGCCTCTATCAAATGCTTTTGGAGGGCCACTGCCTTAGGACTCCATGGCCTGTTCACAGCTAAAATGCTCCACATTTCTCAGAAAAGATTTAGAAAAGGAGCAATAATAGCCAAATAGCTCTCTGAACAGGGGCACAGCAGAGATTCTCATTTTCTCATCCTTGTCCATGATATTAGCTCCCTTGAATTTGCTAAAATCGTATTATACTCTCCTGATGTTCAAGCTGAAAGTGGTAGGTAAGGCAACCCTTTCCTCAATGATCAAGATTACTTGAGTTACTCTTTGATGAATGAAATATTTTAGAATGGGGAGTGGGCAGAGAGGTGGAAGGAATACTACCTTCCACGATGGTGAAGATAGCCAAGGAAGAAGTGGGTTAAACTCAGGTTCTTTAAAAATGTCATTGACTAGTGAGTGGAAATCAGCTGATATGTTGTCAGCTTTTCAAGATACCTGTTAAATGGTTCAACATGAATCTTATATTTAATTTTTATTTCATAGAGGAGTCTGTCTAGATTGATTTATTAGTAAACCATAAATCTTGCAACTTCCTTAGCAGCTTTTTTACCCTATTGTTTCTCCTTGGGTAGATTGATTTCTTTGAAATTTGTTATTTTGCCCATTAACCAAACTACTAATACTTAATCAGGTTCAAGTTTTGTTCACAGTCTGTACTAAGTTCTTGAAACATGCATAATAGGTTATCTCTGTTAAAGATCAAACATAGTATATGTTCACAGCTGGGTAGAGAAAGTAGCAAGGTCATGACCTCTTTTTCAATTTGACATGACTTTATTAAATGCCTGCTATATGAAAGACAATGTGATAGACTGGGCTTACAAAGGCAAAACCCAAAACGATTATTGCCTTCAAAAAGTTTACATTCTATCCAAGAGATAGAATACCAACCAGTAATAACAATGCAACATGATTTGAGGAAGTAACAATGAATTGAGTCAGAGAAGCCTTTATGGGAAGGAGGCCCCTGAGCTTAAAGGAAGATGAGAAAGGAATTTATTAGGTATGGGGGGGTGGGCTCCACTTAGGGCTCAGAGAGAAGAAATGGAAAATCTAGGCCAGGGAGGAGTTAGTTTAGCTTGTACTATTGATTACACAAAAGAGGGCAATGTGCAATAAAGCTAGAAATTATAGTAAGAACAGTAATGGTAATGAACATCTATATGGTGCTTTACACATATGATCTTATTTAATTCATGCAACAACCTTATCAGGTAGGCCCACATTTTATCCACATTTTTTAGATAAGGAAACTAAGTCTGAGAGAAGTCAAGTGATGTGCCCAGGGTCACATGGTAGGTAAGTTTTTGAAGCAGGGTTCAGATTCAGATTATCCTGACTCCAGTTCTAGCTCTTAAGGTTTGAATGAGATTCTGGTAGCCCTTACTAGCTAACAGACTTACTAGCTGTGTGATCCTGGGTAATTCACTTAACCCTGTTTGCCTTAGTTTCCTCATCTGTAAAAGGAGACAGAGAAGGAAATGGCAAACTATTCTAGTATCTTTGAGAAGAAAACCCAGATGAGGTCCCCAAGAATCACGAATAACCAGCAACAAAATATACGCCAGGTATTGTGCTAAGTACTGGAGTTATAAGAAGAGACAAGAGACAGTCCCTTCCCCCAAGGAGGTCACAGTGTAATGGGAGAGATAATAAATATTTACAAACAAACTGTTTACAGGATAAGATGGAAATAATTAAGAGATAGAAGGCACCACCTGTGTGGCTTTTTTGGGGTACATTACAACCTCTCAATCTTTGTTTATCAGCCTATAAAATCTATAATAATACCTATTTTACAGGATTGTGAGGCTCATATGAAATAATATATACTATTTAAATATTAGCTATTAGTTTCCAGGTAAATGGCAAGACCTGGAGGCATTGTTATGTAATAAGTATCTGAGGGATAGAATATGTCCACCAACAAAAACAATGCAAGATAATTTGAAGAAGGAGAGAGAAATAATAAGTAAGTGGATCAAGGAAAGCTTTATGGAAGAAGAACACAGGTTATACACAAATGTTGAACTTGTGGTCAAGAAAATCTGGGTTCAAATCCTATCCATACTAAAGCTGGCTGGCTTTAGCCATCCTGAACATCAAGCAACTCCTTAAGACTTATTTAATACCTGATGTGTGTTGGTAGAGGGAGTTTCAATACTGGGAGTTCCTCTTCCTATATCACAGATCCTTTGTACATTTGTCAATGGCAAAACTTGGGAAAAGAATTCACAACCAAGGTCACTTCAATTACTAGGTGCCATTCAATAAATTCCAATTCAGCAAACGTTTTTAAAGGACCTGTTCTGTGCCAGGCAATGTTCCAGGGATAGAAAAGCAAACAAAAAATTGCTTCTTTCCCCATGAATATTATTCTGCCATAAGAAAACTAGAAGTATACTTTGCTTTAAGTAAACACCCTGAATTTTGAGTTTATAAAGCTGATAAAATATGGAACCAATTTATCTGATGGCTGGAACTTACAGAATTTTCAGGTTAAAGTATATACTATGTCTCAGAAATGTGTGTGTGTGTGTGTGTGTGTGTGTGTGTGTGTGTGTGTGTGTACAGAGTTAAGTAATAGAATGCCACAGAGCTAGATCATTCCTTGAAAAAGTTTCCAATTCTGTCTGAAAGTTTCTTTGACCCCATAGGATATCAACTGATTTTTAAATGAGAGGTATATTTTTGCATTCAATTTACAGAAATGCTTCATAAACATTGCCAGAAGACCTCTAGTTTATAAAATTACTGGTCCCTGGCCTAATCAAGAATATTTAAAATAGTTATTTACATACATGTATGTAGTAGCAAGCACCCTAGCATATCCAGAATGGCTGCTAGCACAGGTTCTTTGATCTGCCTTTCTAAAGGAAAGCAACTCAAAAAGGGTTAATAATCTTACTTTAATCAAACATATATCATTTACCTAGTTCAGGGGAAAAAGTCAGCACTCTGAACTTCAGAGAAAATGCAAACAGAAGTTATAAGCAGACAAACATACAGACAGAGAAAATAACATAATTCAGCAGACCAACAGACAAGGCTTCCAGCTGTCCGACCATTTACATATATATAGTTAGCCACCAGAGAGAAGCACCAACATCTGGATTTTCAAAGCCAAGGGCTCAAATGCTGCCCAAAGTCTCATCTGACCGAATTACACAGCTCTTCCCAAAGAGATGCCCAAAGCAAAACCTCACCTCAGATATATATATATATATATATATATATATATATAGCCTTCTCCAGGGTCAGAGAACATCACAACCCTTTTGACCCACTTGACTACAAAGTAACAAAAGTTGTGCCTCCTGAAAAACAAGCCTCCCACTCCAGGCCCCGTGTGACCACATTCAGCCTATTAGGTGTCAGAGTTTATTTTCAAATCAGGAAATGTCCTCAAATTCACCTCAGGGGCAGGGAAGATCTTCAAATTCCTATTACCATTACAATATGTGATTTAATTTATAATGAAATGGTTGTCTTGACCAAGTTTTGAATACCTTTGAGCACTGAAACAGGCTTTAGATGTCAATTTTGTTTCAGAATTACAGCTCATCAAAGTCTTTGATACTAAAAAATACTTATTAAGTCAATGAAATTTTTGGAACCATTTGGACTCAGAAAGCATGGGCCATGAATCTAAAGAAATATTCAATATTTTATAGTCAGAAAAAAAAATTTTTGTATTTTGACCTTTAAATTAAACTTTTATTTTTTTAGAACCATATTATCTTGCAGAGTACACAGGGAACCCAAGCCAAATTGGGTGACCTTTTGTTACCTTGTGGGTTTGAGAAATGGGAAAGGAGTTGAATATCTCAGGAATTTTACAGGGAGAATCAGCTACAAGGTCTACCTTCTTCTGTGAGAGGGAAAAGAAATAGATGTGTCACTCTTGGACAAAATTATTTTTTCCATCCATGTGAAGCCTAAGACAACTAAATTGTGTATTGATGGTAGGTGCATTAATATTTAATGTAATAGGTGCAAGCTAATATTTGATGTAATTTTGATACTTGGATGACTGCACCTTCTCATCAGTGTGGATATATCCTCTCATCTTGCAGATCACAGCCCATTCAAGTCTTTCCATTCTGTATAAATCTTCTCCCTGACTTCCTCTGCATCTATCTCTGTGTGTGTGTGTATGTGTATGTGTGTATGTGTGTACAGATCATCTATTCCTCAAGGAACTTACAATCTAATAAGAAAAGATGATATACAAAAGGAAGCTAAAATAGACAAGGGAAGGATGGGTGAGAAGGTACCCTAGCACAGAGACACAATGACAAAATCCAAAGCAGTGCAGTTGTGTGGGAAATGAAAGGATGGCCATCATAGGTTTGGTAGAGGGTACTGTCCATTCTTTATTTTTCTTGCCTAATGTGTATGTGTGTATACATACTGATTATGATCTCATTTAAGAGCCTCTTAAATATTGTGATATTGATACATTTTCCCAATATTCTCTGCAAATAATCAATAAACATTTATTAAGTATCAACTATATGTCAAACTCTGTGCTAAGCACTGGAGTTACAAAGAAAAATAAAAAAGTTCTTTTTTTTTTTTTTTTGCTTTTTGGAGGGCAATTGGGGTTAAGTGACTTGCCCAAGGTCACATGGCTAGTTTTTTGGTGTTAAGCGTCTGAGGCCAGATTTGAACTCAGGTCCTCCTGAGTCCAGGACTGGTGCTCTAGTCACTGTGCTACCCAGCCACCCAAAAAAGTACCTTTTCTAAGGAGTTTACTGTCTAAGGAAGAGACAACATGAAAACAACTATATAAGGTAAGATATACACAGGGAAGGAAAGGGAATAAATGATGAGTGAGAAAGGTTCTAACTTTAGTATTAATTTTAATTTTTCCTCTAAGAAATTGATGGTCTAACTATAAATTACAACCACATTAGCAATTGGTTATTTCCTGTCAGATTATGCTAAATTTAATTTCTTATGATATTTTTCCATGTTCATCATGTCTAAAATTGCCTAACTTTCTTCTTCAAGAAAATACTCATAATAAATTTTGGACTTCTGTGTGGCTCACACATCATTCCCCATTGGCTTCTTTGTGTTCTTACTCTTTGACTATATTTTTCAACTTTTTTTCTAACTTCCCTGTGTTTTTTGAAGGCAGGAACTTTCTTTGCTTTTTTATTTGTAGCATCAGAAAAACATGTGGAAGTGATTGGAATTTGTGACAAAGTTAGGGACTGAATGCTGGCATGCTCTTGGCATATCTCTTAAACTTTAGGGAAAGATTTCAAAACATTTGGGAATGTGATAGGTCTGATGAGATGACCATTGAATCTAAAAGGGTTTTAGAACAATTAAATGCCTTTAAAAGAATGCAACAATACCCAGATCCCAATAATCTTGATGAGAAAAAAAAGAAAAAAAGCATTGAAGAAATCAAGGGTTTTGTCTTCAAGAAAAGTAACAAAAATAGATGATGGAAGAATATAGTTAGTTCAGCTTTCTTGCCAGAAGTGGTGTCCAAAAAGCAAAAGCCCAGAGCACGCTGAATTAAAAAATGCTAGCAGCAATGGTAGGGAATTTATTTAAAGGTATGATTAGAACATGAAGAGGAAAAAGGAAGAGACAGATGTATGCTTGGGGCAATGCACCCCACATGTGACAGAAGGCAAAACTCTTCAATTTTTCTTTTGCTTCTGTTCAAGAATCATCTTCAAATAAAGAAATATTTGACAAGGAATTTGGAGCCCCTGAACAGATGAAAATCTCCTATAATTAAACTATTCAAGTGACAAAATCATTCACAAAATGCTGGAGTGTAGTCGTTGTGTATCTTGAATTCAGCAAGGCATTTGATGAAGTTTCTTGTCATAGCCTTTCTGAAAGCTGAAGAAGTAAGGGTTCTGTCAAATTAACATTAGATGAGTTTTCAGCTAGCTCAAAAGCTGGATCCAATGCTACTAGCATTTCACTGTTTAGGTTGAATTAGATGGCCTCAGATAATTTACAGCTGTCATTTTCTGTGATTCTGTATTCCTGAATATTTTCTTGATGTCCAAATGTTACATGTCCCAGTTCAACAATGTCTTTTGGAAGCACCATAAATTGAGACCTATGACCCTAACTGGATTTTTCATCCCAATTTCCTCTGCAAATAGTCTATAAACATTTATTAAGTATCAACTTAGGTGTATTGCTTTTGTGAACTTAGTGGACTTTGTCCATTATTGTAAAATTCTCATCCTAAAACCTGAGAAATATCTCAGTTAATTTTTGTGGAATGATAGAAAAATGTATATCCTAGTGAAATTTAAACAGGGTCTTAAGTGTTTATCTGTAAAGTGCCCTCGCTACGTATTTGATATGCTGTTCAGAAAGCTAGGTTTTAGTGATAAAAAGTGAATTATCAAGCATTTAATAAATGCTTCCTTTTTTCCAGGCACTATGTTATGAATTATAGATTGACAAAAATAAAATGATTCTTGGCCTCAATGACCTTGATGTCAAGATCTTGATCATTTTTATTGGGGAAAACAACATTTATTTAAGAAGTGTGGAATAAGGATAAATCATCCATCTGTGATTTCATTGATATGGACTAGAGAATTCTCAGGTGAAGAATTTCCTTTGTACCTTATAGCCTTAGAATGTTGCGTAGGCCACTGAGAATCACACAGCCAATTGGTCAGTCCACAAACATTTATTAAGTTCCTGTTATGTTCCAGGCACTCTGCTAAGTGCTAGCCAGCATATGCCAAGGTTAGGACTTGGTCTCAATCCTTCTTGGACTCAAAGCCTAGTTTCTATGATCACTAAGCTATGCTGTAATGTATGTTCTTTAAAAATGTGAATAACTATATACACAATGAATACAAGGTATTCCTTTTAGGAAGGAGGCAGGAGCAGCTACAAAGGACTAAAACAGAGGTAGCCTTTGAGTAGAATTTTGAAGGAAACAAGAGAGTTAATAAAATATGAAATAAAAACAATCCATTTAGAGATACTTTCGACTATAACAGGAAAACACTGAAGGTGCTTTCTACACATTAAAAGGGGCCATATGTAGAATTAACTCAAGAGCCATTTTAAACCACTTTCTAATTCTGTCCTGTTGGGACTATGGTTGAGAAATCTAGGACAAAAGAGTGAAAATAATGATAAGGCTGACCAGTTCAATATAGGGAAGAACTGTCTAATAAGTCAAATTGGACAAAGGATAGGCTGCCTTTTGAAGGACTGACCTCTCTGTGTTTGGAACTGATGAAACAGAAAGCACAATGGCCACTTGTCAGTGACCCTGGAGATTTTTTACTTGATTGGGAGGTTGAACTGAGTGACCTAGCAGGTCCCTTCCAACTCTGGAAATAGATCTATCCTTTGCTGTCGTCTAAGCTTGATTTTTTTACTGGTTTATGATAGCAGTTAACATATTGTGGTTTGGGGCTGTCACCTCCCCCTTTGTCAGTACATTTTATTTTTCTTTTCTGGGATGTAGAATTCCAAAGCTATGATGGTGGAATGAGAAGACCTTGAGTACATCTGCTTTTGTCATCCGTTTTTCTTAAATGTGAGCATGGCATCCACCACATTCATGGGTAGTGCTCCTTGCTTTATCATTCATTACTGTGAGTCGTACTGTTTTGTTTGGACAGATGTTGTAGCAGATGAATCAAAGAAAGAAACTCTCAGGAATCACACTTTTGAATTCTCGTGTGCCTAGCTAGATTCACACTTTCTTATTGGAGATCAAAATATATTCTTGCAATGGATAAAACTACTTTTTAATGTGGACCCAATGTGAGAAATGCCCATGTTTCTAGACTGCATTGCAGAATTTAAAAGTCCCTTGGGTGGCAACAGTTAAATTATTCTGGTGGGTTGTACTGTTAATCAATCAGTAGCAGCAGCAGTATCTTTTTACTGTTTCTGTTCGCTTCTATACTTTTCTCCATTCCATGGTCTGTTTCAGCTTATTACATCATTCTCTTGGCGTTCCTTGTAGAAATGTCAGTAATTCACCTTAGCATTTTTCCCATGTCAGTTGCTAGGTGTAAACTAACCTGCTATCATTCTTCTAAATGCCACACTTAATGGAATCCTCTTCAATGTATACAACACCTTCATACTGAAAGGTTATGAGTTGTGCCCCAATATAAACTTATTTTCCCTACCTATAGAGTTATTGAAACTTATTGGAGAGTCCTTTTCACATGGCTGCACAGAACAATACCTGACAATTTCCTAACAAGAACCTTACAAAGGTTATTGAACTTTTCCCAATGTTGATGCTTGTGGAAAACATTTCAACCTTTCTCCTCTGTTCTTAATTGCACTGAAATCAAAATGAAACAATTGAGGAAAGCACTGAGAACTGGTGCTTTGAAGCTGTCCAATCCATGTAGCTGCTTAGCCTTGAATAAATTAGAATAAAGCAATGCCAGTCCACAGAGTATTTAGAAAGTACAAGTCATAGGACAATAATAAGCTCACTAAGTTTGTGACAACAGGTGAAGTCAAGGTTTAATCAGGAATAACTTCATTCCATTTGGAGACAGTAAAATGAAACTTGGATCAATCACATTGGTAAGAAATTATTCCTCTTTTAGGAATAAACCTCAAGTTTGTGGTATATGGTATAAGATGTTGACACTTTCCACATGAATATATCTATTCATCTCATTCCAGTAGAATGTAAGCACCTAGAGGGCAGGGACTGAATTTTTTCTTTGTATTCTCTGGGGTTGACCCCTAATGGGGATGGGATTTGAGCTGGACTTCTAAAAGGAAAAGACCAGCTCTCTGGGATCTGGACCCCAAAGCCTCTGAACCAAGCCACTGGTGTTTGCCTGAGGCATTGCCCATCCCAGTAATCCTTTCATTTGTCCTTTAATAGTGCTTCTCCCCCTGCTCCCCTTCATCCTTTGTTGCCCCTTACCCAGCCCAGCCTTTCTTTGTCTTTTACCTCTGGACCACCCCAGGCTATTTCCCACACTTAATCCCATCTAGACCCCTTCTCCCTTCCCTCTGGATCACCTCAGGCTAGTAACTACTCCAAGATCACACCCAGATTTTTCTGCAGTCTTTCTGTATAAAACTTCCATCTTGCTTTAAATTACTCAGATTCTTAAAATCTGGCCAATAAGGTGAATTCTTAAAATCTCACCCATCCCATCCGGTGTTTTAATAAATCTTGCTTCTGACTGAAAGAAGATTTGAGTTGAATTCTTTTCAGGCCAAAGCTGTGCCTTTTGCCCTTGAATTTTGGGGTTCCCAGCACTCCTAGACCATAATACCCCAACTCCAATCCATTGACTTGGCTGAAAAACTCAGAGTAAACTGAATTTGGCATTGTGCCAGCACATAGTTTGTACTTAATGAATGCTAATAGAATTAGGCCTGGCTAGTGATAGAATAAGAGATTGCCTAGGAGCAGGCAATCTTACAGTAGAATGGAGAAGCATTTATGAAGCACTTACTGTGTGCTAAACTCTTAGCACTTAGGATACATATAGAAAAACAAGATAATCCTTGTTTTCAAGGAGTACACATTCTAATTAGAGTAGACCACATGTATAGGAGGGTTCAGATACAGAGATGACAAAGCCTAATGATGAGGTATAGGTTTTGGAGGATTTCTAATGAGAAATCTTTTCTAGGTTCAGCGTCTGAAAAGAATTACAGGCTCAGCTGTCCTTTGGCAGATTTATAAAAGTTTATTGATTCACAGGGCAAAAAGGGATAGGGTGGGGAAACCTGGCTGGAAAAGGCTCGCAAGGTGCAAGGAGGAGGTAGTGTGATGCTCTTCAGCAGGCAGGGGTCTGCTAGAAAAACCTACCTGCTAGAAAAACCTACCTGCAAAGAGCAGGAAGTGAAACACAGTTTTTAAGGCCTAAGACTGTCAATCATAAGTTCATTAGGCTAATTAGGGGTACAGAGGTGGAGTTAGGGAGGGACCCAGGAGTGGCCAATACTTAAAGGGGCAAGCATCCTTCACATCAACTGTGCATGTGTTTTACCCGTAATTCACTGGGACAAACAGCAGGATGCCAGGGCTTGGAGGTGTGGTTTTAGCCCCGAAACGTCATAAAATCAATCATTGGTCAGATTTGAGGTAAAATTCAATAAGATATACCCATCCAGATTTGCAAATGGATGAGTTTTGTTTGCTAGGACAAAAAGAGGTAGTACCTTGAAAGGATTCTTGTTATCATTGCTAAAGAGTTAATGGTTTGAGAGCAAATACCTTTAGGCTGGGGGCAGGGAAAGCACAGTACAGCTGGGGGAAGGGAAGGGAACAGAGCCAAACTGATCTCACAACTGATGGTACATACACAAGACTGAAGTTACAACTATGCCACAAAAAATCACCCCAAAATATATTACATAGGCCATTCAGCACCGCTTTACTAGGACATACTGAAACAGTTTGCTGTAGTGGAAAGAGGGCTAGTTTTAGAGGCAGGTAAACCTGGGGTCAAGTCTTTTCTCTGATGCTTACTGGCTGCTGTACACAGGGAAGTCACTTCACCTTTTAGTGTCTCAGGAAAGTCTTTAAGATTATAAATTGCCGAACAAGCACGAGTTATATTAGTAAAGGGAGTTTCTTCACCCAAGGTTACCTACATCAAACAAATCACAGTTCTGGACACCCCTGCATCCCTCAAAATCCCCAATAACTGGTACCTAGTTGATGCTAAAAATATATTTGTTGAATTTCATTGAATTGATGGTAGGGCCTACTCTGGATCCCTACTAGCCTCTAGGATATGCTTCTATATTCCTCAGTGATACTAGAAACTGACCTAGTTTTCTTCTTGACTCCTTCCTTTGCCATCACCCTTGGTGACCTCAATGCTGATTTGATATTCCTACCTTTCAGATTCCCAGACTTCTCAGCTTCTATACTATCTCAGTTTCACTATCAGCTGTAATTTTTACCTCCAAACTCTATTGACTCTTCTCTGTAACTACAACTTTTGAGTCTTCCACCTCTCCCTCAGCTTCACTTTTTAGGTATCTACCTAACAGTCAGGGGCAGCTTGGCCGAGCACTGGGCCTGGAGTCAGGAAGACTCATTTTCCTTAGTTCAAATCTGGCCTTAGATACTTCCTAGTTGTGTGACCCTGGGTAAGCCACATCACCCTGTTTGCCTCAGTTTCCTCATCTGTAAAATGAGCTGGAGGAGGAAATGGCAAGCCACTCTAGTATCTTTGCCAAGAAAACCTTTCATGAAGAGTTGGACATGACTGAAACGACTGAACAATAACAACTCCTAATAGGTACAAGCCAGCCTTCAAAAAATCATTATGACTGACAGTTACAGCTTTGTGGAATGGGGAAATGGTGACTTGGCCTTTGACAGCTTAGTTCCCTGCCAGAACAGTAAGTCACAGTCAGCCTTCAGTGGCTTTCTACTATCAACCAAGATTAAATGCAAACTCCTCACACTAAGGTCCCTTATAATTTGACTCCAACTACTTTAAACGGATTTTGCCTTACCATTGTATATGACATTGTAAGGGAAGCTCAGTGATGTAGTGTATGCAGTGCTTGACCTAAAGTGAGAAAAACCTAAGTTCAAATCTAGCCTGTGTGACCTTGGACAAGTCACCTAACTTGTTTATTCAACTGTAACATAGGAATAATAGTAATACTTACCTCATAGGGTTGTTGTGAAGATCAGATGAGATAATATTTGTAAAGTACTTAGCACAGTACCTGGTATGTAGGAGGTGTTTTATAAATCCTAACAATTTCAACCAAAATGGGTTCTCAGTTCTTCCCCAAATATTTTCTGCCTCTTGTGCCTCTGTGTATTTGTGCAGGTGGTCTGGTATACCTGGTATGGGCTCCCTCTAGATCTCTACACATTGAGATTCTTATCTTTTTTCCACTCTTCCTTAGGTCTCTCATTCTCTATGAAGCTTCTATGGATCTACATTTAGAAGTGATTTCTTCCTCCTTACATTTCCAGTTCTTTTTTCTTGAACCTTTCATGCACTTATGTCACACTTGAAATTGTACTATATCCACATACTTGTGTCACCCTAGATTGTGAGTCTTTTTGAGAGCAGGGGCCATGCCATTCTTTTTTGTGTCTCTGGGACCTCATTGTAAAGCCAAGCACAAGCAGCTTTCTAGAGGACTGCTTCTGTGAATAGCTTTAAGGTTCTGGACACATAGTATAGTGAACTCTCTATTTATTCAGCAATAAGCTAAAGAAAAACATTCACATAAACCAAAGTTCAACATTTACAGTGAATAACATAACAACCCTCTACCAAAATAGCCACATAATTTTAAACAAAAGATATCATTCAGGATACAAAGTACAAAGGTCTCCCTCCCCTAGGTCATATTGTCTTAATTATGTCAGTCAGAAAGTCTTCTTTCTTCTTTATTGGAGACTAGCTTCCAATCATCCTTAACTCAATCATCCTTAAGGGATACAAAGTACAAAATACAAAGTTCTCTCAGCCCTAGGTCACAGTAAATCATGATCTTGTCAGTCAGCACTTGAAAGGTCCTTTCATCTTGGCTCCAGACTGGCTCCCAAATTCCATGGTTCCTCTTCCATGCTCCCAGATCTTGCTTGAATTCACCCAACTGTCACTTGGATTCACAGGTAGGAAGCTCTTAGTGCCTTGTCCAGCTCCTTGTCCCACTCCAAGTTCAGCTCCATGTCCAGTTCCAGGTCCAACTCTTGTTCCATATTGAAGCTTATGGTTACCAGTTCACCTCAAGCCCTCTGAAGTCTCTGTTTCTGGGAAGACAAAGCTTAGCAGAGCCACAACAACACACATTGCTGGCACCATCATCAGTTCACTTTCTTCCTATCAAATCAACACAAGTCAACAGACAGGGTGCTTCTGTCTGACAAAGTAACACAATTCAACAGATAGAATCTTTTTTATCTGACAAAGTAACACATTCAATAGACTGAATGTTTTTGTCTGACAAAGTAACAAACACAAATCAACACAGACAGGACACACAGAGTACTGGATACCACAAGTGCTCTCCTTCTCAGTTCTGCTCAGTCCCAACTGTGCTTCAGTTTTTTATATGTAATTAGCTCCTCCCCATTCTGCCCACTTGTTATGTCCTTCCTATTCAGGTCTTTGGCAAGTCCCTCCTACTGTGGGCTTCACAGGTTCTGTTTCTTAACAAAGACTTGACATAATCACGGGCAAGCCTCAAAGACACTTGAACTGAAACAAGGTGCTAAATACTCCATTGCTTGCCATTATACTCACACAGTACATTGAGTTTAGTAAGAATACTTCATAAATATTTACTAATATGTTAAACTAAAATGTTTGTAGTTAGATGAAGAATCTCCAAGAAAATTAAGTTATATCACTAGGGCTAAGGTTGAAATTGACTGGACTGGAACTGGCCAATTGTTAGGATCACCAGGATTAGTAATTATATAGGTACTCTGGGCAGTAAGGACAACCCAAAAGGGAAGCAACGAAATATAGAGGAAAGGAGATTGGGCAAATGTATATAGTTTTAGGGACTTTGATAGCAGGTAGCAATCAGATTTGTAGACAGATGGATAGTTGGTATTGAAGAAGTCTATTTGTGGATCACAGACACATCGTATGTGTGAGGACCAATTTTGATAAACTGGACTCTTCTCAGCAACACACAGTTGTAAGACAACTCTACAAGTCTCAGGATGGAAGGAGATACCTACATCCAGAGAAAGATCTAGAAAGACCAGAGTTTAAATGGAGACTGAAGCAGTCCACATGCTCTTGTTCTTTTCCATGTTTGGTTTTGTTTCTTTTTTCCCACTGTTCACTCCATTGGTTACAACCCTTCTATACAACCAGACTATTGTACAATGTGAAAGTATTTGCATATCCTATATTTGATTGCGTGCCGCCATGGGGAGGGGAAAGGGGGTGTGTAAAAATTTGAAACTCAAGGGATTGTGGAACTGGATCTTGTGAACTGAAAGTAAATAAACAAGTCAATGAAAATTTAAAAAAAATCAAGAAATAAAAAACAATACCATCCATTAACACCAAGCACTTTCTCAAAAGGGGCAGGAGAGCACAACAGGCCACCCACCCTTGAGTTACAAGGTTAAGATATCTCAGTGTTGAACACCCAAGGGAAGGCCCTTCTTTCATCTTCACTCGAGGCAAGCCCTCAGCAATTTCAGTTCCTGGGAGACAAGGCTCAACAAAGCCATAGCCGTGTCCTCATCAAGTCACTCTCTGCCTGTAGAACAGTCCCCAGAACCCCTGAAAACATCAGCAAGGCCCTCTTCCAGGATTTCTGTGAACATACAACAGGAAAATCCTCCTTCAGGGCTTCTGAGCCAACAGCCAGTTTCCAGTACTTCTACAACAGCAGCACTGTCCTTCACCATCAGGTCAATCTGGCAAAACAACATCAAAACAGACAGACAAAATACCGGCATCACAGCCAGGCCTCCTCAGTCCTTGGCAGTTCCGGGTGGCAGTTCTCAAAGTCCTGGGCAGCTCCAGTGG
>CM053583.1:143755782-143775087 GCA_028627135.1 Pseudochirops cupreus
CTTGGGCCTCTCTCCCAATTCACGGCTTCTCCCAGTTCAGCCCTTTCCCTTCATGTCAACAAGTCCATCCCACAAGTGGGATTCACAAACTCTGGGTTTTAACACTCAACCCAAAAATCAAGCCAATACAGGGGCATCTCCAAATTCCATTATCATTACAGGAGCCAGGCTTTTTTGAGATAGAATCAGCATAATCCTTAAGGGTCAATTGTTTATTTACCTTTAAATTTACTATTTCTGGAGAGATAATAGGAAGGAAAGAGAATATGGTTTCCCTAAACTTAAAGCACACAGGTTTTGTCCATTTCCTCTATAGAAGGAAGGAGAGATTTGTAGTCTCTGCTTGGACTACAGCATTTGGTATCTGAATTATGAACATATCAAAAAAGTTACAGTACTTTATTTTTTCGTTGATAGAGTTAAACCATTTGACAATCAGCAGGTATTCATTATGTGTATTCTATATGCCACACCCTGTTGTACATACTGGGGTACAAATAAATGAAGTAATCTCTTGTCTCATGGAATTTAAAAAATAGTCTATTTGTGGGAATTGGGGAGTGGTTTCTCATGTGAGCAGAAAACTGGCGTCGAATATGGTCATTCAGGTATTATCAGTGTTTTTTTTTTTGTCACCAGTAATGGATACTGACCAAGGGGTCAGTGTTTGGGGGCATGAATGCAATTCTTGATTTCTGTCTCTATTCTGTAATGGTGTTCTTCCTACACATCTGATTACTCTTTAGTCTCTTTTGCTGGTTCATTATGAAACTTTCCTCCCTTGAGCTTTATTTCTCTCCATATTCTCTCTCCCTCCCTCTTCTCAATCTTTCTTTCTCCTCCCCTCCTGTCTCTTCCCTGCCTCTTCTCCTGTCCTCTCCCCCTTCTCCTTCCCCGCCCCTCCTCTCTTCTGCTTTGCTTTCTTCTTCTTCTTCTCTCTATCTCTCTCCCTCTCTCTCTGTTTCTCTCTCTCCAAACTTCCTTATTTCTTTTGAGGATACCACAATTCTTTCACTTAGCCTATTTCATAACATCAGGTTCATTCTTGACTCCAACCACATATCCAATCAGATACCAACCAACTTGACATCTTTACATTCATGCCCTTTTCTTCTCCCCATGTCTGTCATCATGTTCTCATTATTGATAGCTTGCACTATTTGTATGACTTTCTGATTGGTCTCTTTTCTTCTAGTTTCTCCTGTCTCCAACCTATCTTGTAAACATTGCCAGATTAATCTTTTGAAGACCCAGGTCTTATAACATTTCATTATCATGTTCAAAACCCATCTATGTCTCCTTCTCTACCAGTAGAGGAAAAAACAATTCCTTCATTTGAAATTTAAGAATGTCCAAAATCTCCTTCTAACTGTTTGATTGTATATTACATTATTTTATTTCACATGCTGTTATAGTCAAGCTGGACTACCAACTGTTTGTAGCAACAAGCACCCTAGCATACCCAGGATGGCTGCCAGCACAAGTTCTTAGATCTGCTTTTCTAAAGGAAAGCAACTCAAAATGGGTTAACAATTTTACTTTAATCAAATACATATCATTTACCTAGTCCAGGGGAAAAAGCACCCTCAACTCCAGAGAATACAAACAAAAGTTACAAGCAGACAAAAATATACAGACAGAGAAACAGACCAGAAAACAGGACTTCCAGCTGTCTGACCATTACATCCATACCTAATTAGTTACCAGAGAGGGAAACACCAACATCTGGGTTTTCAAAGCTGGGGGGCTCAATGGCTGCCCAGAGTCTCATCAAGCCAAATCACACAACTCTTCCCAAAGTGAGCCCCAAAGCAAAACCTTACATCAAGGTATATACAGCATTCTCCTGAATCAGAGAATGGAATAACCCTCTTGATCCACTGCCCAATCACAAAGTAACAAGGTGTGGGTGTTCCTGAAAAACAAGCCTCCCACCGCAGGCTTCATGTGACCACATTCAGCCTATTATGGCACACAGTATATTTTCAAATCAGAGAAGGTTCTCAGATCACTTAAGCCTATCAAGGGGCAGGGAAGATCTTCAGATTCCCATTACTATTACACTGTTCCCTAAATTTGGCATTTCATGTTCTGTTGCTATGCATTTGCCTCGCTATACTCCCTCTTCTTAGGCCTGGAAGCTACTCCCTCTTCATCTTAACCTCTCAAAACACTTATCTGCTTTTGATGTTCAACTCAAGTACCACCTCCCCTGGGAAATCTTCTTGGACCCTTTGCTTGCTAACTTTTTTGCCTCTTTAAATTATCTTCTATTTAATTATCTGTATGAAGTTATATTCCAAATAATAATTTAACTTAAACTATTTCAAGGTGATGAGAATCTTACTCTAACAGTAAAGAAGTAAATTTAGTCTTGGTGTAAGGGAAAATCTCTTCACATCACCATAACAAAAAAGAATGGATGTCTCAGGTTAGCCATTAATGGAGGTCTCCAAGCAAAAATTGGATGGCCAGGAAAGTTGTAGAAGGGGATTGTTTTTCAGGGCATTTGTTAGGATTGTTGTTTTGTTTTGGATTCAGTAGGTACCAAGATCTGTTCTAACTCTATGATTCTGTGATTCTGATCATTGGTCTTTAAAAGACTTTTTTTTTGTCTATATGGGGGTGTGTGCGAAAGGATGATCAAGGAAGAGAGAGGAAATTTGAGGTGGAAGGGATGTAAGCTACTGACTATATAGAGAAGTCAGAATTGCTTCATTTATATTTTATTTCCATTTTCTGTGTAAAAGAGAATGACCCTTACATTTGAAATGACAAAACAAAACTGATTAATGGAATCATTATCCAAGATATGTAAAATGATGGTAAGAGAGCATGTTGCTGTGCTTGACAAATTGAAATCACTCGGCTCAGATGAATCTACATCCCCAGGTCCTGAAAGAATTGGCAGTTGTGATTTGCTGAGTTACTGACAATGACATTTGAAATACGAAGGAAAGTGAAAAAGGAACCCATAAAATTGGAGAAAGGTGAATGTGCTGATTTTCCAAAAAGGGAAAAAGAGAGTAAAAAAACTATAGGTTAATGAATGTATCTGTGGTTCTGGGAAAATTCTAGAACAGATTTGAAGAACTGGTTGTTGAATCTCTAGAGAGGGAAGCAATAATTATAAAAAAGCAGAATGATATCAAGAATAGGTTATATCAAGAATGAATCAAATTTCCTTTTATTAAAAAAATAGAATAAAAAAAACTAAAAGAGGGGAATGCTGTGCATTTTCCCACAACCTTTTGCTAAAGTTTCAAATGATATTTTCCTGGAGAATATGGAGAGATATGAGTTAGACAATAACATAAAGAAAGGATTTAAAACTGGTAGGATGGCCAGACCAGAGTAATTGTGATAGGTTCTGGTGAAGTGCCCAAGTGATCCATTCTAGGACCTATATCATTTTATGTTTCTATCACTGTCTTGATTAAAATCATAGATTTTGTGTTCACAAATTTACAGATGACACAAAGTTGAGAAAAATAGCTGAAATGTAAATGACAGAATCAAGATCCAAAGGATACTGACTAGATTAGTGGAAAAGGCCAGTGGAATGGGCTTGATCTAAGAAGCAATTCAAGAACGGTAACTGCAAAGTCTACACTTGGGTACTAACATCAACTTCACAAATACAGGACGAGGAGGTGTGTTTAGACAATAATTAACCTTTAAATGTTGTTGGAGCTTTATTGGGCTACAAATTCAATATTAAAAGTTTAATACAATAATGCACTCTTGGAATGCATTAAGAAGGATATTGCTTCTAGGAAAATGAAGGTGATGGGGTGGCTAGGTGGCGCAGTGAATAGAGCACTGGCCCTGGAGTCAGGAGGACCTGAGTTCAAATTTGGCCTCAGACACGTAACACTTACTAGCCGTGTGACTTTGGCCAAGTCACTTAACCCCAATTGCCCTCCAAAAAAAAAAAAGGAAAAAAAATGAAAGTGATATGCCTCATCTGAAGTATGGCGTTTAGTTCTGGGCCCCGTAGTTTAAGAAGGACACTGATAAATTCATGTGTGAGGACTGGTTGAAGGCAATGGTAACATTTAACTTGGAGAAGAGAACACTCAAGAGGCACATGATAACTGCTTTCAAGTATTAGTAGAACTGTTAGGATGAGGAATTAGAATTGTTCTTTTTGGTCTCACAGGGCCAAACTAGGAGAATTGAGAGGAAATTGCAGAGAGACAAATTTAACTGTCCAAGAGCAGAATGATCTGTCTCAGGAGGTAGTGGATTCTCCTGGGTAGATACGTTGTACTGGATATTCTTTACATCTATTGATTGGCTTAAATTACCATGGAAGTCTATTCCAGTCCTCAAATTCTGTGATTCTGTGAATTTAAAGCTTTAGGAATAGAAATACTGATTTATAATCATAGGGCTATTTGAAAGGAAGAACAAATGAAGACACCACCATTTTATAGGTAGCTAAATGTATTCAGAAAGAAAATTTTAAATGGAGGTAGCAACTGCTTATGTGATGACTTGGATTCACCTTCTGTATGGAAAAGAGTTCACTGGATCTTTGGGCAGTGTTAGATGGAATGTGAGGCTGAATAAGAGGCATTTTCTTTCTGTAGAACAGGAGGCCAATTTAATATCATGATTGTTTAAGGAATATTCCTTGGGTGTGTGGCATGTGGTAATTTGTTCCATGCCATACTCATTCATTGGCCATTTCATCACAAAGTTTTGCCAAATATAACCTCTTAGTTTCTAAACATTGCGTAGAGACTATATTTTATATCACTGAGTACTACAAGTGATGGATGCAGGTTAGTATAGGGTAATTTTTCTAAATGCTTTACTGATGACATGGAAAAGTGGACTGTATTTTTTAAATTTTTAATTTTTTGGGGAACTTAAGCTTCAATAAGTACAAATATTTAAATATACAAAGAATGACAAATGAGAGGACTAAATAAGAAACTGTGAATGCCTACTGTGCTGCACAGTTTATTCTTAAGACGTAGATGAGGCAAATGACATAGGTTTTTTCCAACTTAAGGAAACATCATTTTGTAGCCACTCAAAATTAAAAAAAAAAGTTTGCTTGATAGTGTAAGGATGATCAGCTGTGAAAGACTTAGCTACTCTGATCAAGGTCCATAATGAAAAATGCTGTTCACTTCCGGAGAGGGAACTGATGAACTCTCAATGCAAACTGAGGCATACTTTTAAATTTTATTTTTATTGTTTTACTTTGTTTTGTGTTTTCTTTTGGAATATGGCTAATATAGAAATGTGTTTTGAATGACTTCCCATGTATAATCAATATCAATTTGCTTATCTTCTCAAGAAAAGGAGAAGAGCAAGTGAGGGAGAGAATTTCGAACTCAAAATTAAAAAAAATATTTAGAATTTTAATATATAATTGTGAAATATTTAATGAAATAAAACAAAATGTAAAAATGGTTTGCTTGGTATGATGCAATAGTCAGAGCAGCCTTCAATTTATTCAGAAGAACTTTATTATGTATTTATGAGAGAAAAAGACAAGAGTCAAACAGAATGGACAGGCATAGTTGATGTCTCTAAGTTCTGATGTATCCAAGTCAATGGGAATGGAAGTTGGTATCAGTATCCTCAGAGCTTACATGGACTATATATAAAGTGAAAGAACTGAACTGGATGATTTTTAAGTTCCCATTTCCCTTTAGATTTATAATCCTATAAGCTGTACCTTCCATGTACCTTCAGCTACTAGAATTGAGTAGAATTGAAGCTTTTAAGAGAAGTGATTATCGAATTTTTGTCCTTTTGGTGTAGATCACAACCTTCATAACCCTCCTTGCCAAGAATAAATAATACATGTGGAAAACTGTTCAGAAACAGTTTTTGGAAGTTAGAATATATTCTTTCAAAATCACAGTCATGGTGCCTTTCTTTTAGCAATTAAGCAGAATTTGAAACAAGACTCTATTCCTGAGTATAAAACACATGGATTTAATGTTCAACCAACACTTTGTGTGAAATTTTAAAAGGCATCAACTATTTGTGATAGGGGCAGTGAGGTGGCTCATGGCCTAGAATGTTTGGAATTAGGAAGTTTTGAATTAAAATTTGGCCTCAGACAATTACTAGCTGTATGACCCTGGGCAAACCACTTAGCCCTGAGTTTCCTCATCTGTAAAATGAGCGGGAGAAGGCAATGGCAAACCACTCTAGTATGTTTGCCAAGGAAACTCCCAAAATGGGATCACAAAGAGTTGAACATGATTGAAATGACTGAACAACAACAAATTTGTGATCAACAAAAGACTTGAACAAGGGTGTACAAGAAACAAATTGCATGTGGGCCTTTTCTCTCCTGACCTAAATCCCAAACTCACTATACTTCAGTGTATAGCAGAAAGACTTGGTGGCCAACTTTTTGGTGATCAACTGTGGTAACTAATTGTGCCAAAAAAAGAGACTAATTCCTGATATTTTCGTGGTGCATGTCATTTTTCAAAGCCACTGCCATATTTATTATCTAATTTTCTTCTGTAGGCATTTTATAAGTGATGAACTGAATAATAGTAAGGCTAAATTTCTTTCTGAAGGTTCCATGGTGCTTGAATAACAGAATTTGTTTTCTTTTGTTCTCTTGCCTTCTTCTCTATGAGTTCACTCATATTAGTCCTCAATTTTCCTTGAGAGGAGGCATTTATTTTTTTTAGCACTATGATGGTCCTATATCTGAGCTAGTTATCACTGGAGAACAAGGCCTCATGATAAATGAACTGGTAGTTAACCTCCTCATCTGGTGCCTACTAGCTGGATCTGTCACAGCTGTATCTGTGACAGAAATAGTCTTCTTTCCAGCATTATGCCTAATAACTGGTTTTTCCTTGAGACAAGTAAAATGGCTGAAGTCAGCTAATACCTCAGAAATGGTTTTCATTTTATAAGATTTTGTTCATTTCTTTTATATTTACTATCCTGATAACTGATTCCTGATACATTACACTCCCTTCAAATTTAGTACAATTAATTTGCCATGCAGGACTTTCTTTTTGTGGTAATTACCAGTTTTCTGAGCAATACAAGAACATCTAACCTTTTAAAAGTGAGGCCATCCTATGGGCATCAAGAATAATTCCTAGTTAGAGCTTTAAATTCCACTTTCATCACAAAGGCACATTGTCAGTAAAATAAATTAAAGCTGCCTTGCTGTGGCTCCTTTGGCCAATGTTCTACCACAGGCCCATATTAATATTTTATTCCCTTTAATATTATTACATGATGCAGCCTTTATTTAAATGAATTTGATGGGTCTCATGGTTGGCTTGACAACAAGAGGGAAAAATTAATGTTCTGCATTTAATCTCAGTTCAAGGTGCTAAATTATTTTGGAGGTCGATGCTGTCATGCATATCATGCTAAATTATTGAATGTAATAACTATTAGCCAGCTGTCTATTTATAGATTTTAAAAATTGCTGTTTACTTCATGCATCTTGGGTTAATTTTTAAGTGGATTCCTCTTTAAGTTTTTCCTCACATTCCTTGCTATTATCCTGCCCCTTCCAACTATGGCATGAGATAGAACTGAGGGAATATGCAAGCTACTAGCTTTATAAGTGAAGGCTAATCTGTTTAATGTTATCTGATGTTGAGAAAGTTCCTTTTGCTGTGTTTCAGGTTGCTGGATGAGATCAGATACATTGAATGGGACAGAGAATTTATAAGAAAGGTAATTTGTTTAAGATGAAGCCCTATGATCCCTGTGTATGAAAGGAAAATCAATTATTAAAAATAGAGCTGCTGAGGTAACTGCTACTCAAGTCATAATGAACAAGAACCATTTATTCTGATTATTCTTAAATGTCATTAGAAGTTTAGTTTAATGGGGCAGCTAGGTAGTGCAGTGAATAGAGCTCTGGATCTGGAGTCAGGAGGACCTGAGTTCAAATGTGGCCTCAGACACTTGACGCACTTACTAGCAGTATGACTTTGGACAAGTCACTTAACCCCAATTGCCCTCCAAAAAAAAGCAAAAAAAAAAAAAAGAAGTTTAGTTTAAAAATACTGTGAGAAAAGACCAGAATGTAAAATAAGGCCAGTAGGTTTTTAGGATCATTTTAAAGGGGTTTATAATACCTTTTTTTTTTTAAAAATGTAGACATTGTACTCTTGTAAATGTTTTCTCTTACTACTTTAAACTTTTCTCCTCAAAACTTCTGTATTGTTTATTTTAAATAGTCTAGATTCATGAAATGATAACACATTTTAAAGATGAAACTTTCACTTCATGGTCAGACAGCAGCGTGATCATGGGCACAGTACTGAGTCTTTTTATAGGAAAAAAACCCTGTAGGATAAATTTTTTTTAATGAATAATCATTTTGTGGATGGTTCAGATCCCCCTCCGCCTGTTCTACTGTTTTCAAATCTGTTTACATTTGACTGGACCGAACCCTTTTCCGTGTCTAAACTTTGGCTCATTATTTTAACGTCTGGTTCCTATGTCCAAACCTAAAGACATTTTCTTGGTTTTTCCAGTCAATGTATGGGTCTCTTTTTTCCCCCATTTTTATGATCTCTTTGGGATACAGACCCAGAAGTGGTATTGTTGGGTCAAAGTGTATGCACAATTTTATAGCCCTTTGGACATAGTTCCAAATTGCTCTCCAGAATGGTTAAAGCAATTCACAACTCCACCAACAATGCATTAGTGTTTGAATTTTCCCACTTCTTCTCCAATATTTACTATTTTCCTGTTCTGTCATGTTAGCCAACCTGGTAAGTGTGATGTGGTATCTCAGATTCATTTCAATTTACATTTCTTTGATTCATAGTGATTGAGAGCATTTTTTCATATGACTAGAGATAATTTTAATTTCTTCCTCTGAAAATTGCTTGTCCATATCCTTTCACCATTTATCAATTTGGGATTGACTTGTATTCTTATAAATTTGACTCAGTTCTTTATATATTTTAAGAATGAGGCTTTTATCAGAGACATTGGCTATAAAAATTGTTTCCCAGCTTTCTGTTTCCCTTCTAGTCTTGGTTGCATTGGCTTTGTTTGTGCAAAGCTTTTCAATTTTACGCAATCAATATTATCCATTTTGCATTTCATAGTGTTCTTTATCTCTTGTTTGGTCATAAATTCTTCCATCCTCCATAGATCTGACAGGTAAACTATTCCTTGCTCTCCTCTTTTGCTTATAGTATCAGTCATTATATCTAAATCATGTATCCATTTTGACTTTGTCTTGGTATTGGTTGTAAGTTGTTGATCTATGCCTAGTTTCTGTCATACCATTTTCTAGTTTTCTCAGCAATTTTTGTTAAATAGTGAGTTCTTATGCCAGGAGTTGGAGTCTTTGGATTTATCAAATAGTAGATTGCTAGTTGTTGACTGTTGTGTCTTGCATACTTAACCTATTCCAGTGATGCACCCGTCTATTTCTTAGCCATTACCAAGTAGTTTTGATGATTGCTGCTTTATAATATAATTTAAGGTCTGGTATAGTTAGGCTGCCTTCCCTTGCATTTCCTTTCACTAATTCGCTTGATGTTCTGGACCTTTCATTCTTCCACGTGAAATTTGTTACTGTTTTTCCATCTCTATAAAATAAATTTTTGGTAGTTTGATGGCACTGAATAAGTAATATAATTTAGGTAGAACTGTCATTTTTATTATTTTCCCTTGGCCTACCCATGAACAGCTGCTATTTTTCCAATTATTTAGATCTGACTTTATTTGTGTGAAAAAGGTTTTGTAATTGTGTTCATATAGTTCCTGGGTTTGTTTTGGCAGGTTAACTTTCAAATATTTTGCAATATCTACAATAACTTTAAATAGAATTTCTCTTGCTGTTGGGCTTTGTTAGTTATATATAGAAATGCAGATGATTTATTTGACTTTGGGGCCACTTTTTAAAAACAAAGAAATAAATCAGTAATACATAAATCCTTTGTTTTTAATGAAAGAAAAACATTTAAATGTTGTACAGGCTCTAGTTTTTCAGTTCATAAGCATGGAAAGAAGGGGGAGAAAAATCAGATTTAACCAAGGACTAGGATGGACTTAAGACCAGGTGGATTTCTTCTGTGTGAGATTGGTATTAATGCAACTGGGCTGGAAACAGGTGCAACAGATACAGATTTCTCTTCATTTTGTCCTCGGTCAACTTAAAAGTTGGCCTCCACATTTTCAGGAGCATTACCTTCTTTCTCCCTTCAGACCTTAAAATTTTGTAGAATTTCTTCTTTGGAGCCCAAGTGATTAAGAATTGTCTCTTAGATGGCCCATGCTGACTTGACCCAAAAATGTAGATTTTCTTCAATTGTTCTAAAAATGTTAGATGCCATTTTGTGACTTCTCATCAGTTATTCTCTAGGCTCATCAAAACCCCAAAGTTAGGCCCATTACTCTGAGGTTCAAATACCACAGAGCTTTGTCTGCCACTGGAGTTGATAGTCTTGAAGGTGATGGCCATGGCAAATCAGGATCCCTGTTGGTCTAGGGGTGGAATGGGGTCTGTGTGAAGCCACTACTTTAACTTGTAAGGCTGATTAGAATCTACAATTTTGTTCGATTTCTGCCAAGATGGTTATATGAATAAGTGGAAGACTATCCCACTCTCACATAATTATTCTGGCAAAACGCTGAAGTTGCACCAGACCAAATGATGACCAAAAAATTCAATGAGAAATTGCATTAAGGGACATCTCCCACCTCAGGACTGGACAAAAGTCAGTCAGAAACCCATAGGCAAATGGAAGAAGGGCCTCTTAAAACAGAACAAGTACCACAGACAGGGCTTGTATGATCTGTATCATGAGACATTAAGAGCACATAGTTGCTTTAAAAAAAATCCCAGGGTTGGGGAGATGAGGATCTTTTGAGAGTAACAGCATCAGTGACAGAGCCTGGTGCCATAGAGTTCAGACTAGGATAGGCTGGGACTGGGAACTCTGAAGCTGCTAACACTGTCCTGAGATGCCAGAGAGGGATCTGAACGTCAAAGCTCCATGAAGGTCTAACATTAGGAGGTGGTCATCAGATCTAAGGTATACCAAGTAGGGCTATCTCATCAAAATGTGCAACAGGGGGAAGAACTTGGTCCTACTATAAAGTTCCAATTCATGAGCTAAAGCTAGAGAAATTAATAAATCAAAAAACTATTAATTAGCATAAAATATACCAAAATGAACTCCATAACAATTGGGATGAAGTGATTTATCCAAGGTCAACTAGGTAATAAGCTGCCAGGTAAGGCTTTTCCTCATCCCCTCCTAATCATTACTCCTCATTCCTGTTTTGAAATTACTTTGTATTAACTCATATACTGTTCTTTCCCCCAGAGAAACTTAAGTTTCTTCATGACAGAGCCTGTATCATTTTTTTCCTTTTTCTCCCATGAACTGAGCATAGGCCTAGGTCACTTATTCAATATACGTTGACTTAATTTGGTTCTTGAAAATGGGAATCTAGTTCATATCTTTAGATCTTATAAAAGATCAAGAAACCCAGCTATTTGGGGATTGGGCCTTTAGCTCTTTTTAATGTTTGCCTTCTATGCTCATCTTAAACCATGGAAAATAGTGTTTGTGAGCTTTTGTAAGTTTAAACTCTTTGAACTGTTTTCCTTAAAGTGACAACCATTTGGCCAATGGGCCATGGTAAGGAAGGTAATTTTTCTTCTTATTAACAAACAAGGATGAACCAAAAACCCAAATAAATGAAAACCAAAACCAAAACCTTAGAATGCCTTCCTGCAGGGAAGATAAAAGCTCATCCCATGGCTCTGAGGGTGGTTATAGGTACTGAAGTGTCTCTCTGTCTCATATTTCTTTCACTTACACTTGTGCTTTACAGATAATTTCATTTACCTATGCAAAAGACCATGGAACACTTTGTTTTTGATATACCAGTAATGCTCACAGATATAGTTCCCAGACCAGGCATAGCAAAATTTTCCAGGTTCAGTAGGCTAATTGTATATAGGCCTTGCAAAACTATAAAATGATAGCAAATAGCCCAGTGTCCACATAGCTTTAATTTGAGGACATTAATTTTTGTGTTTCATTAATTTATAAGTTTCTTCATCTGTTTTGAGTTATGTAAAATAAAGGGGGATGTAATTTTTGAACTTTTTTGACTTGTGCTTGAAGAGAAAGTTAGATTATGAAACATTTCTTGGAAATGTCATAGATACAGTAGCTGATTGCCAGTATGATCTATTTCATGGAGTTTTGCTGATGTATGATTAATGTTACTATATCACTATTACTATTAAATGTTATTACTGCTATTTTTCACTCATTGGGTCACTAGAAAAGCAAATGAAAGGGAGAAAAGAACATGGATATAGGGTAAAAATCTCATTTCTTCGTATATTCCACTAATTGAAAATTGATTAAGTAGTTAAATTGAATTAAAATTACTGAACAGTATTCTACAGAGCAGTTGTGTCCTCTTGGCTCCTTCAGCTCAGGTCACCTCTGTGTGCCAACTCTGCTACTGAAGATCACACATTTTCCTCTGCATTAATGTAAAGTACTATTAGTAATGGGTTGTGGGAATTCTTCTTTAGAAGTAGGTGATACTACTTAGCCTTAATTTAGGAAGTTTGATTAAATTGTTTGAAGCATAAGTTATTTGAATGTTAAAGAACAGTTTGTGATTTTAGACTTAAAGCTGAAAAGAAAATGAAAGGTCATCTAATCTAGGCAGTTACAGATGAAGAAATTTAGGCTCTGAGAGGTTTTCTCAAGGTCACATAGTCAGGAAGTAGCAGACCTGGACCCTGAACCTTGGTTCTCTGTCTTTATATTCCCATGTTCTCTACAATAGCACGTAACATTTTTCCTTAGATCAAGATTCTCTTCCCCATCCAGAACTCCCCAATTTCTATTGTCTTCACCTATTAGAATGTAATTTCCTTGAGGGCCAGCACTGTCTTTTTATACTTGTATGCTTAGCACTTAGCATAGTGCCTGCCACAAAGTAAGCACTTAACAGATGCTTTTAATGAATTAATTATGAACTATTTACTTCCTCTAGATTTCTAAGATGTTTTTTTGTATTCTACTGATCGTGGCTATCTCTAATAATTCAAGTTTGTTCTTTCTCAAAGGAAGTGATGGGATCATTTGGAAATGAATTCAAAGTAGTGTATGCGTGTGTGTGTGTGTGTGTGTGTGTGTGTGTTTCTTCCTTTAAAGTATTACCACAGTTAACTAGTGAATATTGAAGAATTTTCTAGGGTATTTGTAGAACAAGTTACTCTGTCCTTTCTCAGTTCTTCTATATCACCCCCTTCCCCCGAAAAACAACAACAAAGGAAAACACAGACACACACAAGAATATAACTCCTGATTCTCGTAGTTGAACAGCTGAAGCTTCTTTTTTGTGTGTTATGACCCAGTTTTAGCTTTCTCAGGTTTGGTCTCTGGAGTGTGTCCATCCATCACTAATTTATATTGTGACTGAGCAGCTGAAGTGTTCTTCAGAAACCTTTTGGGGACTCCCCAAGGAGTCTGATGCAAGAATTTTCTTTCCTTTAAAGTTATCCCTTGAAAACAAATGCCAGACAGATTACAATCAAACACAGGAAAGGAATTTAAAGAATTATCTAGCCAAAGAATCTCAGGCCTCCACGCTGGGTGGGTAGGAAGTATTTTTCTAATGAAAGATTAGGAAGGATGCCAGTGATCTTGTACTTCATAGCATGGCAGAGCTTAATTGGCTTTCCATTCATGTACAAAATTGATGTTTTCTCACTGATTTGCTTCATATTATGCCTAATTAACCACATTTCCTCCAAAATGTAATGTCAAAGAAAAGCTCATATTTGGTGAAATTAAATGATCAGGATAAAAAATATGAATGGCTTCTACTCCACCATCACTCTTCTCTGTTATGTCCAATGGAGAGTGATGACAATATCTCAATGTTCCTCTTTGTCAAAATGCCACTGGGATTTGTACTTTGGGGAAGAGAAGAGTTGCCATATGGGTTTTACCCTATAAAAATGAAGTGTCAGCCTTTATCAAAGGGACCAGTTTGAAATACTATATATTTTTCATGAATTAACTCAACATATTCTTTCAAGTAGGCAACTAAGTGGACTGAACATTGGGCTTGGCATCAGGATGATTTGAGTGTTCACTAACTAGCTGTGTGACTCTGGGGAAATCACTTGTCCTTCTCTTACTCTCAGATTCCTTGTCTGTAAAATGGGGAGAATCATACTGCCTTCCCCACAGAATTGTTGTGAGGATCTAGTGAGATCAGTCACTTAGTCAATAAGTATAAATTAAGTGCTTACTATGTGTCAGATATTGGGAGATACAAAGAATAGCAAAAAAAAAATCTTTGCCCTCAAGAATCTTGCAGTCTAACATGTAAATAATTAGGAAAATCCAAGATAAATATAGAGTAGATGGAAGGTAATCTCAGAGAGGATTACTAACAGCTGGGAGAGTGGAGAAAGGAACTAAGAAAGGTCTCTTGCAGAAGGTGGGAACCAGAGGTAATTCATGTATAATATTTTGCAAGAATCTTAGCTAGAAATCTTTCATCTTTAGCAGGAGATGCTTTGAACTTGGCACCATGCTCTTTAGAACACAAAGCAAAGATACTCCAAACCAGTTGACACCCTCTGATTTAACCTATTTTTGATCCTGATTTCCTGGTCACTTGTTCACTCTAGTTTAGAGTGAGCATTCTGTATTCTTTCATGTTTTAATTTTGAGTGGCCATACTGCCTTTAATCATCTTATTGTTCCAAAAAACTGCTAAGGGCTTTGGGATTAGTATCCTCCAGTTTCTCAGTTACAAAACTCTCTCTATTCTCACATGCAGATGAGCAGCTGGAGGAAAGAGACACAGAGATAAAGTTAAACCAGGAAGTCAGGTTGTTATTTTTCCCCTGCCAGAAAGTTTCTAGCTATCTTATGTATGTATGACCATCAACTACATCTCTCTCTCTCTCTCTCTCTCTCTCTCTCTCTCTCTCTCTCTCTCTCTCTCTCCCTCTCCCCCCTTGCTCTCTCTCTTTGTCTCTCTCTGTCTGTCTCTCTCTTTACCACTCTCCCCCTACCTACCACCCCTATCCCTCTCATCCAATCTATTGCCAAGTCCCATTGATTTTTGTCTTCCTCACACCTCTCTTAAACACTACCTTATGTTCTTTGACATTGCAACCGCTATGGTGCGAGTCCTCATCATCTCATGCCTGGACTCTTGAAGGAGCCTGCTGTTTGGTCTCACTGCCATTTTTTCCCATTCTAATTCATCCTTTTCTCAGCTGTCAAAGTGATCTCCCTAAGGCACAGATGTCACACATACCACCTCTCTATTCAATAAAATTCAGTAGCTCCTTTATATATCCAAGACCAGATATTAAAATCCTCTGTTTTGCTTTTTAAAGTCATTCGTAAACTGGTTCTTTCCTACATTTTCAGCCTTCTTAAAACTTACTTCCCCAATATACTCTTCAAACCAGTGACATAGACTTCTTTGCTGATCTTTGCACAAGGCACTCTATTTTCTGACTCCAAGAATTTTCACTGGCTGTCCTCTTGACTAGAATTTTCATTTCTCATTTCTGGCTCCTAGCTTCCTTGGCTTCCTTCAAGCCCCAGCTAAAATTTCACCATCTACAAGATGGCTTTCACGATTCTCCTTCTTAAAGGAAGACTCCAAGCCCAAAAAGATGAACTTAAATGAAAGAGTCCAATCACAGATTAAAAAAACAATTATTGTCTGAGAAGAAGAACTTGCAAGGCTTGCCAGGGAGCCGAGAGGGAATGTGAGTTCTCAGATGCTCAAAGGGGGTATTGAAAAGGGTGAAATATTAATAGTTTCTAGAGGTTTTCAGGAAAGGAGTGGGGGCTTTTTGGGATGAAAAATAACCCTCATCCTTAATTTAACAACAACAAAAAAATAAACACAAAGATCTCTTAGGATAAGAACAGGAGTTTATTCTCTTCCCTGGGAGAAGAGGGCAATCTTCCCCATGACTCATCATGGAGAAGAGGTGTGTTACAAAAGATAGTACAAGAATTTATACCCTAATGTAGTCAAGCCCCCTTCCTGACTGTCTTCTCTCTCATTGGTTGAGAGGTAGACTTCACAAAATTCTTTACAAAATGGGATAGCAAGAAAAAGGGGGAAGGGTCTCAAAGCAAGGGAAGAGGAGTGAGCTTGGGCTGCCCCTGACTCCCACCAGCCAGAAGGATGGGCCCACTGAAGTGGGAAAGCAGACAAAGGAAAATGAAAGTGATTGACAGCAGCAATGGAGGAGGAAAAGGGAAGTTATCAATCCCAAACTGCCTGAGAAGTTTTCACTCATCCCATACAGGGCTAAGAGAGAAGACTTCTGTAGACACAATAAACCAGGGATCGAGATGTTCAGAAAGTCCTGAGTAAGGTTTTGAGTCTGTAGTTGCTCCTCAAGGTTGCCCTTGAGCTGGTCAAGGCTGGTTGTATGGTTTCTGGTAACTACAGATATCTCCAAATTCATCTAGAGTTCACTTTCAAAGGATCACTGGTATGTCAAGCACCTCTAAGCCTCAGAAATCTTTCTAATAGATTAGTTGTTGTGTAACTCCATTGTCTCATTCCCCTCTGAAGAAGGAAGTTCTAAGATATAGTATAGTCATTACAGAGTTCACATCCTTAATGGCAATGCTTTCCCTCTATTAATTATCTCTAATTTATCTTGTGTATATCTTATTTATACCTAGTTGTTTGTATATTGTCTCCTTTATTAGATTGTGAGCTCCATAAGAACAGGGATTGTGTTTATCTTTCTTTGTGTCTTCATAAATTAGCATAGTACCTGGCACATATTAGGTGCCTAATAAATGTTTGGCTTGATTTGACTTGTTGAATTCAAATCTCTTCACCATCATCAGAAAGTGTTTATTACATGCTGTTTAAAGAATGATATTTTCCTAGTTGAAAGTGAACAAACTCCCTTTGCAGGGGAGCGGGGAGAGAATGATTCCTTATCTCTTTAGCTAGTTGTGAAATAAGATACTCTCATTTCTCTTCAGAGAAATGTGTGAAGTGCACACATTTTTAAAAATTAAATTATTTATTTTAGTTTTCAATGATCACTTCCATAAGTTTTAAATTTTCTACCCCTCCCTCCCTCCTCCCTTCCCAAGATGGCTTGCAATCCAATATGGACTGTACACATACATTCCTATTAAACACATTTTCACATTAGTCATGTTGCATAGAAGAATTATAAAGAATGAGAAAAAACCACGAGAAAGAAAAAAACAAGCAAAATAAAACAAAAAAGAAAATAGTCAATTTTTTTTTTTTTTGCATCACGACTCCATAGTTCTTTCTCTGGATGTGACTGGCATTTTCCATTGTGTGTTCTTTGGAAGTGTTTTAGGTCCTTGCATTGCTAAGAAGGCCTGAGTCTATTAAAATTAGTCCTCACACGTTGTGTACAATGCTCTCTTGGTTCTGCTCATTTCACTCAGCATCAGTTCATATAAGTCTTTCCAGGATTTTCTGAAGTCTGCCTGTTCATCATTTCTTATAGCACAATAGTATTCCATTATATTCACATACTACAACTTGTTTAGTCATTCCCCAGCTGATGGGCATCCCCTCAATGTCCAGTTCTTGGCCACCACAAGAAGAGCTGCTATAAATATTTTTGTATATGTGTAATGGTAATGGAATTTGGAGATCCCCTTGTGTTGGCTTGGTTTTTGGGTTGGGTGTTGAAACCCAGAGCTTGTTAATCCCACTTATGGGATGGACTTGTTGACTGCAGAAAGAGGGCTGAACTGGGAGGAGCCATGAATTGGGAGAGAGGCCTAAGCTGAGAGGAGGCCAGAAGGACTTTGGGAGAGCAGTATCCAGTATCATGGAGCCTGAGTTGTTTAGAGAAAGACTGCTGAGGGCCCATTGGAGCTGCTCAGGCCTTGAGAACTGCAACCTGGAGCTCCCAAGAACTGAGGAGGCATGGCCGTGATGCTGATATTTTGTCTGTCTGTTTTGATGTTGTTTTGCCAGATTCACCTGCTGGTGAAGCACAGGGCTGCTGTTGTAGAGGTCTTGGAAACTTGCTGTTAGTCCAGAAGCCCTGAAGGAGGATTTTCCTGTTGTATGTTTACAGAAATCCTGGGAGAGGGCCTTGCTGATGTTTTTAGGGGTTCTGGGACTGTTCTACAGGCAGAGAGTGATTTGATGAGGACACTGGCTATGGCTTTGTTGAGCCTTGTCTCCCCAGGTACTGAGATTGCTGAGGGGTTTCCTTGAGTCAAGATGAAAAAAGGGACTTTCCATGAGTTTTCAATGCTGAGATGATATCTTAACCTTGTTGTACCTTAAGGGTAGATGGCCTTTTATGCTACCCTGCCCCTTTTGAGAAAGTGCTTGGCGTTAATGGATGGTATTGTGATTCAGTTGTGTCCAGGGGTGGGAAACCTTTGGCCTTTTGGTGCTCTGTGATTGGCTAAATGAATACACTTTGTTTATGATTGGAAACTGTTCTCCATTTGAAAAGAGACTAAATGAATGTACTGCCCAGGAGTGGGCTACTTTGACTACTGATCCAGGGGTGGGATACTTGGACCTTGGTACTTTGCAATTGAATTGAGAACTTGCTTGCTAAATGAATGAGTTACACTGTATTTTGACTTTCTCTGTTCTATGAATGTTTTTTTTCTTGAATTTTGTATTCTTATTAGTGACCCAAATATCCTCATAGCAGATTTGCATTTAGCTGGTATTCCACTATGTCTATTAGGACAATTTTCTTATATTTCTCTGTCTACCCCTGTCCATCCCCTTACTGTAAATGTGGGATGTGATCTTTTTTTTTTAAGTTTTTAAATTTTATTTTAGTTTAAATCATTCATTTCCACAAGATTTTGAGTTACAGATTTTCTCCCCATCTTTCTCCTACCCACTGCCCCAAAACAGCCATCCTAGTGTATCCCCCCTCCCCCAATCTATTCTCTCCTATGTCTTCTCCCCTCACCCCTCTGACTTTTCCGTAGGGCAGGATGGATGTCCTAACCACAGTGTCTGTGTATCTCAAGTTCCAGTTGGATGTAGTTAATAATAATAATAATGATAATAATGATAATAATAATAATAATAATTCCATATATATATGTATACATATATATTTTTAACATTTGATTGTAGAACTTTAGATTCTACATTCTTTCTCCTCCTCCCTTGCCACCCACCCCCACTGGAAGGACAAGTAATCAAATACAAGCTGAACATGTGAAATTACGAAGAACCTCTCCATAGTGAGCACACTGTGAGAGTCTGATTACATGTCCCCTCTTCCTATCCTGCCCC
>CM053583.1:143775587-143816059 GCA_028627135.1 Pseudochirops cupreus
CTAGCTTTAAGGCAATCTTCATGTTTATTGGAAGCCCCTTGTGGGGGAGCTCTGGCTGCACTCTCCTCCTCTCTCTCTCTGCCATGATCTTTCTTTTGCCCAAAGAAGGAATCTAGGGTTTGGTTGCTGTTCTTACTTTGCTTCTTATGCTTATTCTTACTCATGGTTGGTCAGTCCATGATTTTTTTTCTTTTTTTAAATCTCTGTGGGGCTCTGTTTCCAGAAGGGAAAGCTGTGTCCCAAATCACTGCTATAGCTGAGAGCTGCTATAGCTCTCAGGAACGTGCTGGGTCCCTTCCCCACTTCCATCTCCCTGGATAAAGAAGACTCACAAGACCAAAGCCCAAGACTGCAATCTGGATCCAGGCCGCTCAATGTGAGAGCACTTGGCCTCTGAACGATTGCTTGGTCCTCCTGCAGTCTGCAGGCCAAGGACGCGGAAGCTGCAATGTGGAGGTGGGTGCAAAACCTCTACCTTTTGCTTCCCAGCCCTGGAGGCGTTTTGGCCAGACTGTTTTTCTCTCAAGACCTCGCAAGTCCCACTGACCTAGTTCTGAACACTGCCGCAGCTGCCGCCAATCCCCTTACCCAAAGCTCCAGCTGTTCCTCTTGTCTAGCCACCCCTGGGGCTCAGCCAGGGCTTCAGGCCAGGCTGGTTTTTGTTCGCAGTGCTGATATGGTTCCTCATAGCCAAGCTGACTTTAGTGGAAAGTATATTTGTGTGCGTTTTGGAGTTCTAGGATTAGTTTAGAGTCATATTTTGTGGGTATTTTGGGGTGGCTGTGTGAGAACTGTGATATTTTGCTGCTCCTACACTGCCATCTTGGCTCTGCCTCTGTGAATGTTTTGCTGAATAAATCGGGTTTGCTATTCTGGTAATCTGAACCTTGGAAGTGGCCTTGGCTTGAAGGCATTACAACATGTGGGTACTTTCCCCATTTTTATGATCTCTTTGGGATACAGCTCTAGAAGTCGTATTGCTGAGTAAAAGGGTATGCACATTTTTATAGAAGCCCTTTGAGCATAGTTCCAAATTACTCTCCAGAATGGTTGGATTTGCTTACAACTCCACCAACAATGAATTAGTGTTCAAGCATTCCCACATCCTCTCCAGCATTTATCATTTTTCTGTTTTGCCATTTTAGCCAATCTGATAGGTGTGATGTGGTACCTCGGAGTTGTTTTGATTTGCATCTCTCTAATCAATAGTGATTTGGAGCATTTTTTATATGACTATAGATAGCTTTAATTTCTTCCTCTGAAAACTGCCTATTCATATTCTTTAACCATTTAACAATTGGGAATGACTTGTATTCTTGTAAATTTGACACGATTTTCTATATATTTTAGAAATGAGACTTTTATCAAAGACAGTGGTTATAAAAATTCTTTCCCAGTTTCTGCTTCTCTCCTAATCTTGGTTGCATTGTAAAGTGCATATATTACTCTGAGTCTGTGTATCCATTTCACCAGAACAATTGTTTGAAAAGTGGGAAAAATTATTTGTTTTTTTCTGTTGTCTAAATAGTGTCAAATCTGGTGGGTTGAGACTTACCTTCACCAAATCCCTAAACCAGCTGAATTGAATAGTTTGATTAAATTGGCTGGTTTAAGTCCTTTGTGAACATAGTTACAAATACACATAAAAGACATATAGACAAATAAATCAACATAGGAAAAAAACCACACATATTAAGAAAAAATGACCTTTTAGGTCAACAATTGTCTTCCAGAATAATTTTATCAGTTCATGGTCCTCTTTAAAAATGAAGGAGAAACAGAATCTGTGAGTAGACTGAGTTGCCTGAATGGAGACACAGCTAGTTGGGTAACTCAGCTCTTCCTCTTCCTCTCCCTTTCCCTCTCCTTTTCCTTTCCAAAGGAAGGTAAATTTTCATGGCCAGAAACTGCCCACTTAACTTGGGGGTTTACTGGCTAGATTTCTTCCTCCTTCCTTGTCTCCTCCCTCCCTACCTCCTTCTCCCTTTCCCTCTCCCTCTCTCTCTTCCTTTCTTTCTTCCTTCTTTCCTTCCTTCCTTCCTTCCTTCCTTCCTTCCTTCCTTCCTTCCTTCTTTTCTCATTCTTTCTTTCTTTCTTTCTTTCTTTCTTTCTTTCTTTCTTTCTTTCTTTCTTTCTTTCCTTCTTTCCTTCTCTCCTTCTTTCTCTTTCTTTCCTTCCTTCCTTCCTTCCTTCTTTCTTTCTTTCTTTCTTTCCTTCTTTCCTTCTCTTCCTTCCTTCCTTCCTTCCTTCCTTCCTTCCTTCCTTCCTTTCATTCCTTCTTTCTTTCTTTCTTTCTTTCTTTCTTTCTTTCTTTCTTTCTTTCTTTCTTTCTCGAAACCTTAAACCCAGTTCGCTCTGAATCTCATAGATTGGACCACAGTAGGTCCCTGGACAAGCTCCACTTAAAGGCTGTATTTTGGACCTTCCTGATTTAGAGCTTAGAGCAAATATCAATGGTGACTGTTATTACTGATTTGGAAGATGTTTGTATGATTTTTAATAGTTTGTCTCTTTATTTGAGAATCTAGTAGATGTGTGTTTTGGCTATTTATCTATTAGGAAACAACTTGGTTAATGGGTAGTGATAGATATACACAAAAAAGGTTATCAATAAATTTTTTAACACAGAAAAAAACAAAAAATGGGCAGTAAAAACACAAAATGAGCAATTTTATCATCTTGCTAAATTATGCATATATACACATATCTACATATACACATTTCTTTTAAAATCATGCATAACAGAGGTTGTTTCTTGTAATAATTTTATGTTCTGTGTTTTGGAATATTTGTACTCATAATGATTTTTAAGTTCACAAAATAGAATAAAAAGGTTTCATATTAGCAACAAGAGCTGAAGGGAAAATGAAGAAAGGTACTCATTTAGACAAAATGAGTCTAAGGAGCAATCACAATATCTGCTCAGAGATAGGAGAGACAGGGAAGACAATCTCTGTTATTCGTATATATGGCAAGTACTTCTGTACCTTTGAGTTTGGGGAGGAGGGTAGTGAGCTAAGGTTTGGTCATCCTTTTCTAGGACTGTTTAGCTTCAGGGATGTCTTCTTTCAGCCAAAGAAGTTAATGACCAGGAAATCTCACCTTCCATCAATACTATTTGCAGCAGCTCAGCCACTTTCACTGTAATTTCAATTTCATTGGCTGATGAATTCTCAAATGGTGAAATCTGAAAGAGGAAGGTCAAGTGTAGTAGTCATAGGAGAATGAGCAGAAAAAGCTGTTAATAGGCACATGGAAATTGGAAAGAAGAGGACGATTGATCCTTTAGAGAGTTTTAAATGATGATTGATTTCTCAAAATTGTCAAGCCTGTGATTGCAAAGACTTCTTTTTCAAGCCTAGGCGAGATGTGATTTGAAAAAAAGGGACAGTTTTGAAACAAAAGAAAAGTGAGGATGATGTTACCATTTCATTTTCTGTAGTTTAATCATGGCTATTTCTGGTGAAGTTGGAGCAATGGTTTTTTAACAAAACAACAGGTACTCATTAATATGACATTAAAGAAATTAAATAAGTTTTATTTATGTCCTGTGCTTTTACCCTTGTCATTTCTGTACATATCTCCCCTATCTCCTCCACCCTAGATTAGGTAAATTATACCAATGACAATATACACATTCTTAACTTACAGTGCAAACTTCTCCCTTTGTATATTAAATATTTTAACTCGTGTTTCATTTTCAAGAAAATGACCAAAGATACAGAAAAATATTTTAAGTTATACTTACCTAAATGTTTGGTAAAGAAGAAAAATAACCTTTCTATAAATCACATAAATAGCCAGCTGCTGTCATTTAATCTGAAAGAAATTAGAGTTTCCAGATCTTCACTACGCAAGGTTTATGAAGCAGTCATATTGTGAATAAGTAACACAAGTATCAAGAAAACACTTTTAAAATATTTTCTGTATTTTAAAAATATCTTTCATTCCCCCTCCCCACAAATTCCTCCGATAGCTACAAGAAATGTCATGGAGAAATAGCCAAAAGCAAGTTGAATGCTTGTATTGACAGGTTTTATAGTTATTGAAAAACTCAAAATATTGCTTACAACCTACTCAATTTATTATGACTGTCATTTCCCTCCGTATGAGGTATTTATGGGATGAAGTTGTCCCTGATCTGTCATGTACTAATATGTGAAGTGAAACATTGAAGGTCTTTTGAATCATCTTCCCTTATGGTGGAAGTCAGGCTATTTTTGTTTATTTTTGAGAGTCTAGGGAATGAAATGGGGTAGAGGGAAGATTTGTCTACTATAGCAGTTATCAACCTGTGGGTCGTGACTCCTTTGTGGTTTGAATGGGGTCACCTAAGACAATTGGAAAACACGTATTTCTGATGGAGACACCACTCTGTATGTCTCCAGGAGGGTCTGCCCACATGCAGATATGCCCACATATGAGTATTAAAGAGTTGCAACATTAGGAAGGGTGAGAGTCACTGGTCTACTAGAATGACCTACAGACTGAAATGTATGGGATGAAAATGATTAACAAAAAGTTGAAACTAAAGATAAATGAGATATTAACATATTGATTCCCTCAGTGAGTTCAAATCATGAAGCCCAGACAAGATTTATTTCAGGCTACAAAGAGAACTTTGAGCTCCACTTAATGGATAGCTAACTGTTGATGTTGCAAACATTAGAACCAGAAGAGAACTTCAGACCTGGATGATGAGTAAATCTCATCTCAATTTTCCAAGAGGATAGGAAAATTAATTCTTCAAAATATGGGCCCCTGGTTCCTGTCAAATGTTAAGAAAATTTTAGAAACCATTGTTAAAGGGCTAATTTGTGACAATTCATAGAAGAGTTAATCATCACAAGACAGTATGAATTCATTAAGAACACATTTTGTCAGACTAGTCTTTTTTTTTTCTACTTTTTGACAGTATTACTAGATAGTGAATTAGGGGAATGTCCAAGACATGTAATACCTGTATTTTACCAAATGATTTGCCATAATCTCATACTTTCATTGTTGATTAGATGGATAGATGTGGCTTAAATAAAATTATAGGTAGGTGGATTCAGAACTTGTTGAATGTCTAGATTGAATGAATTAATGAATTAATTTCAATCTGGAGGGTGGGCTTTGGTGGAATGTACAGGATTCTTTTCTTGGTCTTGTTTTGTTCATAATTTTTATCACCTACTTAATATGAAGGCATAGATGTCATTCTTATTACATTTTTAGATGAAACAAAAATAGAGGAATAGCTAATGTGTTAGATGACAATCAGGATTCTAAAATATCTTGACAGGCTGAAATAATGGGCTGAATTTAATAATATGACATCTAATAGGAATATTGTATATTATTATATATTATATTGCAATTAAATCAGGCAAATGTCTGAGTAAGAGGTTATGTCTAAGCCCATATTTCATTCATTACCTAAAATATTGAGAAATGTGCCAAGTAAAGATAAAACAAAAAGAGAGATGAAAGGAAAGGATGACAAATACCAGTAGAGAGATTGAAAAAGAAACCTATCAAAAAGAGACCCCAGTTCAATAAATATTATATAGAATAAAAGATAAAAATACAACAATCTTAGAAAAAGGAATAATACTGCAACAATGATAATATAACCCATAGAAATGAGAATGGAACAATTGCAAGAGCATCTAAACTGTTTTCAAAGATGTCAATATAAAGATTAAAGGAAGAAATAAAGAGGGAAAGTATAATGTTAAAAAAATTTTAAAATGTTACCAAAGAATAGCTAATTTTAGAGCAAATGATGGCATATCCATCTAAAACACTGTATCTTTGAAAAAGATGGGACTCATAACTGAATAACATTGTAATGAAAGAAGGACTATTAGAACAAAATCAAAAGGCATCTAGAAGAATGCCTGAGATTTGTACAAGCCAAAGCAACTGACTTTAAAGACAATATGTTAAGACAATTTGAGAATTATTGTATTTCCAAAGGAACATAATGAAGCAAAAAGCCCAGGAAATCACACAACAAAATTGTCCATTTTTATTCAAAACAGAGGGCAAACTACAAATTCACAGATCATTTACAGAGGACTTCCAAATTTAACTCACACAGAAATAATGTGTTCAAGTTACAGAATTGATGGTGATCTGTAGTCTTTTCTGTATGGTGCATATGTATAGATATATCTGGTTGACTGTCAAGTCAAAAAGCGTTTATTATGCCAGGCACTGTACTAAGCACTAGAGATATCAAGAATGGTAAAAAAAAGAAACAAAAAAAGCTTAGCAAAAAACAAGAAAACCAGACCCTGCTCTCAAGGAGTTCAAAGTTCAAGGTACTCAGTACTTCTAGTACCAAAGTTGACAACTACCAAAGCAGACAACTATTTACAAACAAGACAGGATAAATTAGAGAAAATCAACAGAGTGGTCCTACAATTAGGGAGATCAAGAAAAGGTACTTGTAGAAGCTAAGATTTTTATTATTTTTAGTAATTGAATTAATTTTTAGTAATTAAAGGAATCTAGGGAATCCAGGAGGCAGAAATGAGGAAGTAGAAAATTCCAGGCATGAGGGATAGCCTGTGAAAATGGATGGAGTTGAGAGCTGAATTATCTTGTGCAAGGAACAATAAAGAGGTAAATTTCACTGGATTGCAAAGTTTATGGAAGACTTGAAAAGCAGGAAGAGGCCAGGATATGAAGGGCTTTAAAACCAAAAGGGATTTGCATATTTGATTCAAGAAGTGATAGGGAGCCACTGGAGTTTATTGTATAGGGAGATGACATGGACAGACCTGGGTCTTAGGAAGATCACTTTGAGAGTTGAGTGGAGGATGGGCTAGAATAGGCAGAATCTTGTGGAAAAAAGACCAACTTTAGCAGGCTATAGTAATGTTCCTGATGTGAGATAATGAGGGCTGGACTAGAGTGGTGGCAGGGCCAGAGGAGAAGAGGGGGAGTATATGAGAGAGGTGACGAAGATAAAAATCAACCAGATTTGGTAATAAATTGGAATATGGGGGGTGGGAGGCGAGATCTGGGTGACTGGACGAAAGTTTGCCCTTCAAAATCATAGGGATGTTAGGAAGAGGGGAAAATTTTGTGGGCAAGATAATGAGTTCAGTTTTGGACACAATGAGTGTTAAATGTCTAAGAAATATCCCATTTGAAATGCTGAAAAGGCAGTTGGGGGTATGATATTGCAAGTAAACAGAGAAGTTAGGGAAGGATAGATTTGAGAATCTTTTTCATAGAGGTGATATATGAATCTATGAAATCTGATGAGACTTTTAAGTGAGATAGTATAGAAGGAGAAGAGAAGAGGGCCCATGACAGAACCGTGGAGGACAATGAAAGGTTATTTGATATAACCTGGGTGAAGACCCAGTAAAGGAGACAGTTGGACAATAAAAGAATAGCGTCATAAAATCTAGAGAGAAGAGATTGTCAAGGAGAAGTGGGGGATCAACAGCATTAGAAGATATAGAGAAGTCAAGAAAGATGTTGATTGAGAAAAGGCTATTAGATTTGGCAATTAAGAGATTATTGGTAGCTTTAGTTGCTGATTACAGAAACTTATGCTATTTATAAGTCTGTATTATTTGCTTCATTCTTGGCCTACTGACTCTGCTCCTCATGAGCTGTATCATTTCTGATTTGTTCTAGCTGACAACTATGTCATGTTATTTAATCATGTGCTTTGGTGTACTATTAAATATTTTCTTCCTTCACTCTTTTTTTTTGTTTACCCCAGAGCCAAGATACTTACTTAAGAATTTTGCTGCTATAGGTTCTTTGCATTTGACCTGCCCTAAGGATAGAAGGCTTACTAAGCATTGATTTAATGATGATAGATTTATATTTACTAAACTAACCTCCCAGCAACAGGGGTATTTATACCAATGTCCCCTTTGCCTTAATCAAAACATTTAATGGTGGAATGATGCTACATTGATAAACCAGTAACTAACAAAATATATTGTGAATAGATTTTTTTCTATGTTTGAGTTATTGTGAGAAAAGACCTTAGAAAATGTCTAGTTTAATCCTCTCATTTTATAGATGATGAAATTGATGTCTGGAGAAGTGATGGGATGTGTGCAACATCATAATGGTAGCAAGTATAGGAATCAGGATCTGAACAATACTCTTGATAACAAATGCATTGTTCTTTCCATTATTCAATATCACTTCTAAACAAGTAAAAATTTTCCCTACTAATTAAAAAATTAAATGACCTAATCAAATTATATTAAAGTGTTCCAAAGACTCCCTCTTCACAAACCCCAAGGAATATACCATAATAGCCCAGAACAATTCCTACATAATACCTGGCACCTGGGTGATTAATAAATGCTAACTGACTGAGTGATTGCTACTTTAATACCTTATATTATCTTGGCCCACTGCCCTGGATCTCAGTTTCCTCATCTTTAAAATAAGAAGGTTGGACTAGTTAGCCTAAGAGATCCTTCCACCTCCAGAGCTATGATTATATGATCCTTTTCAAATCAAAGTATGTCCACAACAAGGGTCTATTACTTCTAATGAAGACAGAATTTAGATTGTATCTACTTGGGATGGAACTCTAATTTCTAAAGCAGTTTCAGTCGACTGGAATAATTTCCTACTTCAATGTCTTTGTGTCCAGCACAACAGGTCATTTCATACCCTTCTAAAATATAATATGGCAGAAATAAGATCCTATCCTATTAGTGAAAAAACTTGTACTATTTCTTTTAAATAGAAGAAAATTTAAAATATTTTCACTGATAAGAGAGAAGTATGAATAAATAGTTTTTTTTTTACTTTGTGGTATCTGGAATGAACCAAGTTGAGTTGAATTGAAATTTCCCTTCTTTCAATTAGTTTTCAATTAGAAATATGTACCACCATAATAATACATGGCTATAAAGTACTTAGCTTTCTTCCCTTGAGAACTACCTTTTGATATGCTTTGACTAACCTTGGGAGTCTGACATCAAAAATCTTGAGAACCACTGCAGGAAAATGAATCTCATGGATTTCAACTCTCAAATAGGTTTCCTGCCCCTCACTAAGACCGAGTGTTTCCAAATTCTCACAGATATTAAGATAATTATTTAGATAAGTGAAGCAGACTCCCTCCATTCACAATTCTGAATTGATGAAAATGATAAAATTATGCAAATTATATATCTGTACTTACTGAACACTGGGAATAATGACTCATTTCTGCTTTAAAATGCCTGTGATGGATATATTGCCTCCATAAAGAGTTAGATTCATTTAGGACTTCATCATTTACTTCTTACAAGACATTTTGAACTGGAGGTGTTATAGACATCTGAAATTCAACATGACCACTCAAAAAAAGGAGCCCATTTTCTTTCTCCTTAAACACACCCATTTAGGGATTTCCCTATTTCTGTCATCACCATCATCCTTCTATTCACTCAGATTTTTAACAAACCTCCAAATCCTCCTTGAATCTTACTCTCTCTCACCTGGCAGATCTCATCAGTTGTAGGCTCTTGTTGGTTTTATTTCACATCTTTCACATTCTTTCTACTCACATCAACACCTCATTAGTTCATCACCTTTCACTGAGACCACTGTAGCAGCTTCCTAATTGGTTTCCATGCATTTAGTCTTTCCCCCTCCATTCTAGCTTCTATAAGGCTTCTAATTTCTAGCTTCCAAAATTATTTTTTCTTAAGTGCAGATATGACCATGTAACTCTTCTGAAAAACAAACTTCAGTGTCTTTCTATTTCCTTTAGAATAAAATATTAACTTTTCTGTCTGGCGTTAAAAATTCTTCACAAGTAGGCCTAGTGGGGACTCAGGGAATAATTGTTGTTTATTTGGATGCATTTTGGTTATAGAAGTTCTCAGAATGAAAACTATTCTTTGGAAAACTTATTCTTCTGCCCCAACAAAGCTCAATTGGCAATCCTGAGCATCTATTGTAAAATGATCTTTTGTTTTAATTTTACTGAGGAGGTTTGTAATGGCAATGCATTTTTTAGGTCTACAGTTATGCTTGCCATCCCAAATAAATGAGAAATCCAGATATTAAATGCTATCTAAAAATAAAATTGAAGTCCCTCACTTGACCATGGTTTAAGATAGATTAAGCATCTGAAGCTGGAAATAAATTGTGTTACTTGGTGAAAGCTGAAAAAATGGAGTAGGCATGTATGGAAAATGGGAGTGTATCCTTCCCTTTTGGGCAAATTAATCACTGTTTCTGTATTGACAGTCTTGGATTCTCCAGAGGCTTTTCCAATAATGTGCTCACTTTGTCAATCTGAGAACATCTAGGGACGGCAGCTCCCCAGGAATTAATACTTAAGCAAGGAAGATTCATTATAGGAAATTGTACCTGAGCCAAATACAGAACTTAGTCAATGAATGCTTTCCCTGTGCAGCTTTTGCAGGGCTGAGTAGGGGTGGGAGTGGGGAAGGCTTTTCTTCCTAAGCACAGAATAAAGTAATATTTGTTGCAAATGAAACTAGTGGTTCAAAAATACCATTTTCCCCCCTTCTCAACATTATTTTTAGGCATAGCATAAGTGGCAAATGAGCTTTGGACTCTACATGTAAGATGTTCAGGAAGAACAGTAAAAACTCAGAGGTTCCTATGGATGGTAATATATATGAAAGAGTACAGGCTCTGAAAACCCCCTGAACTCCCCTTGAATCTTCCCACTTGAGGCTTTTACCAGAGACCATAAGCCTTTCATTATGGCTATGCCCAAATCTCTGTTACCCTTAAACTAGTCTAGCCCTCCATTGCCTGTCATCTATACCCTTAATCCCATACCCGAGGTCTGACCTCACTGAAATCCCTGAACTGCCCAGACCCATTAAGATCCTTTCTAAACCCCTCCTCCTATCTCCACAGTCTACTTGGCCACCCCTAGATCCTTCCCACAGTCTTTCTGTATATATTCCATCTTGATCCATGAAGTTAATCCATGAAGATTCAATCTAGCTGAGATTCAATTTGGCCTACCTAGAGGTAGGCCAAAGCTTCACAAATGCTTAGGCTTCTTAAGGGTCTATTCAATATAGTGAATGTTTAATAAGCTTTATTTAACTTTAGCTGAAAGAAGGTTTGGGTTGAATTCATCAGGCAGGACCTAATGTGTTGATATTTTGGGGTCTTGAGCACCCTTAAGTCCCTAAATTTTAAACCTCAACATATGGTTTCCTGACCGGGAAAAACTGCTAATCTCAAATTCTTCTCCAGCAAAGATTGGAAAGTATGTAAACCTCTTCCCTCCCTATCTGCTTCTCTCTGTCCAAGCACCTTGGAAATGCTTTTCAGGTCTAACTTCTCAGATCCCAGTAAGTCAGACTACTAAGAGGGTGTTACATATTCTGACTGACACTTTTGGGTTCTCAGTCCAGTGATTACGTTCCAGGCCATGAACCAGGGCACACATTCTGAAGCATAGAAGATAAGGACAGGTGCCTTATTTGGAAGCAAATGCCCAATTCTCTTGGCACTAGGGAATTGGGAAAACTTCAGGTAATTTTTTCTTTATTTGTTCCTTGAGGCTTACTCCCAGATGCTCCTTTATGGAGGCAGGGACTTCCAGTCCCCATGCCTATAATGGGTCGATCCTTTTCAATTCCCCCAAATAAGCCTTTGAGTTGTCTTTTACAAAACTGGAAAAAATTTAGTTTCTTTAAAGAACTTAAGAAAAAGCTGGTGTTCTTTTGCAACACTGTTTGGCCTCAGTAGCACCTAGAGCATCATGAAGTGAGGCCCATTTTTGGGACTTTACAATACAATACTCTCATAGTTTGAATTATACTGTTGCCAAGAAGGAAAATGGATAGAAATGTCCTACATAATGGCCTTCATTGAGCTCTCTTGGGGCCCTGTTCTCAGGAAAGATTGTAAAATGCTCACAACTTGAGCTGCCCCAAAAGGAAGAATGGGGGTCAATTAAAGGACCCCCTTCTTATGGCCCCCAGGGCTTTGGTTCCTCCCCCCTTTGCCTCTATTCCCACTACCCCCACCTCCTATTCACACACCAGTCTTCTGCTGTTCCCCAACCTCTCCAGAGCCTCTTTGTTTCCCATGCCCTCCCATCCTTTCAACCCCTCTTTCCCCTTTCCCTTTCCCTTTCCTCTGGCCCAACCTGCCTCATTTCCTGTGTCCTTTACCTTCCATGCCTCCTACCCTGCATCTCATCCCATGCTCCCTCTCCTGGAGGCAACCCCCACTCAGTTTCTGACCTCGGGGCAGCATTCCCTGCAGTAACTCCTCCTCTGGCCCCCTGCTCCAAGGCAACCCCTACTCAATAGGTTTCTCCTCCCCTGACCCCACCCTTTCTCAGGTGCCAGCTGATCTTTCCTCTTGCCTGACTGGATCCCTACCTTGCAGTCTAATCCAATTCAGTCAGCATTCCCCAGCACCTCACTCACAAGAAGTGTGACTTCCCATCTCCCTCCCGAGCCCTGCCCTCCGTCTCCCTCCCGAGCCCTGCCCTCCGTCTCCCTCCCGAGCCCTGCCCTCCGTCTCCCTCCCGAGCCCTGCCCTCCGTCTCCCTCCCGAGCCCTGCCCTCCGTCTCCCTCCCGAGCCCTGCCCTCCGTCTCCCTCCCGAGCCCTGCCCTCCGTCTCCCTTCCTAGCCCTGCCTCCACCTCCCCAGATCCTGCAGGGCTTTTTTCCTCAGGAAGTGCCTGTCTCACCTAGTGGGACAATTAGAGTGCATGTTCCATTTTCCATTTTTGATCTCAGTCAGGTTAAAGAGGAATACTCAGAAGATTCCACTAAGTTTACTGAGGTCTTTAAGAATGTGTCCTTACAATTCGAGCTTTCTTGGGGTGATTTGCATATCCTTTTCTCACCTGTTGTATCACTGAGGAGAAGAGGAGAATCTAGGAACAGCCCCCAAAATGGGATCGTTTGGCTGTTAGTGACCCCACAAAGTACCCTCCAGGAACAGCTGCTGTTCCCATTAGTGACCCATGATGAAATTATCAAAAGAGTGAGGATAGGGGAAAGAGACCATGTGGTACTTTGTCCGTTAGAAGGCCTAAGAACTGCATCTTGAAAATTAATAAAATTTTCAAAAAAGTTAGGGAAATTGTTCAGGGAGAAGGAAAATCTTGCTCTTTTCCAAGACCACCTGGTAGAAACTAATAAGTTTATGAATTTAGATCCTGACTACAGAAGGTACAGCAATGCTTAGCATGTATTTTATTAATCAATCTGCCCCAGATATTAGGAGGAAACTGCAGAAATTATAGAGACCTAGTTGCAGCAGGGGAAAGAGAACACAGAGAAAGGACTAGAGACAGAACATACTCAATTCTCCAGTGCCCTCCAGGGCGCCCCCACCTCCCCAGTCCAAGGAGCTGACAACCTGTGGGACTGTGCCCATGTGACCAGGAGGGACATTGGAGGAAGGATTGTCCCCAGGGTTGGAAAAGTGGTTGAACTGTCCCTGAATATCCTGTTCTCCAGTCTTCTCAAGACTCAGAATGTTGGGGAGCCTGGGGCTTGGCAGTACTCCAGCTTTCTACACCTCTGGCCTAGCCCTGGGCAAAATTCGAGGCTAAAGGTAAGGTTACCCACTTTATCATGGCTATATTCCCTGTTTTAACCAATTACTCTAGCCTCTTACCTGCCCCTCAAACTTTCAGGTCTGGGGCATGCCATTGGGTGAAATTCATTCGGGCAGGACTTGGAGTGTCAGTATTTTGGGTTCTTGAGCACCCTTAAATCTCAACATTTTAAACCTCAACACATAGAGGATGTAAGTTTTAAAAATTTTAAATAGTATGCACAAACACCCGATTCTCACTTTATTCTTTGGACTGAATGATTAGTAAGGTTTCCAAGGCACTAAGTGGTTGATTCTGGGCAATGACTGGCTACTCTAGAAAAATTTTTCACTGGCGTTATCTCCTCCTAACTCCCAATCAATTGACCAAGGTTATTTTAGTTCATGTATACATAAGCTTGGTTTTAATAGAGGATTAAATGTACATGTGTGTTGTGTGTGTGTATAATTTTTTCAGTTTTCAACATTCAATTCCGTAAGATTTTGAGTTAAATTTTATCCCTTCTCCTCTACCCTTCCCAAGATGTTGTGTGATATCATAGGCCCTACTTATATACTCATATTAAACATTTTTCATGTTAGTCATGATGTAAAGAAGAGTTAGAACTAATGGAAGGAACCTTGAGAAAGAAGAAATAAAACAAAGTAACAAAAGAAAGGAGAGCAAATAGTGTGTTTCTATCTGTGTTCAGACACCAAAGTTCTTTCTTTGGATGTGGATAGCATTTTCCATCATGAGTCCTTTGGAGTTGTCTTAGATCCTTGCATTGCTGAGAAGAGCTAAATATAAAAGTCAATCATCACACAGTGTGGCTGTTACTGTATACAATGTTCTCCTGTTTCTGCTCACTTCACTTAACAACAGTTCATGTAAGTTTTTCCAGGTTTTTCTTAAGTCTGCATGCTCATCATTTCTTTTTTTTTAAATATATTTTTTTAAGCATTTGATTTTTAAAACTTTGAATTCCAGATTCTTTCCCTTCTTCCCTCATCACCTACCCTTACTGGGAAGATAAGCAGTTCAATATAGGTTGTGCATGTGTAGTTACACAAAATATTTCCATAGTGGATATATTGTGAAAGCCTGACTGAATTTCCCTCCATCCTATCTTGCCCTCCCCCCCCGACTTGTTCTATTTTCTACTTTGACCTTGTCCCTTTTCAAAAGTGTGTGCTTCTAACTACCCTCCTCCCCTGAATCTGCCCTCCCTTTTATCATCCCGACTCATCCTTTACCCCCTTCTTTCCTGTAGGAAATACCCAATTGAGGATATATGTTATTCCCTCCTTAAGCCAAATTCAATGAGAGTAAGGTTGATCCATCCTTCCTGTTCTTCCCCTCCATTGTGACAGTTTTCCCTTGCCTCTTTTATGTGCAATAATTTACCCTATTTTATCTCTCCCTATCCTCTCATTATATTACTCTCTCACATCTTAATTTTATTTTTTAAAATATCATCCCTTCCTATTCAATTGATCCTGTGCCCTGTGTCTATGTATACCTGTACACATATATACACACACTCACATATCTATTCATAGCACATATACCCTCCTCTATAGACATATATATGTCTTCATATATCCTTCAACTATCCTCATAATGAGAAAACTTTCATAAGTTACTATTATCATTTTTCCATGCAGACATGTAAATAGTTCAACTTTGATAAGTTCCTTATGATTTCTTTTCCCTGTTTGCCTTCTCATGCTTTTCTTGCTTCTTGTATTTGAATGTCAAAATTTCTGTTCAACTCTGGTTTTTTTCATCAAGAATGCTTGAAAGTCCTCTGTTTCATTGAATGACCATATTTCCCCCCGAATCATTATACTCAGTTTTGCTGGGTAGGTGATTCTTGGTTTTAATCCTAGCTTCTTTGACCTTGAGAATATCATATTGCAAGCCCTTCAATACTTTAATGTAGAAGCTGCTAGATCTTGTGTTATACTGATTGTGTTCATACAATATTCAAATTGTGTCTTCTTGGCTGCTTATAATATTTTCTTCTTGATCTGGGAACTCCAGAACCTGGTTATAATATTCCTAGGAATTTTCTTTTTGGGATCTTTTTCAAGAAGTGATCAGAGAATTCTTTTCAATTTCTATTTTGCCCTCTGGTTCTAAAATATCAGGGCAATTTTTCTTGAGAATTTCTTGAAGGATGATTTCTAGGTTCTTTTTTTGATCATGACTTTCAGGTAGTCCAATAATTTTAAAATTATCTCTCCTACATCTATTTTCCAGGCCACTGGTTTTTCCAATGAGATATTTCACATTGCCTTCTTTTATTTTCATTCATTTGGATCTCTTTAATAGTATCTTGATTTCTCATAAAGTCATTAGCTTCCATTTGCTCCTCTCTAATTCTGAAGCAATTATTCTCTTCAGTGACCTTTTGAGATTCTTTTTCCATCTGGCAAATTCAACTTTTAAAAGTATTCTTCTCCTCTTTGGCTTTTTGGGCCTCTTTTGCCATTTGAGTTAGTCTATTTTTTAAGGTATTACTCTCTTCAGTCAGTTTGTTGACTGTCTTTTCATGATTTTCTTGCAACATTCTCATTTCTCTCCCCAATTTTTCCTCCACTTCTCTTACTTGATTTTCAAAATCCTTCTTGAGCTCCTCCATGGCCCTTAGCCAGTTATATGTTTCTTGGAAGCTTTTGGTGTAGCAGTTCTTACTTCACCATCTTCCTCCCATTCCATGCTTTGATCCTTTTTGTCCCCCCAAAAGGAATGTAAGGTTTGATTGCTGTGCTTCCTTTGCTTGCTTGTGTTGACAATCAATGACTTGACTTTTGAGCTCTTTGCCACAGTAGAACTCTGCTTCCAGAGAGGAGAGCTTTGTCCCAACTCACTGGGGTTTTCACAGTTGGGTGCCCTTTCTGCTGCCCCCACAAGCTCTGCCTCACTGGTCACACACTTCAGGACCACCACCCAATCCAGATCCAGGCAGGTTAAAGCAAGAGAGATTACCCTCTGAATGGTTACTTGACCCCCCCCCCCCCAAGATCTGTAGGCCAGGAGCTCTGAAGTAGCCACTTGGAAGTGGCCGGGCCTCCAGGAGCAGTCTCCCCCAGTTCCAACAGAGTTCCACACTGACCTTTTACTTTGTCTTTGGCATTTATGGGTTGATATTTCTGAAACTGCCACAGCTGCTGGTGATCCACTCTCCTGAAGTCCGTTCCAGCCACTGCTGGTTGGGGCCACCCTGGGGCTATAACTGCAGGCTCACACAGGGCTGGGCTGGGCTCCCAGCATACTGTGATGGACCCTTCCTGTCCACCTGCTGGGCTGCCTTCAGTGGGAGATTTGTTTCTCTCTGTCACTTTGTGGGTTCTTAAGCTCTAAAGTTTGTTTAGAGTCATATTTTATAGGTATTTGAGGTGGTAATGGCTAGAGCTCACAGAGTTTTCCTGCTTCTATGCCACCATCTTGGCTCCACTCCTTTTTCCCCCTCATCATTTTTTATAGCACAATAGTATTCCATTACATTCATATGCCACAACTTGTTCATCCAGCCATTCCCCAATTTCTGGACATCCCCTCAATTTCCAATTCTTTGCCACCACAAAATGAGTTGCTATGTATTGGTCCTTTTCCTGTTTTATGATCTCTTTGTCATACCACCCTAGAAATGGTATTGTCAGGTCAAAGGGTATGCAAAATTTTATAGCTTTAATTTCTTCCTCTAAAAACTGCCTGTTCATATGTTTTCAGCATTCATCATTTGGGGAATGTCTTGTTAAACAGTGAATTTTAAAATAGGATCCTCAATGGAAAATGTGTACACTTCCTAATGAACTATATAAAAGGAACGAATCCGCAAAGATGTGGGATGTTGATATTGGTAATGATGCTGGGAATAGCAGTGCTCATATTTAGAGGGAATGTTCATTCTAAGTCACGTAGGTTATGCTCATAAAAATTATGACCTAAATAAGGCAGTTGACCTATTTTTGGCTAATAACATGTTTAAAGGGAATGTGAAATAGACTGACTTTAGATTAGCTGCAGAGGCTTTATAAAAGTATAAAAATGAAAGAAGAGAAGAGGTAAATGTGGCTGTGTATATGAAGGTATTACAATGAACAGCACCCAACACACTTGTTTGAGTTTTATAATACTGAATGAATTATTCCAAGCTTACCAAGAATCTCTCTCACAAGTCTAATTGCCTTTTCCTGTTCCTCATTTTTTGTAGCCCATCACCTTCTCTCCCTTAAAACTCTGTCTTTAGTTTTTATTCAAAGATAATTTTTGGTCTTGCTTCACCTCCTATCTAACTAACTCTGATCCAAACTGTCAGTCTAAAATCTTCTTCCAAATCAAACCCTCTAACTATGGTTGACACCTCTCCCTGCCTTCTCCAAGGCTCTTTTTTTCTTTTCTTTTCTTTTGCTTTTTAGAGGGGGGAAAGCAGTGCAATTGGGGTTAAGTGAGTTGCCAAAGGTCACATGACTAGTAAGTGTTAAGTGTCTGTGGTCACATTTGAACTCAGGTCCTCCTAACTCCAGGGCCAGTGCTCTATTCACTGTGCCACCTAGCTGCCACACCAAGGCTCTCTTTTTGGCCCTAAAGAACTGCCCTCTTAGTGAATCCAGGGAACTCTAAGACTACAAGTAGTAAATATATATTGTCAAAGGGGTGTTTTCCTCATTTGAACTTCTTAGTTCTTTACATGAATGAAATAATTGATCTGGACTATATATGTACATATATATATATATATATGTATATATATATGTATATATGTATACACACACACACACACACACACACACATATATATATATATACACAAAACACAGGAAACATAGTACGTGTCATTCCTGAATTGAATTTGCATTCTAAAACTTAATTTCTTAAAAATACATGTATAGGAGCAGCAAGATGGCTCAATGAATAGGGTGCTGGCCCTGGACTCAAGAGGACCTGAGTTCAAATCTAGCCTCAGACACTCTACACACTTATTAGCTGTGTGACCTTGGGTAAGTCGCTTAACCCCAATTGCCCTGCCTTCTCCCCTCCAAAAAAGCAAACAAACAAAACACGTGTGTGTGTGTGTGTGTGTGTGTGTGTGTGTGTGTGTGTGTGTGTATAAAATTAAGAAATAGTGTTGCCTAGAGGAAAGAGGGCAGGCCTAGAAATGAAGAAGACCTGGCTTCAAGTACCGCCTCTGAACACTCCAGTTATATAACCTCCCAGGGCTCTAGGCAAGTATTTAAGACTAAAAATTTTAAATAAGTTGTTCAGTGGAGGACATTTTCTATCTTGGGAATGTCCTATATTGATAATGTGTGAGATGAAAGAGTTCAGAGTCTGAATCTAAGGTCAGAAAAGGTCTTTATTCTTTCTCATGAGAAAGGACTCTGCCCCCATCACCAGCATGGCAGCAAGGAGAGAGCAACAGGGATTAGCCAGCCCGTGGTTATATAATCATCCAATCCAGAAACCCAACCCCCACAGCTGGCCTTCACTCTTATTGGTAGGGGAGCTGACCCACAACCTAAGCAAGGGAATCTCTCTGAGAAAAAGGACCTGGAAACATGTGGGTGTGCAATGAAAGCAGTCTTAACCTGATTTGGCATATCTTCTGCTGAGCTGGCTCTGGGGAAGGGTCTCCATTGCTCTAAGCCCCAGATTGCTTGAAGGTCAGGTGACCTAACCCTAGGCCTAGTGAATACTGAAGCCATTCTAGATTTGATTTTTCAGAATGGGGAAACTTCACTATAAATTATCCCTTACAATAATATGAGTATAGACCAAATACTGGGCCCAGAATTAAGGGAGCAGGCTGCATAGCTCTAGGAAAGTTGGGCAGTGCTTTTAATGAACCCTCTGCTTCTCCTTGAAATCAAGTTCATTCATTTTTTCTTTTTCAACAATCTTCTTCTGGTGGTAGTAATGTATGGTTGTGAATCATGGAATGCCACAGTCTCAGAAGAATTAAAGGATATATGAAGGAAGATGTTACCTGCAGATTTACATGATAACTTTATTATGTATTTGAAAGGAATAGCAAGTTTTGCATAATTTGCCATTTCATGTGCAATCATTTTTAAAAAAATTGTGCTGTTTTATTCCATAAATTAATAATAAAATCTTTTTAAATTGAAGGTCACTAAAAAGGCAATGGGTCACCAAAGGTAATGAAGATATGTAAATGCACATATAATGAATACATGAAATACATACATGCATGTACATATGTTTACACATATATATTCATGTATATATATATATTGCAAACTGAAGCATATAAAGAAAACATTATTGAACTTGTTTCAGAGGCTATTTATATCACATGGTATATTCAAAGTACTCTCTCTGTTGTGACTTTTGGATTCCACCTTGGCAGTTAGAAAGGCTTATCTTCCAGAGCTGTTCTATTACTTCATTTGAAAATAACAGGGGCTATCAAGCTGACAAAAGACTAGTTTGTATTCCTAAGGGAAGTAATTATAGCTATGCAAAGCAGAAGGTAAAATTATAATTTGTAAGCTATTTTATAAGACTGTGCCAAATATTTATCACTGTATTAGTGAAAGAGCCATAAACTTTATATAGACTTTGGAATGTAACAATAAAAGAGCTGCTTTGCTGAAACCCAGTAAAAATAGTGCAGGAAAATGTCAGGGTTTCATTAGCTCTAAAGGGAAATATATTCTTTCAATGGCTTATGCCACTGGAAGGAGTAGGGCCCATTCTGAATTTTATATGGACAAATGACATTGAAATGACTTAAATTTATATCCTTCATAAACAGATGTACTGGACTTGAGCTGTTTATTCTGGAGCTGAACTTTACATGTTCAAATTTATGAAACAGAAAAATCAATGAAGGGGAATCAGTTGAGGCCATCTATTTAGTGGAAAAAGCCTCACGATTCATATGCTTATACACTTATCAGTCATTCATGTATATTTGAATAAATATTCATTGTATGATATAAACAAATGCTCACTTGAATGGCTTGAGTTCATTAGCTTAAGATGAGAAATAACTTTTAATTTTATTTTTATTTTTACACTTTGTGATACAGACAGCTTTAATGACGTTTTTGCTGATGTTTCTCTTATGTCCTATAACTTTTGACTGGAGTTCATAATCTGAACTCCCAAGGGACCTGTAGTTAGGTTTTGAGGGATCCATGGTCTTGGATGGAAAAAAATTACAACTTTATTTGCACTATCCTCTAATAAATGGAGCATTTTCTCTACTTATTTAAAAATTCCCTCTGGCTTCTGAAAACAAATACGAAACCAAAGCTAATAGGCAGCATTGTGTAAAAGATGTCAAAATAGCATCAGAGTCAGAAACACCTAGATTCTAATTCTGTCTCTGTTACCTGTGTGTATGACCATGGCACAAATCACATAACCTCTCAGTGCTTGGACAATTTTAATACTGCAAATTGGTGGGAGCGGAGTTTTGACATAATTATTTTTCCAAATCTTCTCAGTCTTCCTAACTTTCCTAAAGCTTTTAAGGGCACCACCATCTTCTGGTGACCCAAGCTGACAATCATGGGAATGATCCTTGCCTCCCTTCCTTGTCATGTCAAATCAATTTGTTAAGACGTTGATTCTGTGCACAATATAATTCTCATACCTTGGCCTCTTTCTCTTCTTATGACTTTCTAACTCAGCCCTTCTGCTCCTTTCCCCTGGACTGTTCTAATGGTCTTTTAATTTCCTCTTAGTCTCTGTTTCTGCCCTCTTGATGCCATCCTCCACACAACTGCCAAGGCATATTTCTGACCATGTCACTCTTATAGTCAAGAGGCTCCAGTGGCTCCCTCCAGCCTCTAGGATGAAATATTAACTATTTTGTTGGCTTTTAAAGCCTCGTATACTTTATGATTCTAATTTACCACTCCAGATGTACTGAATAATATTGTCTTTCAAATACTCTGTGTTATAATAATCATTCTGACCCTCTTGCCAGTCCCCATACATGGCATTTTATCTCCTGTCTCTCTTTGCTCATGCTGTTTCATGACAAAAATGCTCTCCTTCCTCACCTATGCTTCATATAATCTCTATTTCCCTTTAAGTTCAGGTCAAGATCCTCATCCTTTAGGAAACCCATCTTGATATTCCCAATTACTAGTGCCTTCCCCTCAAATTCCTTTTTATATATTTTATATTGTGTGTTTGTCATAATGCCCCTGAAAGAATATAAGTTTTTGAGGGCTGGTCCTTTTTGTCTTTCCCCCAGGACAAAGCCAGGAACATAGTATGTGCTTAGCAAATGTCTATCAAATAAATAAATGCTTGTTAAGAATTCCCAATACTTATAAAATCATCCATCCAGATCCCCACCCTACTGGGGGACCTACAGACTCATCTTATTATAAATATAGGATATTTTGTTTTCATTATGTTTATTATTCACTCATTATACAATGTGCCTTTTTTGTTGTACAAAATAGGCTTACGTTTTTAAAACAAATAGTATTTGATTGCATGTTGTCTCTTCCATTAGATTGTAAGTTCCTTGAAGGCAGGGACTGTCTTTTGCCTCTTTGTATCTTCAGTACTTAGCACAATGCCTGGCATAAAGTAGGTACTTCATATTTTGTGCTTGGTTGATTCATAATGTACACACATAGACATACATATGAGGATATGCTGCATAATTGGTGGCAGAGTTATCTTGGTTGAGATACACATGTAGTTTCAGATGCTCTTCACAAGAAATGAATGGCAAGAGAAAGAAAAACTTTGGAGTTTCATGTAGGAGAAGCCAGATCTTCAGTATATCTTTGATTAGTTTACTAAGCAAGATACTTCAGAGAGAGAATTTTCTTTTAAGTGAGATTCAGCTTTTTTAGGGTAAGCAGAATTCTTACCTGGTTTTGGCTTAAAGAAGCCATTCACTAGTATCTACTTTCTTTTGTGTTCTAATGTGTTTAACTTTTCTGATGGCTAATTTTCCTTTGTGGTTTGGATAAATGGGTTTACTCAGCTACTTGCTATTTATAGTGATCTTTTGTTTAACTAGTGTATTTGGAGAGAGTGTGATCAGGGAAATAGATTCTTTTTTAAGCCAGTCATACCCTTAGATAAGCAGTATTTGAAAGGACAGATAGATATAATTCTAATCTTATACTTTCCTTGGAGGTAGACAAACCTGTCCTTGTCTCTTCTATTGCCCCAGAAGCAAAAATTACAGTTTCTTTTGGTGGGGGTAAAGTGGGAGGGAAGACAGTTTCCAAAGAACTCTATTCGTGCCACTACTGAGTCATGCACCTACACATTTAGACAACCCATGTGTACACCCATATCTTACATAAGTACCAGTATAGTTTACATTTACATAAATACATAGAAAAAAGATATTTTTGGTTTAAACCAATGATTTTATCTGTTAGAGGAACTTCCTCTGTAGAAATTCCCTCCACTGATGCAAATCCCTTATTTAGAGTATTAGAAAGTTCCCTGGAGCCAACCCTGGGCAACTTTTCTTATCTTCTGTCGCATTTTACTCATCTATATAAAGGGCATAATAGAGCACTCAGCTTCCTGAGATATTGTGAGATAACGGCAAAACTTAAAAGGACTGTATAGATAGGATGATAATGACAGGATTTCAAAGGCCTTGCTCCAGATCTGATCCCATGGTAACTAGACCACATAGTCTCTCTAGGAAAATTATAACATTTTAAACTACCTTATTTTAATATAAGGCTTAGCTCTATCATAATTTGATGACATAAACATTCAATAACAATAGTTATGTGATACTCCAAGACTGTTTACTATACATTTTTATTTATGTAAACTGTAATCTCTATTGGGTTGGGAACTTGTGTATGTGCATTTATCCTTACATTCAACCTCCCTCCTCTATCTTGACACACAGAGCAGTAAGTGAACATCTGGGCGATCCATGCATGTCCATAGGGGGGCAGCATTGTATTAAAAAAAAAAACAAAACAAAATAAAACCAACGAGGAAACCATGAAGAACTCTTGCTATGCTCTGGGCTTATAATTAAACCATTTCTTGGATTAGAAGTAGATGGTTCTTCTAATCAGACTAATAAATTCATTGTCTAATAACTTGTTGGTCACATCAGCATGCCCTGCAATCATTGATGTTGATCCATTTGTCTCTTTACACAGTACATATCTATATCTATGTCTATATGTATATGTGTATACATATGTATACACACACACACACACACACTTTTTTTTTATCAAGAAAGTATCAAAAGGAAAACATTCATCAGACTCCTCCTTAAACCCTGTCTGAGATTTTATACATGTAGCAGCAGAGCTATTAGTTATTTCTCTATAGAATTAACTGTTAATGGTTATTTTCAGATCTCCTTGAAAGGTCACTCCTGTGTTTTGATGGATTTTCTTATTGCTTGGTAATTGTCCAACTAATGAATAGCAAATATTAGGTGAGTGTGATTAAGATCACTGGTAATCAAATATTAAAACAGCTTACAAAGCATGGATGGGCATATGTGACTTGAATGCTTTGCCATTCTCTTTCTCTTGGTTAAAGAGGCTCTACTTCCTCACGTCAGGTTAGTGGAGACCTACAGGCACACACATTTAGTTGTCTTTGTCTCCCAGGCCCTCTGCTGCAGATGAAAAAACATCTTTACTAAATCAGAGGTATGGTAGGAGAGGGAGCTGTTTGTACGACCCTGCTTAAAAAATAAACTAAGCAGGCAATTAAATTGGTTATGGAATGTTTTAGAAGCTGGCAGCTTCTCATTAAAATGGATTTTAGAGTCATTTCAAACTCCCAGCACTGGGTATGTTGAATTGCAACTCAGTTTGGTTTTCCAGCTAATGAAACCCATCAGATTTATCTATGTTGTCTCTATTTCTGTGTTTAAGAAGGAAGCAAATCACAAACCAGCATTCTTTAGCAATGAATAATTTTCCCTTTGTATGGTTTGCTTTACTTCATCCTTCAAAGAAGTAGACTGATTTTAAAGAGTGGGAAAGACTTGTGCTGTTAATTATCATCCTGCTTGCCAACAGTGGTGAAAAAAAATGGCGGATGAGAAGTAGGGTGTGAAATGGAAAATATCTCCAGGACTTCTGGGTCCCAGAACATAGAAATGAAATAAGAGTAAAAATTGACCCTGACACTAACATGTCTCTGATGTCTCTGACCATGCTGTTCCTCTCCAACTCTGATTCAAATTCAGTTGCCTATTAGTGAGAGTGTGTCATTATGAGGCAAACTAAACATATCCCAGACCCCAGACCAATGGGAAAAACTGTCCATTTGAAATCAGTCCCTGAGATAAATAAATTCTTTCACTTGCTTATTGAGGTCGTATCTTGGAAGAATGACTGATGGTTGGAACTGCAGTGTCTGAGGAAGAGGGCTAGACCAAGAGAGGGAATGGTTCCTAGTAAAAGAAAAAAAAGTCAGGTGGCACACGTGTCTAAAGCAGCGGTTTCCAACCGGTGGGTTATGTTCAATTTGTAGTTACATTACGATTCATAACAGCAGCAAAATCAAAGTTATGAAGTGGCAATGAAATAATTTTATGGTTTGGGGTCACCACAACATGAGGAACTGTATTAAAGGGTCGCGGCATTAGGAAGGTTGAGAACCACTGATCTAGAGCCTTCTCTAGTATACCCTTAAAATCTACTGGGCTCGTGCTTCTTTGCACACTTCTATAATGTTGATTTTTTTTTTTTACAAGTTTCCCCTTTGAAGGAAGTTGCCCAGCAGTCAGTATATTGCTGCCTATGTTTGTGCAAAGCAGTAAGGCACAGAAAGACACAGGATTTTAGGAACCAAGATCTAGGGCTGGAGAGGCCATCTTCCTTCCCTTCATTTTATCGATAAAGAAACAGCCTCAAGGACTTGACTAATTTCTTACTGGTAGTGATGAGGTCTGGGATGCTTTTGTCTGTAACCTCAGTTTGTAAAATCTCACTTGTGTTAGGGTACCTATGTATGTAACATCTGTTTGTAATAAGCCTGTGCAATTAAGTTGTAAAAGTCACACTTTCCCCCAGCCATAAAGGCATTAACTCTGCCTCTCCCCTGCCCCCAGCCTAAAAGTCTTTTCCCTGAGCTAGCAATCTGCTTAGATACAGTTTTCCATGAATACACCACCCAAGCATTTAATCAACAAACACTTAGTTTAGAGACCTCCTTTGTTCTAAATGGCCAGCTGCACCCAAGAACCTTGAACAACATTATCAAAGAGATAACTCCCTCCCAATATGGTACCTCCTGAATCCCTAATCAGTCTAGCTTCCAAACTTGGCACCTCTTGAAACAATCAAGCCTATCCTCCCAGCAGCCATATTGGACCTATGTCATTCATCCTTGACCAAAAAGTGTCAAGGAAAAAACCACACCTCTCCCCCCCCCCCCCCGGGGGATTTCCCAGTGAATTATGAGCAATATGCCTGCGCAATTGATATAAAAAGTGCACGTCCCTTTAAGCACTGACCATTCCTAAACTTCTCCCAAACTTCTCCCTAACTCCACCCTTGCCCACCTAGTTAGCATAATGAACCTATGACTGACAGTTTTATGGCTTTAAAAACTGCATCTCTAGCCCCTGCACTTTGCAGGCTTTCTCTGACACCCCCTACCTACTGCAAAGCATAACATTAAACTTTATAACCCTGCAGCTTGCAGGCTATCCTTAATCTTCTCCTGCCCGCAGCAAAGCGTAACATAGAACTTTGTAACTCTGCCTTAGATCTCTGTCAGCTTGCAGGTCCTCTTATGCTCCCCTCTCCTGCCTGCTTCAAAGTTAGTATAACAATAAACTTTTGTAACTCAGCCAAAAGACAGCTGAGTCCAGTAATTCATTTAGGACAATGAACCCTCAATGGATTTCAATACAAAGCCTCCCCCCCTCCCTTATACCTCTCCAGTAGTAAGTCTAATTTAATAGGAATTCAACCAGCATTTAAAGAACAATTTATTTCCACATCAGCAAGGTAGCACAACTAGAGAGTACTGGTCCTGGAGTGAGAAAGACCTGAGTTCAAATCTCACCTGACATATTTACTAGCTATTTGACCATAGGCAAGTCAGTATTTGCTACTGTAAAATGGGGGTCATAGCACCTACTGCCCAGGGCTGTTGTGAGGATCAAATCTCACCTGTTTCCCTTTCTATGCTTGTCATTCATACAATTGTCTCAGCATTGTCTATATAACTTGATGTAAGGTGAAAATGTTTATCTTATGTATTATTGATGAAGGAATTTATGATATAAAAATCACTAGATCTTGAGTTTTCCTTTAGTATATTTTGTGCATTGTTTCGTACTCAGCGATATCTTTTTTTTTTTTTTTTTTGCTTTTTTTTGGAGGGGCGAAGGCAGGGCAATTGGGGTTAAGTGACTTGCCCGAGGTCACATGGCTAGTAAGTGTTAAGTGTCTGAGGCTGGATTTGAACTCAGGCCCTTATTCACTGTGCTACCTAGCCCCCTTAGTGATATCTTGCCACAAGTGTTCTTTAGTTTTTTAAAATCTGTCTTCAGTTCCACTTTATGCAAAGCTGTGTATCAGATGCTATGGAGAATATAAAGAATCATAAAATATAGTCTCCGTCTTTTAAGTATAAACCAGTAGATTTTATTGAAGTAACTGGAATATTTAGTCTGGAGTAAAGAAGACTTCTTACAAAGGGGTTAGGGTGGGGTCCCTGGTAACTCTTTTCATTATTTACAGAGCTAGTACATAGAAGGCTTAGATTGGAGTTTGAGATGAGATGACCCCTGACCAGGTATGCTATCATGGAAATTACTTCTGAATAATGAATGGATTTAATGGCTGCTGAGGTCCCTACCAGCTCTCATTTTTGACTTTGATAGTAAGATCTCTATTGACAGCAATAGTTTTGTTTTTTAAAGCTCACCTCTTTGATATTTATTATTATCATGGAGGATGTCCTTCATAGAGTACAAATGGAAAAGGGATTCTTTATTGATAGGAAAATACTGCAGATGTTCCTATTTATGAATCACATTGTACTGACTGTTAAGTCTCTAATTGAGAATCTGAATAATTTAAGAGTCTAATCTAACTATTAACACAGGAGAAACCAAGTGGATGAAAATTATTATTTAGAACATAGAATTGTGTAGGAGGTAAAGAGGAACTTAAATTGACCTTGAGAAGCAGCAGGGTGGTTTTAATACTCTGGACTTGTCTGAAACAAAGGATCATCTCTTTTTTTTTTTAATGTTGATATTCTTCTTGTTATAGAATGGTTTTGAGTCATAGCATTAGACTGAGCTTCTTGAGGGCAGAGACTATTTTTTGACTTTCTTTGTACCCTAAGGACATAATCACAGCACCTGGTACATTGTAGGTTCTTAACAAATGCTTACTGATTGATTGAAGGGCTATCAGTCTCCAAAGAATTAATGGGGAGGATTACCCAAAGGGCAGTGGTGAGGTATGTGATAAGTCTACCTAGAGTACAAAATATTACCGCAAAGAATTCAGGAGTAGTATCATTATGAGTAATAACATCTATCATTTATATAGAACTCTGATGTTTGCAATTGCTTTGCATGTTTATCTCATTTGATCCTGATAAAAAAGCATGTCATCTCCTTTTTACAGATGATAAAACTGATGTTAAATGAGTTGCCTGGGGTCACACAGCAACCAAATTTCTAAGGCTAGATTTGAACTCAGGTCTTCCTCACTCCAACTACAATATATTATCTACTGCACCAGTTAGCTTTCCTCATTAAGAATGACATTAGTGAGATGAATGGCCTAAAAAGGAGGTAGGTCAGTCATATAGTGATAACTAGGGATAATGAATGAATAAACATCCAAGATGTTTCTCTAGTATTCTCTCAATGTGGCCTCCTAGCATACTAGGTGTGTCTATCCTGGAGCAAATTTATGGTAGGATATTAAAGAGGGTTAGAAGCATGAGTTGTGACTTGCCTAGTAGAGGGAATCTTCATATTGACGATGTCGCAGATCCATATGGACGTGTTTTATGCCTTGTACAGTGCTGTTGACATTAGATTGTGAGTTCCTCAAGGTCAGGACATTTCTTTGTTTATCCCATGCTTAGCACACCTGCGTGGCATGTAGCAGGTGTATTTATTGTATTTATAAGTATTTATTGACTACCATTCTATTAGATTATACTTTTTCCTCTCTTCAATTGGAATATGTCACTTCATCACTTTTCCCTAAATCTCACTAGAGAAGCAAACAAGGAAAGTCAGGAGATCTCCAAAATCAGTTCTTTTTTTGATCTTCAAGATACTGCCTGATTTCAGTCCAAATGTATAGTTCAGTTTGGGTGAATAGTTGAAGTTGTTTCAATATTACTCTGGAAATCTTTGGTTCATTTAACATACATGACTTCATTTAGAAATCCTTCCTTGTCATCTGCATGTATAATGACTCAATGGAATAAATGCAAGAGGCATATCTTGTACAATTACAGTCACTGTATAGGAAATGAACACAGATACTGCATTTGCAAAAATTTCTGTACCATGCAAAATGCAATGAAGCTAAGGTTATGTAGTCACATGTGCATAATTTATGTTGGCAGTTTCTATTATGGTTGGACAAATTTAGATGAAAGAAGGTCTCAGCTAAGTAATTTATGAGATTACCATATATTGAAGCATAAATCAGAATAGAGGAATCTGTGCTTTGAATTTAACTGTTGAAAACTTCTCTAAAACCTAGACTTTTCTTCTTTGGTATGGCTCAGGAGACTCAAGGATTTCCAGTGACATTGTGGTTGATTGGCATGTCTGACTTCACTAGCTCCAAAATCAGGACAAGAGTGAATTAACATTTAACACTTTGGGTTTATCAGACTTTGTAACTCTAAGTCCAAAATTAAGTTGTTTTGAACTTGTGCATGATGCACTTCCAGAAAACCCAAGCTCAAATTCTTGCTTTGCCACTTACTACCTGCATGACCTTAGCCAAGTCTCTTTCTGTGTCTGAGATTTTAAGTTTCTTCATCTGTAAAATGATGTGATTGAAAAAGTTCCTAAGTTCCTTTCTAGCTCAAAGTCTATGACCCTAACATTTTACATAATTATAGAAAGAGTAAAAATAGGAGTTTGCATTTAAAGGTTGCATTTCTTCAGAGAACCTCTAAGAGCTTATTAAATGGTTTGAAGGATTTAAGAGACCAAGAAATGTCCTTCTCTGTGGGTCTTTTAAAAGAAATTCCTTTCATTTTGTATAGTTTTGAGTACAGTCTTGTCTGAAAGTAGAATATGCTAGGTCATCTGTCAAAGTCACTTCCAGACCTATGAATGTAATTATGATTGTAGATCTCCATTTCTGAATCTATAATTTCCCTCTTATAGTCACACAACTCTCAGTAGTAGTTTCCTTTTGTCTCATTAGAAATTTTTCTTTGGTTTTCAGTTCTGGAAGGGAGAAGACAAAATAGAAAACTCAGTAAAACTGCTGATCCCAGCTCCCAGTTTGTAATTATTTCTTTTGGTTTGCGTTTCACAACTATTTCTTCCTTACATTTATCTTAGCCTTCTCTTTTTCTTCTTTTTCCTTGCCCATTTCCCTACTTCCCACACGTCTTTATAATAGCAAGACATTCTTTGTAGAAACAGGTTTGGGTGTGAGTTGAGTGTATATTTGTGAGTGTGTACATGTGCATGTTGCATATGTGTGTGGTGTGTTTTCAATGTATGTAAAAGTCTAATTATCTCCTCATTTTCGGTGTTCTTTAAAAGGCCCGTATTTGATATCACCATCCCTGCCAGCTATCATCCTTTAGCGAGCTACTCCTTGAGAAGCTGTCTGCAATCAGTCTCACTACTTCCTCTCCTCTCACTTTCTTCTAAACTCATCATAATCTAGTTTCAAATCTCATCTATTTGAAACAGATCAGTGCTCTCTTCATTATAAAATCCAATCACATTTTCTCAATTATCCTTCTTGACCTCTGCAAACTTTGACACAGTTGATCATATTCTTCCGCTATATAGATTTTTCTGTGTAGATATATTGTCTAATTTTTCTTGACAATTTTATCCCCTACTTCTGTTTCTATCAATCTGACCACTCATTTTCAGGTCCTTTTGCAAGATCTTTAATAATAGAGGTCTTGTTCGTGTTCTCCAAGGATCTTTCCTTGGTCTTGTTACTTTCTTCTAGTCTGTCTCTGCATGGCCTCATTAGTTCCAATGGATTTGGCCATTATATTTATGAAGACAATCTTCAGATCTATTTATCCAGCTTTATCCTCTCTCCTGACCTCCATTCTAGCACTACCAATGTCTTTTTGGACATCTTCAACTGGATGTCCTGTAGATACCTCAAACTCCAATTCCAAAATTGAACTGATCTTTTCCTCCCAGACTTTCTCCACTTTTAGCTTTCTGTTCCCGTTGACCACATGTGATAGGAATGGGAATTTGAAGATCTTTCTTGCCCCTTAATAGACCTAGGGGGGAGTTTGAAGACCTCTCCTTTTTTGAAAGTAAACTCTGCTCCCTAATAGGCTGAATGTAATCACATGGAGCCTGTGATGGAGGTAATTTGCTAAAGGGTGCAGCAGAGCCCACAGGAAGCTCCCCTGCTGTGAAGATAAACTCTGCCCCCTAATAGGCTGAATGCAGTCACATGGAGCCTGGGATAGGAGGAGTTTGTGAAGGGAAGCAGAGCCCACAGAAACCTAGGAATTAGAGCCAGAGAGATGGTGGGAGAGAGAGATGCTCAGGCAAGGAGAGAGAGAGAGAGAGAGAGGTTTGTGAGTAAATTCTGTTCTTGTACTGGTTTGTGCGAAGGCTGAAGGATGCTGTGGCTCTCAGCACAAAACAACCCATGGTTGTTTTGAGGACGGAATGAGATAATATTTGTAGTATTTCATAAACCTTAAAGGGCTACAGAAATGCTTTCTGAGAATCTGGATTCTTAGTCTCCTTCTCAATCAAATCAAGAAATAAATCATAGTCCGAACACATCACACAGTAATCTTTTTCAAAAACAAGACTGGGCATAAAACTGCTGACTGACAGGAAACAGAATCAAGGGTCTCACTAAGTGATCTGGCTGTTTCTAACAACATTATGAAGCTAAAAACATGGTGGTATTTAGCATGGCTTCTTTGATACTATGATGGAATCAGCTTACTGGTATTGGGATTCAGTTTTATGGTGTCTAAATAAATGCTTCAGTCTGTCCTCTATAGAGAGAGTTTGGTATATTTTGTGATCAAACATCATGCGATATTTATAGTCACGGTCTTGATTGTGATTGTGGGTGCTGTAAATGTTGCGTTGGTGCTATAGCATACTACCATCTTCCCAGTCATCCATATTTGAAAATTGTTTTATTATTGACTCAATCGCACTCACTTCACACATTCAATTTGTTGCTATCTTTCCGGTTTTACCTAGTAGCATCTGTTACATGTCTCCTTTTTATTTATATAGTCACCATCCTGGAACAGACTCTTTTAAGAATTTCATGCCTAGGTTGAGCCCCTTCTCTCAAGTCTTCCTTTGCTCCATTCTATCTCATTCATCTTCCTAGAGTTACAAGTCTAACTGGGTCCCTTCTCACTACTCAAGAAATTTCATTGCCTCCCAGTTAGCTCCAGGGTCATTCTGTGTTTAAGGTTCCTCAGAACCTGGCACCTTCTGCCTTTTGCAGTCTTCTTGTGGCCTTTCCTTTCACAGGAAACTCCATCTCTCAGCTTGATGTATTGTCACGATGTGTTGTCACTCATTGTCCTTCATTCCTAGAATGCCTTCTGTCTTTACCTCTACCTTCTGGCTCTCTATAACACTAATGCAAATCCCACCTGTTTTTACTTTCCTCTACTGCTGGAGACATGAGACAACATGCAAACAACTATTATATATCTATCTAATAATTGTATGTCATCTCATGTCTATAATATACATAACCATATAATATATGTAACATAAATTATATAACAGTTGTTTTAATGTTATATGTATATATAAACATGAATATACATACAGCTATACATTTGTATATGTATGCATATGTAAATATATATATGAATCATAGTTGTTTTTATATATAATGTCAGTGTATATATACATATGTGTATATATTGTAGTTGTTTTCATGTTGTCTCTGCCATTAGAATGTGAGTCCTTTGAGGGCAGAGATTATTTTTTTTTCTTTTCTATCCTCAGAACTTAGTACAAGATCTAAAATACAGTAAGTGCTTAATAAATGCATATTAATGATGATGGATGAAATCCCATAGAAACTGCTGATTTCCTACTCATCCTTATCTTACTATTCCATCCTTGAAAGATGTCTCTTTTATTTTCTCTCTTTCAAAAAAAGGGCAACCAAATGCTAATGAGATGTGACTAAAAGTAAGGTGATCAGGATCAAAATAATTCCCAGAGAAATAGTTCGAGGATATAGTATTTTCAGAATACATTGTAAGCCCAATGCAAACCTTAAACTGCGTATTTGGAAATATAAATTTGTAGAATACAATAAAAATTAGTCATATTTTCATAGAACTTCATGGTCCTAAAAGCATTTTCTCCTCAATACTTATATGAAGTATCTTCTATGAGGTAATCTTTTATTTCCTATTCCTGTTTTATAGATGAAGAATTATTTCTTATTACTTTTTTATAGAGGAAGAAAGGAAGCGAAGTGACTTACTCAAGGTAACAGAGCTACCAACTATTAAAGTTTGGACTTTAATCCACATCTTCAGATTCTGAATTAGTGCATGTTCTACCACATTAGACAGTAAAAAACCACCAGAAGTTTTTGAGCTAAAAAGTGATGTGGTCAGACCTGTACCTCAGGAAGATGATTTTGGAAGCTGAGTGGAAGATGGAGCAGCAAGGGGAGAAAGATGCCAAGTTCATTTTTGGACATGTAGAACCTGACTGGTGACAGCAATCAAGGAATTGGTAGTATGGGACTGTATGCGAGAGATTAAGGTCAAATGTATACAGATTTGTGAGTTATCTGCATGGAGATTATAATTGAATCTGTGGAAATGAAGATCACTCTCTGAAAAGGTATAGAGAGAACAGGGAAGATTACTCAGGATGGAGAATTGAGGTAGTAGGCGATGTAAAGCAGACAGGAAAGGAGTGGTCATACAATTAGGAAGATAGAGATAAGCCATAGAATCTCAAAAATTGAATGGGTAGAAGGGAATAAGTGTTTATGTCTCATTTAAGGACTGTTGGTATCTCTGTTTTACAGTTGAGGAAACTTGAGTGACAGAGGTTAAGTGACTTGCCCAGGGTCACATTTCTAGTAAATATCCAAGGTCATATCTGAATTCACATCTTCTGACTCATTGTTCAGTGTTCTATCTAACTGTGTCTTCTACTTACTGTATCAGAAATGAAAATTTGTAGCTGTACCTCCTCTCTCCAAAATAATTTACTCATTTACTCATCACTAATTTATTGTTCTTTCATGTATTCAGTAAGCATTTAATAAGGGCCTACTAGGAGTTAAGGACTGACAAATGATTGTACGGCTCTTTTATAAATAAATGGTTACATAAAGCAATTATTATGTACTTACTATATGCAAAGCACTGAGCTAAATGCTGGGGATACATATTCTAAAGGCAGAGACAATATACAGAGAAGACTTTAGCTACAAGTCATATGGAAAAGTCCCATGGTCCTGAGGGTGCTGTGAAAAAGCAGATAGTAATGGAAAATTTGATAAATTGCTAAAATGACATCAGTTTCTGATATTAAACCATTTAACATATTGACAACAAGAACTTTTTTTGAAAAAAGGAATCTTTTAATTGAAGTAGCGGTAGCACCTTTAAGAGCAGTTTCCTTGACATATCTCCATAGGGGTTTCTTCCTAAGATGGTGGCTTAGGGAACTGACCTGGAAGCTTTGCAGTTGCAGACTTGCTTGTGTTCAAACTCTTAGACTGCTTCCACGAGGCTCAGAGAAGTTAGTGATAAAGGTAGTGGTGGTGATGGTGATGGTAATTGTGATGGTTCATTTTGCTCAGCACATGCTACCTCCTGTCTCTTCGTCTGGATGCCCCATTAGCAAGGCTGGTAGGCCTTCTGAACTCCCATCTGTTGTCATTTGTGCTTTTAAATTTGATATTTAATTTATTTTTTTCTTCTCCTTTTGCATCAACATGAGCACCCATCAACTCCATTGCCAGTACCTCCTCCCCTGATAGAAGAATTACCTTGAAGCAAGCAAAATATATCAACCCATTGATGAAGACTGAAAACAAAAATCTCTGCATGTTCAGCCTTATTACCTTTCTGCCAAGAGATGAGACCTAGTTTCAATCTTAGTCCTGCTAATTAGGTAATGAACCTAAGTTGCTCTATCAATAAAGTGAATAGATTGGAACAGATAGATCACCTTTTTAGTAATTCTTTCTTTTATATTGTATATATTGTTTCTTGATTCTGCTTATTTCACACTGTATATCAGTTTAAATAAATCTCAAGTTATTTGAAGCCCCTCTTGTTAATAATTTCCTTTGCAAAATAATAGTGTATTACATTTATATCTTCTCACCTAAGCTTGTTAAGTTTCTCTGGCTTCCTTTAAGTTTCAACAAGCATGTGAAAACTTCCACTGGCAGAATGGACGGATGGAAATAATTTGCTCCAATGGCCACAAAGTTAACTGAAGCAGACACTGTGGAGAAATCAGATCTTGGTCAGACACCAAAGATGTCAAGATCATGCACTGCATCTTGGGTCATTGGTGGTCATCTTGACTGTCATCCTGCCGCTGGATTAAATGACTCTGGAAGAGAGAGTGAGACTGACAATTTTGTGCAACTCTGCCTCACTTAAATCCAGTTCACTTAGTAGTCAAGACATCATGCTGAGATCTCATTGGTCCTCTTTTAAAATGAAGTAAGAACAAAAACAAGGAAAAATGATTCATCCGCATTTTTCTGGAGTCATGATTAGTTATTGATCAAGCTCATTATCAGGATTGTTAAATCTTTCAAAGTTATTTTTCTTTATGACATTGTCAGTACTATATAGATTTTTCTACTGTTCTTATTTTACTTACTTCACTAACTATACTTCATGTAAATATTTCAAGATTTCTCTGAATCCTTTTGATTCATAATTCCTTATAGTGCAATAATTTTTTTCTTGTGCACATGATATAATTTGTTCAGTCATTCCTTAAATGGAAGGTAATGACTTTGTTTCACATAATTTTTTAAAAACTTTTGTTTATTTTTAGTTTACATCATTCATTTCCATTAGATTTTGAGTAACAAATTTTCTCCCCGTCTTTGCCCTACCCACCACCCCAAAACAGCGATCCCACTGTATACCCTCTACCCCAATCTGTTATCCTCCCCCATCACCCCTCTGACTTTCCGATAGAGCAAGATGGATCTCCCTACCCCAGTGCCTGTATATCTTATTTCCCAGTTGCATGTAAATAATAATAATGATAATAATATATATACATAAATATTTTTAACATTTGATTTTAGAACTTTAAATTCTAAATTCTTTCCCTTCTTCCTTCCTCACCCATCCCCACTGGAAAGACAAGCAATTCAATACAGGCCATGCATGTATAATTATGCAGAACATCTCCACAATGGACATACTGTGTTTCACATAATTTATGGCAACAAAATGTGCTACTGAAAATAGTTTTGAATATATAGGACCTTGACCTCTAGCTTTGACCTTTTTGTGGTATCTACATAATTATGTTTTCATCAACTAATATCAGAGTGTGCTGCCTCTATTATGTGTGTTATGGGGACAAATCTACTGAATTTGGAGTTAGAATTTTAGAATTTGAATCTCATCAGCTATTTACTGTTTTGGCAACCTTGGGCAGGTCATGTAATCATTTGGGGACTTAGTTTTATCATTTATAAAAAGAAAGACTTAATAGATCAGCAGTTATCAACATTTGGTCTGAACTTCTGGGATGCCCAACACTCTTGCAAAGGATCTGTGTAGTCAAAATACTTGCTTTTTTATTACTTATGTGGTACCTATTTAATTTTTAATATAGTACATCTCAGTAGATAAATTATATATTAATATAACATATTTTATAGTACACATCATATAGAACATAGTACATATCAATAGACTCATATAAAAAGCTCTTTGGGCTGTCTTAAATAATTTTTAAGAGTGCAAATGGGTTTTGAGACTAAAAGTTTGAGAACCATTAGATTAGGCAGACTAAGTTGCTTCTAGCTCTAAAATTTACATTCTCTATTCTATTTTGATATGGGCTAATTTCCCATCCTAGGATGCTCCTACATTGTTTCAAAACCTCAGAAGAATGTGCTGCTCTTCATTCAAATATGACTGCTTGTCTAAATATCGAGAAATTATCTGTTGTGCCTTTGTGAGCTATCTACTTTGTGCTATGTAGTCAGCATTACCCTGTGGTTCTTTTAGCTGTTTCACAGTCTCTACATTTAAATACAAATGAATACATTAAAAAAGTGAGCAATTCTCATTGAAAAGCAATAGAAAGAAGCACGTGATGCCAGATGTAAAAGACGAAGAAAACTCAAATTGTACTGGCATGGCAATGCAGTACATGCGAACCACAACGCCAATGCACAACAGGTTAACCAGTTGACCCATTCTGTGAAAAGATCCCCTTGTGCTCAAATGCTAAAGGACATTGTGTACATTTTACTCTTAAAAGTGGATTTCCATTCCTATTCTGCAATTGCAATGTTCTTTCTATTTCTAAACTTTTCTGCATGTGATGCACAGAAAATAACAAACAAATATCCCTCTCCTGGCTAATAAGAACTAGGGTTTGAGAGATAAATGAGACCAGGTTAAAGGAGTCATATGATAGCTTTATTTTCTTTTTTAAGCTTTTATTTACTATTTCATTTTGCCCAATTACATCTAAAAACAAATTTTAACATTTGGTTTTAAAACTTTGAGTTCCAGATTCTCTCCCTTTCACCCTCCCCACCCTCCTCCTTTGAAAAAGCAAGCAATTACATATAGATTATGCTAATGTACACATGTGAAACAAATTCATAATACTCATATTGTGAAAGAAAACATAGATAAGAAAAAAACTCAAGAAAAATGTAAAAAACTATGCTTCAATCTGTATTCATACCAACACTTCTTTGGGGATAGATAACATTTTTCAATAATTCAAGTCCTTCAGAGTTGTCTTGTATCATTGTATTGCTGAGAATTAGCTAAGTCATTCATGGCTGATCATCTTACAATTTTGCTGTTACTTTATACACAGTACATTTCACTTTGCAATAGCTCATGTAAGTCTTTCCAGGTTTTTCTGAGAGCGACCTGTTCATCATTTCTTATAGTGAAATAGTATTCTATCATAATCACATACCACAAACTTGTTCTGCATTCTACAATTGATGGGCATCCCCTCAGCTTCTAATTCTTTACCCCCCAAAAAGAAGGCCTATAAATATATTTGTACATATGGGTTCTTTTTAAAAAATCTGCTTTGAGATACAGACCTCCTAGTAGTGGTATTGCTAGGTCAAAGGGTGTGCATGGTTTCATATCCCTTTGGACACAGTTCCAAATTGCTCTACAGAATGTTTGAATCAGTTTATAACTCCATCAACATTGCATTAAAGTCTCATTTTTCCCATGTTCCCTCCAACATCTGTCATTTTACCTTTTCTGTCCTACTAGCCAATTTAATAGGTTACTTTAATTATTTTAATTCATATTTCTCCAATCAACAGTGAGTTGAAGTATTTTTTCATATGGCTATAGATAGCTTTGATTATTTCATCTGAAAACTGATTATATATTTTGATAATTTATCAATTGTGAAATGGTTCTTATTTTTATAAATTGGCAGTTCTCCAAATATTTAAGAAATGAGCCCTTTATCAGAGAAACTTGTTTCAATTTTTTTCCAGTTATTATTGCTAACAGTATTTCCCTCCATTCTATTCTTCCACCCTCTTTCAACTTGTACTCCTCAAAAGTGTTTTGCTTCTGACTACCCAGTCCCCAAATATGCCCTCCCTTTTATTACCTCTCCCCCCACCCGTCTCTTATCCCTTTTTCCTGCTTTCTTGTAGGGTAAGATAGATTTCTATACCAAATTGAGTGTGTGTGTTATTCCCTCTTATCCTTCTAATAAGAGTAAGGGTCTCTCACTCCCCTTCCCCTCCTCACTTTCCCCCTCTACTGCAAAAAAGCTTTTTCTTGCCTCTCATGTGAGATAATTTACCCCAGTCTACCTCTTCCTTTCTCTTTCTCCTAGTATATTCCTCTTGTTATTTTTTAGATATCCTTTCATATTCCATTGTGCCCTCTGTCTGCATATGCTCCTTCTAACTACCCTAATGATGAGAAAAGTTTTTTGAGTTATAAATGTCATTTTCCCATGAAGGAATGTAGACAGTTTGAACTTATTAAGTACCTTATGATTTCCCTTTCCTGTTTATCTTTTTATGCTTCTCTTGCTTCTTGTATTTGAAAGTTAAATTTTCTGTTCAGCTCTGTTCTTTTCATCAAGAATGCTTGAAGGTCCTTTATTTCACTGTCCATTTTCCCACCTGAAGGATTATAGTCAGTTTTGCTGTATAGATGATTCTTGTTTGTAATTCTAGCTCCTTTGCTCCCTGGAACATCATATTGCAAGCCCTCTGATCTTTTAACTTAGAAGTTGCTAAATCTTGAGTTATCCTGACTGTTGCCACCACACTTTAATTGTTTCTTTTGGAGATTTGTAATATTTTCTCCTTTACCAGGTAACTTTGGAATTTGGCTATAGTGCTCCTGAGAGTTTTCATTTTGGTATCTCTTTTAGGAGGTGATTGGTGAATTCTTTAAATTTCTATTTTACCCTCTTGTTCTAGAATAGTGGTTCTCAACCTTTCTAATGCCGTGACCCTTTAATACTCATATGTGAGCGTATCTGCATGTGGGCGGACCTGCCTGGAGACAGATAGAGGAGCGGTGTCTGGGTTCCTAAGACCAAGGTGAAATTTTTGTTTTCCGATAGTCTTAGATGACCACATTTGACCCCCAAAGGGGTCGCAACCCACAGGTTGAGAACTGCTGTTCTAGAATATCAGGGCAGTTTTCCCTGATGATTTCTTGAAATATGTTGTCTAGGCTTTTTTTATTTTTTTGATCATGGCTTTCAGGTAGTCCAATAATTTTTAAATTATCTTTCCCGGATCTATTTTCCAAGTCAGTTGTTTTTCTAATGAGATATTTCACATTGTCTTCTACTTTTTCATTCTTTTGATTCTATTTTATAATTTCTTGATAGAGTTATTGGCTTCTGTTTCCTCCATTCTAAGTTTCAAAGAATTTTCTTAAGCAAACTTGTGGACCTCCAATTCTGCTTTTTAAGGTGTTATTTTCTTTAACATTTTTTTGTGTCTCCTTTACCAAGCTGTTGACTTCTTTTTCATTATTTTCTTGACTTACTCTCCTTTTTCTTCCCAATATTTCCTCTGTCTCTCTTACTTGATTTTCAAAGTGCTTTTTGAGCTCTTCCTTCACCAGAAGCCCATTCATATTATTCTTTCAGTCTTTACACATAGGAGTTTTGACTTTGCTATCTCTTCTTAGTGAGTGTTTTGATCTTCCTTGTCACCGTAGTAGCTTTCAATAGGAAAGAGTCTCCCTCTCTCCCCCACTGTTCATTTCTCCAGTTTATTAGCTTTCTTTTAAGTCTTTGTTAAAGTTGGGTTCTCCTTCCAGGGTATAGGATGTTCCAAGTTTCAGGAGGTTTGTGCAACTGTTTTCTTTTTTTTTTTTTTTATATTTTATTATAGTGTGCATCATTCATTTCCACGAGATTTTGAGTAACATATTTTCTCCCTGTCTTTCCCCCACCCACCGCCCCAAAACAGCCATCCCAGTGTGTCCCCCCTCCCCCAGTCTATTCTCTCCTATGTCACTTTTTGGTAGGGCAGGATGGATCTCCCAACCCCAGTGC